>JAHTLZ010000330.1:47141447-47167153 GCA_023846285.1 Phrynocephalus versicolor
CAAAGCCAGAAGAAACTTGAGAAATGTTATTATGAGGAGAGAAAAATGGAAGTATGTCACAGAGGGTTTCAGGCAAAGCAAAGAAATGTCAGTATAATGACAGGTTGCAAAATCTGAATGACTTCTCGCAATGCCATAAATATGCAAAGCTTGGCTTAGTTGACATGTTATTGTCAAGAACAATTTGAAATGGTTACCATTAATTATGTCATTTGGGTGCCATTTAGCCATTGGCGTTAGAATAATCAAGTAATCGGTGTATGACATTTACCAGCTATTCATACTTATCACAGAAAAATCGTGTTTTCTTTTTTCATGGGTTCTAAAAATTGTTTACTCCGTCTTACAGGCACTGATTGCTTAGAATTCCTAGGGAAAGCGGCATTGTACAAGCTAGTATAATATTTTTGTACAAGCCAGTGTAATGAATAGGTCAGCTTGATACAAAAACAAGAGGGGATAAATTATGAGGCAGTTTATGATGTATAATTTTTCTCAGGTAAAGGCACCCAAGGGAAAAAACACAGATCTTAGTTGTTAACATTTTCTTATTGTGTTCTTGCTTATTATCATATACTAGCACTGAGGGGAAAATTTATGACCTGCAGTTTCAACAATCCATGCCTGGAGCAATTTTTTGACATTATATCCGAATAGAAATGTCAACATTTCTGCTGTATTTTTAAAAAAGTGTCAGGATGTGTTCCTTGTCACATTTTCTTCCCTATGTATTCCTTCTTTGCTATCCCTGAAATAATTGTCACTTTTACCACTTTTAATCTGGAGAGCTACTGTGGTGCAGTGACGAAGGAACTACAAATTGAAATGTCCCTTGTTCATCACGGCATGAGGGTGCTGTGCTATTACTGTATTGTACAGCAAGCCAAAGCGACATTCCATACAAGGCAATATTAGAGAAGAGGGCAGCCCAAATAAAACACTATAACTTTGAACTTTTACTTTGGTTCAGCATAAAATTTTTAAAATATTTTAAATGGAATGGAGAAGAAATATTCACAAATTCACTTGTTTAAGCTGTAAAATTACTGGTTTTTGCTTTGTGCAGGGGATGGTCTTAGTTGATGTTAGCAGAGATTTGGTGCCTACATCCTGTCATGGTTTCCACCATTCCACCCTTCTTGTTGTCACTATATAGTTGTCTGGTAATTAAAGGGGAAAATTCTAAAATTGTTATGTCAAGTCACTTCTGATATGAGGTGACTATAGAAATCAATTACCTCCAAAATATCCTGTCATTAACAGCTCCACTCAGATCTTGAAACCAACAACATCTCATGTTAGGATGCTCTCTTTTCCTCCCCCTCCTATCAACACCCTATTGTGTTCTTGTGCTCACTACCATTCACATAGATCCTCCATCTGATTTAGACCCATACAAACCTTTTTGTAAAATGCTACCTGCGC
This sequence comes from Phrynocephalus versicolor, assembly GCA_023846285.1. Taxonomy (NCBI): domain Eukaryota; kingdom Metazoa; phylum Chordata; class Lepidosauria; order Squamata; family Agamidae; genus Phrynocephalus; species Phrynocephalus versicolor. The sequence continues at coordinate 47,142,873 of JAHTLZ010000330.1, forward strand.
CCTGTGGTTCTCAGTCAGATGTGAGGATGAAAATGGCCAAAATGGGAGACTAATTGTTATAGGTCAGCGTTGGCCAATCTGTGGCATGGGTGCCAAAGGCGACACTGGAAGCCCTTTCTGTGGGCACCTGACATCACCCCTTCACAGCCAACTGTATTCAGGTTAAATTCCTGTATTGGCACTTAGCGAAAAATTAGTGGGTTTTGAATCACAGTTTGGGCACTCGGTCTCTAAAAGGTTTGACATCACTGTCATAAGTCATCATATTGCATCCAACTTTATGGTGACACTAATAGGCATGTGAGATATTTAAGGAGTGGTTTTTACCAGTGCCATCCACAATAAATTTCCATAACTGAATGGATATTTAAATTTTAGTCTTCTGGGTCCTAGTCTAAGACTAGAAGTAGGGATTATGCTAGTTTACCATGATCCCCACAACCCAGCATTCTCCTTTCCATTTGCTAACAGGCTGTATCTCATCAGCACTGTTGAGGTCCCACAGACTTGTGGTTCTGAGTGACTTTAATATTCATGCTGGGACTGGGGTTCTTGAGTCCTTGCAAACTATGGATGTCCTGGACATGTCCCAATTTGTCACCGGACCAACCCACGTAGTGGGACATACACTGGACCTGGTGTTTCCAGGTGAAAGTGACCAATCTTGAACTGATCCCTCTGTCATGGTCAGATCACCACCTGATTAAATGCAGTCTCTCAGTGGCACAACCTCTCTTCAGGGAGAGGGGATCCATTAAGATGGTCCTTGCAAGCAGGCTATTGAATCCAATTGGCTTCCAAGGTGCAGTGCATGGGGTACCAACTGAACTGGTTGGTGTTGCTGTCGATGCTCTGGTCGAAGAATGGTGGGCTGCAACAAACAGAGCTGCTGACACAATCACACTCAAATGCTCTCTTCATTGCTGAGCATGACCAGCACCCTGGTATGCTCGTTGCAGACAGTGAAGCAAAATAAGAGAAGTCTAGAGAGCATATGGAGGTGGGCCTTGATGGAGTTTAATCTAAACGCTGCAAAAGAAAGAAAGAAAGAAAGAAAGCTATCTATTTAGACAAGGCGAAGGCCACAGGAAGATCATGCTATGCTGATCGGATAAGTGTGACCCAAAACCACAGTTTTTTTAAATTTAAGTCATTTTGTTTTATTGATCTGTTATTTATGTATAATTTGATGTGTTTGATTATTGTACTGGTTTTGGTTTGTTGTAAGCTGTCCAGAGTGGCTTTAGCTTCCAGATGGGCAATAAATAAAGCAAATTAACAACAAACAAACAAACAAACAGGGATGATGAATCACTGTGTTCTGCAGCTGGAAAAACCTGTCTCAACAGCCATGTTTTTACTTATATTTTAAAGGCATCAGGTGAAGGGGCTGAATGAGTATCCGAGGGGAACTGCTATTTGTTGTTGTTGTTGTTGTTGTTGTTGTTGTTGTTGTTGTTGTCGTCGTCGTCGTCGTCGTCGTCGTCGTCGTCGTCGTCGTCGTCGTCGTCGTCGTCATCTACTGGCCACTCATGCCTTACAGTGTGGTTGTAAGGAAAACAAACAACCAGGCAGCACATGTCCAACTCACTTGGAACATGTCAAAATGCTATACTAATGTGTATGTAATTCCAAGAACGGGAAAATCTGTGCTGCTGCATGTAAAGAAGATGGATAGGGAATAAACCCACCAAAGCTGAATTCTTTAAAACAAATAAAAGGCAGCCAAAAGATAACTGCTCCAAATTCCAGTGAGTTGCAGGCAGCTGTTGGATGTAGCAAGTCTAACTAACAAGACTGATGTAACATGATGAATAATGTCAGAGAAACTGGAGGCAAATTGCAAGGTGTCCTATATCTATACAGATTTGAGTGTACAGTTATCCCTCGCCTATTGTGGGGTTTAGGGATCTGACCCGACCTGCAATAAAAGAAAATCCATGATATGAGGATACAGGTCCAGTCAGGCCTGAGGCAACTAGCTAGGGGATTTTGTATTTACCCCCAGCCTGGCACTACCCCAAACTGGCATGTAAGGACCTTCCTGGGCCTTTGGGGGCCTCCAGAAGGCTCGGGAAGGCCCCTGCAGGCCTGTTTGGGGCAGCACCAGAAGGAAAGGAGGCCTGAAACAGGCCTTTCCCCCCTTACCCCAGGGGGCCTTTTTCATATACTGCAGTCCCGCGATATAGCGAGACCGCAGTATATGAACTGTGAATTAGCGGGGGACCACTGTATCTGAAATTTGAAGTATAGCGCCTCCTACATTTGTTGTATACTTCATTTACATCATTCAACTGTATGCTTTTCATTCTGATCCTTCAATATAAGAAACAAAGCATCTATCCTGGCTAGAGCGCCACAATTGAGAACCCACATAGTCATATTTAGTCCACTGTGCACTAAATCCTTGGCATCACAACTGTTTTTCCAGTATACCCAGTTCACAGAGGAATGTCAGGGTCTTGCATAAATGAATTGCAAATCGGTTAGGACAGTTGTCAAAAAGTTCTAGAAAGCTGGTGCCTTGCATTTACATTGAGACGTTAGCAATAATGCAAAAATAGTGCCTGCTCTCTGTTGCCTGTTCTTAATCTATTTCTCATCATTAGATTCATTCACCTAATGAATCTTCATCCATAGGGATGACCGAGGGCAGGACAAAATGTGGCCCATTGGCCACCCATACCTCATTCCAATCATTCTGAACCCCCACCCAACCCCATGTAAGTGAGCATCTGGTGAATGTTAAGAGGTAAATGCCACCAATTTCTCCTGTAGATTCAGCCTTTACACTGACAGACATTCGATGCACAATAGTTTGATTTCTCCAAGCCATGCGGCTGGGGGCAGAGCTTGTCTGTCTAGGGAAAGTGGCAGCTCTACGAAAGGAGGACAAGAGTTGGTAGGCTTGATTTAAGTGTGCCTTTGGGGGCTCCAGCAAGCATTTTCACAAACATACTTAATTATCAGGGGAAGGGAAAAGCCGCTGCCTCCTTGCTCTTCTCCCTGCAAACCCTTGCCTGCTTTAAATGAAGATAAACAGAGCCACACACAAAAATTACAGTGGAGAATTTGTTTATAGACTATCAGTAGAGGGGCGATAATGCTGCCTTTAATCATTTCTTGTCCTACCACTGACAACCTATAAAACTCCTGCTTCTTCAGGAGCTCTTTATTTTTCAGCACCCATGCCACCTCATACCATGGCAGATGCCTGGCATCTCGCCCCCCCCATATGATTTATTACCTCATTTAATACACAATGTAAGGAGGGAAATGGGATATTTTCTTTTAAAATTGAAATTAAGAACATTTTTAGTGTTGAGAGCTCTGGCTCAGTCTGTATTTCAGGGACATCATTGATTGCACAAGAAAAATAACAATTAAATATTACCTGATATTTTTTTTCTTCCCCTGCGCTCTGGAAATGAAATTTATGCAATATCCTGGCATATAAATGAAACCTTCCTAGCTGAACATTCTATTGTCGTGGCAAGCTTTCCTGAATGGATTATGCTGATAATAAATGGCCTGAATAGATGTTCGCCCTCCCCCTGGAGATTTAAGGGTCATTTCATTTCACTTGGCTTTCTCTTTTCCACATAACAATATAATTTCTCTAGACGATTTGCCCAGGTATCACATTTCCCCTCTTGACATGGAAGGTATGGGTTCATTGAAACACTAACATTTGCCAGCTTAAATGCAACCCATAATAATCTTAGAACTGCTGAGCTGGAAGAGATCCGACGGATCATCAAGTCCAACACTGTCAAGGAGGCATAATTCCTAAGTCCTGGCTGCTGAAAGATTTTAGGTGGTTTATGATAGTGAAAACAATAGATGTTTATTGAAAATAACAGACCAAGTTAAAGCAATACAGAATGCAAAGAAATACACAAACCTTAGGACTCTGTGAATGGCTTCTGTTAATAAACTTAAGCAGATGCTTAAGGGTCTAAGTCAGCATAGATCAATCAAAGTGATTAACCCTTTTGTCTTGGGTGAAAGCAATAAGATCACCCTGTGTCTTAAGTATTTCCAAGACCACGCCTTCTAACCACTGAACAGCAATGGTTCCTCTTTTCACAGCAAAACCAGTTCAAACCAGCCTGATCTGTTTATCACTCCAGGGTCCCTAAGTTCCCATTTTGGTTACCCAAAACGACCCTAGCATTGATATGCTTTACTATACCTTGGCAATCATTCTTTGCTGACAATATAGATTCTCATACATAGCTATACCACTAAATGTTCTTTGTCACAAAAAAGCCATTGTGAAACCATGTCTCTTGTGAAGAGCTGTGGTTTACCTGTGTCACTGGCTAAAACAGGGAAATGTCCCCTGTGCAGAGCTGTGGTTTGGCTAACACAAGGAAGTGCTATTTTAACTGCTATTTTGGAAAAGTGCTTCTTAACCGGTTTCATGTTCGTATAACAAAAAGCCTATCTTACCAGCATATTATTGATTATGATTGAAGCAAATCGTGTTATTGATTATAATTGAGACCTCTTTAAACCTATCACTGCACAGCCAGATGATAATGGTTTGGGTCATATTTACACAAGTACTTAATGCGATGGACAAAGTGGCTGACTACTCATTCCCTCTGTACAGAAGAGCTTGACCATTGTCATTTTGTGAGCTGTGTGTTGAACAGAGGAACTTAATAGAGTTCTAAATGCAACCACAATAATAAACTCCATCTCTTCATTAAACTACAGTTTTCATTGCAAGATCAAGGGAGGAAGGGACTGGCCTAAGATGCCTTTCTAATGGTAAGGAGAAAGGAAGATGGTACTTCCCTCCACCAAGTCAAGATTGTGCTAAATACTTGTCAAGTTATTTTGGCACCTAGGACAGAAAATCTACAAAAGTGCCACTTCCCTTCTCTGGCAGTAAGAATTTAGGAATCCTGACACACCAGTGAATGTTCATTCACTGGATAAACGCATGCTCAGGTTGTTTTGAGAACTCAATCTTCTCCCCGAAGCCTTACACTGGAAAAGATGTGGAAGTGTACAGGTTAAAGATGGGCATGAATTGGAAGAAGTGGCTTTTCATTCTAATTTATGATTCATCAAGTTTAACAAATTACAAATAATGAATTTATGATTTTTTCTTACAAATCAAATCTATACATCAATTTGTTTTTGTTGTACTTTAAAACTCTATAAAATGGCCCCCGAGGCATCTAGAGACACCTAAATGTGATAGAAATTTCTCGTACCTCTCCCCTACAAGCCCCACAAGTTTGATGAAGTTTGGGTCTGGATGTCTGAAGTATGCACCTCCAAACTTCCCCCTACAAAGAAATTGCCCCCAGGTACCTAAATACACCAAATAAAGAGAACTTCTCCCCACTGTACTCTACAAACCCTGCAAGTTTGGTGAAGTTCTGAGTTTCAGACTTTTGAGTTATACACCCATAAATTGCCTCTCCCCTGCCCCCACCCCCCGGAAAGTGCTCCTTAGCAAAATGGCTTGTGAAAATCCAATCTTGACCAAACAAGGAGGGACTGCAGAGAAGATTCTCTGCAACTTTGGTATCTCTATGTGCCAGATTTGGGGGGGGGAGGTTTTTCTGAGGCAGTCCTCTTTATGGGTGTGTCACTCAGACATCAGAAACCCAGTCTTTACAACCATGAGGACAGCTCCAGCAGAACCAGAAAAGTCTTCAGACTGATTGCCCTGCCTTAAGTGCTTTCATTTGTTGACTAAATTGCAGCTGTTTAATGGGGCCATTATAGACTGAGTCCATGATGACGGAAGACTTTGGATCTGCACTATCCATGGCTGCTATTTGGTAAATAATATTTACCAAAGATCTTCATGCATATTTGGCCATCACCAGCTCTGTCTTCATGCATATAGCACATCATCAGCTCTGTTCCCTATGTTCTGGTGAGCATGTGAGTTCCTTTAGGGTATTTGTACACGACCCCTAAACTCCGCAGCAAATGGCTGCCAGCTCCGGAGCTTACAATTGTTTCCCCACCAGCTCCGGAGTTTGCAGGAAATTAAGTGCGACCATGCCCACCTAAGCGCGTCCCAGCGCACTTTTCTTGTACCTGCTCTAGGAGGGTGAAAATCCCCAGGTCCAGATTTAATCTGGTGAGTGCCCGAGCTTCTGTTTGGGGTTTTTTTGCCTCCCGCCCCTTTAAGAGAAGGGGTGGGAGGTAAAAACAAACAAACAGAAGAGAAGGAATCAGGATGACGACGGGGCTTTGGGCAGCTTCGGAGGTGAGCCTGCATTTTTTCCTCTCTTTCTTCCTCCCTCCCCTCACACAGACAGGAGCAAGGAAGTGCGGAGGGGTGGGGATGCAGGAAGAGCAACGAACCCCCAAGATCTCTGGTCCGAGTTTAAGTGGCCAGCGGATCTTAGGGGTCGTGTGAAAACGCCGTTAGTTTCCACAAACCCTGGCTTAATTAATTTTGTTGTGCAGAGTTTCATAACAAATTGCCATAGTAAGGTCTGAGCAGCAGTCAGACTATGGAAGGTAGACGGAGGATGTTTTAGTCTGTTTCTTCCTGCCATTGTAATAGAGCCTTGAAATTCATATTTGAATTTCATTGAAAGCCACCTTGGAGAATTATTTGAAATAGCAGCTTTAGGAGGGCAATTTTTCATGGAACTCTGCCAAAGCAAGAAAGAATTAATCTCACTTTTCCCCATCTTGAATTTGCTATTTACATAACCACCACCACCACCACCACCACCACCATCCAAAAGCATAATATACATTATATTCATGCAATTAATATCCCAACTAGTTTTATCCTTAATGACCAGGAATACATGAGGACTGTGTTTTGGAATATTCAAGGAAGGAAGCAGTAAAATAAGATAAAGTGTTTCACTGAAGACAAAGCAGTATTTTTTCCTGCTTATAGATGCATTCCATAAAGTTGTACTAAATAAAGTTGTTTTAGGAAACGGCAGTCCTGCAGGCAGTGATACAATCAGGTTGTTGATGGTGAATTTGAACTGAGCAAAATGTTCCCAAAGGTGTTCTCTCTGGATGCAGGTGTGCATGATTGAATAGGACCAACTACAGTTTTCTTTTGTTAACAAAGCCTTAGCAACTGCTCATTTGCTGCAAGCTAGTGTCCAACTGCTGAGATTGTTCGGAAGTGGATTCTCTCTTGCCCCTTCCTATCAAAGCTCTTCAGTTACGCTGACTTCATCGTTCATGGTGTGTGGGTTTTGTTTTTGTTGTTGAAACATTTCCCATCCATCTTCATTAATAGGACTAGGAAGACCACTTGGAAAGGGCATTGTTTACAAAACCATATGCCAAGATGTTCTTCTGGCCTTGGGCAGCAGGCAACTGGAGGGTATCTGAACCTCGCCGTGATGACATGGTGGATGGAAGTTTGCCAACAGCAAACATGCTGCGAAATAGCCTCAAATGTCAGTGGCTTCCTCCGTGCATTTGAACAACATGCAGTTTATGAAGTGTCTCAGGAACGTGGCACTCAGAAGGAAGGAGGCACTACCGAATGCTGTCTTCTTCGCATGCGAGCAATGTGGAATGTTGTCCCTTCTCTGGCCAGCGTATTTGCCCTTCATGTTTCCCTGTTCTCTCCCATGTATTTGCAGAACACTTGAAAGAGAAGCTGGAGGAATACATGGCTCGTTTTGTCAAAGTGAGAATTGTGCGCACGAAGAAGCGAGAGGGCCTCATTCGCACCAGGCTGCTTGGAGCCTCCATAGCTAAAGGAGAAGTCTTGACCTTCTTGGACTCCCATTGTGAAGTCAATGTGAACTGGCTGCCTCCTTTACTCAGTAAGTAACACTGAGCTTAAGAACAGAATTTTCAGGAGGCTACAATACATGACGTACTATCGTGAACCCATTTGTTGTGGAAAATGTGCCTCCCCAACATCTGAAGGGTTCAAACCCTTTAAGCCAAAGGTCTAAAAGATTATTGACTGCCAGGGCTTAAATTCATCTGATAGTCCCAAGTAAACAAGATCTACTGGCTGAAACCCTGTTCTTCTCTACATAATGTAAAGTTACGCTACTGTAAGCATGCTGGGTGTCACGCCCAAGCAGTCCAATGGTGCAGTGAGTTTGTGCAGTTGGCTGTGTGACTCCTGTTTCCTTTTTTGCAGAGCATGCATGTGGACATGAATAGCAGACCTACCACACTTTCCCTTCACATTGCTGCCACTTCAGGTTCCTCATGCAGAGCTGCACAAAAGGATTTCAGCTCTACATCAGTTATCCATAGGGTTCCTTCCAGCTCTCCATTTTGAAGATGAAGATGATGATAATGAAGATGATGATGATGATGATTAGATTATGTCAAATACTCTTGTATCTAGGCTCACAAAAATATAATAATCTCCTGTTGACACTTTATGCTCACATAAAAGAAAGCACACAACTTACAGCAATGCATTGCTGCTCATTGAGAGGCACTGATTGTTTTCCTGGCCGTGTTTCTGAATGTGCAGTTGTGTGCAGGCCCAGAAACACAACCAGCACCTTGGTGACAAAAAGCAGTTGCCATGACTTGTGTGGTTTCCTTTATCCAAATATAAATTGCCAATAAGATTTTGGCAATCATGTGCACAAGAAGACTGGAACACTCAATCACTGCATTGCAGGGAATGCAGAACATGAAGTGTGTGTGTGTGTGTGTGTGTGTGTGTGTGTGTGTGTGTGTGTGTGTGTGTGTGTTAGAAGAAGAACGCCATCTTTTTCAATTGCTGTTTTCTTCTCTCGGTTTTAATTTTATTTTTGCTGATGAATATAATTTTAGAATTTTGTCTGCAATCTAAGTACTCAAAAACTAGGCATTTTTTAATAAGTGGCCCTTGGTGAAAGATCATATCTTAGGCGGTTACTTCATATCCTACCTTGTTCTGCAATTACATTTGTACTGTGACAGCATTGTTCACGGTCACATGTTTTTGTTCCTGTTCAATCCCTGTTTCCGTTTACTCATGGGCGTGATTACTTGTTTCATGAAAACTGTTACTACATGGTCTTGTTCCATGAGAAATTCTGAATTTATCTTGCTTTCTTAACCTTTTTTTTAAATATTGTAAATAAAACTTTTTCGATATTTTGATTTGCTGGTCTTCTGGGATTTACACGTCAATGCTACAGAATTTTCAATACTTTCTTTAATAAACAGTTGCACTGCATGGTGTTTCCCAGAGGGAAACTAATGTTGAATGCTGATTCAGCCTCTGACTACTAGGTGGACACTGGTTGTTGCGCGACAGTTGTTACCATACGGTCCCTTGTCTCAGAACAGGAACCGAGAACCAACTGTGACAAGAGAATTCCCAGGCCAGGGGCAGGTACAGCTTGTCACACTCTGTTCCCGGTTCCAGGGGCATGGTTGAGCCAACTTTTTGCTGTCACGCTATGGACATGAAGTAAGGTTTTTTTGTACCGGTCCCAAGCGGGACAGCAAGGAGGGACGAATAGGACGTGAAGTAATGTGAAGTGATATCATACCTCCTTTACATCAAAATGGTCCTAGGTTCTGTCATTTGCATTTCCAGATAGGGCATGGCAAAGGTTATCTCTGAGTCTCTTACAGCTGATGAGAAAATGTTTGGAAAACTTTGTCTTAATACAGGACTAGAGATGGGCATGAAGTGATTTGGCCCAGTTCATGCACACACTGCCCTGGTCCTCCTTGTTGTGTGGCTGGTTAGTCCAGGTGGAAGCAGGGGATTCCCTTCCTCACCTCCTCCAGCTGCTGCCCATTCAGATGAAGAAGTAAGGCATGGATTGGGCAGCTGCTGAGGAAAGTGGGAAAGAGTAGTCCTTTTCCCGCCCAGAGTGGTCAGACACCCATCAAGGAGGACCCAGGCAGTACACGCTGGTTAGTGAGTGGGGCAGTCAGCTGGGGTGGGTGGGAGGAATGAACATATAGCACCTGTGGCACCATGTGCACACATTTTTATGAAGTAAGCCAAATTGCTTTTTGCCCATCAGAACCATTCTCTTTTCTTGGGGCCACGCTACTGACAACAGAATGTGCAACTATATAAACCAGGGTGGTTTTTTGCAAATACATACGAATGTCAGTAATTTATCTAGTCCTGGACTTCACATATCACTGCGGGGATCATCAGGCTTTAAACATACCTTTAAAGTTCCCTGAGGACTTTATTGTTTGAATTAAAAGCTAGGGATTGACATAAGATGTTAACAGCTGTTTCACATATTGAACAGATCAAATCTAGGGGAACAACTAACAGTGCAATTGGGTCCGTATTGGCCAGAATCTTATTGGTAATTTACTTGCATAAATGAAATCCCAAATCTCACAAGGGTGGACTGCCACTTACTAAATGAGATGTTGGATTCATTTCTGAATGCATGCCCAATTGCATGGCCAGATGTATGCTCAGCTGTGCTGCTAGGACTTCCTCACAGAGTGGCCGCTTGCAGCCACAACTTACACTACTTGTATTTCAATTATGCAGCCATAAATTGCCAATAGGATTTTGGCAACCTGCTCATAATAAAGTCCCATTTCTCTCAAGCTGAATGTGTGTGCATTAGCTGATTCATGTTTCCTAGGGAAATGCACCTGTGTTTTGGCCATTTTATCTTTGTCTCCCACTTTTATATTCTCTTTTATAGTACAGTCTTTTACATGCCTTCTCTAAAGCAGAACTTGGAATCTTATTTTATTTCCCAAAGGCATTCATTGTGTGACTCATTACATTCAGGCTGCCAAAGCATTGCTATCTCCTCATGAAATTAATTTGCTGCATTTGGCATTATTAACACGATGCATCGCTAGTCACCAGCTCACCATGAAAAAATAGGGAAATGATGTCTGAGTAACAATGCAGATTATTATGGGAACTCATTAATATTCTGGCTAAAATATGTGAAAAGGATGTGGAACAGAAATAGATAAATTTATCCCTCCCCAATCACTGGCTTCAGTTGCCATCAGGGGATAAGATGAAATACAGCAAAATCTGAATTTATATTTTTGAAGATTAAAATGGACAGCATTTTCTCAGCATGTTCCTGCCATGCACTTGAAGATAAAATGAGCATTTTAAAGTTTTTTTAAAAAAAAAATCTTATTTTTTGCCTACTGGCAAAATTTCTCAGGTGACAGATTGGGGACAGTTTAAAGCAGCAAAATGACAGCAATATAAATGACTTGACTTCTGCAGGTCTCTCTGGGATGTGTCTCCCTTTCAAGGACTCTAATTGTGCCTAATCACTGGCCCAGTGCTTCAAGTCTGTTACAGATGGATTCTTGATGCAGATGTGAATGAATGATTTTTAGAGCCAGGGGGAACTGTCTAGGTTGGCAATCTTCAAACTTGGTGGAGGGGAGGTGGAATTAAAAGTATGGAAGAAGCAGAATGTAGTTGCCTAAGGGATTCGCTTTGTGGTGATGTGATATATAGCTTGAATAGACCTGCTGTTTTGTATTTTCTGCTTTTCATCTTTCAGACCAGATTGCGCTAAACCATAAAACCATTGTGTGTCCCATGATCGATGTCATTGACCACAATCACTTTGGATACGAGGCACAAGCGGGGGATGCCATGCGTGGCGCCTTTGACTGGGAGATGTACTACAAAAGAATACCAATTCCACCTGAGCTCCAGAGGACAGATCCCAGCGACCCCTTTGAGTAAGTAACCGCAGTGCCAACAGCATTAGAATTAGATGCCACTCACACAATAATTCGGAAAGTGGCCGGCTGCAGCCCTCGGCCTGTAGGTCCTATTGGGCAAATTAACCTCAAGTTAAAGTTGGAAAACAAAAGCAGCCCCAAACAAGACAGCAGTGGAAAAGGTCAAGGTGTGGAACCCTGAATGCTGGCGCTGCGTGGATTTGTAGAGCATCTGGCCCGGTAGTCTGAAAAGAGGCTGTAAAAGAGGGTTGCTGTTTGTAGTTAGGAGGAAGAAAATATTGGTAGGAGGCTATGGGGAATAGATGCCTCTGTGCTGCTTATCTTTACTATTCCACAGAGTGGCCTTTGAAGAGACATTAGTTTATTATTTCTTTGCCAGAGATTGATGCAATGGATGAATCAAAACTGAGCGGGCTTTCAGCCACCAAAAGCCCAATCTATGATTGATGGTGTTGCTGCTGTATATATCTTGCTCTAATTTAAACACAGGGGTATAAAATAGAGCAGCATCCAGCTGACTTGTGAATAATCTCACCTAAGCCAACGTCTTATCCCTAGGATTGCACGGATCAGATAATTCACAGTAACTGTCTCCCAAGCCTCTACAAAGACAAGTCCATTTTTATTTTACTGTATTTTCGACTGCGGTGTGAAAGAGAATTCATCCTCGGCAACAAATGAAATGAGGCAAGGGGGTATCCAGGGGGAGATAGTGAAGTTATGGATGGCTATCAAAAGTGCAACCCAGTTTAGAGGATATGTTAACATTAAAACATTGATTTGGTTCTGTTTACATCAGGGTAACTGAATTGTTCCACTCAGATGGACTTCCATAAATACTCCACTGTTGTATGATATGCATAAACATATCATATATCATTGCTGTTACAGACACACCGAGAAAAATTCAGGCATAGTGGATGCCGACCTTTCCAGATACAGTGGTACCCTGACTTAAGAGCAGCTTGACTTAAGAGCAGTTCAACTTAAGAGCAGAAAACTGTTGGCATTTTAACTGCTGCCTTACAAATTTTAGATATGGTCTGCACGACTTACATTTTTTTTCATTTTTTATTTTGTAACTTATTTTTTTCCCAATTTTTTAGATAGGTGCCCTGACTTAAGAGTAGTTCGACTTAAGAGCATGCATTCGGAATGGATTAAATTCATAAGTTGAAGTACCACTATAATTCCCTTTAATATAAACACAGTTGTAACTAAGGTTTGGTTCAGCAGGGTGTACAGTTTATCTATTTATTTTTATTTAAAATGTGTTTCTACCCTGCCTTTCTCCTTAAAAGGACAAAAGTTACTGCAGCTCCATCCTTTCTGGGGATCTGCACTTCTGTAATAACCACATGGTGAAGATCCAGGACCAGATTAAGAGTTTCAGGGGCCCTAAGTACTGAAAAGATGATGGTGCCCCCCTATGAATATAATGTGCAGCAAGTCCAACATCTTAAAAATTAAACTGTGCAGTACTCCCTCACCTATTGCAGGGGTTAGGGACCCGAACTGACCTGTGATAATGGAAAATCCGTGATATGCAGGTGCTGGGTTGGGTCGGGATTGGGGGGCTTATCTGGGGCCTCCTACACTTACCTGAGGCCTGGCGCTGCCCCGAACAGGCCTCCAATGGGCTTTCCAGGCCTGTTGGAAGCCCCAGAAGTGGTTTGCAGTGATCTGGAAGGCACTTCCGATTTTCCAGACATCACTTCCAGTTCACCGGAAACCACTTCTGGGGGCCCCCGACAGGCCTGGAAAGCCCATTGGAGGCCCGTTCGGGGAAGTGCCAGGCCTGGAGTAAGTGCAGAAGGCTCTAGATAGGCCCATACAGCTTACCCCAGGGGGCTTTGCCTTTTGTATACTGTGGTCCCACAATATACTGGGACCACAGTATATGAGTCGCGAAATGGCGGGGGACCATTGTATAAGGTGCACAACATATGCATGAAAATATGTAATTTAATTGTGCAGTAAGTGGCAAAATCATATGTACAATCAAATTACCAGTTTTGCTGAATGGTTAATTCACTCCTCCAAAGACCTAGACTTAGGGAAGTCAAGGAATCCTTATCCTGGTCTAGTTTTATCAGTCCAGCTAATCCTGAAAAAAAAAATCAATAATAATCAGAGTATGCTGAAAGGCAAGCAAAGAGCTGGAAAATGTTATTCCTTGTGGCACCGTGGTTAAATGTCTGTACTGCAGCTAAAACTGTGGTCATGACCTGGGGTTCAATTCCAGGTAGCTGGCTCAAGGTTGACTCAGCCATCCCATCTTCCAGGGTCAATAAAATGAGTACCCAGCTTGCTGGGGTGGGGCAATGTATAGCCTATATAATTAAACTGTAAATCGCCCAGAGAGTACTTGAAGTGCTATGGGGCGGTATACGTATAAGCAGAACACTTTGCTTTGCTTTGAATGTGGTCACATCACCTTTCAAAATTCTCCTCCTAAATTCTTGGCAGGGAAGCTAGATAGACCATTTTGCAACAATTTGCCAGAAGAAAAGCAATGTCCAACAATATCTTTAAAGTGGAGCATATGATTAGCAGTGTCTATACTACAGCTTTGCCCATTTTTACTAGAGATGTTTAATTCTCTTTGGTTTGGTTCTGTCCTTCCCCTTCCCTTCCATGTATTTATTTTATTTTTATTTTGAATATTTTTACCCCACCTTTCTCCTTGGAAAAGGACTCAAGGTGGCTTACAATAATGAGGGGCAATATACAGCCCAGAACATTTATGACATAATTCAAGTTAAGAACAGGGAATTAAAAGAGGCATCTTACAACATTAAAAGGTAACAGTAGAGCTACAAAGAGCACACAAAAAGAAAAGAAAAAGCCATTATGAGGGATGGAAAGTAACATGGAAAACACTGGTGTTCTTATGAAATCAGTCAATGCAATTATGTATGGTAATCCATATAAAGTTACATAGTAGGAAGTACCTCATTCGGGGAAAGCTTGCCTGAAGAGGAAGGCCTTTGCCTGCTTCCGGAAAGACAGCAGAGACGGGGCAGTCCTGGACTCCAGCGGGAGGGAGTTCCAAAGTCTGGGAGCAGCAACAGAGAAGGCCCTTTCATGTGTTCTTTTGAGGTGCACCTGTGAAGGTGGTGGGTTGGAGAGAAAGGCTGCTCCTGTACAATGATAATTATGCTGCAGCTTGGTATTTGTTGTCGATTCTCTCTAACTAGTATCATTCTGGGGCATTGTATAGGTGGTTCGGGGAGAGAGAGAGAGAGAGAGAGAGAGAGAGAGAGTCTCCATAAGAACTTATTGGAGAAAAATCAGAGAGAAAAATTGGAAAGTGACCTTCAACTTCAAGAGATATAGGAATGAGCATATATCAAAATGTTTCTCAGAAAAATGTCTTTTGACAAATGTTGGCTCAGCATGCTTTGTTGCTCTTCAGAGTTCAGCACCTTGCCCCAGCTCTCCTAAATGTTATATTTCCGAGACATAGTTGTAGATAATTTTTATTTTTACTTCAGAGGTTGTGACACAGGTCTTTAAATCCTGCACCAGCTCGGAAGGAGAACAGTGTTGTCTTCAGCTCCAGGAAAGAGATGAAGAGAGTGTTGTGTCAAAATGTGTCTTCTTTCCCAAAAATTTTTACATTCCCTTGAAAAAGACCTTTATTTCTTTTTTATTTCTGTCCTTAAGCATTACCTTTAATTAGATTGGTGAGTTTGTTGTAACACTACAGCTTTCCCTCTGTTAACCATTTTTGGGTCACTCTCTGCAGCAATTCCTAATTGGGGGATGGTGGTGGTGGGACCTTCTGTGAGGAACCCTTTCATAAAGTCTTCCTTTAGCCATTTAGTGGTTCTAAATTGTCAGTCTTCAGATATTCTGGGAGTAAAACTCCCAGAGGCCTTCATTCCTGGCTGTGTTGGCAAGGATTTCTTGGAACTCTAGTTCAAGAACATCTGGTAACCCAAAGGGTCTCAGGGTTTAAACTGAAATCTGGAAAGCTGAGGAAGCTGCCTCATGCCCCAGAGATTGTTGCAGAGTGAAAACCAGAAGATTTGGGCCATGGTCACATGGGCCAAATTTTACCTTCATATCACCTCTTCATTACACACACACACACACACACACACACACACACACACACACACATACACTCCCTCGCTGCTTTGCAAGCCTTCCTCCCCCCTATTTCCCCCTCATATCCCAAGCTCCAGCTCCCTCTCCTGCCCCCACGTGACCTTCAGCTGAGTCGGAATCCCCGCCTTGCTGAAAAATGGGGATAAGAAGCAGCTTTTTAATTAATTAATTAATTAATTAATTAACCACCCATCTTCTAATCAGAACTCCGGGTGGTTTACAATAATAATACAGTAAAAGTAGCCAAATGCAAAGCACTATAATAGATGCTCAAAACAGCAATAAGCCTAGTAATAAAAACACATTAATAAGAAAACTGGCAGGCAGTCTTATATTACTGGTCCCATTTTATTTAAAAAAAAACTAGTCCCCCTTGTCTTTAGAGTCAGCTAAAAAGGTGCATCATCATACGACTGAAAAAAACACTACCCCCAGAGGTAGTACCAGGAAAAATGTGCTTCAGGGGACATGGCTGATGGTTTTTTCCAGAAAAGCTGGCTGCTCGTGAAGTTACGATTTTTGGAGGCAGCTTTTCTGGAAGTTAGAAGTGCACTTTAGCAGTTGTGGGATAGAGCCCAGTGTGTGGCTTTTTAAAACAATAGGCATTCCCTTCTGTACTCCTAAGAACACCTCTTGCTCATCTAGACTTCCTCAACCACCAGGACAACTCTTCGATTCTTGGTTTTGAAAAGGGGGATTCATTTCGTTTTGCCATGTGTGATGTGGTGCTTCCTTTTCTCCTTCTCCTCCCTGGAGAGGGGTTTTATTTTTATGTTTTAACACATCTTGCTTCTCCTTTGTGGCTTTCTCTGGTGTTCTTGCTGTGCCTGGAAGCCAAAAGCAGTTCTCCCCCTTTTCATGGCCTTAGTGCGAAAGGAAAAGCAACAACAATAAACTCAGGAGAGCAAAGGAATAGGAAAAGAAGGGGCTTGTTGATCAGAAAAGAAGGAAAAGCTGCTTCAAGAAAAGGAATGGGTGTAAAAGATTGGGGGAGGAGGGGAAGATTGGTAAGAGTTTTAGAATGATGGGCATTAGAGGACCAAGCAGTGCCATATGAGTCTCCTTTCCCTGTATCTCTATGGTTCCTCCTAGTCTTGGATGACCCAGGTAATCTTGGACTGCAAATTGCAGAAATCCCAGCCAGGAGAGGTATTATTTCTTCAGATGCCTAAAAAGAGTCACTTTCAGTGAATGAGGGTGGACGAGTGAAAGATGGAGCTACTTGAAGAAATTATTGGATTCTTTGCCTTGTTGCTTTTCTGGGCTGGTAGAAATTAATTTTTAATAAGAAAAGGGAACCTTCTTTTGCTTTGTTTGTCTTTATTATTAGATATGGATACAGGTGTGTGTGTGGGGGGGGGTGTTCTGGAACATTCCATTGGGAATTGCAGTCCAAGAACACCCAGGTTACTTAGGATTGGGAACCAATGCTCTATGTGACCCCTGAAGTGTCCTGGACCTTGACCCTAGAGCAGTGATAATGAACCTCCGGCACTGCAGATGTTTTGGACCAAAACTCCCACAGTCCTTGTCATTGGCAATACAGGCTTCGAATTCTGGAAGTTGTAGTCCAAAATATCTGGAGTGGCAATTCATGAAACCCCAAAACAATAGTGGCTGTCGGCTGATACTTTTCAGTTTTGTGACATCAAGTCCCTTCTGGCTATTTTAAAAACATTTTCAAGGAAAGCAAGATACAGTAGTGCTCAAGTGTTCTTAGTATGATGAAAGACTGCTCAGAGCTATGCTGATAGAACATAGAAGCTAATATCCCCACATGCTCAGGTACATCCATGTCTTTCAGATCAATCATAGACTAGTCTTTTTCTGAAATTCATTGGTGTGTTCCAGTAGCCAGCAGATATGTGTGAAATGATGTCAATTGTCTCTTCCTTTTCAGGATCTAGTTTGAACATCAGGCATTTCCTGCTCCATATGAGTTAAAAACTTTGATTGCAGCACCTTGAGCATCACTTCGCTTACGTGAGAATGTAAAGCAATAGTCCCACAGTTATTGCAATCTGTGGCATCTCCTTTCTTGAACTGAATGTATATTGTATAATTGCCAATATTTTGGTCATTTTTTGTTTTCCATACTTTTTAGCATAATCTTCTTGGGATTTTGAAAGATTTGGCCTCTGGCTTGAAATAGTAGATCTTTGTTTTTCCCCTTTTGTTGTTCTGTGTTTCTCCTGCACTGGTTATTGTAATAATTTTTTTCTTGATGTGACATTTAAAAATTAAATGTAGGGTTTTGACTCACCTGTCCTTGACGATTTTAAGTATTTTTTCTGTCACCCAACAAGGTTTTTCTTTTTACTACAATATTTTTCCTTCTTCCCTAATATCTCAGTTAAACCAAGTTGTTCTGGTTCACAATCACGGTAAATATAGAAATGAAATAAACTACGCAATTGGAAACAGGAGGCAGAGAAGTTGTATTCTCTCTGCCAAAACAGTAAGAGAATCACAGTGCCAAAGCACATATATTTGTCTATAGGAATTTAAATTTATATAGGCAAATTATAGTCACCCCCACCATTACGCGGTTCAGGCACTGCGGTCCCACTATATCGCGGGATCGCAGTACCTGCACCTTGGGCCATGCAGGAGGGGCGGCGGGGAGCGACTGCATCGCCCCACACCACCCCTCCTCCGAGAATCTTCAGGGCCGCTGGCTGCTCCGAGAAGCCTCAGGGCCGCTGGGGGGGCAGCTGGCAGAGATTGCATCACCCCGCGCCACCCCGTGCTCCTTCAAGAATACTTGGGGCCACTGGGGGGCAGCAGGGGGTGATCGCATGGCCCTGTGCTGCCCCCTCACTCCTCCGAGAAGCTTCGGGGCCACTGGGGGGCAGCGGGGTGTGATTGCATCACCCCATGCCACCCCACGCAGTCCTCCGCGAAGCCTCGGGGCCGCTGGGGGGAGGCGGGCGATCATGCTGCCCCGCAATCTCCATTGAAATGCATCACCAATGCATTTCAATTGAGAAATTTTTTCCCAATGGAATGCATTGAGCTAATGTATTCCAATGGGGAAAATTTTCTCCATTGAAATGCATTAGCAATGCATTTCAATGGAGACGGTCCCGGACGAGGAAGTCTCGGGGCAGCGGGGCGGGTGGTGGCGGGAGGTCAGATCCCCCTGCTGCCGCCGCCCGCCACCCCAAGACTTCTTGGACTGGCGCGTGCTGGCGGCGGCAGGGGGATCGGATTGACCCCCCAACCCATTTCTGCATATCGCGGATTTTCAGGCATCACGGGTTGGGTGGGTCCCTAACCCCCATGATAGGTGGGGGGGTTACTGTACTGCAAAAATGTCCTTTTTAAAAAAGAATGTTTCATTTTTGGTGTGTTCCCTGTCTTGCATAATCTTTGTTTGTTATGTCTGTCCTTTCTGCTGATGAAGCAGTGGCTATCTTAAAGAGGAATAGCAAGAACACAATTTGGGTGCATCACAATCTGAAGAAAGATTCAGTAGTCTTGTAGTCCTAGTTATTTAAATATGGGCCTTCATCATCCTAATTGAAAAGCTTAACCAGTAGACTACATGGATGAACTTTATTGTGGTTTATTTTATTATTTTTGAGTAGAGATGGGCACGAAACAGAAAAATGGCATTTCAGTTTTTTGTTTGTCGTTGAGAGGTCTGTTTCGGTTCGTTTCCATTTGTCGTGAATTTTTTGAAAAATTTCGTTACCGTTTTTTGTTTTTCGTTTGTCATTTCTACCCACTTTTTGCGCGATTTTTAAAGCATTTCCGTGTGCAGGCATCCCCCAACTCCCCAGACCAGAGGGAGAACACTAAAAAAATGGATGCTGGCAGAGGCACAGTATAGACTAGGTATGCAGGGAGGCTGCAAAGGCAGTGGCAGGTGTTGTCCAGGGTGCAAGGCAGCCGCAGAGTGACTGTACTGCGGGGCAAGGGAGGGTACTCACTGAGAGGTACGCAGCACGCACGCACACAGGGAGGCTGCAGGACTGAAGCTAGAGTCACAGCAGAGACAGCAATCCCACCCTAACTCCCACCAGAGACTGCAAGGAGGACGGGGGCTGCCAGAGCTTTTTATGCCCTCTGTGGCTGCCAGACCTGCCCGCCCAGTCTGCAACTCGGGCATGCTATTGGTTGAACATGATCCCATCACATGGCTTGTCTCCATTTTGTGGCTGGTGGCGACATCCATTTTAAAGGGAAAGGAAAAATACATCGTGGTGGGAGAATACAAAAACAAATGTTTTAAGGACCCCAACCCCCCTGGTAGGTATTATCAGACAATATAAATAATTATCGCTGTGTTTTTATGGATGCCCAGGGAGTTTTTTAACATTTAAAACAGTTCATTTCATTGTGCGTCACCATTAATGGAAACGAAACGTAACGACCACAATTTCCGTGGTTCTGTTTGTTTTGTTGCATTTTCAGCACAATTTTCGTTTGTCATTTCGTTACGTAATGGAAACGACAAACGGTAACGGAAACGAAAATTTCACCGCTCCGTGCCCATGTCTATTTTTGAGTGCTGACATCCATTTTCACCATTCAAAACTTCTTAATATCATCACCTCCAGACAGTTTCACCTTCAGCATGAAAGCCTTGCACAGTCCACCTACTCATTTGCTTGGGATTATTAAGGCTTTCACTTTTCTTAGAAGGACCAAAATGTACCAGAGTTTTCCTTGTTTCAAGTTTGCCTTCTTCGCAAAAGTATGTAGTGTGTTGCTCTCTAGGGAGGGAAGATTGAAGCTTAAAAGGGAGATTAAAATCTGTTCATTCTGAAGCCAGGAATAATTAATGCGTCTCCAGACACATCCAGCCTTTAACATATTTACAACATTGTGCAATACTTACCTGCTTCAATAACATGGAGAATGTACAGTTGCAAAGCATCTGGGTAACACTGCCATGGCACTGATAAAGCACTGCATATTTATTTTGTTTCCAAAAGGACACTTAGCTGAATGGATCACTCAGTTCAACCTCCAATATGGGGAACCAGAGTCAATTATACTCCACCCTTTGTAGTACCAAATACTACCAAGAGATACTTTGGCCTTAAAAGTGCTCTCCAGTATATTGTGTTGGGCTATCTAACCATGGCAACCAACATGCAGCTTTTGTGTGCAAAACTCAAATACACTCACAATTGCAGCCCCTTTTGACTTTCACTGAAGTTTGGAGTCGCTCAGTTTCAAGAAAGCAGTGGTCATGCATCAATAGTTGACCTAGTTTGTGTACTTTTTGCTCATTTTTTAAAACATTCCTAAACTTGCCTCCATCCTTATGCATCACAAGGCAAAGTTTCTTGAGATTATGACACACAGACATTGATTTTTAAAACTAACTGTAAAATTGGCTTTTTAAATCTCTCGCTCTTCTCCTCTCCTCCCTCCCTCCCTCTCTCTCTCTCTCTCTCTCTCTCTCCCTCTCTCCCTGTCTCTCTCTGTGGGTGTGTGGGTGTGAAACTCCTAAGGGACTTGGGTAGAAAAGTGGTGGACAAAATCTTTTGAGAAATACGGTGAAATTAAAAACAGCCAAAACACAACATCATAATTATAACAGAGAAAAGAAGCAGAGATATCAATCAGTTTAAGTGCCCAGACAAACAAAAAGCTTTTGAACTGGTGCCAGCCCCAACTGCATCCTCCTGGGGAGGATTTTCCACAATTAAGAATATCACAAAAGGAGAGGTTTTCTCCCTCACTTTCAGCTAATGAGGGATGAATACTTGGGAAAAGCATACACACTGATTCAGGGCTTGTCTACACAGCAAGGGAACCAGGATGCCATCTGGAATAATCCTCCAATCCAGCAACATTTGAAGAGCCACCCTTGCCTGGATTCCTAGTGTGATGTAGCAGGCAGACTGATGGACTAGGACTTGCAAAACCTGGGCTTGGATCCATGCTTAGGCATGGAACTGTTGAAACCACTCCTTAAATATCTCAGAGTTACTTTGAAAATTCAGTTAGAGTTCCTGTAACTCAATTCCAGCTTGATGCACATCATGCACATCAGACCCCTGGCCTGAAACCACGCCTCTATTTCCTGCCACTACCCTAAGCATGTTGATTCAGAAGTTAAGACCCGCTGTGCTGAACAGAGTTTATTAGCTTACAAATACATTCAGTTGGGATTTCAGGCTGGTACAAACTGATGGCTTTCAAGAGAGAGCTTGATGTTGGGGGGTGTTCCCTTCTCTCTCCAGCCTCTCCTCTTTTGAATGGCCCAGAAAGAATTCTGGACCGTTCAAAAGTTTGCAAATTCCTTTCAGACCCTTTAAGTCAGTGGTTCTCAACCTTGGGTTGAGATGTTCTTGGATTACAACTACCTGAAGTCTTCAGCACCAACTAAACTGGCCAGGATGTCTGGGAGTTGTAGTCCAAGAAAATCTGGGGACTCAAAGCTGAGAACCACTGTTTTAAGTGATCCTAACAAAGCCTGGGCATGCAAATTGATTTCCTCAAAAGTGTTGTTGGAAAGCGTTGTTGGACTGCCAACCCCATCATTCTTCTCCACTGAATAGACCAGCCAGATATGGTGATATTTGTAGTCCAACAATATCTGTAGGGCCACAAGCTGCCCAGCCCTGTTATAATAGCATCACCCAAGTATGCCACCAGAAAGGTAATATGATATGCTTTCTTTAAGAACACCAGTTTTGGGGTTGAGCAACAAGGTAGCTCAACCCAAGAAAGGCACATAATCAACTTCTGATGTGATATCCATCTGAAAGGTGACAACAATCAGAACTTGGATGCTAAAACCAAAACCAAAACAAAAAAGGATGAAATAACCCCACTGAGTTTTTGTCTGCCCAACTAGTACTGAAAAAGAAGCAAGCTGAGAAAATTGTACAAGTATGTCTCGCCCTTTGATGGACAATCAGAGCTATTTTGCTAGATCAGCTTTCACTGTGACAGTATTAGACAGCTTGCTGCACGCCACAGGCAGCCAGCCAGGTAACATTTGGAATTAAATTACCTCCTTTTACCATCATTTTGTTTGGCAGCTGATGACCAATGGAGTAGCCGTTTCCTACTGGAGACTGACGCTGTGCAAAAGTGCTTGATTGTAGAGAATTGGGGACACTTTCAGCCTCTTGAAGTACCAGTTCTTACTTTGTATTGTACTTACATCCACATTGTCACTCGGATAGCAGATTGCTTCCTGATTATGAACGAAACAGACCTAGCTGCAATGACTGTGATGTTGCTTTGAGTTTGTTGCGTTCCCCCCTTTTTTCTACAGTCTGCTAAAGATGAATCATATTAGATGTACTCTTAACAGTTCCCAACAACCCACTTTGTTTATTTGTTAACTCAATGCTTGATCCGTGCATGTACTGTTCCAAAAAAAGGCTGCCCATGCTGAGTGAGGGATTCTGGCACTTGGCATCTGAAAACCTAACTTTTGTAAGCCCTACTGCTAGCAGGTTACAGAATAAGAGGAGAGAAGAGAACACAGATTAACATTTTCTGTGATGGGTGTTCTTACAGGAATTTTAAAAGAAACCTACTTGCATACTTTTTAAACAATTTATGTTTGCATTCAGGTTTTTGTCTGTTCTAGTCTATTCTGTCACTGGTTAAAAGGGGTCAGAGGGCAGTAAATGAAAGGTGAGAAGGTGGAAGGATTGCTAAGTTGAAATTTGTTTGAAAATGACTCTGCATTATCATCTTGCTCTTGGTGCAAATGCCACACTCAGAGGTAGTGAAATACTGTAGTAGAGTGTTTATTTAAAAAGAGAGCAAAAGGTACACAAACTAGCTCAACTATTGATGCATGACCACCGCTTTCTTGAAACTTAGCGACTCCAAACTTCATTGAGGTTTGACCTTTTGCAAACTGTAGTTTTCAGTACTGGAAGCCAGGTTTTGTTGATTTTTAGACTTTCTTCTCTTTTGTTGAAACTGTCCTTATGTTTGTGTATTTCAATGGCTTCCCTGTGTAGTCTAACATAGTGATTGGTAGTGTTATCCAATACCTCTGTGTCCTGGAAGAGGATTTCATGTCCAGTTTGCTAGTGCTGTGTTTTCAGGTTGTTTCAGTCAGCAGTGTCTTTCATGTTTTTTAATTCTGTTTATGTATGGCAGAAATACTTTGTTTGTTGGAGTCTGTTTTTCTTCTTCAGTTGGTGGGTTTTTTTGTTTTGTTTTTTGATGGCTCTTTTGATTTCGTTCTTGGGATAGCCATTTGCCTGTAGGGCCAAATTCAGGTGGCTGAGTTCAATGTTGTGGAATTCAGCTTCACAGTTTCAGTTTGCACGGTCTACAAGTGTTTTGATTATGCCTCTTTTTTTGTAAAGGGGGGTGGTTGGAATTTTTATGTAGGTACCAATCTGTGTGGGTGGGTTTTCTGTAGACCTTGTGTCCTAATTCGAAGTCCAGTTGACCATGACCATGACATCTAAGAATGGGAGTTTCCCCTCTATTTCTTTTTCCATGGTGAGTTCCCTTTGGGAAATTGGTGTGGTATACAAATAAATAAATAAATAAATAAATAAATAAATAAATAAATAAATAAA
>JAHTLZ010000330.1:47167163-47177295 GCA_023846285.1 Phrynocephalus versicolor
AAATAAATAAATAAATAAATAAATAAATAAATAAATAAATAAATAAATATTTGGGTGGATATTCTTGAGGTAGTTTAGAAAATCTTCCAGTTTATCTCCACCATGGCTCCATATTACAAATGTGTCATCCACATATTTTTTTAAAGCACTGACTGGAGATGTCTCCTACCTGGTACTGGTCTTCCTGATCTGGTCTTCCTGGCTGCAGGGAGGGGTGACCAGAAAAAAAAAGCTGACCAGCCCATGCTACAGCTGTAGCGCGGGACATGTGGTCAGAAGTAAAAAAATAAAATAAAATAAAGGAGTGCCAACCTGGCCCCAGAAGTGGCCGGGTCAGCACCCTAAAATAAAGGGGGGGGTTAAAAATAAAAGAAGTGCCAAACTGGCCCCAGGGGCTGCATGGTCGGCACTTGAAAAAAATAAAATAAAAAAGGAGCACTGACCTGGCCCCAGGGGTGACCGGGTTGGTGCCCTAAAATGAAAATATATATATTAAAAATAAAACCAGGGACTGCACGGCCAGCACTTTAAAAAAAAATTGTACGAACCTGAACCCGAACTGAACTAAGGGTGGGTCAACCAGATGAACCTGAACCATGGGTTTTCTGATTCGTGTCCACCTATAATGTGGGGTACTTTGTGAAAGCTTTGTATCTATGTTACATCTAGAGCATTCCCATAATCTGCTAGGGAAGTTACAGTCATATGAAAAAGAGACATCATTCTCTTTGAATTCTATGGTTCTGTGTATCAGGACATAATAAAATTCATCTGTCCCTTAGCAGGTCAGAAAAACTACCTCAGATGAACAGCAACAGATGACATTTACACTATGTCATCATTAATTTTACAAAAATAAAGCCAACATGGAGAAGCCATGTGTAAAAATATAAATACATCCTTACTGCTTCCATAGGAATTTAGAGGCAAAGTTGCAGTCTTTTAATCCCTATGCCCTTGAGTAATTAATTGATTGTCAGCAAGTGTGACCACCTCGGTAAACGCTAACGTTTTTGCAGTTTGCTGGTCTGGAGTGTTCAGATGTGTGTTAACACAATGCCAAGGGAAAAACACAGCAGTAATGATAATAGAGAAGCAATTTTTGTTGTCCATCAATCTGGGCCTTTTCCAAACAATTTAATATCTATGCTGTGGAAGATTATTCACAAGTGGAAAACATTCAAGAGAGTTGCAACTCTTTCCTGCTTCCAGTGCACTTTAAAACCCTCCCGAGAAAGTTCTTTGTGCTGTGTCTAGGATGTGGCTCCCTGCTGTGAAATCCTAGGTTTTGTAATTTGGTCAAATATTTAGAAATCTCTGCTAGAAAGCTTTGGTGCATACTACAGCTCTCTTTCAAAATATTCTAAGCCTTACGACACTTAAGACCCTAGGCTAAAGGCAGCACTGTGGTCTCAAACTGCTAGAGCTGTATAGATACACTCCTGAGAGACAATCATCTTCCTTACATCAGCCTTCAGAATGAATAGGCTTTTGGGTTGTTTTCGATATCATTCCCCTTTCTTGCGGTTCTGTTTATAGTCAGATTTGTAAGGGAGATGAAGAGAAAAATTGCCATTCTGGCCGTATTTCTTAGGCAGTTGTACAGTCGTGTTTTTTGGAAAAATATGCAACATTTCATGGAGCCGAAACTCCTGGCTCTACCTTTTTATCTGTCCCAGTATCCTTTTCCTACCAAGGGTGCTTACGTAAAGATGGCTTCCAGCATTGCTAATCCACAAAGGCCCTTTAAAAGATTTTCTGTGGTAAGGAAAAAGCAGGGTAAAGCAGTGGAAAAGCACAAGAGGGTTGCAAACAGGCATTGCACCATAAACAACTCACCTGAAGGAACCAAATAAGAACTGATAGCTGGTGTGTACTGAATTTTTGGATAGTACTAGAGCATGTATGACCATTCTGTTTATGATGAAAACATTTAGACCTTCTATTGTTTCTGAAAGCTGAATAGTAGTTTCTTCAGCATGATGTCAATTCTAGCTGCTTTGTTGAGAATCGGTGGGCCAATTCTAGATCCACTTATATAGAACTGCATTTCTATGAAGACACATAAAGGATAGCAATGCCAAGCAAGCACAAAGCCTGGCTAGTTTTTGGCTGAAATCCTGTTGCTTGGTATAACACAATACATTTGTCCTGGCTGTTCGAGTCCCCACCAAGATTCTCAAGCATTCAGCAGGCCCGCATATGCAGGAGATGCTAAGAATCATGGGAGGAACTAATCTTCGTTAACAGGATGTTGCAAATTGTGTTGTACTAAACAACAGGATTTCAGCCAGCAAGTTTAAAGGGACTGGAAATGAAGCTTACTAGGAGCTAGCCTATATGTGATTTGTGAAACTCTCTCTCTCTGTCTTTCTCTCTGCCTGCCTGCCTGCCTGCCTGCCTGCCTGCCTGCCTGTCTCTCTCTCTCTCTCTCTCTCTCTCTCTCTCTCTCTCTCTCTCTCTCTCTCTTTCTCTCTCTCTCTCTCTCTGTGCATGCGGGCTTGCGGGCTTGTTTATTTCAGCACTTTGGGGAAACATCTGTTTCCTAGATAACAGGGAAATATGCATTCAGAAGCAAAGGTTTCCCAAACTCTGCTGTGAGAACATTGCCCTTTGGATGAAAGGTTGACAGGTTGCAACAGGCACCGCAGTTTCTCTGGTTGCTGCTCTCCATGGTTCCAGGGCTCTGCTTTCCCCCTTACCAAGTCAAAATAAATTGCTTACTTCCAGAGCTGTCAATTTCTTGCTACATTCCATTAACTTGAAAGGATATTTGGGGGATACTTTGGTATGTCACGCAATTGGTTTCGAATCAGGTCAGCACATGCGCTCCAGTGGCCAATTTTGTGCACGTCAAACCAACAAACCAGCTCCCCTGTTATGTCAGAGCTCTTCTGATGAACACAGGGGTCTATTTGGCTGGCCAGGGTTCATGTGACTTCATTTTCCTGTATGAACTTGCGAGGCACATACATCTCAAAACTGCTGGTAGATCTTACAGTGTTTTCCAGTCAGATTTCCTATAGATCCTCTACTACTACTTCTATAATACCATGCACCATGACTAATACTGTATTAGGGAACTTGTAGTTTGCATCTGGAAAATAAGAAGTTGATCAAGAAGGAACACTAAAGTTTTTCACTTTTTAAAAAATGTTTTGGATTACCACTCCCAGTATCTCAAACCATCACTTGGCTGATAAGAAGTGCCGTATAGCAAACTTTCTCCCATGGCCACTAGGTTGAGGATGGCAGGAGAACTGAATAGCTATTAACATCTAGATTGTAGAACTTTATTGTCAAAGAGCTAAGCTCACCCTCTGTGAAGTTCCCGTATATCAAGATTTCACATTACCAATTTGGTCTCATATGAAAATTCGCTCGCCATATGCAATGCTATATTTAGAAAACGGCTTGCCTAAAGTATTGTGAACACCTTTTAAACAGAAGAAGCCCAGAGTAATTACTTGAGCCAAACACATTTTCTGAAAAATTGTAAAGGAAACAACATCAGTAGGAAAACAGAACAGGTCACCTGTTGCCTTGAGCAAACCACATCAATCCCTCTATAAAATATTGATTTAAGAGGCTTGGCTTTTGAAATGTGTATGGGGTGGGGGCGTGGAATAAACCAATCCAGATGGAGCAAATAGAATTTGATATCCCCTTTAGAAGAAAGCAAATGATACTACCTGGGGAAACCAAAGCACAGTATAATACATTGAGGCAAGAATTTCATCCCTTATTTTTAGCTCAAGAGACTGAAATAATAATATATTTTTAAAATGCATGCATTCATCAGTTGCATAGCACTAGATCCTGAAAATGGGTTGGTAGCTTAAGCACTATCTGGACTGAAGTATTACTGTCCTGGCCATTTTCTTCCCTTGACCCACTGTTGACCTCCCAAAAGCCTCCAGATCGAAGGAACATCTTGTACAGTGTGGGATGGAATACAGGTATACTACTGTCAGAGGAAAGAATTACCTGACATTAGCCTTGGCTGCTAAGATAGTTTAGGAAATTTACGCAAGGATCTTTTTCTATGGCTTATTCTCCTCAGCAGCCCCTGAGCCTCGTCCATATTGTCCAGGCTGATAGAATGACACATGGGAGGACTTCTCAGCTGCCTGCATGGGAGGGTCAGGAAATTTTCCTCCATTGAGTTTACAGTTCCTTCAGCTACCTTTCCATCCAAACCACTGCAACCATCTCATAGGGTATATTCCACCCTACGGATTCAAGCACTTTGATACTCTTTAACTGCCATTGCTGTTACCTTGAGAATCCTCACATTTGCAGTTGGGCAGGGTAATTATAATTTCACTGGTATTTATCAAGAAAGTAGACTCCATCTGTGCTGTGTAGAAAGTGGTGGTGCTCAAGCAACAGCCAACGGAGATCCATGCAGAAAAAGTAGCCCAGTTGTATGCTCACCACCTTGAGAAGGCCAGTAGAAGAGTTCATAGGGACAGGGCTTTCTCTGTAGCAGCACCTATGTTGCAGAACTCCTCTGAGTCTCACTCAGAGCCTTTTCACACGACCCCTAAACTCCACGGCAAATGGCTCCCAGCTCCGGAGCTTAAAATTGTTTCCCCACCAGCTCCGTAGTTTACAGAATATTAAGTGCGACCACGCCCACCTAAGCGCGTCCCAGCACACTTTTCAGGTACCTGCTCCCCAGGGGTGAAAAATCCCTGATGCGGATGTAAAGGAGTGAGTGCCGGGCTCTCCTCACTTCTGTTTGTTGTTGTTTTGCCCCCCGTCCCTTTAAGATATCTGAATGCTGACGGGAACAGAGCGAGACAGCAGAACGGAGGTAAGCTGGCATTCTTTTCTTTCTCTTTTTCTCCCTCCCCTCATGCAGACAGCAGCCAGGAGTGTGGAGGGGGTGGGAACACAGGAACAGCGACAAACCCCCAAGATCTCTGGTCCAAATTTAAGTGGCCAGCGGATCTTAGGGGTCGTGTGAAAAGGCTCTCAGTGGAAGTCAGACCAGATATATCGTACCAGGTCATCCCCCACACACACACAACCCCCGTTATCTTGCCCTATACAGTTTATGGGAGGAAGATGGATCATCCTCAAGGACAGCATAGGTTCCACGGTTTCTGTGGCTGTGTCACGATAAGGAAGTGTCTTGGGAAATGGACTTAAGATGCCTCCATAACCATTTTGCAAAAAGTACTGTTTCCAGGCAGCTCCACTGGTGGAATATGTCTGCTGGCATGCCAGGGGAATACCAACAATGGGTCATACAATGAACTGAGGATCTTTGGGAACCTTGGCTTAGTTGCTGGTGGCAACGCTGATGACTTGGTAGCTAGAGTGGCTGAAAAAGACCACACAGCTTTGCTCCTTTACCTTCCTTGCTAAAAGCAAAGTCCAGCAGCCATAAGAAACATCAGATTTTATTACCTAGGTCAGAATCACTGAACATTCCTTACAATAGGCTCTGAGGGCTGGGGATGCTGAGCTATGCAACCCAGCAATATCAAGATGTCTAAAAGTTGCCCTTCCCTCATAGTGAGGGAAGAAGATTGACTTTTAAAATAATTTTGTAATGATCCATTTTTATGAGTTATCCTCTCTGTCTTTTATCAGTTCTCTCCTTTTTACCTTTTCATTTCCTAGAATCGTACTAGGAATGATCCTAAGAATGATATCCAAAATGTGTATTTCTAAAAATATGCCATTTATGGTGCACTATAGCTGGCCTCTGCATGGATGCTACATGAAAAGGCAGAACAAAAGCTGTAGAAGATCAACAACTTTTGGTGTCTTCATGTCTTACTTGGGATACTGTTTTCATATTGCTTCTTGTGTTTGAAGTAATTATTTTAATTACCCACTGGTTCAATTAGCCACCTATAGAGCAAACAGGTAATGAGAAGAAAAACTCATTGCTTTTTTCATTCTTGCCTGCATGCAGCAAAATAAATAAATAGCTGATTTGGCAAAATTGCATGGACTCTCTCTCTCTCTCTTTGTCTCTCTGTCACTCTGTCACTCTGGCTGATACTTCATGTCCCTCTCACTGCAGTTTGCGGCCCCGCTGGAGACCGGTTCGAAGGAACGTAACCTCACGTCCTTGTGGGGTCAATCCGAGTTCGAAGGAACGGAACCTCACGTCCTGAACTGCACTCCAAGTGGGGTGAGAGATTCCTGTCCTGGAGCTCGGGAATCTTTTCAATCCACTTCTCGATCCATGTTGAAAACTGATTTCAACACGGAGGCAAGTTCACCTCGGCTCGAGGAAGGACGTGAAATAACCACCTCTGTTTCTCTGTCTCTCTGTCTCTCTCCCTCTTTCTCTGGGTCTGGAAGTAATGCATTTTATTTCCCCTTGAGCATCTGCATAGGGCCTTGCTCTGATTTGGAGAGGGAGGGTAACACTGAAAAACACTGAGAATTAAAGATTAGTGGATAAATACACACACATACACATTTGCTCTCTCAAGCAGCAATATAAAATAAATAGATCCAAGATGGGTAGGATGGTGAACAAGATAAACAGGAAGATAAGTATGAAGGGAAGTCCAATATAATTCATACACACACATTGATGTTTACTTCTTTGATACATTCTTCCAATATTATTTTGTGCAAAGCTCTCTGGCCTCATTTGGCTCTGTTCTTCTCCTTGCCTAAAACTCTCACCCAGAGATTCCACGGTGCAGCTCTGATTTTCTACTGGTTACACCATCATTTCCTTGAAAGGGCAGAAACCAAGGCGAGGGACTCTACCAAAGATGTCCCTCAGACCATCTCATGACCCCCTGCCTTGTCCATTCTCATTTCCTTCCTTCCCTCCACCCTACCTCCCATCCTTATGGATAGCTCAGTGGTTCAGGTATCTGGCTGTGGAGCCAAAGGTTGGGAGTTCAGTTCCCCACTGTGCCTCCCTGACAGGAGCTAGAATTGATTATCTATAGCAGTGTTGGCGAACCTATGGCACGGGTGCCAAAGGTGGCACTTGAAGCCCTTTCTGTGGGCACCCAACATTGCCCCTTCACAGTCACCTGTATTCAGGTTAAATTGCTGTATTGGCACTTTGTGAAAAAATTAGTGGGTTTTGAATCACACTTTGGGCACTCGGCCTCTAAAAGGTTCGCCATCACTGATCTATAGGGTCACTTCCAGCTCTGCAGTTCTGTGGTGGTGGTGGTGGTCGCTGCTGCTCCTGCTGCTGCTGCTCCTGCTGTACCTTTTGGTCATAAGTACCCATACTAATTCCATGGACCTGGGGTCATGAAGAGTCAATTACGATTGTAATGACACAACACACACACACACACACACACACACACTTGTAATGTAACTGTCCTTGCTTCCAACTTGTTAATTTTCCATGTGAGAGCTGCAGAATTGCAATATGGACCTGGACCTGCGTAGGGACCTAACATCATAAATACAAACTCCATTCAATCTTTTACTAGCAGGAAAGCTGTGAAGGAAGCTGCCGTGGGAACGTCCACAGCAGCCAGTACTAACTTGAGCCATAAACTCAGGTGTATTTTACATTTTCAGCTTGGTGATGGCCTCACAATTGTGCCAGACCTAGGTGAAAGCCTGGGACCAACCCAGAGCATTTTGCCACCTGAAACTAATACTCTCTCCCTCCCACACAATATCTAATGTATGCCAAGCTATTTTGGCAAATACCTTTCCCCATGTCTGACAGGATTTTTTTTTAAATGGCCTGACATGTCACATAAAATCCAGTACCTCACTCTGTTTAATGGTAGAGACAGCCCTGATAACTGTGCTCATTTTCTTAATAAATAGCTCAGTTGTTAGGGGCCCTTATGATTCCGTTCCATTCATCTGGACTTTGCACATTGGAGTCCTCAAGTTGCGGCTGCTTTAATTCAAGATGACATTAGACTTGCTTTGTCTGTAGCAAGGCTACTGATTATCAGTGACAAAGGCTAAAAGCTAACAATGTGTCATTTAATATTTGTATAGTTAATTTGGTTTTATGTTTCCCATGTGAATCAGACTAACTCCTTCACAAAGGAATATAAGTAGTGATGTATTTGTCAGTTGTGATTTACATGTGTGCATTGCAGGCAAATATGGCCTTGTTTGTCTAATAAGGAAATCTAAACCCAATTTTCACAAGTCCAGTTAGGGGCAGAAAGTCCAGGCCACTACAAAGCAGCTAATGGTAAATTGCTAGGCTTATACCCCCACCTACTGGTAAATGAGTTGAAACAATATGACCACTCATTTGGAAATTGTTTTTGCACACTGTGGTGGAGATTCCTCCTGATTTGAAGATTGTGGTACCAGATTGAAAGAACAAATCTTAATGAAAAAAAGAATAGTCCACATCAAATCAGACATGATGAGAAAGGCTAGTTGAGGACATATCAGACATGCATATGTCCT
This sequence comes from Phrynocephalus versicolor, assembly GCA_023846285.1. Taxonomy (NCBI): domain Eukaryota; kingdom Metazoa; phylum Chordata; class Lepidosauria; order Squamata; family Agamidae; genus Phrynocephalus; species Phrynocephalus versicolor. Next base: position 47,175,558 of record JAHTLZ010000330.1, read on the forward strand.
GATGTTGCGTCCACGTACGTGACTCTTCCAAAGCAAAATTGCAAGTAAACGCCACGTGTGCCTCCTGATGACCAACTGTAAAACAAACTCATTTGCAAAATGCAGAGTGAGCAAGCTCATGCAAGTCAATCAGAAATTGTTATGGCTTCCAGGACTTCCTCTTGTAATGACATGCTGTGTTGTTTAGTTTGAACCTCTATTGCAGATTATTTAAACAGATGAAGCCACTGAAATGCAACTTATTTTACCCTAGCACCATTGAACATCTCGTGTAGATTATCTTATTGACATGGGCATGCAGCGTTACTATTCTGTGCAAAAGTGATGTGTAAGACTCACATACAAAGCTGATTGTTGCTGATCCTTTGGCTGCGATCTTCTCTATTGAGTTATGGAGTCCACTTTCACATAGATCAGTATGAAGCGGCATGCCCCCACTGGCTTGTGCATTCTTCCTCCATTTGGTAGGAGTCACTGGTTTACATAGTCATGTGAATGACTTCCATGGCTCCTTGGCGAATAAGGTTATCAATTGCTATGAGTCATGGCAGTTTTATAACTCTTCCAGGACTACTAGCAACATGCTGCTCTAAAACATAGCCAAATGAAAAGTCTCCAGAACTGATGATGCATTTTTGAAACAGGTCACAGTTCCTCCACTTTGATCCAAGTAACAGTATTTCACACAATGGGGAGTGAACTTCTAGCCATTCCTGTTTCAATTTGCTTTCTTAATTTTGAGTGCTTTTTGGTGTTCTGCCCTTAGAGGGTCTAAACAGGTAGAGGACTGGGCTCCAGAATTACCTGCTCTAGCCTATAGTGAGATCGTAAACCTAGAAAAACATTCACTGCAAAATGTATCTGAGGAACAGGGGGGATCTAGATAGCCTCCACTGCAGACCACTTAATGACCTTTGACTAATAACCTTTGAACTGCAGACCTGGAAGGGACCCTCTGGATCCCCAAGTCTACCCCCTCTCAAGGAGGCACAAGGAGGAAATGAAATCCCAACCTCCTAAGCCACTATGCTCTCCAGCATTGGGAGCATTCAATCATGTGTTAGGCCAGATTCTCACTTCACAACAATTTAATCTTCTGCCCACACCGCTCAATACAAGCTCTGTCTTGAAGTTATGCACACTGGAGAATGACCTGCTCTATGGTCCATTTATAGCAGTTCATTCTCCATTATGCAAGAAGATGCTGAATGGTTCCTTGCTGAATGCTATGGGGGGACCACCACTACACAGACTAAAACTCCTGTGTGCACAGAATAGGTGAAATTGTACTTGTGGAGCCATCAGGGGATATGCCTCTGGAGTTGCAACCCACTTCAGGGCCTTCTGTATTTTGGCACCCAACCTGTTAGCCATCCTGTCACAGTTCTTGGTTCTGTCACACTGGCACCAATTACTAATACTATAAAACCATCTTTATATGGTGTTTAGGGTAGCATATTTCATGGTTTTCTATGTTTTGCAGTGCTTTTGTTTGTTGGCTGGTTTGCTTGTTGCAATATTTATTGTATTTTATCTAATAAGTGTGATGCATTCTTGCAATGCTTTATTTGCAGATTAAAAATCAATAAATCATGTAATCTTGTTGCCTCCCAGTGTTCCTACAGTGAGGGATAGGATTAAATTTATAGAACTGTTTATAATCATCAGCATCTGGCATCAAATCAATATAGGATGATGATGATGATGATGATGATGATGATGATGATGATGATGATGA
>JAHTLZ010000330.1:47192364-47225582 GCA_023846285.1 Phrynocephalus versicolor
TTATTATTATTATTATTATTATTATTATTATTATTATTATTATTATTGAAAACTGAATGTCTGTCCCTGTGATGTCCTAGCATCAACAATCTTGGAGATACTCTCCCTGCCTTCTGGAAGAAAAAAAACCATGAGATCTTCAAAGGCTTCATAAGGGAAGAATCCTGTGTTGTACCTTTTCCAAACTCTATTTGTGTTTGATTAATAATTCACAACTTATTGTGTATGCTGATTAGACACAACTCAGAAATGAGAGCAGTTTCTACAGGCAGGAGGCAAAGTACACATAGACCCAATTTGGAAATGATGAAAAGTATATGTGGTGTGAGCTTGAATTACTTTCACAATACATTCATATGGAAGAAGAAGAAGTTATCTGTGTATTGATCTGCTTGCAGGGAAACATTTTCAGCAGGAGCTATCAGACTGTTCCTGCATACTTGAGCACTGCTCATGAAATTGTAATGAGCCACCTATAATCCTAAACAAAGCAAAATGAAACCCCTGGGCAAGTCCAATATCTTTTGATATATTCACTTCTCCTCTGCAATGAAAGGTAGATATTGTTGTAATTGGATACTAATCCACCTAAAATACACTATCCACCCCCCTTTCTTTTCTGAATTCATTTTCTTAAAGATATTGATAGGATTTACTAGACTTAGGGCCGTCGTTTCTTAAAGGCTTCCGCCATGGTAACTGGTTGGTGAGACACCAGATACTGAGGTACAACTTAGATAGATTATTTGGCCAGAAAATGGCTGGCCTTGTTTGAACTGGACACTAGGACCTTAAGGTGATGCTGGAGGGATGAAAAGGGATTTCTGGTTAGCCCAAACATTTTGTTGGTGCTGGTTTTTCAATGCTTGGTGTTCCATTTCATTTTTGGATTTCAAAATCAGCGGCTCCAAGGCAGAAATGTCATTTTGGAGCTGCAGCTTTGAGAGCCCAAGAGGCTGTGGGATTCTGGAGGGTTATAATATAAAAAGTAACTTTCCTCATTTCTGAAGTGCTCCATGACTGCTTCACCTTGTCAGGGATTTATGATTCAAGCCACCTGCATTTGTGTGATATTTGCCTGACAGTTAATTTTTTGCGACCCAGTTATCTGAGGAACTTGTAAAGTGGAGACACGAGGTTGAGACTTTTAAATACTATGAACAGGGCTATTGATGTCCATGCTATTCTGAGCATAGCTGATTCTGTCTGCTTTGAACAATACAGTGGATTCAGGGCTGGTTCATAGAAATCATAGAATAAGTGGTTTGAAATGTGCCTACAATTACGTCCAGCCCCCTGCTCAATGTAGGAATCCAAATCAAAGCACATACGACATCTAGAGATGGGCACGACTAGGGAAAATGACGTTTTCGAGTTGTCGTGTGTCGGAGGCAGCCCGTTTCAGCTCGTTTCCGTTTTTCGTGAAAAATCACAAAAATTAGTCGGTTCGTTTTTTCGTTTTTTCGTTTTTGTTAGTACTGCATTTTTTGGGGGGTAGCGGGCTCCTGGAGGCACCTCTGTGGGGTGGGTGCCTCCTCTGGCCCACTATAAAGGGAAAGCGGGCTCCTGGAGGCACCTGTGGGTGCCTCCTATCCTCACCCACTAGGAAGGGACAGGAGCAGGCTCCAAGAGACCCCTCAACATGGGGGTCTCCCCTCCTCACCTGCTGCTGCAAAATGGCATGCATAACCATATATATGGATATGCATACCAACAACAACAACAACAACAACTTTATTGATTAGCCGTTTGGGCCATATCAAGTACTAAAATCACATAGGTCCAGAAAAATACAGAAAATATAAGTTATGACTGAACAGTTTTCAAAGTTAGGGTGGCCAAAACGAATGTTATCATTCAAGAGTCAGCATCGCCCCTACAGTCAATTCCAATTTGATCAATATAGGAAGATCTTACTCTGGCTGCCTTACATATGAAATTGGCGACACCATTAACAACATGCACGTTTGAGCTTTGAAGCAAAAAGGCAAGCTGAAAGTTCACATTCCAATGGGCAATTTTGGCCATCATTTTTGATAAATAAGACTGTCTGAGGGCTGAATATAGTTCACAATCAAATAAAATATGGGCAATATCCTCTTTAGCGGGGGCACTGCAGATACATGTTCTCTCGTGGTAAGGTAGATTATGAAAACGGCCAAATTTATTCATTGATTCCAGTAGTTCGAATCTTAATCTTGTATAGGCTCTCCTCAAAGAATAAGGTAAGCTAATTGTTAGATACTTCTCGCACTTAAATACCAGTTTGTTTTTAGATAGCCAGCTTAGGGCTCTGTTTTTGGAGAGGAGCTCCATATCCTGTTGTGCACCGACATCCAGAGCTCTTTGTTTAAAGATAGTTTTGGCCTGTTGACCACTGACAAGTAAGCTCTGGGTTGAGAGCCCAAAATGTGTGATAATGATACCAATTTGTCTGGCCCAGGAATTGGGGATGACGGAATTAGCTTGTTCAATTAGACATAGCTTGGGAAGTCTGTCAATCCCCATTGACTGGACCTTCAACCAGAAGGAAAAAGATCTAGATACTGTGAGACTGGAAATAGAGAAAATTCCTATTTCGGCCCTGACTGCATAAGCAGCCGTGTTTTTATCTGTCCCAAGTATCTTTCTTAAAAAGCTTGTCTGAACTGATTCGAGCAAGGGTGCTTTGTTTAGACCCCAAATTTCTGCTCCATAAACCATCAATGGCACAATTTTGGCCCTAAAAACTTTCAATATTGGAGTGAGAGAACTTGGGCAATTATAACTAATTAATTTGAGAATCTGATTTGCACTTTGCTCTGCCTTCAGGGCAGTTCTTTTAAAATGATTCAGCCAGGTCCCTGTGTGGTTAAAAGTTATTCCTAGATAAGTGAATGAATTGACCTGTTCAATGGACTCACCATTGATGTACCAATTATGTATTTTATTGCGTTTACTGAATACCAGCACTTTTGATTTAGATTTATTAATAACCAGGGAATTGTTAACACAATATTGGTGCAACTTTCGTAACGACCTTCTTAGGCCAATCTGAGAGTGTGCTATCAAGACCATGTCGTCAGCATACAGCAAGATATTCATAGATTTGTCGTGAATTTTCAACATATGTAAACTGACGTCGTCTAAATAGTCTGGTAAGTCGTTGATATAAAGATTGAAGAGCATGGGAGCTAGGATACAGCCCTGCCTGACACCTTTATGCGTAGAAATTGCTTTTGATAAGGAACCATTTATGCCTACGCGAACTTTCAGTTGCGTATTTGCATATAGGGCTTTAATCAGAGCAAGGAGTCTGGGTTCCATATTTAGCCTTGCCAATTTCCTCCACAAAAAATCTCTGTTTAGTGAATCAAAGGCAGCACTAAGATCAATAAAGGCAGTATATAGTTGTTTACCTTGTGAAATTTGCCTGGCTGCAAGGTGGTGAAGGACAAAACAGTTATCTATTGTTGATCTTTCAGCTCTGAAACCAGCTTGCTCTTCCACTAAAATATTTTTTTCTACAGACCAGTCTATCAGTTTGTTCAATAAATGTTTCGCATACATCTTGGCCACTAGGCTAATTAAGCTGATTGGCCTGTAATTGCCTGGGTCGCTTTTATCACCCTTCTTATGAAGGGGGATGACTATAGCTACTTCCCAACCCGCTGGAATATTACCTGTAGAATCTATATATGAGAATAAACCCGCTAGCAGTGGGGCCCACCATCCAATGTGGGACTTGAAAAGTTCAGGGGGGAGACAATCTTCCCCCGGGGCCTTGTTAGACTGTAATGTTTGAATAATAGACACCATTTCTGCCGTCGAGACTGGGGGCCAGGTAGGTAGATCTTTGAAAGACACTGTTTCTTGTACAGGAGTTTGAGTATGATCTTGGATTGGAGCAGCAAATAAATTTTCATAAAACTCTTCCCAGGTTGCTGCGGGGATTGGAGAATCACATTGGATTCTTCGTACCTTCAAAAGGCCTGAGACTGTATTCCAGAATAGTACAGAGTTTTTGCCTTTGGCTTGTAGTTCTAAATCAGCCCATATGTTGGCATTATATGAAACTTTTTTCTTGAATAAGAGTTTTTTGTATGAGCGTCTTAGCTTTAACATTTCATTATGGCTTTCTACTGAGGGGTGTTTCAAGGCATGACGCATTGCAGCTCTTAAATGTGTTCTACTCTTGTAACAGTCCGAATCAAACCAATGCAACCTATGGTTTGAGTGGTTCCTGCGCTGCAGATTATCTGTTAAAAACTGGGCTTTTAGAACATGGCAAAGCTCAGCATAATAGGGTAATACTGTATTGGAATTGTGTGTGTTTGAGGCAATTGCAGTTTTCCATACCTTAGCCTGCTCAGTGTTTAAAAAATTGGATACGGCCTCCGTATTCACCTTAGCCCAACAAATTCTCCTATTTTGTCTTACTTCTACATTATTAACTATAGCTTTATCAAGTGGAGTGGCAGATCTGGTGTCTGAGTTACCCAAAAACTGTACCGTAATTGGTTGATGGTCACTGTCTTCCTTTGCTAATATTTGAAAGTCTGAAAATAGGTTTGTTTTATCATAGGAAACACAGATATAGTCCACCACACTGCTGTGGTTACTAGCATGGTAAGTAAAAGGATGGATAAAGCCCGTATCGTTCCCACCTAAAATAAATAAGTTACATTTATATAACAAAGAGACCAATTGTGCACCAGCTGCATACCAGTTGCAGACAGTGAGACCAGTCCACTGGTACGACCCTCCGTCAAGGAGAACCGTGAAGACTGGGTCGCATCTGCCATGTCCCACAAAGAAGGGAATCGTACTTGCGTGTAGTGCAATGCAAGTAGATCTGGCTTAGGGTTAAGGTGGGTTAGTGCAAGGACTAGGGTTAGGCTAGTGACGGGTAAGGTTACGGTGGGCTATTGGGTTGCACCTCTGGGTGCCTCTCTGACCCACTAAGAAGACAGTCTGTGATGTATGGGTAAGGAGTCAAGGATTAGGGTTAGGGGGTTAGGGGGCTAGGGCAGGTTTTAGGGGGCTTTTTGGCACATCCCAGAAGTCTCCATGGCCAAGTGGCCATGCGATTGGTGGGATGGCTCCAAAAATTTGCATGGTCGTCCCCTCCCACATGGCTGGCCAGGCCACTGGGCCAGCCCATCATTGCGCACTGCGCAGGTGTAAATAAAATAAAATAAAATAAAATCAATGGAGGACAGAGGAGGAGAGGAGAGACATTTTGTTGCAAGAAAAAACCCACTGCTACTGTGAAAAATCTGGCAGTTTATAAATTTTCGCGTGTTTCTGTTGTGCTTGTGTGTTTTTGGACCACGATTTCAAAAACAATATTGCGTTTGCCGCCCCATTTTGGATCCTCCACCCGCACCGCATGGCATGGCGAGTCCGGCTGCCCAGGACGGGGGGGAGGCGGGACCCCCCTCCAGAAACCACCCCTCCGGTAGGTGCCCTGTGCCCTTAGTCAAGCAGGCATTTTTCCGCCTGCTTTTTGGCCCGGGAATGGGTGGGGGGAGAGTTTATTAAAAGTTTTTTCCTGTGCCGTCCGTGCTGCTTGAGCCGGCGGCGAGACTCGTGCCGTGTGGCTTGTTGCTGCTGCGAGCCTGCGGCGAGTCCCACCAGAGCAGCCCAGGACGGAGGAGGGGGGGAGGCCGGGGACCTCCAGAAACCACCCCTCTGGTAGGTGCCCTGAGGCACGGCAGGCATTTTCCGCCTGCTTTTTGGCCCGGGAATGGGTGGGGGGAGAGTTTAAAAGTTTTTTCCTGTGCCGTCCGTGCCGCTTGAGCCGGCGGCGAGACTCGTGCCGTGTGGCTTGTTGCTGCTGCGAGCCTGCGGCGAGTCCCACCAGAGCAGCCCAGGACGGAGGAGGGGGGGAGGCTGGGGACCTCCAGAAACCACCCCTCTGGTAGGTGCCCTGAGGCATGGCAGGCATATTTCCGCCTGCTTTTTGGCCGGGAACCGGGTTGTTTAACTTTTAAAAACTTTTTTTCTGTGCCGCGTGGCATCGCGCAATCGCGCGATGCAAGTAATGAGCATGACAAATCAGACCAAAATTGTTCATTCGTCGGTTCGAGCTCGAAGTCTGGTGGAGTAATTCCCGTTACCGTTTCCGTAGAGTAACGGAACCGAGCAACGGAAACAGAAACGGGAATACCGCTAAGTCGTGCCCATCTCTAATGACATCCATGGTTAATAACTGAATGGGAGGCATGCATTCAGTTAGTGTCTTCCTTACTATCATACACTTGATGTCTTTTTCTAAGCTCCTAATTCTAAGAAACAGGCCGTCTGGGTATGCAAAGGAAGAGATTTGCCAGTTCCTCTTAGTATTTTTTAAGTAGCAACATTTTAAATTTATGCACATATTTGAACTAACTACGAACTATGATAGGCAATACTTGCTATATCTAGTTGCACTGAAGAAACAATCTTCTGGCAGAAATTATACCTAATCATGGTGTAAAATGAATCTGCATTCTGCTTATCCCCTGAGACAGTGTGTTCCTTACAGAGATTGGGGCCCTGTGAGTGAGAATGAGTGGGAATGAGAATGGACTGCCAGAACACCCGTTCTGGCACTATTCATATTTGTATCCCCTGGGTATCGATACAAAGCCCCCAGATCTCGTTCCTTATTATCACACACACTGACCTCTTTTTTTCTGTCTGCCCTATGTTTATAAAAAGACACTAGTCTATGACTGAAATAGGTTTTTTTATATTAATTTCATATTTGCACTTCAGCCGAAGCAAACACAGTGTGTGTGTGTGCGTGTTTTTAGACAGTGGGCCATCTGTACATTAGTTTGTCTGTTATAATATTCTGTATTCTAGTTGCACTAGAACAGGTCGATTTGAATCCATGGAACTTACAGAGGGATAGACTTACCCACTGATTCAGTAAGGCTACTTGAGCGTAACTGACTACACTAAGCAGCAGGACTTCAGCCAGTGAAGATCAATATTAGAGACAGGGACGGGTTTTAAAAATGGTGATTCATCAGGATTCATGATGGATTGGGGCTGATAATTTCACAAATTGGTGAATTTCCAGTAATGAAGCAATGAATCAACTTATCTCCCCTTTAAAGTGCTTTAAAATGTCCCTCAAGGCACCTAGAAAGACCAAATTTTAGAGGGAAACATATCCTGATTTTCCTCTACAATCCTTCCAAGGTTGTTGAATATTGGGTTTCACTTGTTTGGGTTATATACCCACAAAGTGGGGCCCCTAGGGAAAGCACCCTTAAACTCGGAGGGATTGTGGAAGTCCATAAGAGGAAGCTTCTCTGCAGGCTTGGAGTTTCTTTGTGTGTGTGTGGATTTCCTGAGGGGCTTATTTGAAGTGCATACCTCAGACATCAAAAATATAATCTCCATCAAACACGGTGGGATTGTAGAGGAGAGTCTTGAATTGATTCCTTCCAAACTTGGTGTCCCTAGCTGCTTTGGGGGCAATGCTATGGTCCAACTAATAAATGAATTAAAAATCGTTTTAAAATTCATCAATTTGTTTTTGCCAGGGAAACTCCATTTATGACAAATAGGAATCAATAAATTCATTTTTTCAGTTCATGCCCATCTCTAATCAATATCCATTCATACTCGATTCATTATAGGACATACGCACATTAAGTGCTACGCCTATTTTCCATTGGGAAAAGTTGTATCTGAAAATGCATGGTGCCTTATGCTGTATATCCCATCCCACTAGGTTTGGAAATGTCTTTTTCCCCACATGGATAAAATACTCATTTCCCCAATTTACATGTACAAAAGTGAAGGAAGACACAAACTATGCTGAAAGCTATCACACTGCCAGGGGGGCCATTAAAACTCTTTGTGCCACTCTTTCCAGCTTCTTGGGCCCTGACGATGCCTGGCATTTACAGTTTTGTTATGTTCCTTCCTCAGATCCCCTGTTATGGCCGGAGGCCTGTTTGCTGTTAACAGAAAGTGGTTTTGGGAACTCGGTGGCTACGATCCAGGTTTAGAAATCTGGGGAGGGGAGCAATATGAAATTTCCTTCAAGGTAAGCCATCAAAAATGCTTCTTCATGGTTTGCACTGCCTGTGATGATACAGGCAAGCCTTGTCTTTTTCTCATCTTTTTAAGAACTCAGTTAACAGTTATAAAATTATAAAGTTAACAGGAGGCTACCAGTTCAAGTTCAATAATGTTTGGTGGGAAGAGCTTCTTAATTCCTTTCCCTCTAGCAGTAATCTCCTCTAAAATAACAGTGTGCTCTTCAATGCATCTTGTCAATTGGTTTAAAAGAGGCAACTTTTGATGCTGCAGAAGCAGATTCAGTAATATTGTCATTCACTGTTTTTTTGTAACGTCCTCCCCAATAAAGTCATAGTAGTCTTGAAAGCACTACACCTCTCTCTTTCTCCGTCTGTTTGGCTAGGTACATTCTATGTGGCCTTCTCTTCTTGATACTTTTCATTTTCAGTAGTTCGAAAAATTATTTAAATTTGAAAAATTATTTAAAGCAAAGCAAAGCAAAGTGTTCTGCATGTATACCACTCAACAGCGCTTCAAGCACTCTCTGGACAGTTTTACAGTTTAATTATGCAGGCTATATATTGCCCCCCCCAGCAAGCTGGGTACTCATTTTACCGACATCAGAAGGCTGAGTCAACCATGAGTCAGCTACCTGGGATTGAACCCCAGGTTGTGAGCACAGTTTTAGCTGCAGTGGAGACATTTAACCACTGTGCTGCAAGGCTCAGAGTCTTGATGACACTCCTGTCTGGCCTCTCTTATACTCTGATCTATCTTTCCTACAATTCTGGTCCATACATTGGACTCATGTGCAGTTTCAAAGTCTCTCTGGTCTCATTTAGTCCTCTGTGATGCCTACTTTGTTGTTTACTGTTGAATAAATGGAGTGTGTCAGCCACAGATATTATTACAATTTAGTTACTTTCTTCAAGCATCGTTGGGGCATTTTTAAATGCCTCTACTAATAAACATGCAGAAAGAGAGAGAGAGAGAGAGAGAGAATGAGAGAAGACTCTATAGTCAACTGCCAGCATATATTTGCGAAGGTTTTCAGCAGAATCCGAATGACCTTGCATGAACTGAACTGGTGTCAAGTAAATCTGAATCAATTCCATGCTAAGAGAAACATAGCTGAGAGACAAAAGAAGGCCATGAGCTAAATGGATGGATGGTTAATGTGGAGGGCATCGGCTTGCACTCTGTATTGTTACGGTGTGTGCACGATAAGTGAGCACTGCCTCTTTCCTCTCACCATACTGACAGCAGCCTTAAAGATTGTATTATCCCATTTCCTCTGTCCCTGTTATTTGTCACTGGAAGGAATATAATTGCATGGCAGTCCATTCCATTCTCCTCCGAAACCATGGTAACCATACTTGAAGCTCAGATACTAAATTGTCCCCGCCTGTTTTGTTCTAGTGACAAGATTCTTTAGAGAGGGCTGTGTTACGCTAGCACTTGTTTCAGCTCGGTCTTCTCATTCAGCTCATTACTGTGGGTTGACCTAAGGGTCCTAGTCCTTCATCATGAATATATTTTGAAATGTCTTTCAACAGCATTTTGTTGAATTTGCCTAAAAGAAATAATAATAACTCGCTATCTCCCATTCTTTCTCTCTTTCTCTTTGTGGACTACAAGAGCCCAGGAGCAAATGAACTATACACAAAGAAGTATTGTTTATATTGAAGAATAGTTAAGACAAAATGATGAGGTGTAGAAGTATAATAAAGAGTGTTTGCCTGTAGTCTGTTAAGGGGGAGGGAGAAAACAGTGGTAGCAATTACAGCCTCGTTCCCATATAGTGTATAAACATTTGTAATATTACAACCTACAATATTTAGCACTTTTATTGCAATTGCTACATCTATCTGCTTGTTTGTCTATCTATCTATCTATCCATCCATCCCACCCAACTAGTAGCAAGGCCGCTATTCTGCTGGTGTACGAGTTACATAATATAAGCACACAAACCCAATAGCAAATTGACTCAAGATAATGTACAGAACAGCCTCAGTCTGGAATATTGTATAAATGGGGCACATTTCTACTTTTGTGCCCATTTGATGAGTGAGGCTACAGGATAAAACAGACTGAAATGTGCTTTCATCATTGTAAGGCTAATTACACTGGTGACAATGAGGCCTGTAATAAGACTTCCTGGGGTAGGAACTGGCAAGCCACCCCAGTATCCCTGCCAAGAACATTCCATGGACAGAGACAAAAGGCTAAAAGATATGACGCTGGAAGATGAGCCCCTCAGGTCAGAAGGCGTCCAACATGCTACTGAGGAAGACCGGAGGACAAGTACAAGTAGCTGCAGAGCTAATGAAGTGGCTGGGCCAAAGCCAAAAGGATGCTCAGCTGCAGACGTGCCTGGAAGAGAAAGGAAAGTCCAATGCTGCAAAGAAATATACTGCATAGGAACCTGGAATGTGACATCTATGAACCAGGGTAAGCTGGATGTGGTCAAACATGAGATGGAAAGAATAAACATTGACATCTTGGGCATCAGCAAACTTAAATGGACAGGAATGGGTGAATTCAGTTCAGCTGACTATCACATCTACTACTGTGGGCAAGAATCCCATAGAAGAAATGGATTAGCCCTCATAGTCAACAATAGAGTGAGAAAAGCAGTGATGGGATACAACCTTAAAAATGATAGAATGATTTCAGTGCAATTCCAAGGCAGTCCTTTCAACATCACAGTAATCCAAGTTTATGCACCAACTACCAGTGCTGAAGAGTCTGAGATTGACCAATTTTATGAAGAATTACAACAACTTCTAGAACTGACACCAAAGAAAGATGTTCTTCTCATCATAGGGGATTGGAATGCTAAAGTAGGGAGTCAAGTGATAAAAGGAATAACTGGCAAGTTTGGCCTTGGAGTTCCAAATGAAGCAGGGCAAAGGCTAATTGAACAAGCTGGTCATTGCAAACACTATTTTCCAACAACACAAAAGGCGACTCTACACATGGACATCACCAGATGGACAATACCGGAATCAGATTGATTATGTTCTCTGCAGCCAGAGATGGAAGAGATCTATGCAGTCAGCAAAAACAAGACCTGGTGCTGACTGTGGCTCAGATCATCAGCTTCTTATTTCAAAATTCAAACTTAAACTGAAGAAAGTAGGGAAGACCACTGGGCCAGTCAGGTACAATCTAAGTCAAATCCCGTATGAATACTCAGTGGAAGTGAAGAATAGATTTAAGGAACTAGATTTGGTGGACGGAACACCTGAAGAACTATGGATGAAGGCTTATAACATTGTACAGGAAGCTGCAATGAAAACTATTCCAAAGAAAAGAAAAGGCAAGAAAGCCAAGTGGCTGTCCAACGAGGCCCTACAAATAGCAGAGGAGAGAAGGGACGCAAAATGCAAGGGAGAAAGGGAAAGATACGGAAAATTGAATGCAGACTTCCAAAGAATAGCAAGGAGAGACAGGGCGGCCTTCTTGAACGAACAGTGCAAAGAAATAGAGGAAAACAACAGAAAAGGAAAAACCAGAGATCTATTCAAGAAAATTGGAGATATTAAAGGGGCATTTCGTGCAAAGATGGATATGATAAAGGACAAAACTGGTAGGGACCTAACTGAAGCAGAAGAGATCAAGAAAAGATGGCAAGAATATACAGAAGAATTATAACAGAAAGTTATGGATGTCCCTGATAACCAAGATAGCGTAGTTGCTGACCTGGAGCCAGACATCCTGGAAAGTGAAGTGGGCCTTAGAAAGCATTGCAAACAACAAGGCCAGTGGAGCTGATGGCATTCCAATTGAACTCTTTAAAATCTTTAAAGAGGATGCTGTAAAGGTGCTGTACACGATATGCCAGCAAATTTGGAAAACCCGGCAGTGGCCAGAGGACTGGAAAAGATCGGTCTACATCCCAATCCCAAAGAAAGGAAATGCCAAAGAATGCTCCAACTATCGCACAATCGCACTCATTTCACAAGCTAGCAACGTTATGCTCAAAATTCTACAAGGCAGGCTTCCAGAAGTGCAAGCTGGATTTCGAAGGGCAGAGGAACTAGAGATCAAATTGCCAACATGCGCTGGATTATGGAGCAAGCCAGAGAGTTCCAGAAAAACATCTACTTCTGCTTCACTGACTATGCCAAAGCCTTTGACTGTGTGGACCACAACAAACTATGGCAAGTCCTTAAAGGAATGGGAGTGCCTGACCACCTTATCTGTCTCCTAAGAAATCTATATGTGGAACAAGCAGCAACCGTCAGAACTGGATATGGAACAACTGATTGGTTTAAAATTGGGAAAGAAGTACGACAAGGCTGTATACTGTCACCTTGCCTATTTAACTTATATTCAGAGTACATCATGCGAAAGGCAGGTCTGGATGAATCACAAGCCGGAATTAAGATTGCTGGAAGAAATATCAACAACCTCAGATACGCAGATGATACTACTCTGATGGCAGAAAGCGAGGAGGAATTAAAGAACCTCTTAATGAGGGTGAAAGAGGAGAGTGAAAAAAATGGGCTGAAGCTCAACATCAAAAAAAACTAAAATCATGGCCACCGGTCCCATCACCTCCTGCCAAATAGAAGGGGAAGAAATGGGGGCAATGACAGAGTTTATTTTCTTGGGTTCCTTGATCATTGCAGATGGCGACTGTAGCAATGAAATAAAAAGATGCCTGCTTCTTGGGAGGAAAGCAATGGCAAACCTAGATAGCATCCTAAAGGGCAGAGACATCACTTTACCAACTAAGGTCAGGATAGTCAAAGCTATGGTTTTTCCAGTAGTAATGTATGGAAGTGAGAGCTGGACTATAAAGAAGGATGATCGCCGCAGAATCGATGCTTTTGAGCTGTGGTGCTGGAGGAGAGTCTTGAGAGTCCCCTGAACTGCAAGGAGATCAAACCTATCCATCCTGAAAGAAATCAACCCCGAATGTTCACTGGAAGGACAGATTTTGAAGCTGAGGCTCCAGTACTTTGGCCACCTCATGAGGAGAGAGGAGTCCTTGGAAAAGTCCCTGATGTTGGGAAAGATTGAAGGCAAAAGGAAAAGAGGATGGCAGAGAATGAGATGGTTGGAGGGTGTCATCAATGCAACCAATATGGATTTGACAAAACTCCGGGATGCAGTGGAAGACAGGAAGGCCTGGTGAGCTCTGGTCCATGGGATCACGAAGAGTCGGACACGACTGAACAACTGAACAACAACAAAATGTACAGAAAACTTACTTCCCCAAAAGTCACTATGGCTGTGGTCACACCTGGGTTTCAATCCTGATCTTCTGAAGGTCCGGCTTTTCCTCTTTGTCCCATCACGTGATTTAAATGTGGGAGAAGAGTTCTCACGTCAAAATCTGTTTTTTTAATTTTAAAGTGCAGTTCAGCCCCCCTTGGCCAGCAGCTGGCGCTAGCATTTGAAAAAAACGGATGACTTTGCTGGGGGGAATTAATGCTTGTCGTACCGGATAGAGTTTCCTGTTACTCCGATATGCAGGCAAATTAAAAAAACCAGCACCGATCGGCCCCAGGAACAGCCATTCGGTGCTATGCAAAAAGAAAGAAAAAGAAACCCAGATCATCAGTGTGGTCCCACGGCATCTGTCTCCTTAAAAGCTGGATTTTCAAAGCGAGGCAAAAATTCCCCAACCTCGTAGGTGAGTCACAGAAACCTCATGTAAGGGAGCATTACCGGGTTTTCTTTTTTTCTTTTTTTTCAAAAAGCCCGGTGGCCGTGAGGACGGCATTTTGGGGCACAATTTATTTAGTAATTTAAACTGTTTTTAAAGGGACGTGGGACCGAGCCCTTTGGGGGTCTGATGTGCTATGAGAATTTGTAGTAGCTTCTGAGATACTTGGGAAGTGGCAAGCCCAGAGGAATGGACACTGGTATAGGAGAAGCCCATCAGAAAACAACTTGTCTTGAGCCCAAATTAACCTGAAGTTAGTGTTGTGCTGAATCCTCAAAGTGTTTATATATCTTGAAAATATATATACAGTATATATATATTTCAAGAAACATTGAACATATTATTATTCCTAGATGACACATGAAAAGAGGGATCAAAAATGCTTGCAGAAATGAAAACCAGGCAACAATAACAAAGACAGCTGTATGAATATATTATTGTAATGATTTTAAGGTTTAAATGTTTTTCAAGGGAATGTATAAACATGCAGAACAAAATATAAAACAGTGAAGCATCCAGATAAAGACATAACTGTTTATATCCTTAAAAGGGCACAGGCTTGAATATACTGCAGTTGCCTTGTCAGTAGCTACCAACCTATCACTGCCATACTCAGACTGTAAAAGTGCCATGTGGTCCTAACAAGAATGCGACACAGAGGGTTGGCAGACCCCTGAGACTGGTGTCAGCTGTAGCATGGGTGGCTCCCTCACTGTAAATGGGGGTTGGGGTGGGGGAAACATTTCCCATGAACACGGCACTTTCACAGAGGGAAGGCCACATTGTATGAATTCCTCTGTCCCTTACGGTATTTAGGGCATGACTTTTTTAGTATGCCCATATTGGTTGCAATAAAATAAATGAAAATCAAAGCTAATTCATTGTCCTCTGGACCTCAATCAATTCCTCCATTACTGGGGTGGGAGAGCTTCTTGGAGGGGTTTCTGTTCTAGGCTGTGTTGGAGCTGTGAGAGGTAGAGTCTTAGGGTGGACAGCTAGGTCCCCTTGTCCTCTGCCTAGACTCTTGGGCTGAGTATCACCTTCCTCCATGTCCTCCAAGTTGTCCTCATCTTCTGCAAATCTTGTACCAGGTTCTTTACCTCTCGTGGCACCTGTAACCATGGGTTACCCTTAGTTTCAAAAAACAAAACAAGAAGGGTGAGTGAGTGCTCATCCCACCGCTGCCACCATGGAATCCCTGGACCCTAAACTGAGCTCTAGCACACCACCCTTCAGTAGCAAGCTAATTAAAACCTTGGAGAGCACACATCTGAGTGCAACAGAGACTCTTCTGACTCAAGCTTCAACCTGTCTTAATTACAAAGAAGACAGATGTTTAACTCAGTTGCATATGTTGAGACTGCATCCTGCAAGGTACAACAGGATTTAATATCCATGCATCCTGCAAGCTACAACAGGATAAAATATCCAAACAACCAATACAGCCTTTATGGCCAATACATCTTCTTAACCACTCACCCCTTCTTCCCCCAAGGACTACACCTTGGAAAAATATTAAAAGAATTATTAAAAATTATAAATAGCAAAAAAAAAAAAATACAGATACAGAGGGAAATGATGCAAAAGCTAGGCAAAACAGTTCAGCTTGATGTTTGAGCAAATTCAGGAAAGCAATCCTGGAAAACTTTAAAGCTAGCTAAGTAATCTTCTCTGAGGGCAACGAAATCCATAGCACCAAATCTACATACTAATTCTAATTCAAGAGCTCAAAATCCTATGAAAAAGCTCTCTCTACCCTTTCTAAAGGCATGTTCAATAATTGCTAGCTATAACCTCCGTTACCGCCCATCTTCCAAGATGTTAGCCAATCAGCATTCAGTACTTTTCCATTCCTTCATCATTTCTTCCTCTCACACTCTCCCCTCAGTTCCCATGAGAAGCGGTGTCCATCTTCAGCTCTGATAGAAATGTGTTTGGTCTTCCTTCAGCTGGTTCTTTTCAGACTATGTTTGTGGTATAGCTTTCAAAGAAGCAGCACAAAGCTGCTGTTTAAGACTACTATTTGCATACATAATAGAAACAGATATTTGATGTGCTAATTCTGTACTATGCAAAGATAAGACAAAAGTAGTAAAGATTCATTAAGATATTAATAGTCATCTGAATCATACAGAGAAGAATGTCTTGTTCTTTGAATAGAGGCCTCTTTTGGAAATGGAGGGAGAAGGAGAAAAGTATTTCCAGTACTCCATAATTTGTGATCTAAATGTTTTAGCAGGTCTGTTACTTAATTTTTATTTCGATTATTGTATCATTTACATTCTGCATGTTGCAGCCATCTTGAGTGCTTAGCTATGTAGTTCTTATCTTTTATATTTTTATATCTGTTGACTGGGTGGGGTATGTGCATATTTTGTTGTTTATTTTACAGTTGGAAACTGCCCATAGTAGTGTCAAGGCCACAAGATGTAGCATAGAAATATCATATCATATCATATCATATAAGCAGTTGCAATGAGCAATTCAGTTTTACATCTATTTTTATCAAGCCATTCCAGCTTATCTCACTTTGGTGTATGCTACAATCGGTAGCACACATCAAATAGGATAACGCTTTTATCTTTACATGGCAAAAACAAAATAAAACCATACTGCCATGCATTCTGTGAACTCAAAATAATTACATGCCACTGTTTACATTAAAATATGCTTCTCAACCATCTTTGCTGACAGTGAGGGCACTTCACAATGTGAAATAGCCTTGGCTTCGTTTGATGTCTATGAGGGCCTGGGTGGCAAAGGCAAGTGGGAGATTACATGTATGAATGAGCCATCACAACACACGGTGCATAGAATTTGCATATCTAGCAGCATCATCTCAATAACAGAGTTGTTGTGTTGTCAATGAAGTCAATTTATAGAGTTGTTTGTGAGGAGCAATGAAGTTAGGGTAAGGAATCAAATTATCTACATGTATGTATGAACTGGCTACCAGAACCCTCTGTGTAAAGAACTATCCCCACAGCAAGGGAACTGGTTACATCACAAACTATGCATGTAGAAGGTTCTTGTGACTCCCATCTTCAGGCAAAAACACTGGATAGTAAATAATATTAATTTAAATTTAAATTAATTAAATTTAATATAATGTGCTGTATTGAACTGCACACCTCATTGATTTTGATTTGCTTAAGGTAGTGTTGGTTTAATCTGATTTTATGATCAAATTTGTTTTGATCTATGCTTGAACAGGCCAAAGGCCCATCTAGTCCAGCTTCCTGTATCTCACAGTGGCCCCACCAAATGTGTCTTGGAGCGCACGAGACTAGGTATCTGTCTCCTGATACCACTTCCCTACATCTTGCCCTTGAAAATCCTGATTTTTAGCCTGGAGATTACACATCTCCATCATGGTTTGTAACCTGTGATGGACTTTTCCTCCAGTAATCTGTCCAATCCCCTTTTGAAGGCATCCAGGTCAGATGCCATCCCCACATTCTTTGGCATGGAGTTCCATAAACTAACAACATACTGGGTTAAAAAAATTCTTTTGTCTGTTTTCCCTCTCCCAACCCTCACTTTGAGTGGATGTCCCATAGTTCTGATATTTTGTTAAAGATAGAAGAACATCCCTCTATCCACTTTACTCATGCCCTGCATAATTTTGCATGTCTCAATAATATTCCCCCCAGGCACCTGTTTTCCAGACTAAAGAGTCCCAAATATTTTAGTCTTTCCTCATAAGGAAGGTGACCCAGCTCTGTAATCATTTTAGTTGCACTATGTCTTTGAGATGCAGTGACCAGAACTGTATGCAATACTCCAGGTGTGGCCTTACTATCATTTTGTACAATGGCATTATAATGTTGGCTGTTTTATTTTCAGTCTCTTTTTTTATTATCCCTGGCATGGAACTGGCCTTCTTCACCATTGCCACACACTTCCTTGAGCTGTCCACCAGCACACCAAGATCTCTTTCCTGATCTGTCACAGATAGTTCAGAGCCCATGAACTGATAGATAAAGTTTTGATTTTTTTTTTTTTGCCCCAATATGCATTACTTTACATTTTCCTACATTGAAATGCATTTGCCATTTTGCAGCCCATTCTCTCAGTTTGGAGAGATCCTTCTGGAGCTCTTCACAATCGTCTCTGGTTTTTACCACCCAAAAAGTTTAGTGTCATTCGCACACTTGGCCACCTCACTGCTTATCCCTCTCTCCAGGTCATTTATAAACAGATTGAAAAGTACCAGTCCCAGGACAGATCCCTGGGGCACAATGCTTTTCACCTCTCTCCATTGTGAAAATTGCTCATTGACAACTACCCTTTGTTTCCTGGATCTCAACCAGTTCTCAATCCATAAGAGGACCTGCCTTCTTATCCCCTGACTGTGCAATTTTCTCAGCAGCCTTTGGTGAGGGACTGTGTCAAAAGCCTTCTGAAAAGATCATAAGCCACTTTGACTGCTGCTTGGTAATGGATTAATAATTATCATTGCTCTGCCATCAAGTCAATGATGACTTATGTCTTATGGTGACCCTTTTGCAGGGGTATCTCGGTAGAGAGTATTGTACTCAGAAGTGATTTACCCTTCCTTTTTCCTGGAGGCATCCGGGGATTGTGCAGCCGGCTCCAAGTCACACAGGCTGGTGTTTTTCCCTTGAGGCTCAGTCGCATGCTTGCATGTTCTAGCGCCCATAAATGGAGTCAGCAGCTGTGGCTCCTACTGCCCCTGGAAAACCGATGTCCTTGCTTGTTATCGTGCTTTCACTTGCCTTTGACTGCTTGTCCCCTGTCATATCCTGTTGGCTCCTTATTCCTTTGCACAAAATCCGTATCACACAGGATGACACGTCTTTCTCTCTGTCACTCTGAAGCACCCATGCATGCCCTATCTAAGCATTTGCCTTCTCCCATGTAGCGCCCTGCCAGGAATTCTAGAAATGTCATTAGCTGTGAAGGGGAAAATATGCTGGAGCTGACCACATTCACGTCTGAATGGATATCAGTGAAGGTCCACTGTGTCTATACCTCTGAACAGGAAGGGCCTTATGCAATTAGTGGCAACCCTGGATGAAGAGAGTCTCCCCTGACAGCGGCGTGGAATTAACTCTCCAATATTCTGTTCCATGCAAATTCTGTAGAAGTGATGCTGGCTTCTTGATCTAGTCTGACCTGGTCTAAGGGTACAGATGAGAGACAAACGTTGTCATTGCCTCCTCCACACCTTGATTATAAAGACAAGGCATCACCTATGAACAGCTATTCTTGGTTATAGAAGAGGCTCTGAAAAGAGGTCATTTTTCAAAATATAACTTTTTTTGTTCTAACTCTTCTGATTCTCCCATGATTGTTCAAGATGTAGACACTGATGTGATGTGATAAGGTGCCACCAACACCCTCAACACCAGTGGTTCTCAACATCCCCAGATGTTCCTGGACTGCAACCCCCAGAAATCCCAGCACAGCGGGTGGTGGAGGCGTCTGGAAACTGCAGTCCAAGAACATCTGGAGACCCACAGGTTGAGAACCACTACTCAACCTGATCTACAGGTTAGCAGCAGTTTTGTTCTCTTGTAAATGGACTTCCAGCAGGTTCTCCCATGCCTCAGTCAGAGGTTGGAAAGGTTTTTTCCCCCCAGTTCTTCCCAAAATTAATTGTTCTGCTCTTGCCCCAGTGAAATGTCCCTGCTTCCCTTCCTCCTTGTGTCTGCTCAGGGTATAGCAGGCATGGAACACAAGCACCTCACATGCAAATGTCCAGGTGAGATGCCCACCCATGCTTAGTCCACAAGCCATGCACAGCTATCATTCTTATGACACAGAGGCGGTTACTTCACGTCCTTCTTTGTTCCTTGACTAGTTTTGTACCATGACAGCATTGGTTGTGATCACGTGGTTTTATCCCTGTTTCAGTGTCCCATGGTCGTGATAACTTGTCTCATGACAAGTGTTACCTCATGGTCTTGTACCCGTGACAAACACTGAATTTGTCTAGCTTCCTTTTTCCTTTTTGGGGAGAATTAAAAATTCTTTTTCAATATTTCCCTTCTGAAAAGTTAAAAAAAATGGACACAGTTTTCTGAGAGAAATGATTTTTGTGTGTGTGTGACAGTTGTTACTACACGGTGTCTTGTCTCGGAACCAAAAGTGGGAACAAAGTGTGACAAGGGAAAACCCTACACCAGCACCAGTTACAGTATTGCCGCGCTTATCACCCCTTCCGGGGGGCACGGTTGAGACAAATTTCAGTAGCTGCATGACAGATGTGAAGTAACTTTTTTGTACTGCTCCTAAGCGCAACACTAACAGAGACAAAACGGACGTGAAGTAACCACCAGAGATAGACCAACATACAATGTGCAGTGACCGTTGTCTGTCTTTGGCCATTAGCATGAGCAGCCTAGGAAAGGATGTAGTTACTTTTCTTGGGCATCTGCCAAAATGTATTCTTCCCCCTTATCAGTCCTACCTCAGCATTGCAGTTTAAGCAGAAGTCAATTACAAAGGAAATGAAATGGTGGCATATATTTTCACTAGCATAAAACAACAAACTGCATAAAAATGCTAATTCTGCATCCAAACAGCTTAAGACTTTGGGAAAGAGGAGCCAAATTGCTACGCAAATAATTAATTGTAGGTGTGTGTATGTGCCTGCCCGTCCAAGCATGCATAGTGAAAGTGTTAGCTCATAAATATATATCATTATTATGGCTTCAAGATGTCTGCTTGTAATGATATATTGCTTTTGTGAGTGGCAAAGCAATGAAAGCTGTATTCATTAATCACAAGGAGCATGCGGTTTGTGCAGGTCAGCCCGGGGCAGACAGTCATATCAGAGGTTTCGGTGGAAGCTTCTGCTTCAGAAGGAAGTAATCTCTTTTTTCCCTTCTGCAAACATCCTCACACTAGAGGCAGGTCAAAAACAAAACTGGAGTCACCCAACCTTTATGGGAAATATACTGAAAATAAAAATTCAGTACAGCTGTGCAGAGAACACAGGAGGGCTTACAGTGTACAGTCAGTGTGAAGTTAGCCCACCGTCTATGGCCGTTTATCTGGAGAAGTGGATTTTGATCCTCGAAAAGTTGACACTGGAATAAACCTATTCGTCTTTAAGATGTCGCTACATTTTGCTTCCAACCCCCACTTTAATTTTTTGCCAATAGGCAGCCAATTCAGGCTACTTATCGCCAACGTTCTACAAGGACATGGCACTTGAAGAAGAAGAAGAGGCTAAGATGGACTAAGGGAGTAGCTACAGTGGTGATTAATCACATCCGAAATCATGCTCAAAATAGGCTTGAAAATTGAATCAGGAGTTCATTTTCCACTGGTACAAATCACTGACTCCAAGCACTTTTCATCACCCATCAAGAGTCAAAATGGCCCCTACTCCTCTCTTCCTGCCTCTCCCCATCCAGCCTCACTTGGCCTCCACAACTTGCACCTTCCTTCCCTTTATACCAGTATCTCACACATGTCCCTCTTTCCCTCCTCTTCCTCCTGCAAATCCACTCCTGAGCTGAAAGAACTTGCAGTCCCTCAAACAGAAGCATGTGTGCAGGTGCTACCCACATGTGCATGGTCACGCTAGTAAGAGGCCAGTCAGGTACCTTCCCATAGCCCTTCTCCTCTCTAGAAAGGCAGCAAAGACATCAAATGGCTTCTTTTATCTCTCTCCTCCTCTTCTTCCTCCTCTTCCCCCCCCCCTCTCTCTCTCTCACACACACACACACCACTCACTTTCATTGCTATCATATCTTGTGGCCTCTCTCTTTGTTTTCATAGCTCCTGGTTCTCATTTCACTCTTTCCCCATCCTCCCCTTCTATAGACATGTCCCCATCACAGTCTTTTCACATATCCACACATGGAGGGGAAAGCTCTTCTGAAACCATCTGGCAAGGCAAAAATTAAAGTTCCCATGTGGGACAGGGGGAAAACCACATTGCAAGCAAAACAAAAACAAAACAAAAACACTGAGATGGATTCAGGCAGGGGGCAGGGGTGCTTCAAATTCGCCTGTTTTAAAGATGGAGCAAAATCCCTCATTTCAATAATCCATTGGTGGAGTTGTAGGGTATGAACACCGGCTCCCTCTTTGGAACTTCCTCCCCTGTGCCCCTCCCCCAACATTGTCACGTTGAGCAGAAGAACTGGAGAGGCGCTTTAAGCCTCTTTTGTTAAATGGGCTTTAAATCTTCCATGCCAGTGAGAACCCTGCAATGAGATGCAGTTTCAATCCACTCTCTCTTGTTTCCTTTCGCTTGCTTCCTTTCTGTCCAGCATTCACAGTGCTTTACTGAAAAACTGGATAATAATATTTGGCATAGCTACATAGGAAAATGCTTTTCTTCTCTGCTGGGATTAAGAAAATACATTTTGTGGGTGTTTACATTGGCTGCAAGTTCACTGGTACAAAAAAAAAAGTTTAACAGCTTGCTCGTTGAGATCATCCAGAATTTCAGCTCTGCCATTCAAGACAGGAGCTCTGCAGGGCAGAATTCCCTTGGGTGTGTTATATTTAATGGGGCAGCATTTAAATCTGGCTTTTATTCTACGATAAGTGTATGTTTCATCCAGATGATATTATAAACATATTTTAAGGGATATTGATCTTCCAAAAAGAAGAAGAAGGAAATAAAGTCTAGAATAATTTGTTAGGTAATGAACAAACAGGAACAGCTGCTAAATGTCCTATAAGCTGGTCTGAGATTCATTTCAATTGCTACAAAAAGACACCTTGCGTGTGCATTGCAGTGCTTTTTCTCTTTTATATGTAGCACATATATGCCTAATGTTATTCCTTTATGTTTTTGCCTAATTATTTTCAACAACTTTCAAATTTTCTTCCACAGTTGGTTTCTCTGGGAAGTTGCATCCATTTCTGTGGCTCTGTATTATTTATGGATTAGTTTTGGGTTCATTCCACATTTATTTTTTACAGAATGTAGTATTGGGGTTCAGCCCGCACCTCACCCCCTAGCTATCCCAACAATGAATGTGGAGGCAATTGATTTTGCTGCTTCTTTGAATTCCACTTAAACAAAAGTGTAAATTACTTATGTGCACTTATGTAAACAATAAAGGAGTCTTATTTATTGCTGCTGCACAAAAATCATACCACGGGTTTTGAAAGAGATTGCTGGAAACTGTTAAGGTGAATCAGTTTGGCTTGAGTGTGTGTGTGTGTCCATGCGCACACACGCATGCATTTAATCCGTGTGCTGCCTAGATGCCCTGAGCACATCCGATCTCACCTGATCTTGGAAGCTAAGCAGGGTCGGACCTGGCTAGCACAGTACTTGGATGGGTGACCACCAGGGAATATCAGGTGCTGTAGTCACCTGGAGTAGGAACTGGCAAACCACTCCAGTATTCCTGCCAAGAGAACTCCATGGACGTGGAGTCATGAAGAGTCGGTCATGACTGTAATGACACAATAACAATAATATTATAGCGCTGTATACTATCAATTTAACTTGCCTTTTGATCTACATTAATTTACTAAGGTTCCTGATGATATCATGCTACCTGCAATGTAAAGGTATCCCAGTGTGTTTTAAAGAAATGGCTTAATTTTTGCCATCTAACTCCTGAGTCCACATTTAACATTCCTTCCATGACACCACACTGGCTTTTCTTCATAGCATTAGAAGAAACCTCCTACCTTTGCTGTCCTGAGGTCATTGAAGGACAGTAAATGAAAGCAAGCTTCACTAATATTTCTTCAACTTGGACAAATTGCTCTTTGACCTACAAGTGGATGCCTGCATTCTGGCAGTTGCTGTCCCCAAAAGCTATATTTTTCCAAGATCTGACCCCTGTTCAGAAAGTAATATGAAAAGATAAGGTGAAGGTCTTCCAAAGTTCTCAAACCCAGATAGGGTGAATCAGTCAAGGAGACCTAATCTCTTTGCTGAGTGTCAGTCCTTATTTAACCAGTAGACCCTTTTATAACAAACAGTTTGTATAACATAAAATCTGTACAACATTAAAAAATCCAGAGATAGGGGAAATCTGCTTAACAGAATTGCCTATGAGGTGAATCCGTACAAAATAAAAATGGTCGCAATTAGGGATTACTCTGTTTTCAATATATTACTATGGGAAATTTGTATAAAGGAAATTTGCTTAACAAAATTTCATTTGGAATGAATTAATTCCTTTATACAAGGTACCACTGTCGTTCCATCTGGATAGAACAGAGAATATCACTTACCTTTCAGAGAGGGGGAGAGTTAAAGGGAAGGTATCCCAAAGACAGCCTGATGAAGACTGGATATGCTTAGTAGGTAAAGAATGTCAACAGATTCTTGCTTATATAGAGAGAAAAATAGGTTATATATAATACAGTGACCCCCTGCCATTTCGCGGTTCAGGTCCTGCAGTCCTGCTATATTGCGGGATCGCAGTACCTGCACCGCGGGTGGGGGCGGGGTGATCTGGTTGCTCCGCATCCCCCCGCACCTCCAAAAAGCTGCGGGGGGCTGCACAGAGCGAACGTGTCGTTCTCTGTCCCCCCCCCGCGCACCTCCGAAAGGCTTCGGAGCGGCTGGGGAGGGCTGCCCAGGGCGATCGGGTCGCTCTCCACAGCCCCTCTGAGCGGCTCCGAAAGGCTTCAGAGCGGCCGGGGAGGGCTGCACAGGGTGATCGAGTCGCTCTCTGTGCCCCCCCGGGCGGCTCCAAAAGGCCTCGCAGGCGCCCAGGAGGGCCACGCAGGGTGATTGGGTCACTCTCTGCGCCCCCCCGGGCAGCTCCGAAAGGCTTCGAAGCAGCTGGGGAGGGCTGCGGAGGCCGATCGGGTCAGTCTCCGCGGCTCCCCTGGGTGGCTCTGAAAGGCCTTGGAGCCGCGGGAGGCGGCAGGGGTGATCGGGTCACTCTGCGCCACCCCCACGCGCCTCTGAGGCTTTTGGGACAGGCGCGATTGCCCCTTCGCCCCCAGGGGCCCCCTACCTGCTTCCGCATATCACGGATTTTCGTGGATCACGGGTGGGGTGGGTCCCTAACCCCCGCGATCGATGGGGGGGTTACTGTACACTATACTGGAATGAGGCATGCTTGGCTGACAGCTGACATGATTGGCTAACTGGAATCCTAAACAGAATCTCAACAAACTGCAACAGTTTGTTGCAAACTCACTTATGTCTTTAAAGGATTGTAAATATAGCTAAGGCAAAGAATGGGTGTATTCTTTCTCTGGATCTGGCTGCAATATATTCCACAGAATTGAATTCAGAAAAATCCAGTTAAGGGAAAACGGGAATGCTCAGAGAAGCCAATGATTCTTGTATGCTCTTTGAGCAAATCTCAGCGAAACCGCTCCTCGCTGAGATAATAGGCTTTGCCACTTATAGCTAAAAGAATTCACTCCATTCGCTATCCCACTTTCTGTTTCCAAATATTGGTTGAAGTCTTCTTTGCCTTGTGTAAAACTGATGATGTCATCAACTGCAAATTTTTTCAGGAACTTGGTTTCTGTTCTCTCTCTCTCTCTCTCTCTCTCTCTCTCTCTCTCTTCAACACACACACACATACACACACACACACACACACACACACAGAGAGAGAGAGAGAGAGAGAGAGAGAGAGAGAGAATGTGAGGTTCCCTCAGGGCTGAACTGAGAGAGGCGGGGGGGGCAAAAGGGGGCCAAAATAACAACATCATATTCTCTATTTGTATTATTCTGTATCTCCCCGGGGGGGGTGTGTCATGGAATCCATGTTTGGCGACACAGACCATAGTTGTGGTTATGGAGTCCCTTCCATCCCTTTCATCCTAGGAAAGACTTTGGCAGCAGTGAGATGTGTGAGGGGAATCTTTAATGTCACCCTCACCCGTAAAACAATCATCCTGCCATTGGTAATTTTTAGAGTTCCCCTCAGTCTCACATCCCCCCCACCTCCAAAGTCTTCCCCAGTATGAAAGTGAGATGGTTCTGTGAACCTGAGGTGGTTCTAAGGGCAGGAAAAGAAGCTTCTATTTCCCCTGCATCCCACCCCCCAACCCCCCAAAAAGATGTGGCTGATCAGGTCATCAGCCTTGGGTTCCGTTGAGTTTGGTAGCAGAATTTCAGCCATGATTTTGATCTGAACTGAAATTAAGTTTTGTATTTATTTATTTTACTTATTTATTTTTATATTTATATCCCGCTTATCTACCAGAGGTACTCTAAGCGGCTTACACAGGCAGACAGGCGCCGATAAACACAGTAAATCAACAAAATATAATATACAACAAACAAATTTGGTGATAAAACCCAGGTGCATCCACGACTGGCTGTAGACTAAAGATGGCGGGACCCCAACAAAGAGAAGGGAAGGGGGGGGAAAGGTTATAATAATAATAATAAAAATAATAAAAATTTCAGGGCTCACCGAAGGCCTCTCGAAATAAGTAGGTCTTTAAAGCTTTCCGAAAGGCCAGCAGGGACTCTGCAGAGCGCACCTCGCTAGGGATGGAATTCCATAGGGAACGGGCTGCCACCAAGAAAGCCCAGTTCCGGGTGACCGACTTCCCGTAAGCTGGCAACCCGGAGCGAGTATGCTCACACCTGCCAAACAGGTCGGGCCGAGGTAGACCGCTGGGCGATACGCTCTGCCAGGTAGTCCGGTCCCAAGCCATGGAGGGTTTTATAAACTAAAACCAAGACCTTGAATCTAATCCGGTCTGCAACGGGGAACCAGTGCAGGCGGGCCAGAACTGGGGAGATGTGGTCGTAGCGACGCACACCCGCCACCAGCCTGGCCGCCACATTCTGAACCCGCTGCAGATGCCGGAGAAGAGTCAAGGGCAACCCCATGTAGTACCTCTGGACTACAAAATAATCTTCACCATCCAACTTTCTTCTACAAATACTTGACATCTTAACAAAAATGGAAATAAGATGAATGTTTGCTAACTTCCCCAAGTTAACATAATCACTTTTATGTCCTATCCATGGATAGGTCAGCATGGAATGTATAAGATCTCTTTTCCACCATCTTCCTTCTTAAATGTCATTTAGCTTCACTGGGTCTCTCTCTCTCTCTCTCTCTCTCTCTCTCTCTCTTTCTCACTCACTCACTCACTCTCTTTTGTACATAAACTTTTGAAAGTTTGCCAAGTTGAGAAGCAGCAGAAATACTTTAGTGTTCTTATCATGAGGTGGGACCCAAAAGTTCCTAGTGTACATTCAATGAATTATTCCCTTATTTGTTTATAGCTTTGTTATTATTGTTTTAAAATCTATTTGCAAAATATATTTCTTCTTCCAAAGAAACAATAATCCTTTTTAAGCCACAGACATTATCAGAGGAATACTGTACACAAATACTGGTTCGAATTTTTCATGTTCTTGTATTATTTTCAGATAACGCCTTCTCATGATCACTGCCAAACTCTCATCTCTGGTGACATGTTCTGCTCTTGCTTTTTTGGTTCCTCTGTTAGGTCTGGATGTGTGGAGGTGGCATGTTTGATGTCCCATGTTCTAGAGTTGGACACATCTACAGGAAATATGTTCCATACAAAGTCCCATCAGGCACAAGCCTAGCAAGAGTAAGTAGCACTGTTTCTTGTTTTGTTTATTTCTCGTCTGTGAACAATGGTGGCTTAGATCATTTGTTTTGTGGAAAGGGTTGTGGAAAGATTGCAGAAATGCTTTGAAATTCAGCCCCCTTCCCCCCAAAAAAACCATTGGAATGACCAATGATGAGGAATTCTTGGAGTGATACATTCAAAACATCAGGGGTAACAGAGATTTAGAACTACTAGTTCTTTAGGCAGGTAACACAGTATATAGAGGCTGCATTCAAACACTACATTCCTGATCTTCTACACCTTGGTTTAAAGGAACAGGAAAAATAAATAAATTCATACATTCCCTTCTCTTCTTTGCATTCTCCCACCTCCCTCCCCCTTCCCCATGTCACATGCAGAAAAACAAAAGACCATTCACCATAGCTCCCGAAGTGCTTAAGTTATTTTGTAAAGAATTAAAGTTCCATTAGTTCAACCTTTCCGGAAGTTGTCCAGTTTTAATCACATCAAGATCCTCTAAATTTGACCCTTCTAGGAACATCACACAAGGTAAAAAGACCTTTGCTGCTTTGTGGAATTCAAGCATTGGAATTAGTCTCCTGAACCAGGATTGTAAACTCTGCTTTAATCCTGGTACAGCTATTCTCATTTGGAGAGATACCTTAAAGCAACATTTGCCAGCCTGAACATAATGGCTAAAAAAAAAAAATGTGGTCTTGGCCTATTTATCCCACAATTTATGTCACATTGCGCTAATTGAATTTAAAATCCAGTGACTAAAACACCATGCAGGGAGGTCCAGTGTGGAAGTGTCTTTTTGTCCTTCAGTCAGTGATTTAAATTTGGCTCCATCAGTTTGATATCAACTTTTCCATTTCCTACTGGTGTGATCACCTGATCCAATGTAAAATGGGTGCTTATATTCTTAGTTTCCTGTCAACCGACTGCCTCTTGTCTCCAAATTATTTTGTTGTTGTTGTTGCTGCTGCTGCTGCTGCTGCTGCTGTAGTTGTTGTTAAAGTTTCAACTTAGTGGTAGAACAGATTCTTTGCTAGGGGAGTGGAAATTGCCCATTATCATTTGTTTGCACCTAGAGGTAGTTTCTGCTGTTGTAGCTCAGTGCATACTAAGCTGTCTTCCTGTACCCCTGCTGATTTCTGCAAATTGGCCTTGAAAGCAAACTTCATTTCTACAGCTGCGAATCCCTCCAGATCAAAGTCCATTTTCCCATTGTTTAGTTACACTTTAAGAGAAAAATGGAGCAGAGAAGGGTGGGGCATGGTGGGAAATCTTTGGCTGCCCAGATATTTGGGTTTACCATTTCCGTCACAACACAGACAATAGTAAGGGCCTGTGTGAGTTGTAGTCTAAAACTTCTGGAGAGCAAAAGACTCCTCCATGGTTGGACCTGGGGAAAATATCTGCAGGACTCTAAACTTAGGTCTACTTTCTTCAACATTATTCTTCTCACTGACAGGAGTATACCTTAAAATCAATCCCTGGTTGAAAATTATAACCTTCGTTGGGGTTGTAGCAATTTGTGGAGGGTGTGTTAAATCATCCTTGGCCAGCACTCTGCTGTAGCGTTTCTGTTTGGTTTCACTTCAGAAGGCTGGAATTCAACTGATTGTCTGATCCGTCCCCCACACGCTCCATTTCCTGAGCCAATTGCCAAACAAAAGAAGTTCCATCACTTGAAGCAATCTCATAAGATTGCGTTATCAAATCAATGCAGTACGAGGTTGGCGATCGATGCCTTTCGAAGCACTCGCATCGAAAAGGGAAAAGGGGGATCTTTTGTCTAAGGCAGACTTAAAAGGGAAGCAACCTTTATTCTTTGGTCCTTAAATGCTGGCAGGTGATGCCTGGCTTCAGGGAACTTCACTCAGCTGCCACATGGCTGACAGAACAGCAATGAGAGCATGCCAAGAAAGGAGGAAAGCCCCCCAGAAGAGAAAAAGTGTGTGTTTTTCCCGTCTCTTTCCGCCTTTTCAATGGAAGGCTTGGGCTAGGCTTGGCTGGATATTCTTTCAGCCTCAACAATGGCAGGGAATGTTCCTGCCACTTCTCCAGGTGGCAGTACTGGGTTATGGATGAGGGAAGGGACAAGAGTCGTCCAGCAGTTTCTCCTGATCCTCTCAGTGGTTCTCCGTGTTAGGGGAACAGTTGTGTGCCTGTCCTGAATCTTTTCCTGTATAGCCCAAGCTAGACAGAGGAGGACGCAAGGTACAGCAGAGAAACCTGCTCTGTTGACAGAGTTAAAGCATTTTCAACATATGTTAGGGAAATCGTATGAAGGAGTGCTTTGTGAAGGCAAGAAGAATAGAATAGAATAGAATAGAATAGAATAGAATAGAATAGAATAGATACTTTATTGTCATTGTACATAGTACAACAAAATTGAAAGCTATCACAGGTGTGAAAAAAACAAAAAAAACCCCTAAAATTAGAAAGAAAAAAAATACATTTAAAGAATTAAAAGCACTCATATACATCCATCACAACTCCCCAAGGTCACACTATTAGGTTGCAGCATTTAAGATGGTTGTGGGTCTTGAATAAAAACTATTTTAAGTCTGTTTGTTCTTGTTTTTATTGCTCTGTATCAATTGCCCGAAGGCAACAGTACAAACAGACTATGTCCGGGATGAGATGAATCATGTAGAATGTTATTTGCCTTTTTAAGGCAACGGAAACTGTATAGTTCTTCCAGAGATGGGAGAGGGTGGCTGATGATCTTCTGACCTGTGGTTATGACCCTCTCGAGTGCTTTCCTATCCATGGCTGTGCAGATGGAGGACCAAGCGCGGACACAGTATGTGACAATGCTCTCTATGGAGCATTGGTAAAAAGACACCAACAGTTGGTGACTGCTTTAGTGTACAGTCAACAAGAAAAGTTGGACTACATCATTGTAGCCGTTTGATCCTTTAACTGCAATGATTCCTCAGACATACAGTTTTATGAAGTACTGTACTTAAAATCCTTTATGAGAGAGCCGTAGCATGGAGTTGTTTGGAGGAATACACCAGAAATTTCCAGCAGATATTTCTAAGCTGCTCATGACCTTTCAAATCCCCTTCATTTATAGGACTGAACTACTGATAAAGGTGGTGTCCAGCTGCTGCAGCTGGATAGTGTAGGTCAACTCTGTGTAACCCCCTTCAGCAAATGCAACATTTAGCCATTCACTGCTGAAAGGGCTTTTGAAATAATTTATTGGTGATTTGTGCCTCACAATGTGATCTCATGAGTTGTGTTTGCATTGGCATGCCAAAAAGTATACCAGACTCTTCAGTGCCGTTATTATGCAATGTCCTACCTAAAAAAAAAAAAAAATTATACCAGCCAAGGCACTTCTCTCCTCTTATTTATTTATTTATTTATTTACTTACTTACTTACTTATTTATTTCCTCAGCAGTGCATTTGCTGCTCTTCTAAAGTGAAGCTAGAAAATGTGTACCTGTCAGGATGTTTTTGGAATGTATTTCCCATCATCCTTTGCTGTTAGCCATGCTGATATAGGAGTGAGAAAAGCCGCAGCTCAGCAACGCCTGGTTTACCACCAGGATTTACTTCAGATGAGAGACAAATGGGATTGGAGTGTAGCTGTCTTTTGCCTCCCCCCCCCCATTGCATTCTAGAAGGTCTTATGTTTAAAATTTGCCCCTCTCTTGAGTTCTACCTTTATTTTAGAATTCAAATCACTCTTTCAACCGGGTCTATGCGTCTCTTGTGTGGAGTGTGGACTGTCTGTCTACAATTGATAGTTACAGATCCACTGAGCATGTGCGTTCCTGAATTTTATGATGTGCTCAATAAGGCCAAACTCTCATAAGCCTACCTACGGAAGCAAAGACCCCATGGAATGCTCTCTGTTACAATGATCTGAGACAGATGCACAGGGAGATACCAAACATATCCTCCTATTGTTCTTTCATGCCTTGCTTACTAGTGGAATTTAATGGCTCAGGCATTTCTCGAAAGAATCAGGTTGCATTGTTTCCAACAAAAAAAGCAACCTGATGTGAGGCATAAGTCATTTAGGAATAACTATTCCCAGGATATCATTTCTTTAAACTGCTCTAATTGCCTGTGAGCAATTCCTGCGGGCGATAATGTTTTTCTGTTGTGGAGACAAAGCAGGTGGTAACCTATCTTTCTGTGCCAGCTGAAATGTGCTCCTTTGCTCTGTCTCTCCCTCTCTTTGTATTCCTGCTTCGTTCAGGGGGTTGGAAGCCAAGCAAATTAATAAAATTCGGGAGAGCTGCCTCTAAATGAATGTAGAAAGCAGAGCGCAATGGGGAAGACTATGCCAAGCAGAAACATTATCTTACATCGCAGAATGTGAGATTCATATTGCTCTTCCTTGTTCTCTGAGCACATCTCTCAGCGCTCTGGTGTCCAAGTTCGGTTAAAGAACTAGCAGCACCAATGGTGCAAATTGTATTTTTGAAAAGGGGACTGCATGATGTGTTTGCCTCCAGAATATCCATGCACAAACCCCTCCTCCCTTCATTTAAATGTCTGATATGGGCAGCTATGAAAATGAATGGCAAAACAAAAGAAAAATAAAAACTAAAGAAGACAAAGACATTGTGGCACCTTAAACCCGTATTCATTGCTCTATTTCTGAACAAGCTCACATTAAGATACAGCAGTTTAATCTTTAAGATGCCACAATGTTTTCATCTTTATTTTTATTTTATTTTTCACAGACCGACATGGCTACCTCTTCTAAAGCTACAGCCATTAAAAGGAAGTTCAGGAAAAGTGTGTGTGTGGGGGGACAATTACACTGAAATAAAAGGGGGGCATGTGGCTATTACAAAATACAAGTGCAAGAATAGACAAAAAGGCCTTTATAAGCCACTGATTTAAAAAAAAATCATACCATAGGCAAGATTTTGTGGGTAAATTCTGCTTCTTCAAGGAAAGTACCAAAAATCCAAACATAGCAATATGGGGGCAACACTCAAGTATTGTTTAAGAGCCTATATTTTTTACTAGAACCCATTCCTTCCAGTTGGTGCTGAATTACACATTCCTACAGACTCCATAGCAAAGTCCTTCCTGGACTGTACTGCTTCAGATAATGGCAAGGGCTTGCATTTGTGAATGTTGCCGTTCTTCAAAATATGCCAGCATACAGAAAGCTAGCATATAAGAACATAAGAACAGCCTTGCTGGAACAGGCCACAGCCCATCCAGCCCAGCATTCTGTCTCACACAGTGTCTCATCATTTGCTTCAGGGGATTCCCAAGCAGAGGTCTTCACTTGCTTACGATTCCCTGCAAATGGTATGGAGAGATATCCTGCCTATCTCTCCAACCCGGAGGTTGTCCTTAGGCATCCATAATGATAGCCATTGATACCCTTGTTCTCCATGAACTTGTCTAATCCTTTCTTAAAGCTGTCAAGGCTGACAGCTGTCACCACTTCTTCTGGCAGGGAGTTCCACAGACCAGTGATCTTCTGGGTGAAAAAGTACTTTCTCTTGCTTGTTTGAGATCTAGTACCAAAAAGTTTCATGGAGAGCCCCTTGGTTCTGGTGTTGTACGATAAGGAAAACGGCTTTTCCTTATCTACTTTGTCTATACTGTGTATGATTTTATAAACTTCAATCAGGTCACCTCTTAGGCACTGTAATTCAAGAGTGAAGAGGCCCAGCCGTTGCAGCCTCAAATGGTAAGGAAGGTGTCCCAGTCCCCCTAATCATTCTGGTTGCCCTCCTCTGCACTTTTTCCATTTCCATAATATCCTTCTAGAGGTATGGTGCCAGATGGGACCTCACCACAGATGTATAAAGAGGCAAAATGACACTTGCTGACTTATTTTCTTTACCCTTCCTAATGATCCCTAGCATTGAGTTTGCTTGTTTCACTGATGCGGCACACTGGGTTGACACCTTCATTGTACTGTCCACCAGGACACCAAGGTCCCTTTCCTGGTTTGTTGCAGAGATTTCAGAACCCATCAATTTATAAATGTAATTGGGTTGTTGTTGTTGTTGTTGTTGTTGTTGTTGTTGTTGTTGTTGTTGT
>JAHTLZ010000330.1:47230540-47238040 GCA_023846285.1 Phrynocephalus versicolor
AATAAATAAATAAATAAATAAATAAATAAATAAATAAATAAATAAATAAAATAAAGAAATTGAGCTCATGGAACAATAAAGCCAGTGATCCCTAATCAGCCAATTAACCTCTGGCTGATATGCAGGATTGCACGGTTTGCTAGTCTTTTTCAGAATCAGAAGAGATTAGATGTGCAAGGGAAGACATCAGTGAACAATTAACGCTATGCAAATTTTGGCATTGTATCCAGAAAAGGCATTGTTGCTGAGGTTTTTCAGATCAGCCTATGGAGCAAGAAATTATATGCATGGTTTTATCAGATTTTCTTGCAGAACCAGACAATAGAAGAAATTGAAATGGCTGAATATTTGTTTCCCTCACTGGGAGGATGGCACTGCTTGAAGAATATTCTCCTTTTGTTTAAAAATCTGTCTCTTGCGGTGTCACATTGGGGGGTGGGAAATGAGAGGTGTAGCATCCCAAACCTTATTTAGAGGTAACATGACTAGTGCTTGGTGCGTTGTCTATGGACTTGGCATGAAGTGGCCTAGGTCGAAGGAAATACAGTATACATAGAGAGGAGGAGAAGCAGACGGAACACAATGTGTTGTCTTGCTGGATGTTCCAGAAAATGCCTCATTCTTTAAGATATACCTCCTAGGGGGAAGTTATCCGGTGGATCATAATTCTTGTCAATCCACCACTCAACTGGCTGGGTAGCTCAATAGTACAGAGCATGAGGGCTGCACAGTAAGAGGTCCGGAGTCTGAGTCTCCTTTGTACCTCCTGTGAGGAGAGCCAGCCTCTGTGGCCTTGGGCAAGCTGCACAGTCCCAGTGAGCTCCCCAGAAGAAGACAATGG
Organism: Phrynocephalus versicolor; assembly: GCA_023846285.1. Lineage (NCBI taxonomy): Eukaryota > Metazoa > Chordata > Lepidosauria > Squamata > Agamidae > Phrynocephalus > Phrynocephalus versicolor. The sequence continues at coordinate 47,231,382 of JAHTLZ010000330.1, forward strand.
TAACTTTCTTCTAAGTATTCCGTACCTAGAAAGCCCTGGAAAGGGTCACCATACATCAGAATTAATTTGACAGTATATGTTAATCAACTAACTAGGCAATGCCTATTCTCTCACTCCCACTAGTACATCCACCCTGCCACTAATGTCCCTGAACATCTATGTGCATGTTTCAGGGAGATCACAATTACTTTCCAGTTCTTGGTAATTTCTTGAGTCTCGCCATCTGTAGATGCCCTACCAATAACAATCTCTGTATCACAAGAAATTTCCTGTCAGTCCATAAAAAGTAGGCCCTAGCCTTATATCCCTACAGACTGTGTTGAGTTCTTCTTCTGCTTTTCCATGCAGTGAACTGCCAAATTCTGTGCAATGTAATGCTCCTTTTGGTGAATCTTGTGCAGGAAATATGCAGTTCTATCACAAATTGTAATAATCTTTACACAGCTTAGCAGTTTTCTGTGAATAAAAAAAATTTACTGTGTTTTGTGGTAGTGAGTTTCACTGTTTAATTATACACAGAACCACAACAAAATAACATATTTTATCTATGTGGAATTTGTACCATCCACTTTAAGCGGATGAAGCTGGTACTTAATAGTATGCAAGAGGGAGAAAATTGTTTTCATATCAATTTTCTTCATGCCATGATGAATTTTATATGCCTCTGACGTACCTCCCTTTACTCACTTTTTCTATAGGCTGAAATTGCCTCAGGTATTTTTCTCAAAGGGAATTGTTGCAGTCACTTGGTCATTGGGGTGGCCATTTCCTCTTTGGGGCAGAACAGATAAGGTTGTGTCCATCCTCAGCTTGCTATAGTTTCCTCTCACAGTGAGCAAACACAGCATCTTGTTCAAGGACTACAACTTCTATTGCCATCTGTAGTTTTACTGTGCCATGGCAGATGTTACCATTTTGTCCTAATTCTTGCATTCAGAATCTTGCTTTATGTCTTTCTATTTCGTCCTCACAAACGGCTGTCCAGTTTACTGCTAGGAACATCGTAACTGTCTGATTGTTTCCACACTACCCAGGCAGCTGAAATTGGGTACACGCGTAATCCAAGACACCTTGATTACTAGAGAAACATTGAAAATATATCCTCATGCAGACATGAAATGGATTCAGAATGATTTGGCTGTTCATAGACTAGCCAGAAGGCTGCAGTTTGGTACAAGGAGCTGAAGAAAGCTTGATTACAGAAGAACCTTTTGAAGGAACACATTATAAACAGCCAAAAATCAGGGCATAGAGTTTATCCCTGTTGTGTGCTGCTCTCTAGCACAGAGCAAGCATGGCTTCATAGAAGACAGAATATCACTCTCTCTAATGGCAAACTGAGGTGCTGACACATACACAAGTGTGAATGCATACATAAGCAGAACAGAATTCCTGAAAACCAAAAGGAGGTTCAGTATTAGCATGCTGAGGAGAGGTGAAAGGTTTGCTGGGAACTGTTAAGGGAGAAAACCATCAAGTAGTTATACACACACACACACACACACACACACACACACCACAAGCAAATGAGGCCGATAGCTGAATGCTGTGGAAGGAAAAACTTGGGTAATAGGGGTAGGAATGAATTAGAATTTCCAGTACAATGGCATGGCTGGCTGGTGGGAACTCTGAACAGAAGCTTCCATGTTGTTGGGGGACTCACTTCCAATGGCTACTTAGCAATGTACTAATAAAGGAACAAAACCTGCAACCATCCTGAAAGCTCTTTTGGGAAAGCCAGAGATATCAGCAGCATTCAAGAAAAAAACAAAACAATGGTGGTTGAGATTATTCATTGTGTTATCTTGGGGGGGGGCAACAAATACTGCGTTCATATTTCTACACAAAAATGATATGGAAAACCAACTGAGGCATTCAAATAATAAGCAAGAAAGAGATATTTGTGGTGAGATTCCACTGAAATAATTAAGCAAGTCTTTACTGTATCTAGCTAATTAAATCCCTTTCAGTAACTGCAATGAACTGTTTTTGTTTTTGTTTTGCCTTGTTATAAAAGGAAGAATGAAGCCATCATTCTGATTTTTATCAGTCTGCTAATAGCATTTAAATGTGAAAGGCTTCCATTTGCTTAATGAACAGCCATCCAGAGCGGAATACGTGTATTGTAATTGCATGTGTGTCACATTGGCAACAACTGGGCTTAAGCTTGTAGAAGTGACTGACTCTTGCTTTCTGCTGCTCAGAACCTGAAGCGTGTGGCAGAAACATGGATGGACGAGTTTGCTGAGTATGTTTACCAGAGACGGCCTGAATACCGGCACCTTTCCACAGGTGACCTCTCAGCCCAGAAGGAGCTTCGCAAACACCTTAAGTGCAAGGACTTCAAGTGGTTCATGGATGCAGTGGCCTGGGATGTCCCAAAGTATTTTCCTCCAGTGGAGCCCCTGCCTGCTTCATGGGGAGAGGTGAGGAATGTGCTCAAACATATACAACCCCACCCTTACTACCTCAGAGCAACGAGGTGTAGGATTTCATTATGAGCAAAGAGTCTACTTTTATCAGAAAGGTGTCATGGAATGGATCCAGCCAGGTTATTAAGGGAATGGGTTGCAGCTGGAACCATTTGGTGAGGCGTTGTTCAAATCAGGAACTGTTGTGCTACAATATTCTTGAATATTCAATATTCATGGCATTAATCTAGGCACATCCAGACTTTGCACTGCATATATACAGGGCCATGCTTTTCACTGGGCAGAGTTTTCCCCTGTTGTGTTCTCCAGCTATGCATTAATACATCTCTGGCTTTTTTATCCCCTGAATCCCTGAGGAAAACCAGGGATTCTGTTACAGCCAAAAGAGCAAAGACTCAGAGTCAGCAGTTGAAAGACTAATATTTTATTTGGCTTCCAGCTTTCATGGATTGCAGTTCAGTTTATCAGATGCAAGTATTTACGCTTATTTATGTGGGTGCTTCTTCTTAGCATCGTGCTCATGGTAAGCTTCAGCTTCTAAGTATTTCTGCTTTTGTTCACCTCCTGAGTTCTAAAATGTAAGGTTAACCATTTTGCTGGAGTTAAATGTGCCAACAACTGCAGCAGAGTAGCTATTGACCTTTGTGAAAGACTATCTGGGAATCTGATTTGCCATGAAAGTGCAGCGCAGCATGTGCTTCGTGGGTCCCTTGGGATACATCCTGAGCGTTCCCGTTTGGTGCCACTGCACATGGCTGAATACATAAGGAAGCGTGCCAGGACAAAGGAAGTCTCTTTCCCACTGGGGATAGTTTCACTGAAGAAAGGATAAAGCTGACAAAGTAGATCCATGGCCTGTATTAATCTGTCCCTGCTGTGTTGCCTTGAACTTAAACGAGGTGCTTAATGATGCTAAAAATGTAACAGGCAAAAAAGGGGGCAAACAGAGGCAAAGATACCAGTTGCTCTCAGCCAGCACTACTACTCTGGCAACCAAACCAATCCACTAAATATGGTTCTTTAATTTGTCCTTGAAAAACACTTCAAAGCTACAGCTGCTGCAAAATGCTGTGGCCAGGCTCTTCTCTGGCATGTGCCTATACCATTTGGCCTTGAACAAACTATACTAGGTTCCAGTTTGTTTCCAAGCCCAGTTCATAGTGATGATTCTAATCTACAAATTCCTAAACAGCTTAGAGTTAGAATATCTGAAAGACTGTTTTTTTCCCATATTTATTTATTTATTTATTTATTTATTTATTTATTTATTTAACTTATATGGGGTTGTCCAGAATGTGAAGCCTTCAGTGGAGACCCTTTTACATTTCCCACCATCCCAAAAGGCTGGGCTGTTGTGTACACAAGACAGGATTTTCTCTAGCAGCACCTCACGTGTGGAGCCACCTCCATGGGAAATCAGGCAGGATTCAACCATGATGTGTAGCCAGTAGGGTTGCCAAATTAACATTCCTGAAGGCTCAGAACTACAACTTGAGACGAGAGGCATGTCTGTGCAGATGTCACAGCGATAGGGCTAATAAGGAATGGAGCACAAGTAGAACTGTTCTGGGCTGTCTGAAGGTGAATCCAGGTAAAAGAGTCTCGTTAGCTCATTTAGCTAACTAGCTAATAAGGCAATCAAGAGCCCTGTAGCATCAGGGATCACAAAAAAATAATGGCAGATCTCCATGCTGGCACTGCACTCTCTGTCTGCCTCTTTTTAAATGGTTTTTATACTTTATTGTGTGTTGCTTTGTGAGCCCTAGCTGGGCAGGAAGCAAAGGGAATTTCACCAGACTAAGAGCACATCTGATCTCGCCTGATCTCGGAATCTAAGCAGGGTCAGCCCTGGCTAGTACTGAGACCACCAGGGAATACCAGGTGCTGTAGGCGCCTGGAGTAGGAACTGGCAAGCCACTCCAATATTCCTGCCAAGAAAACTCCATGGGCATGGGGTCATGAAGAGTCGGTTATGACTGTACAACACAACAACAAAGCCTGTGAAGATTCTCTCTCATCCAGGTGAGGTTATACGGAAGTTAAATCATGACAGCTGAACTTCGTTTCATGTCAGATCGAAACCTTTCACTACTCATGCTAGTATCTTTGCCATTCCCACAAAGCTGACGAAGCCACTTGAATGAGTAGTGAAATATTTAGATCTTACAAAAAAAAAGATGTCCAGTTGCCATGACTCAACTTCCAGATTCACTTGACTAGTGACGGTACTGCTGCGAGTGAACTGGAGCTTGAGCATTACAGTGTTGGGTGTAGACAGATTTTAATAACTCAATTTCCGGGTCAGTGCTTTGGCTATCCTTCCCCTCACCCATTCTCCAGTAATTGATTATTTTGACTTTGAAGACCGCTCTGATAAGAAATTGGTGAGGCGTGAGAAATATTCAACCATATTTCTGTCAAATATTCCCAGTTTCTAGGATCATCACAATGTGTCTCTTACCTAAATGAGCTCTATCTCATTTTCTCTGTTTCCATTTGGGGGAGAGGAAAGTCCATTAAGGCTGGCGGTGCCAGTTTGAATCTGTACCTTAGTTTGATATGTGAGTTGTAAATCTATCAACTGTCTATGAAATCCTGCTTTCTTCATGCAAAGCTCTTTGTTGAACAAGTGAGAGATTGATTGGCAGTATATGTTTTTGCAAAGGCTCAAACCATGCATTGCTGGAAGGGTACATGATCCGTCTGGCATTCTGTTTTGCCTTTTCCCTCACTTGATGAGAGTGGTGTACAGCAAGGGAATTTCAGAAAGATGTGCTGTGAAGGAAACTCTGCTTAATGGATTTACACATTTCAGCCTTGTCTGTGAAGATTCTCTGTCATCCAGGTGAGTTTATCTGGAAGTTGAGTCATGGCAACTGGACTTCTTTTCCTGAGAGATTGAAATGTTTTGCTGCTCGTCCAAACAGCTTCATCAGTCTCTCTCAAGAAAAGACCAGTTGCCATGACTCTACTGCCAGATATGTCAGCCTTTCAACTTGGGCTGTGCTTATGCCGTGCTTACGCTTGCTGGATTAAGTTTTGTCCCAATGTCCATCATGACTCAAGGAATGGGACAATCTATTTCTGCATGAAATATCTGCCCACATGTGGAAATACCTCCATAGCACAAGAGCTGCATGAGGAATTATACTTTTTAAAACGGTTATGCTACATCACCAGATCTACACCACCTAGGACAATGGGCTGATCAATTGTCCTTCAGATTTTGCACTAGACCCAACATTTTGTGAGGTAGTTCTTAGCTGAAATAGGTAACCAATGTGTGCAAGAATCAAAGTGTGAGCCCTGACTAGCTTGTTGTCATTATGCTCCCAGGTCCCATGCCAGTTCCACATTTTTAATGTCACAGTCTCATTCCACCCGCTTGTCATATGATCTAAGGGCAACAGTTTAAAGAGCACCTCCTTTTGAATGCAGCACCTCCATACCTCAAATTCCCTCCATCAGTCTTAACCTCCTTCTCAAGTGCAGATGATTCGGTTTTGTCTGCATTTCAACCACTAACCCAAATTCCTGCACCTCTTTCTGTCTTCCTTCTTCTGTCTCATAGTGTACATAAAGAAATGGGGGTTGGGGGCTGCTTGTGTGTATGCCTCTCTGCTTGTCTCTTTCTGTGTGTGTGAGACAGAGAGATTAGCCTGCCAATAATAATGCATTGTTTTATGTCACTTTAATTTTAATTTTATTTTTATTTTTATTGTATTATTACTATTTTATGGTGTTATTGTATGAATTGTTTGAATTTGTTAAATTGTTGTAAACCGCCCAGAGTGACCTTGCTGCCAGATGGGCAGTATAAAAAGCCAATAAATAAATAAATAAATAAATAAATAAATAAATAAATAAATAAATAAATAAATACCACTTTGCTTAAAATGTGGCTTACTGCTAGGCTTTCAGGAGACAGTTGCTGGCACCTGATGTACATGCTGCTCTCTCTGTGTCACTTGCTAATCGTTGCAGGCAAGTCAGTTAAAGCAGCCTACGGATTGCTTTACATTTAAATTGCAGAGAGTAAAGAGCAGCCTTCCTCCTTTTGTATTTGGCATCCTTGAAAATTCTTCCGAAGCTTTTCCTGACTCAATACAGACATTTGTGCATTCAAGTCACTGAGGCTCTGTTGTGTGAAAGGCATTCTGTAAATTTGTGGGGCTTGGAAGCCTTTTATGAGGCCAGATTGCACTGAAGTGACCCTGACAAGAGAGT
>JAHTLZ010000330.1:47240540-47263986 GCA_023846285.1 Phrynocephalus versicolor
TCTTTGGGGTTTAGACAAAGGACATTAAATTGAATCAGACAGGAGAGAAATTGCTGTGGACTGAATGCAGATCCGATACCCTATATTGACCTCCAGATCAGATTAAGAGTCCCAACCAAGCACAGACCTAAATGTACACAATACTGTATATATATGAGATTTCCTGCAGACCAGAAATAAATCAATTTGTAGTCAGAATACATAAATGACAGAATACAGAAAGTTAATGCTGCCAGTAGATTTTTCCTGATGATCAAGTATCCAAGTTTGAACAGATCAGTCTCAAGTGACAACACAGGCCTAATAGTCCAGGATTTTGCTCAAGGTTTTGATCTAGATGATGGGTTAGAAGCTCTTGTGAGTACCACTCAAGCAGGGCAAGGAACCGTGGGGACCATCATCCCAAACATCTGAAGGACCAAACACTTTATGTGCCTTACCTAGAGTCACCTGACTTGTCAGAAAGGATGAAGAGAAATGAGAAACGATACACCAGACAAATGCAATACAGGAATAAAACTACTGGTGTGGAGAACTCTTCTTCTTAAAACGTGCCTAAGATGTGTATTGTGAGGTTTTTGCATCAGGAAAGTGTTTATTGGGCTAGCCATCAAGGGCTGTGAAGAAATCTTTCTACATTAGTCTTTTCAACGAGACAGACCGTTTCAACCTGTTGAGAGTTTGCTAGACCCAGGTATATTCTCTTTCATTGACATTCTTATCACATGGACAGAAATGTCTTGGCACCAAACAAATACAGTATTGTATCCAGTTGTGCACTGATATGGCAAAGGCAGTAGAACTGGGTGGTTGACTATCCAGTGCTTAAAAGCCCATGCAACATGACAGCATCTCTTTCAGTTTACAAGTTCACTTTGAACACCCTCTCAGAAAGAATTGAGAGTGGTGGAAAATAGCTCAAAGACTTGGTGGAGAACTTTGCCGTTTCTTTTCCTGGCTAGAAAAGCGACAAATGAAGGTACCTTATTATATGATGTAATCATGCACATGTAGAATGGTAGCATTGAAACAAATCTACAGGCACATTCATATTGGACATAGAAAAGAATAAGCCGGACCTGAGATAAATTGAACAAGGAGAATGCCAGTGGTTTCTGGAAAGCCTGATGGGCAAACTGAACCCTTATGCCCCTGGTGTTTCAACTCTAGCTCCTTCTGTTCAGTAGATAATCTGTCTCAAAGTGCTTGGTGGACTACCTCAGCCCTTGGCAGCAGATAAAACAGAAGGAAGCAAAAGCAAAATAATCTGATTTTAATACTCTGGCTGCAGAGGAAATGTAGTTGAATTTAGATAGATCTAATGTCATTGTCACTGTATATTATTTATTTATTTATTTATTTATTTATTTATTTATTTATTAGGCTTATATACCGCCCGTCTTCCCGAAGGAACTCCGGGCGGTTTACAACATAGCAATATAAGAATATAAGAACAATTAAATAAAACAATTAAAAACGGATGAAGCAAATAATCAGGCTAAGCAACGGAAAGTAGCATTTGCAGATGGCGGGGAAGGGGGGGGAACCTTTAGTCACCAAACGCCTCCCGAAAAGGGAGAGTTTTTAATGCCTTGTATAACAATAATACATTGTATAACAAAATTAACCCCAAGTACTAATATGACTTTAAAAAAAGAATTTAAACATACACACCCATCCACCACGACTCTTTTGGATTACACTCAAATTTTAGCAGCATTCAAGGTGACTATAGCTCTTGGATAAAAACTATTTTAATCTGTTTGTTCTCGTTTAATTGTCCTATATCTCCCGCCTGAAGGCAGCAATGCAAACCGACAATGTCCGGGGTGGGGTGAATCCTGTAAGATGTTTCTTGCATTTTTAAGACAACAGGAACTATATCGTTCTTCCAAAGATGGAACAGGGTGGCCAGTAATCTTCTGGATTGTGATGGTAACCTTTTGGAGTGCTTTCTTGTTCACAGCTGTGCAACTGGAAAACCAAGCACAGACACAGTATGTCAAAATGCTCTCTACAGAGCAATGGTAGAAGGACACCAGCATTTGCTTAGATTATTTCCCTTTAGGAGTCTGAGAAACTATATTCTCTGCTGGGCCTTCCTCACCAGTGCCATAGTATTAGCCTTCCAGGTCAGGTCTTGCTCAGTAATGACACCCAGAAGCTTAAAGGCAGCCACCCTCTCCACACAGTCCACGCCAATGTACAGAGGCTGAATGTCCATCTTTTTCCTCCTGTAATCAACCACCAGTTCCTTAGTGTTGTTCAAGACCAAGTTGTTATCCTCACACCAGTCGCTCAACTGCTCCACCTCGTCCCGATAGGCGGTCTCCTCTCCCCCGGAGATGATCCCCACTACCATGATGTCATATGCAAACTTGATGATGGTATTTCTAAAACTCATATTATTCGGATCAGAAAAATAATGGTTTTTGTTTAGCCAGCTTTTATGTATGTATGTGTGTGTGCGTGCATGCGTGTGTGTCTGTCTGTGTGATGGCTATAACTCAAGTGTCCTAAATCTAATCTTCACCAAACCTGGATTGGGTAGGGAAGAGAGTCAGCTGAAGACTCACTGCAGGTTTGGCATCTCTAACTCCTGTGGGGGCTGTTCTACCATTCCTGAGAGTCCCAAACCACACAGTAATGAACCACAAACCATCATGAAATGTCATTTCCCCAGTTCCTGTAAATCTCTGGATAATACTGTACCTGGATAAACCTATAGCAACTTCTTATTTTAATCACTTTGCCAGCTACAGCCTTGATTCAAAAACCTGTCCAAAATCTGTAGACTTTGGAGGCGGGGGTTGGGATAGACCACTGCTTTAAAAATGGTTGCATAATGTTGTTTTGACTTACCTCACAAGCTCAGATTTTTGATTGGAAAGCTAATAAATGACTGTTGAAGGAGAATGGGATTTTTATGGGAAGAATTACAGATAACAAGTGTCAGCATAACTCTGTTCCCTCCATTAATTTCCCCACTCAAAATTATCCCAGCTGGATTTCTACCCTTCTCTTTTAAAAGTACTTTTAGCCATCTTCCTGTCTGTGGAAGGGTTGCATCTCTTCCCCCAATCATCTCCATGGCCTCTAGCTTTTCCCTTTTAATTTTATAAAGCTATGTTGGATGGTAGCCTGAAACAAAATGCTGTGTTCCGTCTAGTTCCATTCCTTAAACTATGCTGCATTATGGCCCTGTGAGTTATACTATTACTTTTCTGGGATAATAAACATATTGGTATTAAGTACTTCCAAAAAAACCCTCACCCACACCCTCTGGTTTATGAAGGTGCCATGTTATGCTTCTGTATCTATGATTCAAAACACCATACTGGCAGAAAATACCCTGCATTGCTAGCAGGAAAAAGGATGCCAAGCTTTACACAGCAAAGAGCACCCAAAATGTTGACAACACCCATGTCAACACATGAGGGCATCCTGCAACATGGGAAGCAGGATGCCCTCATCTGACCATGACCGTTCACAGTTGTCAAAAAAAAAACCATGGTAACTGCTTTGTGGTTGGGTGCAGAGTGATTAACTAATGAAAAAAGCTCATCTCCTGGGATTTTCCCTTGTTTGGTATTGTTTCGTACCAGACTGTCTGCAGAAGCCCAGTGTCACTGTTATATTTTTTGCTTGTTTATGTGGTCTGCCCTCATTTTTAGAAATGCCGTGCAGAATGCTGGTTTGCTCTGCTGTACAATAATTAACAGAGCAGGTTTCCTGAGGGACTGAAAACTAAAAGGTATGGGAACAGAGGACTCATAAACAAGATTGCTGGTTGCCTTTCTATATCCCGTGCCTTATTTCATGCCAGCAGACGAAAGGTGCATTTTCCTTTTTTGAGATTTCCACAGCAACAGTCTATTGCCTGGAGCAACAAAAAGACTGGGTAGAAAGGGAATAAATAATAGAATGTTCATATTGAAAATATCAACCTAAACGAGTTCCAGAAGCCTTTCCCTAGGTCCAGCTGTGCTGTATTTTGTATCTATTTAGCAACCTCTTCCCCATAACCATAGTCTGGAAAATCACTTTTTTGGACTATAGTGATGCTGGATGGTTCCTCAGTGCTGTAGTCCACAAGGATGAGTTCCAATCTGATCTGTATCCATTCTCCAACATCTGGTGGGGATTTGTCCATATCAACCAGGCAATATACAAAATTCCCTGAAGACTCTTTTAATCAGTGTTTTTGGACCTGAATGTGAATGTCGACAATAGTTGGTATGCATGCACATTCTCTAGTAACTTACAGTGAGAAAGAAAGGTCACATTGATCCATAGGTGGTGGGGGTGAGACCCAAAACCAGAAGAAGGAACTCACTGTGATTCATGATTAGGCTACATGATAAGGAGGAGGGAGTCAGTTGCAAGTTGAAAAGTGGGTCCTGCGGTGTTAGAGAGGCATGCTGGTGCCACATGAGAAAGCCATGGGAAGGAGACCTCTGAATCTAGAAAGGATATCTTTCCAGTAATAACATCGAATAACTTTGAACTTCATAAAGGGAAGGATTGGGTAAGAACATAAGAACATAAGAAGAGCCATGCTGGATCAGGCCAAAGGCCCATCTAATCCAGTTTACTGTATCTCACAGTGGCCCCACCAAATGCGCCTGGGAGCGCACAAGACTCGTTATCTATCTCCTGATACCACTCCCCTGCATCTGGCCCTTGAAGTACCTCAGTTTTAAGCCTGGCGATTACACATCTCCATCATGGTTTGTAATCTGTGATTGACTTTTTCTACAGGAATCTGTCCCATCCCCTTTTGAAGGCATCCAGGCCAGATGCCATCACCACATCCTGTGGCAGGGAGTTCCACAGGCTAACAACAGAGTGGGTAAAAAAAATCTCCCAGCCTTCAATGTGAGCGGATGTCCCCTAGTTTTGGTATTTTGTGAGAGGGAGAAGACCGTTCCTCTATCCACTTGACTCATGCTCTGCATTATTTTGTACGTCTCAATCATATCCCCCCTGAGGCGCCTTTTATTCCAGACTAAAGAGCCCCAGATGTTTTAGCTTCTCCTCATAAGGTCTAACCGTCCTCCAGGAGGCACAGTGGGGAAATGAACTCCCAACCTCTAGCTCTGCAGCCAGAGACCTATCCAGCAATCCTGCTTTCAGCATATCTCCTAAAGCATATTGTGGTTCATCATGCTGGTTTGTTAATTTTACAGATCCGGAATGTGGCAGCCAACCTCTGTGTGGACAGTAAGCATGGAGGGACCGGCACTGAGCTGCGTCTGGACATATGCGTGAAGGATGGCTCGGAACGGACCTGGTCTCATGAGCAGGTACTTGGGCAGTTGTGCGAGGCTTGTTTTCTTCTCAAGGCTCTGACACCCTTCCATAAAAAAATTCCCTTGAGTCTACGTTGAAACCTATACCTCTTGCGTTGAGGTGAAGACACAGAGAGTTGTGTTGTGCTGGGAATAAATGGGCTAAAAAGGCCAAAGATTATGTGAAGCAACTTGTTGCCTATAGACTAAAAGGCTTTTTACAATGTTATGAATATTAAATACAGACTGCTACATTTGTATGTATTGTAAAGAGCAGTGGGAATAAACTCTGTGGGGGGGAAATGATGGGACATAACTGACAGAAATTGCTCCTCTCTTTTGACCCTAACCAGACCTGGAAAACATATGATATCTTGCCAATATTTTCCAATGACATGGAATTAGATAATACAATGTGCAAATTACCTGCGCCAGTTGAGATGGCTAAGTCAAGTGGCTACCTCAGGCAGCAGAGTTTGGGGGCATTGAAAGGGCAGCAAAGGCTGGGGGAGGGAGGAGAGAAGAGCAGAGCAGAATTTTGTTCCACAGACCCAAAACAGCCGTTTACATCAACACACACACACACATACACATACACACACACACACACAGAGAGAGAGAGAGAGAGAGAAGAAGAAGAAGAAGAAGAAGAAGAAGAAGAAGAAGAAGAAGAAGAAGAAGAACAAGAACAAGAAGAAGAACAAGAACAAGAACAAGAAGAAGAAGAACAAGAAGAAGAAGAAAAGAATGGTAAACCTCCCTATCACATACTGACCAAAATCCTGTTGTGTAATACAAGTGAAGTCAAGGGTTTTGATATATACATTGCCAATAATCCTGGCATGATTCTCAGGGGCATGAGTGCACACCAGGGAGGGTTCTTTATTTATCAGAATGGAATGGACCAGAACTTTTGGTTTTATTTTATTTTATTACCTTAAATAACAAGATTTTAGGCAGTGTTTTATTGCGCATCTAGCCTGAAGAAAAGTTCCAGAGAAATCAAAAGATAGTTCAGTACTTTTTGTGCCAGTTGTTGTGAGTTTTTCGGGCTGTTTGGCTGTATTCTGGACGTTTTTCTTCCTGACGTTTCGCCAGACTCTGTGGCTGGCATCTTCAGAGGGCAAGGAGCTCAGGGAAGTAGGAGCTCAGGCCCCCAGAGCACAGAGAGAACTCCTAGTTCCCTGAGCTCCTTGCCCTCTGAAGATGCCAGCCACAGAGTGTGGTGAAATGTCAGGAAGGAAAACTTCCAGAACACAGCCAAACAGCCAGAAAAACTCACAACAACCATAAGATCCCGGGCATGAAAGCCTTTGAGAATACACTTTATGTGCCATTTACATTGATATGAATAGAGGGTATTAATTACTATTCCTATTATTGTTATTTTAAAATAGTATAGCTGTGACTTCTGGTGTTCACTTGCTTTTTCTTAAGGTGGTTTGAAAAAGCAACTGCACTCAAGCTTTACTTCGAATATGAAGTTCCCTAAACTGTCAGCAGAGGACAGTGTTGGATAAGTAAAGCCCAATGCTGGAGCAGAAGCAGAACACAAAGCAGAGAATTTATGACAGTATTTTATTTTAATTTTCAAGAAAGCTTTAAACTCTAAAAACGCCAAAGTGAAAAGTTAATTCAAGAATAAAATAAACTAGAGAATATGGTGAATGTCCATATTATAATTCAAATTAATATGAAAATGGGCAATTGCACAGCATGTTATAATCTGTTTTTATTTTTCAGTACTAAGAACTGTGGTTCCAAAAGTCACGTAGAAGGAAACCTCTGATCTGTGTTTCTGATGTATAACAATACATAATCCAAGCTGAAGGGTTGAATGGATCAATATTTTTTCAGTGTCAAAAATGATACGGAAATATAGATTAAAGACAGAGGGCTCATGAAATTTTAAGGCTGTACCAAATGTTCAACCACTTTGATATTCAAAAGTACTGCTTTTGGGGAGGGAACAGTTTCCCAAAAGAAAAACCGCAGCATATGAGAATATTAATCTTCTTTGGATCAAAGTGCCTTTTTCTTCCTTCTTCCACTGTTGATGATTAGGTATCATTTTTCACCCATGTTCAGGGATCAGTTATTGACTTCATTTGTATTTCACTTTCTCCCAAGAACTAGCACCGTATCTAAGCTAACAGTATAACTAAAGGCAAGTAAAATTACAAAGCAGTACTTTACAAACATGAAAACATAACTACATCATTGATCATGTTTTTTATTAAAAAAATGAGTTAAAACATTTTTTAAAAAATTGCATTTAGAAAAGTAATTGTTGCAGTCATCAACAACAAGAAAAAGGCCCTGGCCTTCATAGACAGTTGGTTGCTGAAAGTCTGCATATACAGTAATACCTCATTTTATGAGTGCCATGGTCTACGACCATTTTGCAAGGCAGGCAAACATTTTGGAACATTTTTGTTCCAGTTAAGGAGCTCATCTTGCAAAACTAGCACCCAAGCACTGAGTGGCACCAAGTGACCCTTCACCTGCCACCACACGGACGTGGCTGCTGCACACTGGCAGGGCACCATTACCACCGCTGTTGCACCTGGGCAGGCCCTCCCTGCCACTGCAGGCACCTTACCGCAACAATGGGGTGACAGCGAAGGCACCATCCACAGCAATGGGGCATTCGGCCACAGAACAAATTAGATAAATTTTAATTATTTCTTATGGCGTTTTTCAAACAAGTATTTTGTTTTGCGAGCATGTTTCTGGAATGGATTATTTATTTATTTATTTATTTTATATTTATATACCACCCAAGTTTCCAAAGGAACTCTGGGTGGTTTGCAACAAGAAAATCCATACAATTCAGCTACACAAACAAATGTAAAACAAACCCAATCAATCAAAACATTAAAATCAAGTTTAAAAACCATGGGATATACGATGGTGGCAAAAAGAAGGGAAAAGATAATAGGATAAACCATCATTAGTCGCCAAAAGCAGCCTTGAAGAGCCAAGTTTTTAATCGCTTCCTAAAGACTGAGAGGGGCTCCACGGTCCTAATATCGCTGGGAAGCTGGTTCCACTAAATGGGACCCACCACAGAAAAGGCACGGTTCCACGTAGAGGTCTTATGAGCTTCCTGCAGGGTCGCAACTCTAAGCATGAGGGCCTGAGATGATCTAGTGGGCCGGGCCAAAGAAGATCTTGGGACGATACGCTCTGTCAAATAAGCTGGTCCCAAGCCATGGAGGGTTGTGTAAATCAACAGGTAGCCAATGCAGGTGGGCCAGAATGGGGGTGATGAGGTCATATCTTCCTGCACCAACCACCAATCTGGCTGCCGCATTCTGCACTCGCTGCAATCGCCGGATAAGGATAAGGGGACAGGCAAGGTGCCATCAAATCAACATTTTTAAAAACAATTAAGAAAGAGGCTACAAGAACCGAACAATAAAGGTAAAAACAAAAGTTAGCTGCAGCAGCGGAGGCAAACAACCTCCACCTGTCGCCGTCTTGAGTACAGGTCCTCTCACACAGCCCCTCCCCTGGTGACGCCGCTGACTCTCCCCTCTGAGCTTCTGCCACCAGCCCAGAAAAGAGACACGGATGATTTTCAGCCTGAAAGGGCTGTGAAGCACACTGGCAGGCACTCACAGGTCTTGAGGAGGCCCAGCAAGGGCTAGGCTGACTGGCTCAGCTGATCACAGCAGGAAAGATGTTAGTGCTGGAGTTATGTTCATAAACCAAGGCACTATTGTATAGGAGGATCTTTGTGTGCTGGCAGAAGTATGCTAGGGAGGCGGCAAACTAGCCACCCTTATCAGAAAATTCCAGGTGCTAGGAGCAGCCACTGAAAAGGCCCTGTCCTGTATCTTCATCAGATCTACCCTTGAAGGCAGCAGGACTGAGAGACAGGCCTCTTCTGCAGATCTCAAATATCAGGTAGATTTTGGTGGAAAAGCATGTCCTTTCTCGTAGCCCAGATCTAAGTCTTATAGGGCTTTGCTGAAAAGCAACTGTCTGTGGCCATGCTCTCTTGGGCTGACTGGGAGTTGTAAATCAAAAAACAACAACATATTTAATCTCTGTTGGACACGGCATTGCCGCAATGCCCATCAGATTTAATCACATACAGAGCTGTAACAAGTACAAGGCACCACCCCCGCTTCTGTACTATGAGACATGTACACATGCAAAAACAGGGAGGGGCAAAGGGAATATAATATTTTAAAAGGGATAGAAGGGGTGAAATCCTGTTCGTAGCATCAACCAAGTCATAACTCCAAGTCAGTATATAGAGGCCCAGGCTGGTCAACCATATAAACTATGACCTACGACAGAAAATCCCACAGCTGCCACTGCCTGGGAAAGAGTCTGATAAATAAATGCCAATTTGCTTCCATATTATTGTGACTCTCTGCCTAGTAGTAGCAGGGCCTCTCCTGGTCTGGTGTCGGTTACATGTTGACACTGCATGAGGCGAATAATGCAGCCATCAGGAAATGTTTCCTTCACTCTCAACGGGCAAATGCTTTCTGCCTCCAAACATTCCCAAACAGGCATTACTTAGGACTCTACAGAAGGTGTTTGTGAAAAACTCCCCACCCCCACTCTACAATTCGACTGTAATTTAGGGATAGATAGAGCACTTCTGTTCCTAGTCTGACTCAATTCTGCCGGTGCTTGAATGTAAGTCAGTTCCATTCCTTTTCCTGTGAATATTTGCAAAAGTACAAACGTTTGTATTTAAATGATACAAATTTTGCCAAAAATGTACATTTTCAGGGAGTTCCCCCATCCAATAGGCAACCTAATGCATTTTCCAGGCCAAGAACTGCATCATATAGTTTGGAGGGGCACAAATGCCAGTGTGGCAGTTTGAGGCCGTTCCTTTATTGGCAGAACAGGTGTCTGATGCCCCGCCTCCTGCAGCAGGCACCCACTCAGAGGCAGCGGCCTGGATTTCCCGCCCTGCCTCCCCTGGGCACTGCCTCTGAGTGGCCCAACAGCTTTGAAGTGCCAATAAATGAACCAGCATGAAATGTCAAACCAGTCATTTGTGCCCATCTCTAATCCTTAATATAATAAGATGATGGCCAGAAACAAGTTGAATGCTAGTGGGAATTGAATCCACGGAGTTACACTCTAAAGGGGCACCTTCCACTTCTCAAACTCAGGCCAAATGTTGGGTGGAATCCAGTAGTAGTAAGTCACAATTAGAACAGGGCCATTGAATCAATAGAACTTACCAAGGAGTTAATTCACTAAATCTTCTGTTACTCAAGGAGCCTATTCTACTTGAGCTTTGACTAGATTTCAGCTACTAGGGGAGAAATTTAATGGATGACATATCATCCCCGGGTGGGGTGGGGATCTGCATTTGAAGCAGTATTCAAATATTTGCTGTAAACGTGTTTGTCAACTGCTTTTTATCCCTGTGCACAGAAGTGCAATGATGGCCTGAATGTCAGGCTATCAGTCGGGTGTCAGTCACCAGAGAATCTCTATGTGTGATACAAATCCTCTGGGTAAAATGCAAACAATAATATGCTCTGCAGCTTCCTTGGCTTGATTTAGTATAAAATGGATTGAGTCAATCAAGGAGTCCACAGCCTTCTGAAACAACTTGATGGTATGTAAACATGACATGCAGACTTCAAAAATATGTGAAAACAATAGTTTCATATCCTGCGATCCTAATTTGGTCCTTACGCTGTACTGTAAAGGAAGCAATAAAACATAAAATTTAAATGAAACATGGAAAGAGCAGCAAACTAGTATGTAGAGATGGGCACGACTTGGAAAAAATTTTTTTCGAGTTGTCGTTTTTCGGGACAGGTCCGTTTCGGGTCGTTTCCATTTTTCGTAAAATTTTTCAAAAATTTGTCGTTTCAGTTTTTGTTTTTTGTTTGTCATTACCGCCGCAATTTAGCGCGACTTGACTTCCCAGAGCATGGGGTCGGGGCGGGGTAAGGGCTAGGCTTAGGGTAACGGTTAAGGTTAGGGTGGGTTAGTGTGCTGTACCTCTGGGTGCCTCTGGCCCACTAAGAACACAGTGTACTAGCGTATGGGTTCGGGTTTGGGTTCGGGTTCGGGTTTAGGGTTCAGGTTTGTGGGCTTTTAATGCCCTCTCTGGCACACCCAGAAGTCTCAGCAAAACCTGGCCATGCGATTGGTGGAATGGCTCCAAAAATTTGCATCCCATGGCCAGCCCATCATTGCGCGTGCGCAGGTGTAAAAAAAATAAAAATAAAATAAAATAAAATAAATCAACAGAGATGTATTTTGGCAAGACAAACCCACTGCTGCTACTGTAAAAATTCAAGCATTTAAAATAGCTAATTTTCACATGTTTCTGTGGTGCTTTTGTGGGTTTTTGGACCACGATTTCAAAAAAAATATTGCGGTCGCCATTTTGGATCCCCCCGCACTGCATGGCAAATGGAGACACCGAGGATGCGCCCTCCCAGGCTGGTACAGTCTCAGCAAAACCTGGCCATGCGATTGGTGGAATGGCTCCAAAAATTTGCATGGTCCCATCCCATGGCCAGCCCATCATTGCGTGTGCGCAGGTGTAAAAAAATAAAAATAAAATAAAATAAAATAAAATCAACGGAGACATATTTTGGCAAGACAAACCCACTGCTGCTACTGTAAAAATTCAAGCATTTAAAATAGCTAATTTTCGCATGTTTCTGTGGTGCTTTGGTGGGTTTTTGGGCCACGATTTCAAAAAAAATATTGCGGTCGCCATTTTCGATCCCCCCCGCCCGCACACCGCATGGCAAAGGTAGACGAGACGATGCCCCCCATGCCTGGTACCAGCAGCGCAGCAGTAGCACTAGCCAAGGAGAGGGGGGCGGGGAACACCCCCCCGAAATAAAACACCCTTCTGGCCTGGTAGGTGCCCTCAGACAGTTTTCGCCTGCTTTTAGGGCCGGGAATCGGGTTTTTTTTTTTTTAACTTTTAAAAACTTTTTTTCTGTGCCGCTTGGCATCGCGGGATCGCCGCGATGCCAGGAACGACAACGACAAATCAGACCCAATTATTCTTTAGTCGGTTCGAGTTCGAGTACTGGCGGAGTAATTCCCGTTACCGTTTCCGTTCCGTAACGGAAACGAGTAACGGAAACGGAAACGGGAATTCCGCTAAGTTGTGCCCATCTCTACTAGTACATAAAAAAAAACAAGAGCAAAAGCAGAGGAAGTATTTAAAACCTGGATGAACAGAATTGTCTTTGCTTAGTACTGTAGTAACAGTATAAAAGATTTTGTGCCGGGGGTGTTTCTAGGATAACTCTATTTTAAAGGGCATTTCCCTTTTCATCATTCATTTCACCTTAGATAGAAGGGACACCCAGAAGAGGACCTCAAAAAAAGGATCATGGCCATGTGCCAATTCAGGCCATTGGAAATAGCCCTTAAATCAACTGGGTTCTATTTATGCCAGCACTGGATCTGGTTGTGCCTTGTACTGGACATTGGCCAAATGCAACAACATTAAGTTGTGCTCTGACCAAGGACAGGGGATTCTCTGATGTTGGTTCTAGAATCTAGATGCTCATCTCAGGCCAGAGAAGCTAGTTACTCACATGGCCCTTTTTGTAATCAACATGTATTTTTACAGCTGTTGCATGTGTTGACAGTATGCCGATCTTACCCCTGAGTTTATCAGACAGGTCTGCACACCAAAGACAAAATGTTGGCCAAGATTCTAAGAACGTTGTGATCGGGGGCTGCTTGCAAGCAAGCACTGAGACAACCTCCTCTAAAAAAAGAATAACTGTCTTGCAGCTCTGCCTATATAGGTGTGCTCAGTCTATATGCAGAACATATATGGAAAGCCAGACTAGACCCAGATGAAGGAGGAGTGAAAAGTGGTAGAAGAATGATCAACAATTTAAAATATGCACCTTGCATCATCTTACTGATGAAAAGTTGTGATGACTTCAGACAACTGTTAGGGGAAGTGAAAGAATAAAGTGTGAAAGCAGGACTGAAATAAAGACCAAAATCATGACTACTGAAGAATTACAGAAATGTAATATTAACACTTTAAACTGTAATACTTACAATTTCGATTTCAGTTGAAACTGACAATTTTGATTTCAATTGAAATCAACATTGTTCAGGATTCTGTGTATTTTGGTTCAAATGTCAATTCAAAATGGAAACTACAGTGAAGGAGTCACAAGAACGCCTAGATTCAGAAGGGAATCAATATAGGAACTAGAAAAAAAATCATCAAGTGTAATGATATGGCACTGGAGAGGAAGACCAAGATGATCCACGCTCTTGTAGTCTCAACCACTAGGTATGGGTGTGAAAGCTGGATAGTAAAGAAGTTGACGGTGGGAGAGAGGGAGGAATTTATTTGCTTGGATGTCTACTGGATAGCCCAGTAGTTTAGGCATTCTGCTGCAGAGCCAAAGGGTGGGAATTCAATTCCTGATGTGCCTCCTTGAGAGGCCCTGTACTCAGTGATCCATAGAAACATTTGGGCGATTAGTCATTTATGGGGGCAACTTGATGGCTGAAAAGGACCATTTTCTGGGACAAGCATGGTCTATGGTACACATCTGGGGACATGTTTGGTCTCCAGCTTGCTGAGATTACTCCCTCTAGACCTAAATGATGGTGCTGCCTTCCAGGCTGTGTTTCTATTGGTTCTATAGTGGTGGAAATGCTGGCCATAACTAACCAAGAAAAAATACACAGCACCGCCACTGGCCCTGTTATTGGGCAGAGTGGGGCAATGCCCTCAAGTAATAGTAGCTCATTGGTTTAGTGGCAGTGACAACCCACTGGAGGAGCACCGGCCCTTCACCCATAAACTATCTTAGTATGGTGAAAGAGGCTATTGCCAGTGGTAGTACTGAAGTAAGGTTCAACAGGGTGTCTTATTAGATCACTATTATGTCTCTTGCTGCAGACAGCACATTTTGGGCTATGTCCCAAAGCAGCCCTTTCTTTTTAAATGCAGGACGTGAAGCACCAGGGTCAACTCTGCTCCCAGGGTAGGAAACGTATTACTCTACAGCTGGCAAAAAAAATCTAATCCTCAAGGAGTCAAAATTAATCCTTCCAGAAATACCTTATTCAGATTTTTGTTGCATTATCCCAAATTGCATTCCGGGCACTCACCTCTTTCTACGGCCACATGGCATCTGCAATATCTCTTTGATGGGATTCATCATGACTCAACCCTGTGCTGTCAGCACAACATTTTTAAGCTATCTATTCTCCCCAGAGCAAAACTGCCAGCTCCTTGTAGCTTTATTTTACCTTCCGTGGGAAAGAAATCATGCAGGATTTGAATAGAAACCGGGCAATTCTGGCTGCTGTCTTCAGGTTCATATGCCGCTGCTCTCCCTGCTGTAGACATGATAAACAACCTCAGCAGATTCTGTTGAGCTGACTCCTCTGATGCCAATTTAAAAAAAGAGAGAAAATAGCCACAGCGTTTGCAAAGCAGGGATTGGTCGGTTCAAGATAAAATTAAGCCTGGCTTTCACAGCATGATGGAGCAGCAAAAAAAAAGGCATGTTACTCAGACAAAGGCTGGGTACACATACAGTGCAGTCCTCTGCCAGAAGAACAGGAGGCTACCTCTCTAGCTGTACAAACAAAGAGGGGAGGGAGTTTTGTTAACATTGTTCCTAAGAGCAGTAGAAGGAACCGCGGCAGATGGAGTCAGAATGACTTTTTCTGACACCGAAATTGGAGGGCTGGGAAAGCAAGAGAAACGCTCCCTCATAACTTGCCCTTAAGGGGTCATACTTGTGCATTTGACATGGCATTTGTTGATTGGTTACAAAGCCCTGTGGTAAGTGGTAACTACAACAAAGGCAGGCAAGCGGTAACTCAGTCAGTTGGAAGAAGGGCGGTTCACCAGGTGACTGAGATCTTGAGTGATTTCCAATTTACTTATTCCGTGTGACTTATGTAGTAAATAATCATGCTTATAATGATGGCGCCTAAGGAAACCAGCTAATATTCAAAGGAGACCTTTCAGCCGAATGTCTCTGTGATGTGCATAGAAATGTAAACTGAAGGCTTCCCTGCACAGGATCTCTTGGGGCGGGCTGTTGTGGGGCCTTTAAAATAAATCAAACAAAAAAGGGGGATGCTCTTTGTTGCCCCCTTTCCTTTCTCCTCCCACTTAGGAAGTTTTCTAAATTTTCTAAGTGATACATGTCATCTATGCTGCAGTAATGGAGCATATGTTTTTTATTTCCTCCCCCCCACCACCACCATGGAGGAGCAAAGGAAGTGCTTAATTTTCCAGTATCCTGAAGTGGCTCTCTTCTTAAGGTGCTTCATGATATGGGAAGGCCCCAGTGGCAGGCAATTTGACAGCCACAAGGCTCCCGTTGGTTCATTTCCTACCTGCAACAACAACGAAAAGGAGAAGTCCTTGTATGGGCCCTGAAAGATGTAAGATGGGAATGCTCTGGCGTTGGGCTGGGGCATTCCCATGATTACATCTAGAGATGGGCACGAATCCAAAAAATGGCATTTCGTTTGTCGTTTGTCGTTTGGAGGGTCCGTTTTGGTTTGTTTCCGTTTTTCATGAATTTTTGCAAAAAAATCATTTTCGTTTTCGTTCGTTTCATTACCATTTTGTTACCATTTATTTCATTTTTTATGATTTTTTTTTAGGATTTTAAGCAATTCACTCATATTGCAGTAACGGAAACGAAACGCACAACAAAATTTCCAGTGTTTCTGTTCGTTTTGTTTCATTTTAGAGACAAAATTCATTTGTCATTTCGTTACGTAAAAAAAGTAAAAACAAAAACGGAAATGAAAAATTGTTCATTTCATGCCCATCTCTAATTACATCTTATGATTCCTAGAAAAAGGAGCAAACCAACCCATCCCTGCAATACCTCTGTTTGTACCCTGAGGCAAATGCAGAAACCAAATAGAAGGGTGTGTGTGTTTCCTCTTAGTACTATGTTAAAAGGTGTAAGCTTTGTGGTTTAATTTAGGGATTGTTCTGTTTAAAGGAACAATACTTATTTCACAGCAGGTAAAAAATTCACTGTATCAGCCACCAAGCAGTTCAGGCATTATTGACATCACCAGTCATCACCAGGAAATCCACTCCTGCCTAGAATGAGCTATCTCATTTTATTATCACTTCCTAAAGCACCTCTAGCCATAGGAAATGCAAGATAATAGCTATCTGACCAATTCTATTTATGACTCAACCACTTTCAGGTCTATCTCCTAGTTTACGTAACCAAACCATATATTGGCAGTTGAAACTGTCCAATCCAGCAGTGTCAATCTCCTCCTCTCACCTGACTACTTGCTGTTGTTTGCAGCGCCTTTAGGAGGCTGTTCAGTTAACTTGTCATACGAGGAAAAAACTAAGTGACATGTTTAGCACTTAATTAGAAGGAGTGCACTCTCGAGGGATGAAAAATATCTGCTTAGCGTAACATGTGGTCTTCCTCACCTCTGCATTTTACCTTCAGATGTTCTTTGTTCCACGAATGGTCATAGCAAATAAACGCATTCACTTAACAGATCTGATTAGAGATGGGCACAACTCAAAAAAATTGTGTTTCGTTTGTCGTTTAGGGGGTCCGTTTCGGTTCATTTTTGTTTTTTGCAATTTTTTGCAAAAAAAATTCATTTTTTGTTTCGTTATGTAACGAAACAAAAAAAATAAAAATGAAAATGAAAAATTGCGCGTTTCATTCCCATCTCTACAATTCAATGTACTGCCCGTAACGAAAACGAAACGGACGACAAAATTTCTGGTGTTTCTGTTCGTTTTGTTTCATTTGGAGGCAAAAATTCATTTTTCATTTTGTTACGTAACGAAATGAAAAAATGAAAACGAAAACAAAAAATTGCTCATTTTGTGCCCATCTCTAGATCTGATTATAGATGGGCATGAACTATGGCTTGTGCCTGTAATAATAAGGACGCTCATGGGAGAAGATGGAGTGTATAGTGCTTAGTTGCTAGCCTCTGTGCCTGTAATTTTCCTACCTCATTGTTCAGAAGCAGTCCCAAGTGCTTTATCAGTCAAAGAGAAAAAGCAGCTTGATTTTCATTTCTCCACTTTAGCAGAGAACTTCAGCTAGCCAAAATGGCATTCCTGTGATGATTGTCCCAGGCACAACATGAGGGAGTAATGAACGGGAAGTTCATTGAGGGAGGAGTTACATTCCCGAAGGAGGGGTTACAGAACAAAGAACCTTAAATTGATTGGTTAACACGGACCGATGGACTGTTGATTAACATTTGGTGACGACTACTTATTTAATTACTTCTAGCCCTAATGCTGTTTGTCAGACCCCTTCTAAGATTATTCAAGATGATTACTTAGAATAGCTTAGGTTTAATGCTAAAAAGAGTAGTTTATCGATTTTAACTTGCTTAAAGGATTGAATATGTGTTGCGTTGCAATACTTTGAATGTACAACTGATTTTTTAATCTTTTTCCCCTTTTATTATTATAATAAAATTTTAAATATTTTACCAAGCTGTGTTAATGAAGAAAGGAGGAGAGAGGAGTGTCTAATGAAGGTGCCTACCTTCTTGGCTATATTGACTATTTTGAAGTGATTGGGAGTTTTCTACCAATCCTGGTCGGTGTGCAAAGGCTCAAAGTTGACAATAAATGGAATTTTGGTTTGAAACTAAGCTGAATGGTAAATTGAGGTTTTGGAGGCTTGCGCGTGGTTTCTTCTCGTGCATTCTCTGGGTTTTAACCTGACTTGGATTGATAAAGAATGGTGTTGGGTGTAAATCAAACAGGCTCCTCCACCTAGTGGGATGGCCTTGTAGGAGCAGTTCCTGGCAGTGACGATCTCTAAATCTGATTTTCAAGACATGCATGTATGGTGGCATCTATTACTGGAGGGAAAAACCTTGTTAATCACAGGACTTACTCATTCGCCTTTCTACAGTGGTGCCTCTTAAGATGAATTTAATTCATTCTATGGATTAATTTGTTTTAACGAAAAATTTGTTCTATGAAACACGTTTTAATGCAGTTCCCATAGGAATGCATTGAATTCATCTTGCGAGGCATCCCATAGGAAAAAATCATCTTACGAAGTTTTGTATTCACGGAAAGTTCATTCATCTTACGAATTTTTCGTAGTAAGGGGCATTCGTCTTAAAAGGTACTACTGTATTTATTTTTACTCCAAAACATCCCATAATGGGTTTGCATTCCAACAGGAATAGCTTGCAATATGTTGCCGGCACCTTAAGATTCTGCAAGTAAGTGGAGAGGAAACAAGGAAGCTACAGAATGGATATAAATGCACATAAATAAAGATTTGTGGTTTCTGAGGGTTATGTATAATATAGGATTATCCATGGTAGAAATTAAGACCTTTACCCTTACTTTTTGTTGTTTTAAGTTTGGTGATGCATCCTTGAAAAATGTTGGATAGACTGGGATGCTGTTATTTCCCCCTTATAAACCTCTGTGATCGCTCAGACCTCCACATGAAAGGCTCTAATGAGCTGTGATGGAGTCAGTAGCTGCAGAAAAGGGTACACTAAGTGTGTTTTATAGCAGTGGTTCACAGAGAAAAGTGACAAAAGAGAGAAATTAAACTGACAAGTCATAGCCTTGAGAGAGGTCTCGGCACAATTTAGCGGAGAAGGTTGACTGAATTTCAGCCATGTGCAGCACCTTTCAAATCAAGGTTACTGGTAATGAAGAAACCAATTTGTCAGATGAGAGCAGACAATGTCATGGTGTTGTGTGAAGCAGCAATGACTAGGCAACTTAAGATGAACTAACTGGTTCTTCACACACACAAATCTTCCTTTAGGCAACCTTTCTGCACATCCCCAGAGCAAATAGGTTACTAAAGGTTGGCACGTTGTTATCTGTATGTATTTTTGAATCCAGTGTAAAAAGTGAGGTGGAAATAACGCATGTTAATGCTTTGAAACTACAGTGTTGCCCAGCCTATTGCGGGGGTTAGGGACCCAACCCAACCCACAATAATTGAAAATTCGCTATATGAGGATGCAGGTCGGGTTGGGCCTGAGGGGCCTAGCTGGGGGCTCTTGTACTTACCCCCTGAACAGGCCTGCAAGGGCCGTCCCAGGCCTTCTGAAGGCCCCAAAAGGGCCTCCCTGTGAACCGGAACTTTGCATAGAAAGGCCCTCAGAGGCCTCAGAAATGATTTTTGGCAATTCGGAAGTCACTTCCGGTTTGCAGGGAGGTCCTTTTGGGGCCTCCAGAAGGCCCAGGAAGGCCCTCACAGACCTGTTTGGGGCAGCACCAGTCCTGTGGAGGAGGCCTGAAACAGGCCTTTCCCCCTTACCTTAGGGGGTCTTTTTTCATATTCTGTGGTCCCGCAATACAGCGGGACCACAGTATATGAACCGTGAAAGGGCGGGGGACCACTGTATCAACAAGCCCTGGACTAGCTAAAACTATCTGAACATGAGCTGTTGAATTCTCCAAGGAAAAAGCCAAAGGAATACTCAGCATGGGACTTGTTTTGAGGAATGATGCCATCCTACCTATAACAAATAAAAATGCTAGTGAGTATGTTAGGCAACAGGCTTTCTCTCTGACGTCTAATGAGCACACAACCCCATCTCATCCACAGTTGGAAGTAGGAAAGCCATGACACAGATATACTACTTCACTTCAGGTTGTTCGTGTAAGTGGTCATTTCCCAGCATTTTAATTATTCTTACAGCTCCCCTCACGTTGCCCATTATTTTGACAGCATTTGGATTAATTCTGCAGGATGGTAGTCAGTTCCAATTTTCCATTCCATGGAATGAGCATTTTCTTGGTGCCCGTTGAGCCATTTTCTTTGAACTCAGGGGCTCTTTTATTTCAGATAATTCTGATTATTTTCTGAAACTTAACTGTGACTCCTTAGAGGTATTATTAATTATTACACTAAAGCCAAACAACTTTGGTTAAATGCAGGCATGTGGCCAAATGCGGCCCATTTTCAAATTTTGCCTGGCCCGCGGCCTCTTCTGCCCACCGGCTCAGCCTGTAACTCATCGCTGCCAGCTGGCCCCTCCCCATAGTGGATGGAGACATCGGTTTTCAGTTTAACGGTTTGCCTGCCCTCCCTGTCTCTGTCCACCAACACCACCCCACAGTCACCTGCCTAGCCTACCCACCCCAGCTCCGTGGCTGCAGCATCCTCCCTGCCTCCTTGCATGTTATAGAGACTTGTCCAAAGGCCAGCCAGGGGGCCTAATGTGGCTGAATGGTCGGCCCTCACACATTTTCACCTCACCAAATCTGGCCCTCCTTGCAAAAAGTTTGGACACCCCTGGTTTAATGGTTGGTGGTGGCTTACTAAAATGACATAAGCAAATTAAATAAGTTGGAATGATTTCCCGTTGTTATGTGTCTTGTTTCCAGGGCACCTTAATATCGCTGTTTTGCTTGCTTGTTTTTCTTAGCTCTTCACCTTTGGTTGGAGAGAAGACATCCGCCCAGGAGAACCTCTTCACACCAGAAAATTCTGCTTTGACGCCATTTCACACAGTAGCCCTGTCACACTTTATGACTGCCATGGTATGAAGGGCAATCAACACTGGAGCTATCGGAAGGTTGGTGTTACTTGGGAGTAATTTTAAAGAGATACTTTCAACTTCAGTTTAGAAGAGGTGCTCACTCAAGTGGTGTAAGACTTGCTTGTCACAGCATGTGATTTTCCTCACCTATGAATCTTGTATTAAGCATGCTTTGTTTTATTAGGGTAAAAGGTAAACATGGGCTTTATGAGCATAATTACGGAAGCATGAAATCCACTGGAAGAGAGAAATCATGTTCATGTGTTCATATGCATTTGTTGTAACATATTGTTAGACTCTTAAGTGTTTTGAGCTATCCTGACTCTTTGGTCACACAGGAAACATCTGGTAAAATCTGTCAGAAGTATTCATTTTATACACCAACTTGCCTCAGTTTTAAAATTCATACAACGAGAGAAATACACACTTCATTCCCTTAAACATTATTTTTTTTACTTTCTTTGGGGCTGCTGTAATTTAAGACAAAGGTAACATAGATAATATGGCCAATAATAATGCCAGCTGAGGAACATATCCTCTGAAAGATGCTTTGTCTTTCTAGTAGTTCAAGACATATAAATCATTTTAATGAAGGCAGCCCTGAAAACAATATTTTTATTCTATGTTATAGGCACAAGAAAAGTTAATGAATTAAGTATCGTAATTGTCTTTCTCTAATGTGAGGACTACAATCAGCAGATGTACAAGTTGGTCCAAAGATCAGCCCTATACCTAATTAAACAAAATGGTTCCCAGTTCATGGTCATGGGTCCAAGATGATAACTGCCTCTCATTTTATTTTGTATCACAGTAAAGCTGGTGGGCTGGAATGAAAACTGTGTGTGACATTTATTTGTTCGCATTTCCTAGTTCACAATGCTTTGGGCAAATATGACTCCCTGACTGTGCACTGGGCTCAAAGCAAGTGAGTCCGATTAACGCTGTCATTGCAGACTCAGCTGAACTGCAAAGATGGCTGCTGATGGTTCACTCTCACCAGAGGCAGCTTGTGATAGGAAGACCACTCCTAAATTTTTCAGGCCCTTTCCTGGAAATTAGCCTTATTGGATATAGCACAGCATACTTCTGCAGAAGAGTCCATAGGATTGCACTGGATGGGCCTCCTTCAACCTATTACAAGCTATAGCAACTTTACATCAAGTTTTGTCCAGAGGATAAATTGATGCTTCCTTTGCCCAAGCATCTTGTTATTTTCAGACCAGCCTCCACACCTCTTGGCATGTGCATGCATGTTCTGACATTCGGACAATGAAGAGCATGGGATATCTGTTGTGCCACCATCCTAGTCTCCACAAGGCTCTCCTTGCCAGTGCTCAGCAACAGGGGGCTGGATAGGAATATGAATGCATGAGATCTGGGGCACAGATGTTTCTTTCATTGATCTAGAAGAAATGAAAGAACTAAAGGCTGCTGCATGGCTGCTGAGCCTGTAGTAGGACTGGATTGTGCCCAAAATAGAGATAAACTATAATTTGGCCTCATTCTGGCTTTTTATGAGCCTCCTCTCCCCCCATTACCAAGGTTTCCAAATTAGATCTGATTTACCAAAGCATTCATCAGCACGGAGATAGACTTAAAATATGGCGTTCAGATGACGTGACAATAGTTCTGTCTTTTCCATAGATGTGCGCAATGCTAGATTTGTGTTTAGGGTGTGGTGGGAGTTTGGGAACTTTCTTGCCAATAAATTTTATCCCTTTACCTCATCAAAAGTCCTCAAATTCTTTGGGGAAAGCAGTGGGATTCAAAATGGTAAGAATGCTATTCTTTTGATGACAAACAAATTGGCAGCATAAATAGCCATCAGAGAAGCATGGAGAGTGAGGTTTGGAATCAGCGCACGCCACTATCCCACGGCTAGAAAAAGCGACTCAAAATAAAAGGCGGTTTCTCCGCCCCAATGGTCATGTGGTCAAAGAGCCACTTTATGTTGTCCCCACAATTGCTGAAATCGCGTCCGGCTTGGATGGAAGCCACTTCAAAATGGCATTCCCCCCCCTTTTCTGGAAACCGGGAGTCTAGCAAAAAAGGATGCCTTCCGGGGATCATTTGCCATCCACTCCCCTTTGGCTCTGTGTGTGTGTGTGTGTGTGTGTGTGTTGCAGAGGAAGCACCCGAAAGGCTTCGTTCATCGGAGGAAAAGGGGAGGAGGGGAGAGTGAAACAGCTGGAGTTCCGCACCCCCCACCCCCTACTCCCCCCTTAGAGAGGAGGCTGTGGTTGACAGGCAGGCAGCCAGGCAGTTAATGGCATCCTGTACCATCCAAGCCCTTCCCCTCTTGGCTCCGCAATCGTGTGAAAGGTGGCAGGTGATAAACACCGAAAGGGGGTAGCTCCCTCCTCTGTACGTGTACACACACACACACACACACACACACACACTGCTTTACAAGCCTTCCTCTCTCTCTCTCTCTCTCTCTCCCTCTCTCTCTCTTCCCCCCCCCCCCACCCGGGGGGGCAGGGCCCCCTCCCCCCCCCACCCAAAACCTTCAGCTGAGTCGGACCCCCCCCCCCTTGCTGAAAAAAGTGGATAAGAAGCGGCAAATCTGCCAGGGTCCATACTAACTGAAACTCTGAAAGGAAAATTCCTGAGGGGTTTTGGCTGTAAGAATACAGTACTTC
>JAHTLZ010000330.1:47263996-47293303 GCA_023846285.1 Phrynocephalus versicolor
AGATACAGGTACCTTCCCTATGAATGCTGTGGTCAAGATGCTTTTATCTGATTGTTCCCTCTTCTTTCCTAGCATATGCCATGGCTACTCTCTGTGTAGCATTTTTAGGGTCTGGGCCAGTTGCCCAAAACCAGAAGTACTTGGAGATGCAGGTTTCACTGTGGACTGGATTCTCAGCTATGCTAGTCCAGGAAGACAGATTGCTTGGTCTTAGCACTTGGCCATCGAAAAGGCTTTGGTATTGCTCGCATATGTGGGTTTTGTTTACTGTTACATTGGGGTGTATTCTAATCCTGCCCTTTCTTGATGGAGCTCAGCACAGAGGGCTTTCCTCACGCAGTAAGGTGTCCCACGATCCTGGCTCTGCAGAAGCACATGTGCAGGCTGAATTAATGTAATGCAGCTGTTCACATGGACGCTTGTGCTGGGATCAAGCCTGGTGACTAGAGATGGGCACGCATTAAAAAAAAGGCATTTCGTTTGTCGTTTGTCGTTTGGAGGGTCTGTTTCAGTTCATTTCCGTTTTTTGTGAATTTTTGCAAAAAAATCGTTTTCGTTTTTGTTTGTTTCGTTGCCATTTATTTTGATTTTTTGTTATTTTTTAGGATTTTAAGCAATTCACTCATATTGCAGTAACGGAAACGAAATGCACGACAAAACTTCCGGTGTTTCTGTTCGTTTCGTTTCATTTTAGAGACAAAATTCGTTTGTCGTTTTGTTACGTAACGAAACGAAAAAACCAAAACGGAAATGAGAAATTGTTCGTTTCGTGCCCATCTCTACGGGTGACAATGCATGCATGGCTGTTTCCCACGTACATGCCAACAAATTTCAGTTTGTGAACCTTTTTCAAAAAGTTTCTCTCTCTCTCTCTCTCTCTCTCTCTCTCTCCCCTCCCTCCCCCCCTTATTGGAAATGAGAGAACAACAAAGGCTTCCTTTATTTTCCTCACGCTCAGCAGAACCTGAGACACAGATTCAGAACAGGAAAGGTAGAGCTGTCAGTTTCACATTTGCTCCTGGCTATCAGAGGCTGCCCCATTTGCAGGAGCAGTTATCAGCCTGATTGAAGCATGAGCTCATTCCTAGGAGAGTGAGAGGCCCCGTAAAAACTGGCAGGAATGAAGGGGAGCGCAGGAAGCAAGAGACAGCTTCAGAAGCCATCCAGATAGAATGAAGTATAGCTGAGGTTAGACTCGAGCAAAGATGGGGCTGGCCTAGCCTCCCGTGGGAGGGAGTTTCAAAGTTGGGGAGCAGCCACTTGAATAGCAAGCAAAACTCTTGTATGTTTCTAGAGTGAATTTGATTTTGGGGTGACCACTTGGAATGGCTGGTAAGAAGCAATTTAAACCCCAAATACTCTGTAAACTTCAGAGACACCAAATGACTATTGGCTTAGGCAGATATTTTGTTCACTCTCTTCTTCTGTCCATCTACCACTCTGCATATGAGGCAGCAGTAAAGATTAGACACCAGAGCAAGCTTTTTAAACATGCAGCCCTGTGCATATAACCCCATTAAAGCATGCTCTAAAATTATGTGAGATATGTCATACTTTCAATATCTGAGATGAGACAGTGAATCATATTTAAGCCCTGTTGAAATTAAGTTACTTTACTTTGAGGCCTGTTAACTTCTACCCACAGTTGCAATTATTGAACATTTCTATATTTTATATAGAAACAAATAAAGCTATCTCTCAGTTAGCAACCTATTATTGCCAATACTCCTGTCCTTCAGAGGCAGTCATGCCCTACAGTGATTGGGATATCATTGTGTCTGTATTTCAATAAATTTGTAAAACTATAGTGATCGCTTGTGCTAGAATTGTTCTCACTATCCCTGTAACAACATGATATGTACAATCAAAATGAGATGCATTGCTACTTTCAGTTCTAGACTTGCACAGTCATTTGACAGAGTGAGACAACTGCTTTGGGCAGCAGATGCTGTGGCGGGGGGGGGAGGGGGACACACCTGAACTCCATCCCTGTTACTGGAGTACACAGCTGGGCAACACCGGAAGCCTGTATCCCCCACCCCCATAGCCTGTTATCTCAGGAATGGCAAAGGATATTATCCCATAAAATGTGTCTCAGGAAGATTCACTGGCCACGCCCTGCTTCCTGTTAATAGAATGAGGGAAAGGGTGCCATTTTGTTCTTTGCTTCGGTTAGCAAAATATTATGGGCACCCTTGAGATGAAGCCTGTTGTAACACTAGACAGGGTCTTTCAGTCACAGGTAGACCCACATCCCATATAAAATTTAAAAACATCACTCCAGAGTCCCGTAGTAGAATACTGCACAGAGAATATCATGCTTCAGCTGCAGTGTTCCACTGTGCAGATGCTACCCTGTCAAAACTAAGAGGGCTTCCATTCCTGCTGGGAGGTGTTGGGAAAAGCCTTGAGTGGGATGTGCCATTCTGTGAGCATTCCTGAGCCACTGGATTCTGGCCTTAATGTGCAGCATCATTTACTAAATTCATTCATTAACTGGGTATTTAAATTTTAGTCAAAGAGGAAAATGTCCTAGGCCAGCACTGGGAAGGAGCTTATTGTAACACTGGACAAGTTGATTTAGCCACAAATCCAACTATGTACCAATCAATTAATATGCCCAGTTAATAAACAGATTTATATAGTAATCCTATAATTAAAATTATAATCAAATTCAAATACCCTTTGGCTCTTCTTGAAAAAAAACACAGTATCATTCCAATGGCTTTATTTCAAGTAATCCACCTACATCTCTTGATTTAGTTAATGGGACCAGTCCTTGCACACAGCAGAGGAGTGAGATGGCAAATGTGCTGCTCCCCATTCCCTCCTCAGGACATCTCTGAGGCTGCAGAGAGCTGACTCTATTGCATCTCTCCTGAGCCCTCTTTTTCTCATGATTAGAGGGAAGAAGGGACGGAATGATGGGGATAGTCACAACAGCAACACTCCGCACAGTGTCAGAGGAGACAGAGGCAGAAAGGGCAGCTACTCAGTTGCTTCCTATTTCTTAGCCCTGTGAGAAGGGCTTTCTCGCCGTCAAAGCACTGGTGGAATTTCCAAGAACATCACCCGTGCCACCAGTGTTCCTCTTGATGTTTGCTCTCAAGGAAGCTGTCAAAATTGTAGTACAGGTGGTTTTCATTCTTCTACCACCACCACCTTCTGTGCCTTGTTTGTGAGGCAAACAAATTTTCAGGGAGG
The DNA here is from genome assembly GCA_023846285.1 of Phrynocephalus versicolor. Lineage (NCBI taxonomy): Eukaryota > Metazoa > Chordata > Lepidosauria > Squamata > Agamidae > Phrynocephalus > Phrynocephalus versicolor. The sequence continues at coordinate 47,267,201 of JAHTLZ010000330.1, forward strand.
TGGAAAGGAAAGAGATCTATGATCCACCTTCTCACTACGACTAACAAGCCATCAATGTCTTCCTCAAAACTTACCACTCCAAATACCAGTGAGAAGGATGACATGCAACATCTACCAAAATGGAGAACTTAGTTTTTGGTTTGATGGAAATATGTTACGCATAAGAATTGGGTTGTTTTTTTTTAAGGAACCCTAATTTTTATGAGTAATGTAGCAGTAACACCTCTCAGACTTTAGTTATGGGTTCTATTTTTGGAACTAAGCCTACATTCCAAAAATGAGCAAAGTGCCCTTTTTCAAATTATTCCTCTAATGTTTTTAGTCATGTTGAGTAAACCATAGTTGTTTGCACTAAGAAAAAGTGCTTGTTATGCTTTAAAAATGGTACACTTTCACCTGTTGCTGTGCTGTTATTTTGAAATGAATGCATGGATGACTTGCCAGAGCATGCAGCCTTCTGGCAAGTATTAAGACTTGTGAGACTGAAGCAAACGTGCTTACCCTCTGGAATACATTTGTAATAGTTTCCTACTTAACAGCTTTGCTTTTGGCAACTTATTTCCACATGATTTCTCCTTGTTGCACGACAGAATTTCTGTACAAAATGATTCTGCTTTGGAGGTAGTTGGGGAGTTCTGAAAGGAAATTAGAATTGGGCTTTTTTTTCATTCAAAGTGTCTGAATGTGTGACTTCTTTATCTGAGGCCCGCATGGGCTGCCAGGGTATCACATACCAGGCACGTTAGGGTCTTGCGCTGCAACCTTATCAAGTCTTCATTCAGCCAAACTTTTCTCGCCCACAAAGGTTTCCTCCGATGAAAAGCGGAAGCATACCAGCATTGACTGGGGGATCGATCACACACATGGCTTCCTTGTTGAGGCTTTCCCTGTGAATATCTGTTCTGGATGTGTGTTGCATCGGGTAGCCCTTTGGCCTTACTGAGAGTCTACTGAACCCATCAACTCATTTCAGCCTTCAGATGATAATGGCTTTCCTCAACTACTGACTAGAGATGGGCATGAAATGAGCGATTTTTCATTTTTGTTTTTTCGTTTCATTACGTAACGAACCAAAAAACGAATTTTGACTCCAAAATGAAATGAAACGACCTGAAACATGAAAAATTTTGTCGACCGCTTCGTTTTTGTTACGGCAAATACATTGAATTGTGCTAAATGGTTAACGAAACAACATTTTTTTGTTTTCATTTTCGTTTTTTCGTTCCGTTGCTTAACGAAACGAAAACGAATTTTTTTGCAAAAAAACTCACAAAAACGGAAACGAACCGAAACGGACCCCTAAAAGACCAAACGACAAACGAAACACCATTTTTTTGAGTTTGCCATTGTATTATGCTTGTCTTGTGCATGCTTTTATTGTTTTTATACACTTTTATTTTGGTTCTATGTGGAATGTATCTTGTATTTTATCTGGTCAGTGACCGAAATAAAGATCTTCTTGAGTCGTGCCCATCTCTACTACTGACCTTGAATGTAGTTAAGGAGGTGACCTAGAAGAAGGGAAAGGATCTGTATCTCATTGCCAATTACCAGAACAGCCAAGGCCTGCCTATAAAATCATTATTTTATGGGAAGGGGCGTCTGAAATAATTTGCCTTCACTGCAAAAAAGAAAGCACGGAAGAGTGTCTTGGCCCTTCCTAGAAGCAATAAAAACTTACCGGATGAAAGATTCCCAGTCCCTTCCTGTGTTTTGTCACTGTTAACATAGTGGCTGACTTTGTTAGGATTTACAATTGTTAACTTGTGAGCTACTAGAGTGGGACTGGCACTGCTGTTCCCAAACCCAGAGTTTTGCTAAGAAAGGGAAAGAAAGGAAAAAACCAGGACGGAAGTAGCTTGCAAAAAAAAAAAAACCTTATTGTACCTGGCAGGATTTGTTATAAAATAATTTTCAGATAGGAGCGCACATTGTTTTAACATTCACATGTCTGTTTCATCCAATGAGTTACCTTCAGCTTTGTTAATTTTCCTCCTGTCACCTGAAAGCTGACGTCTAGAAAGGAATCGTGCTGGTTCCATAGGTAGCTGAGGGTTCAAGTGAGGCACAGAATCTTATGCCCAAATTTTGGGGGTGAGGCATCTTCCCTTCTTGTACCACAGTCTACCCATGAGTGATTCTAGTGTAAACAGCTGTGACCTCTCTCTCTCTCTCTCTCTCTCTCTCTCTCTCTCTCTCTGTGTGTGTGTGTGTGTGTGTGTGTGTGTGTGTTTCAATGAGACTTTTAAAAACCCTTCTATTTAATCAGTGGAAATAGTCCAAGATAAATCCCTCACCCACCCACCTATCCCACATACACTTAGGTTATTCCATGCAACACAGACGCTAAAAGAAGCTTGGCTTGGCTTGCATTAATCAGTGCTGTAGAAAACATGGTCATTTTTAATCAGTCGGCCTTCGCTTCTTAATGCTTGTTTTTTTGTTCTTATCTTGACAGGACAAAACTTTGTTCCATCCCGTGAGCAGCAGCTGCGTCGACTGCAACCCAGCAGAGAAGAAAATTTTCATGAACAGATGTGATCCTTTATCAGAAACTCAACAGTGGATTTTTGAGCACGTTAATATGACTGTTTTAGAAAATTTTAACAGCAAAAAAACCAGTTCTTAGGAAGACGGACACAGACTGTTCTGTACAGATTGCAAACGACGTTTTGGCCAGCATCTGCGTCAAAGGAGTCAGAAATTAAGTTTTCTAGAGCCAGAAAATCTGTTCTGAAGATTAAATAAATGCCAGGGCAGAAGCCAACTGGGCCATCATTATGGGTGGACAATATCTGAAGGACTTGGCTAAGAACCTTACCAGCTGCTGCTGGGGTCTCTGCCTGACCAACTCCCTTGCTGGTCAAGGGAAAAACTTTAGTGAAAGAAAGAAAGAAAGAAAGAAAGAAAGAAAGAAAGAAAGAAAGAAAGAAAGAAAGAAAGAAAGAAAGAAAGAAAGGTCTCAAAACACTCCATATATTAATAAAGTTCAACAAAGTTTTAGCATTTCTCAGGTCAACCCCTGCTATAGTGAGTAGCTATGAATAGTTGCTGTTACATATGAGGATGTATGGAGTGCATGAGCCTATGGGAATCATCGGGTACCATGGGCACAGAACTGGCAATCTGGAAAGGATGCTGCCAGTGCCCCTAGATTGGGAACAGAAGGGTAATCTTCTAGCGCCATTTCATGCCCATGATGGAAGTCAGGTTCAAGACGGTTGTTTGACTAAGAGGCCATAGCAGACAATGTTAACAACTTCCCTACTACATTCCTTTTACTGTTGAAACGAGAATGGCTAAAAACAATGTAAGCATAATTTTAGAGTTGCATTTTGAATGAAGCATGAAAATGACTGTAAGGTGTCCAGCTACCATTTCTCTTTTCACTCTGAAGAAATAATGATTTTCATCAATGCAGTTAAATAAAAAAAAATCCATCCATTTTAAACTCTTACCAAAAAATCATCTGCAGCAATTCACATATATCAAAAGTCATCATAAGGGATCAGCCAAAAATGATTGCATGGCCACATCCCTCTTCATCATGGCCAGGGAAATAAGTTACGCGTCATAGCAGCACAATGCAAACTTTACCAACAGGATTTCCTTTGGATGCCTACATTTCTTTCCTGGCACCTTTTATTAAAAGGCATAAGTAGATTTTAGATCAATACGATCAGCAACAGATGAGGCATAAAGAGCCGGACGACGGAGGCTTGTGGACAACTAAGCATGAATATATTGCCTTAAGCTAAAGGATGCTGACTCTGCCACCATTAACACAGAGCTGCAGGGATGGTGAATGAAGGCAGAATGTGTAGAGGTGATTGTGACATATGAAATTAGCTGGGCATTCTATAGAGTAGTAAACGAAATCTTAGGGCACTGCTAAAAGTTGTGATTAATGCCACCGTGAAGACAGAAACAGATGTAGCATTATCACAGTCTGCAGCCTTTCTGCAGGTGCAGACGGTGTTCATCCTAAGTACATGTTTCCAAACTTTTCTAGAAAGGGTTTAAAGATAACATGGCTCTGAAAGTATTTTAATTTTGATAGCCAACTTTCAATAGAAACCTATGGTGCGCTCTTTGCGGGAGTCAACTGCTGCAGCCTATGGGTAGGAAATGATGTTTGACTGTTCTTTCTTTTTCATGACAATTCTGTCAGTGAACAGCTACGCCGTGAGACGTGAGAGTTGAAGCTTAACCTTCTTGCTGTTCATTTCTTTGTTCGTCTTTCTTCATGGGCAAGAAACATTTTACGTGGATGAAATTTTTTTTTTGTATGCAATCTCAGTTGATAATAGAGAGTCAGCTTATTTTGCTGACTGTTGAGCGGGATGCTTAGTGGCAAACTGTTGGAAACATGAATGAGTGCTGTATGTGGGTGAATATTCAGATCTGGAAACTGAAGTGATTCTAAACTGGTAACCCCATGTGATAGTTGTTTACTGTGGTTGCACGTTTTCTGTAAGCATGTTAACAGAGACATTCTCCTTGGCCGTGTTCTTGTGGATGTGGTAGGAAGTAGAAAGTATGGATTGTAGCATAATAAATATACATCTGAAGCTGCTGTAAGATGAAACATGGTGAAACAGGAAGCTGGAAGTGGACAGTTATCGAACCAAACCATACATCTGAACAAGTATTTTAAGCAGTCAGTACTTGCTGGAAATGTTTCTGATTTTGCAGTTTAGATTATTCTATTGGCATCTGCAGCCTATCTGATATGAAAGCAAGTTAAACATATGCTTGGACATACATTCTTCTATCTTGGCAGAAGTGAATGCATTAACCATTAGATTTTTAAAATTATGAGCACACAGCTTTCAATATGGCAATTTAATCTCAAAGACCATTGGGTGAATGATAGAAGAAATGCCACTCTCGCTGTCAGATATGTTATACATCAAATTAGTTCTGCAATTCTGAACATCTAGTTATGTCCTTGGTTTTGTGATGCTCTTCTTAAGTGGAATTTGTTTTGTACTGTTTACTTGGTCATGTACATGTGTGGCAATGACTGTTATCTACAGAGCAGCAGAACCGATCAAAATGTTTGCAGGCAATAGAGTACAAACCGTTTCCAGATTGCACGGTCTGGTAAACATCAGCCCATCAATTCATGAGAACTGCCTTCAACTTCTAATGACTGATCTGATTCATCTGCCTTGAACAGGACATTTTACAGAAGAGGGCTGCTATAATATAATATATTCTACCTTTGGCAAATGCAGCAGATAGCCGGTTCTCTGTAAGCAGGAGGTAGCTGGTTCAAGGGAAGAAGCACCTTGCACTAACAAAGTGGCCACAGACCCCCAAGCCAGGCTGGCTTTAGCATCAGACAAAATGAAGCAAGCACCCTAGTAGCCAAGTTCTGGGAGAAAACAGGGATTGTCTCCTTACCATTCTTTTTCTTCACGGTCAGAACGATATGTCCCATAACACGTTCCCTAAGCTAGCCCAGTTCCTTCATGTATGGTAGAGGAAACTATCCCAGGTAATGAAGTAAGATTCACCTGCCAGCCCAACTAATCTCTGTACATGGAATTGAGATGTCAGCATTTTGTCCATTCTTTCAGTCTGAACTTGCGATGACTCAGGGGAACAATGGAGAAAAGTGACATGGTTTCTATGACATTCTGATACACCTTTACGAATGTCAGAATCATCTGTGACCTAAGCTATTTCATCAAGAAAGTACAGTATAGCTTTATTAATGATCATAAATAAGACATATTTATCAAATTAGACCACCAGCCAGCATATTTGATGCTGACGTCCAATGGACATCAATGAGAGTTAAGTAGCTTAACCACGCGCAGCATAGTTAATTCTGCCTGAATAGAGTGGCAATAAATTAGGTTCAAACACAGAACTTTAAAGGGCCCAGTTTTTAAAAATAAAATAATTCAACACAGAGATTGAGGCTTAACTTGCTCTAGCACAGGCTGCTAGACCTGAACCTCAGCATAAGATACTGAAGGAAACAATGATGACAAGTACAGTATAGACATTCCAAAACTTTACAGAAATATTTTAGCCTAAGACTTGGTAAGCTATTTGTTGACTCAGCTTGAAAGTCATTCTGTTACTTTAGGAACATAAAATACACTATGACTATGGACAATTTGACTTGGCATAAAATTGTTACAACTAGCATATTAAAAAAATAGTGTACACAATAGTGTATTATTACAGACAGAATTTACTTTTTAAATAATATTTATTTGTAATTGTAAGTAACAAATGGAGTAACAATCTCCTGAATTGTTTACTAATTTATGTGGAGCACAAGGCCCTCTACAAAACAATGCTGAAAAATCCAGAATTCACAATTCACAATTCCTCTCCACAGTATAAAATAAAAATAAAATAAAAACCTCATTCTGGTAAAAAGAATTGAAGAGGGGGGAAATGTATAGAAGGAAGTGGGACTAAGTTTCAATGAAAGGGCATGAAATTTAATCAGATTCATTCTTGTTGCTCGGTGTTTTCTTCCAGTGCTATGAGGCCTAGCGAAGAGAACAGGACAGAACCAAACACACCCACCCACATGCAAAAAAAAAGTGAAACCCTTTTCTTCTTGTGATAATAGCAGCACCTCCTGAGCTCTCTAAAGGAGGAAATGCATCATGTTCTTGCATTGGAGAGTTCAGCTTCTAACCTAGGACTTCTTGTTCTCAGTGCACAGAAATTGGAATAATCTGATACTATGCATATTTTTTAGAAATGATTTGGAAAATATTAAAACACCCTGTCTTAAAATATTGTATTCATCATGTTCAAATAAAACATTCCATAATCTTTTTTTCCCTTTTTTTTTGGGGGGGGGGGGAGGCTTCAGGAAAAAAACAATTTTTTTCCAAATTTTTCCAGTTCCCCCCCCCCAGGCCTTCACATCTCTAACTGTGACCACTGTTTAAAGTGTCAAGCTATGTTTTTAAACTCTATAAAAGATTGCATACCATGTCACATTAATACCGGTATCTGTATAAAATGACATTTTCCCATTTTTAACATTCTGGACATAGCCATCAGGTACTCAACTATTGGGACACCAATAAAATTGTATTATACATGAGCTACTCATGCCTGTTTTTCCACCCATGCCAGTATGTGTTATCCAAGTTGATTGTGGCTGAAACCTTAAGATATTCTAGACACGTAACCCTTTGCTGGAGTTTGAGATAAGCATAAATTGGTGTCACAAACCATTTAAGAATGTTAAGTCCTTTTGGGTACATATGTCTTGTTTGGTGGTAAAACACTTCAAATAGCCTCACCTAGGCAGTATTAACAGCTCTTTAATTTGTTCAGATGATTGGCATGACAAGGTAGTAAAATCTTGCTCTGGGGGTCATGATATTGTAACATGATTTCCATTCTTATTAGTGATGTTCAGATTTTAGGAGAGCTGGGGTGTTAAGGCAGTCCTTTCAGAACTGGTCTCAAGCGTCATGCCTGGATGCTTGGGTAGTGAATTGCTATTCACATGCTAATGCTCAGTTTACAGATGAAACGCTGTGTTTACTCTTCAGAATCATCCTTAGTGTTAAAATAGCTTCTCCTAAAATAGGAAGGCATTAATAAAATTGCCACTGATTTCTTTGACAAGCTGACAACTACTTAACAATACTGATACTCTGGTGCAATGGAATGAACAAAGTACTATTCGTCTGTTGCACGATTGACAGTCATCCCCTTGAAATAAGCATTTACTGGGCTGTATTATATTTTCTGGCAGTCTTATGTCAGAAACTGCAGCTAATGAACAGAAGGAATTATGCTCGCATACAAGCCAAGTTAGCGATGGGGAGAGACACAACATTTTGGTGGGCTCTGTTGGGCTTCTTTTCTGTGCCCCCCCCCCGCCCCATTCTGAACAAAGCTAGAAATGAATCCGGACATTTGTTGAAAATTGCTTATTTGTTGGTTCAGATTGATTCGCATTTGTCCAAGCAGGAGAAGCTGAACTTTCCCAACCCAATGGATTTTTAGTGATTCAATGAACTTCCTGGTTCATTGCCCGCCTGCCCCACCTCCTTTCCACAGCCCCAACCCATTGCCCATTCACCTCCCTATATTATCTATCACTGCCTTCTCTGCCTCCTCTGCTGCCATCTTAACAGGCTGCCAGTTTCGCAGGCCAATGGCCCCTGCATATGTCCCCACCTCTCATGTGGGAGACAAATGCCAGCACACAGGCAAACCCTAAAATACATAACCACAAACCTTGATGAACCACCATTTGAGTGGTTTGTTCCCATCTCTAATCTGAACATGTGCATCTCTGTCTCTCTGTTTTCCTCTGCTTCTAACTGAACATAGTGCAAGTCAAGGTAAAAATCATTTATAAGCAAAATGCTCGGTATTCTATTGAACTTCCATTGTGAAGAATGTATCAGCCACATACTAATGGAATGACATCTCTTATTCAGTCGTTGCTGTTAGCATATGGAGGACAGTTTTTCTTCATGCTCAATGGAACTTCAGTATCCAGGATCATTCCTGTAAGCAACTAAGTTAGATATTTCTATCAAAAGACCGGAATGAAATCTGAACTATGGCCATTTGTTTCATAGCAGTTGCTCTTATTGTACCATCCTTCATAGCAATCAGGTGCCATCAAGTCACTTCTGACTTAAGGAACTCTTTTCTGGGTTTTCCAATTAGAGAATACTCTGAAGTGGTTTACCAGTCCCTTCTTCTGGGGTGCCCTGGGACTGTGCAGCCTGCCCAAGGGCACAGAGGTTGGCTCTGCTCACAGGAAGCACAGTGAGGCATTGAATCCCAAACCTCTGGCCCAGAGACCTAAACCACTGAGCTATCCAAAGTTGAATAAATAAGTTGAATAAATAAGAAACTCTTGCTTGTGTAGCAAGTACCCAACTATCTATCTGTAGGGAAAGCACATCCTAGATATTTTTAAAAGTTCTGGTCCCCTTCATTTAAAGCTTGCTGCTATTTAAACATAGCTTATTATATTATAGTCTCATTCTCTTTCTGGTTAGAAAAGTTACTTAAAATCTCAACATATTGTCTTAATCTGGTGATGGGCCATCCGGAATACTGGGGAGAAGAAAAATGTGGGACAATAGCAAGTGGAAATATTGTTAGAAAATTTGCCAAGAAAGCCAAGGCATCTAAGGTGTCCCGTGCATGTCAAATGTTATTTCCAGGAAAGAATACTGGGATCAAACCGTATGTAACCTCTGTATGAGGAAATCGTCTCCCATTCATAGAGAGGATGTTTCTGTGCATCACACCAGAACAGGCATGGGAACCACAAAGCTTCCTAGGGTCTTAGTCTGTTTCCCTTGAATTCTGCAGGATGTTACTTCTGTTCGCCTACAATACAATTCTTTTTTTTTTTTTTTTTGCTTTTTCATTCTTAAAAAAAAGTTGAAATGCTTTTCCTAAGGCTGACTTATGGTACTTAGAGATAAAATATGCTGGCCACTTTGAACTCCATCTTTTGGACTTGGGCCTCACCCACTGTTGTAATATAGCCCCTAAGAAACTTCAAAAAACACTCAGTGGGACTTTCTCTGAAAGACATAATGCTGTATCACAAACCAGTTGCGATATTCCCTTTCATTTCAAAAGAGTTTTTTCAGTGCAGTTGAGTGCACGGCTGGACAAGACAAATGGATTTAAAGTCCCATTGTGTGTTTTTTTTTAAAAGGGGTCCATGCCATGATATTTTGTTTGCTTTGTGGATTATCAAATTATTTGTGGGAATCATTGTTTGTTTATTCATGCATCTCCCTGGAGTTCTAGCAAGCTTACTGAAGAATTTTGAGGCACCTTAAAGGTGGACAAGTTTTATTTTGCATAATACTCATCAAAGTACAATCCTCTTCAGCAGGTTCAATAAAGCTTGTGCCAAGCAAAACTTTTGAATATACACCAAACCTCTTTGTTTTTACTTCAGCAGCCTGAAGTCCTCTTTCTGCAAATTCTTTCAAAAAGCATGTGATTCTATGCAGCAATCCTCTGCCCTTCGTCTATTTTTGCCATGCACAGAAAGACATCTTAGCAAGAGCAGCAAGTAATCTAGCAGGAAATGTTGGGCCAGAAACAACCCAAATACACCCTAGGTGTTTTCAAACTTCCATATTATAGAAATGTCAAAAAGGGGGGGGGGGTTCTACCTCTCCATAATCTGAAGGTAATTGGGGATTCCATTTTTCTGGTGTTGATAGTGCATGTTTTATAGTGCATGTTTTGTCTACACAGAAAGAGTATCATTCAGATTTTATTTGATAGACTTTGCCAAATCAGTGTTTATGCAAAACAGTTGTGATTATTTTAAAACAACTGGATTTTGCTAAAGAGCCTTTATTATCATTTATCTTTTATGGAGGTTATGGAATCGCACAAGGGTGCCTTACTCCAGAACCTCCCATATGCCTTTGAATTGTAATGCCTATCAGCCAATAGAACCACAGTTTCTTCCTTGTAGACTTCAAAACAGTCCAAGGCTGTTCAAATTTTGGTTTTTACAGGAGCTACACATACGTTTGCTGCCTAGATGCCCTAAGCACATCCGATCTCGCATGATTTCGGAAGCTAAGCAGGGTCAGCTCTGGTTAGTACTTGGATGGGAGACCACCAGGGAATACCAGGTGCTGTAGGCGCCTGGAGCAGGAACTGGCAAGCCACTCCAGTATTCCTGCCAAGAAAACTCCATGGACATGGAGTCACAAAGAGTCAGTCATGACTGTAATGACACAACAACAACAACACATAGGTTCACACACAATCATACACTAGCTCAAACTTGCATGACTGGAATGCTTGCCTATTTCTTCAGTTCTGTTCCTCTACTTCTAGAACAGGTGTCATCTCAGAATACTCATCATCACATCTTCAGATACAGAGTGATATCTTCTTCCTTTCCTTCCTTAGCAGTCCCAATAGTTTGTGCCATTTCTCATTTGCCCATTCTCATCCATTTTTTTTGCCTATCAAAAAAAAAACTTCTTTTTCCCCTACTCATAGCTTGTGTGCATAATTTTCTTCCATCTTTTCTGCTTTGTTGGGATGCCCAGCGAGGCACTTTTTCAAAAATGCAGAACATTGTGGAAGGTCATTGCCCCTGATGGCTATTTGCAGTGCTGTGACAACCTCAGGGAAAGATATCTCACTGAGATATGTTGCATTTAAGTATTTGCCATGCAAGTAACAGGAAATATAGTGTAAAACCTTTTGCCTGGGATCATTCCCTTAAAATGGCTGGAATAGGCACATTGTGACACTGTGGTGCAACTGGTGTACTACAGCCAAAACTCTGCTCATGACCTAGGGATCAATCCCAGGTAGATAGCTCAAGGTTCAACTAGCCTTCCAGCTTTCTGAGATTGATAAAATGGTGTGACGATCCCCCTTTCCAGAGGCTGAATTGTGATGGGAATGGTAATGCTGCCACCTTTTATTTACTTAGTAATGCTGCCACCTTTTAAACTCGTCGCCTCATGAATTGGGACTGACTCAGAGATATATAATAAAACAATGATGAAGTTTATTGAGAAGATAATAACTATAACAATATCTGATGTTGGTATGCGTTGCCTTTAACATATACTGTAACAGATCTAATCAGCTCCACAAGCCTCCCTGCCTTAAATAGCTAGTAAACAGTGTAGCCCTCACTGCCTGACAGAACTCTCATAGAGAACAGTGCTCTCTCCCAGCACTCTTAACTTCACTTAACTTCACTTCTTTTTGAACTGCATAGGCTCCACCCTTTTTTATATCCTACCATTCCCCGCCCTCCTGCTGGGATTGGCTGATGATTTGTATATTCATCACTCTTGTCTGCAGGGTTTGTCACAAATGGTCACCCCAGCTTTCAGTGGGGGCAGGCAATGTGTATCTTGCACAATTACTTGTAAACCACGCAAAGTGAGCTTTAAATGCTATGGAGAGGTACTGTATATAAGCAGCATACTTTGGGATCCTCTCTCCACTTTTGGCTGATCAAGCTGCTTAAAATTTGCCACCACCTAAAGGTTCTGTGGCTATGAAGAAAGATTTATCTTTTGTGGGTAAACCATGTTTCTATTATAGTGGCAATGACCCCATTTGCCCAGTTGTGACTACCATAACTTGATATAGAGAAGTTCCTCTTCATGTTGCCTGCTACATTCTTCCCCAATAGAACGTGATTGTTCTTGGCATCCCTACGTTCCACAGTATTACCAATGTGAGTCTAATGTCTTATATATAAGATGTTTAGGCAAGAAATCATGCTGGGTTCTGTCATGTGGTGCTGTCTTCTGTCCTATGACTTCAGTCACCACCTCCAATATGGCACGTTGGTGATCACTCAAGTGTGTGATCTGATTGCTTACCTATAGCTGTATTTATTCATATGTGTAGTCACAGAACCTGGGATGATTTGAAGAAAGGCTCTAACCAAATACAAAACCCACCTGTTGGTAGAACTACACCACAGTTTACCCCATGGTTTGTGTCAGAGTTGGCATAGTTAAATTCAATATATTTTGTATCAACTATAGAATGTAAACCTGGTCTTTTTTCACGGGAATTCATTTATTGCTTTTCATTCAGGTAGCAAGGCTACAGTTTGCTTGCTTGCTTCTTTGTCGGAATTTTGCTTGCAACATCTTTTTGTTTGTTCTGGAATGTGTGACTGTCTAGAGTGGTCCAATGGAGCAGTGGTGGGTGATAATGCTGGTGATAAAATTGTTTCATCAGTTCAGTAGCACTGAACTAATGAAACAACTTGTGAAACTACAGTACATATCTGACATAATGCTGTACCAGAAAAGCAGTTTAAAAATTGTAGAAGAGAAATAGGTGTTCCTGTTGATCAGACATATTATATGCAGCAGGAGCACTCCCCTTGAGTGCATACCTCCTGTCACCTCCAAACAATTTTTATTATGATTTTCCAGTACAGCATTATGTCAGAAAAGCACAGCAATTGTTGTATCCGTTCAATAGTATAGTATATCTAGAAAGGAAGGGGGGGAGGGAGGGAGGGAGGAATATTTACCCCCAATCTTGCTGAGAATAAGACTTATTTGAAGTGTAGTGTAGACTTCTACCCCAGAAATTGTCTTAGAAAATTAAACATTATGTGTAAATGACAACCTCAGTGTAAATGCCATTGGAAACTCTAAATCGGCCAAATCAGGCTAATCTGGTCTAGTCACCTCAAGTGTGGTTGGACAGATGGCTATTGAAAGAACAACTGTTATAGGGGTGCCAGCTGTACTCCTCTGTCCCTGCTCTATGGGAATGAAACAGCTGTTGTGTACCCTAATACATAGAAGCCTGATGACACAGTAAAAAGAGGAAGAGAGCAAGAGATGGGATGTTACACAAGGACAAAAGGGTTTAAAAAGTATTAAGACTGTAATACCTGAGCTAATATCTACACCAGAGCCTAGTAAATGGGCTAGATCAAATGTTCTATGTGAACAGAAGATCTTTTTTATCAGAGGATGGGAACCTTTGGATCCAATACACAGGCTGTAATCTGATGTTACCCTGAACAATAGTTTAGCATTTCCTGAATGAGTCTTGGGCTTGTGAGCTTTTCCCTTTCCTGGGATGGCTGGTAGGAGGACACTGGGAGCATTCATTTCTAATTAAAACCAAAACCATGTATCCATTTATGATCTCCTCTTCCTCATTAATTTCACTAGATTCTGTGCAAGATTCCAACCCGAGCCACATTAAAATCAAAAAGCAACATACTGGTTCAGTTCTATAGAATACACTTTACTCCTGCTGCTAAAGTGAGCTCTAGTCCACAAATCTGCAAAATCGCTGTGGAATTGCTCCTATCTGAAACTGGGCTTTTCCCAGAATTTTTCCTTTGGTGGCAAATCATTTACATTGATAGATCTTTGGGGACAATATTTCCCATGGTATCACCAGGGGGCAGAGATAGAAGATGCCATGTTTCCTAGAAAGCTTTCCATGTGAAGGTGCTTCCATAGTAGCCGTTCAAGTAGCAATCTTTCTTCCACTGATTTACACTGGTGTTGATGAATATTTATCAGAGCACAAAGGAGGTTCTGGGTATCAAATTATTGGTTAAGGGAAATGTATATTGAGCCCATGCTTACTTGTCAGAGTTAACACTCTGCTGGACTGCAAGATGTACATATGAGGCAAAGCAGATACCATGACAAACAGATATCTTTCATCACTTGAAAGAACACCTCTTTTAAGTACATGCTAAGCATATTATCTAGTTTGATCCCCCCGCCACACACACACACAAACACACCTAGTGACAGTGGAGTGATTAGTACCACATAAGAATGAACCATCATGAGCAGATCCAAGAAGTAAAGGGATGTGGTTGGAAGAGCAGCGCTCATCCATTCTGCCTTAAATTATGTTATTTTCCTAAAACAAAGATATGTGTGTTCTTTTTTTACTTGTTTTTAATGATTTTTCCCTCCAGTAGTGGAAGTTTTATATTTTTGAATCTCTGGATTTCTGAATAGTTCACTATAATAAACATTAAAAAATAACATAAGTGGGAAGTGTGATTCAGTGTTATTAAGTACAAAGAATTTGCTATTTAAAAAGAAAACCCTACCAGCTCTGAAGAAAAAACACACACATTTGCATCCTATTAAACTCAGGGCAAAGTGCTACAGCTAGGAAGGAGGTTGGTCTTCCTTGTTATGCCTCTATCCTTATAAAGCTTGATGTTTAGCGACTATAGTCATAAAAGCATTAAGAAGGGTTGTTACCTCCATTTTCTCTTTATAAATGAGGGCACGTATAGGGAGCATCAATAATCTCTGCCCTAGACTGAGGTATTTATTAAATATGGGTGGCGTAGGATTATAACTTGCTAGATAACGTGGAAAGAGAAGAAGCCAAAGCAACAAGAGCTTATGAATCACTGGGGATATAAAAAGAGTAAATTTCCTAGAGTAACTACTTGAATCATGAGTAACTACTTGAATCATGGAAAGCTTTTGTGCTTAAACTATTAATAGAAGAAATTTAGGAGCTTTTACTTTCAGCAGGTTATTTTCAAAAAGGAAAAAAGCTTCCCTTCGACCATAATGCGATTTCTTATCATATAATGGGAAGTCATTACAAGAGAGAAGCCACATGGTCTCCACATGAGCTGCAGAATACGATCAATAGTTTTTTCCTCAAATTAAGATAGAAGAGTTCAATATGAAACCTTTGCCACGCCACAATTTCTAAAAAGGAATATTCAGCCTCATGAAAACTCCACACTATATCGGGAGTCAACAAGGATTCCCACATATGTGAATACAGAGGTCTTCAGCCTCTTGTACAGTCACCTGATGTAGAGCAGGTTACAGGCTTCCCCGTATGAATACAGGTATACAGGAAATCTGTTTTGGACTAAAGACTATTGTACACATGGCCTATGTAACAATGGAATGCATCTCATGAGCACATCCTTTCTTCTTTAAATCAATGTTGTACAGGTGCATTTGACAGGTTAGAGACCAGGAGGAAGAGGAATAAAACCACAAAATGTGTTGACGATTAATGGAGAAATTGGAGCAAGGGCAAAAATATCGTAGATCTGAAACAAGAGCTTTAAGAATCATTTGTTCTAAAGAAATAAACAGTTTGCCTTAAAAATTATGTCCGAGAGAATTTAAAGATGATTGTGCAACATAAGAGAAGCCACCTCCTCGGTCAAGATCAGGGCATCATCTCTAAACTGGGGCATATGGATTTCATCCTGTATAGCTGTATCAAAAAGAAAAGCATCAAAACAAGCAGAAGACAGATCTGTGATAAATGTGTGCCAATACTTGGCATCCGTATTTGAAAGCATTTCAAATAGCAATTCTGCAGAAGACCTCTGACTCCTAGAAGAACTCATATGAGTGTGAGTAGGCAGCCCTGGAAAAGAGGGAGGAATAATTTGTCTAAGGGTCAGATGTTCATCCCAATGTGCTTTTAGGCATTCAAACAAAGTTGTGCTATCACCCAACTGATCAACTACAAAACAAAAACAAGCTTATGTGCCAAATGAAGCACAAGGCAAGCTTGCATTTGAGTAAATAGAGTCTTTTCTAAATCTGCTTCCAGGTACAGCATCAGACTCTCCTAGGAAGGCTCTTAAAGAGCTTAAGATGTTGAAATTGTGACAACCACAAGCCCTACTGAGTTCAAGAAGACTTAAACACTGGTAGATTTGTAGAGGATTGCCATGTAACGCTATAGTCCTGCATATGTCTATTCAAAAGTGCTCACTAAGAATATTCCTTGAAAGGTGGCCATGAGATTGAAATTCTGATTGGATTGTATCCAAGGTGTTTCATCCATCTCCCTGGCTTTCCTTTTAGGGAAACCAACTGGCTCATTCAAACTCAGTCGATTAAACTATTGTTATGATAATTTCTTCTAGAACATTGTTATTCTTCAGGGCTGTGTGTATTGAAGATACTTGAACATTATTTTTATCTATTTGCAGAGCTCTTGTAATGCAAAACATGAAAATATACCCAAATATGTTTGACTAGTGAAGGGACTGAAAAGATGTGGTACAAACAATGATGTAGAAGGTCTTATTGGTGATGAAGGATTTCCTCAAAATATTATTTTAATGACAAGCTTAAAGGATTGGCCTGTATTAGATTCCACTAAACTTGCTGAACTATGGAATGATAACAATTTTGTCTGTATTAAGATGGGGATGCAGAGAAAGTAAGATGTGGATAAATGTTTTAAGAATAATTTGCAAAATATACTTCAAATCAATAAATACCTCTCCAAAATTAGAGTATTTATTCTTTTTGACTCTAGCATTCTATGCAACAAATTAAGAGTTTGGAAATTAACAACAGATTATTTTCTTCTGTGATTAGTACAGTATACAGATTTTTATTGTGACTTCTTCTGTATGTCATTTCCTGCCTTTGTGACCTGAGGCTATTTTCTCAGAAGGCATTCGTGTTCTGCTTAAAAAATATTTCTGAATGTCCCATAGAATAGATAGTCTAGAGTCTAGATAACCTAGAATAGACACTGGGGACTACAATTCCCTGTGGTCCACCAACATGAGTGTCTAGAAAACATGCAATGGCACGTATCCTTGGCCATCCATGCCATTGAAAGCAGATGTACACAGATTATATGAAACAGGTTGTCTTATGGCAAAGAACTGGAATTAGTTCAAGTGCATGCAGCCGGTGCATATTTACCCATGTTCCTTACAAAGTGTAGATGATAGACTAAATCCAGTGCTACTCATACCTAGAGGAGGAGACCATTTAATAAGCCATGGTGGTCACCACTAATAAGTCCTATTGATTTCAACAGGTTGTCTAAGACTACTCCTGGCTTTAGCCCAGTATTTTTATATCTGATTTGGCCCAGCGTTTAGAATTTGTTTGAGTCCATTTTAGTAGGTTTACGAAAGCTTATAACTCCCATAAAATGCAAAGCAAAAAAAAGGCAAATAAGTATACCACTGTAAGCTGATCTACACTTTACAAAAGGGTACAACAACACCTGACGGGAAGGAATGTTCTGGTCCACATTGATGGGCATCTTCTCCAGCTTTGAACTGCTGGATAGCTCAGAAGTTTAGGTCTCTGGCTGTGGAGTTAGAGGTTGGAAGGAAGCAATTCCCCACTGTGTTGAACGTTATAACTTATAATCCCTAGGGTTCCTTCCATCATCATCATCATCATCATCATCATCAATCATCATCATCATCATCATCAATCATCATTGTGGAAAGCCACACTGATCAGTATTGTTTTTAACTAGGAGCAGAAAAATAAATATCATGGGTTTTCATTTCCCTGTGACATTCAGTGGAACAAAACACGGAAGTCTAACTCCTCACACCAAGACTCCTTACCAAAACTTCCCTGTGCAACCACTTGTTCTTTTAGCCACCTGTAGAGATGAGCTCCTGGTATTCGTTTCCCTACATTTTTGTTTTTTGTTTTTCAACTGTTGTTTGTTCAAGAAGCTGCCAAGCTCTGCACAGATCAGCCCCCATTCCAGGAAATATCATGCAGGAAATAACACATTTTGCTCAAGATCTGTAATAATTCTACACAGGTTTGTGTTTCTTCCAGAGGCAAAAAAATTACCAGGCCTGGAACTGATCCCCAGCAGATGCCAGGGTCCTACTGTACTTTCCTCTAGGAATGGAAACAACTGACCAACAACACCCCTTCACTATTGCCTGTGTAACTAGGTTTCGAGAAATAATTTGGCATTCTTCTAGCCATCGCTTGATAGCAGCATTTCTTTTTTCTTGAAGCCTCAATTAAGCAAACATTGGTTATCAATAGCTTTTTAAAATTTAGGTAGCGAAAAACTCCCATTAAGATAACATATTGATGCTTTTATAGGAAGCTGGGAAGGAGTCTGTAATCAAACACTAACTAAAGTCATAAAGGATAGCTAACAAGTTGACAGCCACTTGAACCACTCAAATTACTCAATTGTCTGAACCTACTTTATTATAGGCAATTCAATTGTGTTTGCCTTGAATAATATTGCAGTGGTCTACTTAAAACAATTCCATTTGGCAAATAAACGAGGCCGGCACTACAATATACCCTTGGTACTGAAATAAGTTGGAGCATTTCTGATTACGTAGATGCCTTTCACAAATGAATCTGTAGGAACAAAATTCCATTATTTTAAAATCTGTTGTTCTTTGATAAATTTAGAACAAGATCTATATATAATGTTGAATTTAGAATAAGATCCATATAATATGACTATTCAGTTTTAAGATAAATCATAAAGGCTAAAGTCGATTATATTAGGATTATGAAAATATTTTTCTTGTTTAGAATTTATCATCGTCCTGATTTATATAAGATCCATGAAACCTAGATAAGTGAAAGATAATAATATTCAGATGAGTCTTCGTGCTCAAATAATGACAAACAGGCAAGTAGGAAAAATTATTTTATTTAAGAGGGAGAACATCAAGACAAAAATACTGTGTATACATAGCAAAAAAAATGTGTGGCAACTACTGAGGAAAGAGGCACTGACCCAACTGGATGCCAGAACTTCACCAAAAAGTGTTCTGCTTATATATCACCCCATACCACTTCAAGTAGTCTCTGGGCAGTTTACAGCTTTAATTAGAGTATGCAGGCTACACATTGCCCCCCCCCAGCAAGCTGGGTACTCATTTTACCGACCTCCGAAGGATGGAAGGCTGAGTCAACCATTAGCCTGCTACCTGGGGTTGAACCCCAGGTCGTGAGCACAGTTTTACCTACTGTACAGGCATTTAACCACTGCACCACGGGGTTGCATAATAACTTTTCCCTCCTTGAAGTTTCAATTGATGTGCACTCTCCAGAATCATGGCTCTTAAATGCACTCTGCTCAGAAGGAATAGCCCTCAGTGCTTGAGTAAACTAAGTCAAGGTAGTAGAGGAGATTACTTTGCCTCTCAGTACATGTGTGTGGAAAACCCTTTCCCTGTCCATAGCTGATCGGCTTAGGAGCATTGTTCACGGATGTGTCCGTACACCAGTTAAATAACAGCTGTTTCTTGGTGATCAGTAGACTCAGTAAAGAATCATATACAGCTTTCATAGAGAAGGATATGACAGGACACCACCTCTTTGTCTCACTGAGGGTGCACTAGGAAGATAAGTTAGCGCATTTCTTTCTCTTCCATAAAGAGCAGGTTGAATGAGTGGAAATCACAGAAAACTCCCCATGAGTTTGCATTGAGATGGCCGCTGGTTACATTCTAGACATGGCATGGAACCTTGAATATGATGCAAGCTCCTCAAGTGACAGGGGATGATGTAAAAGCATAGAGAGAGATAGAGAGAGAAAATGGGAATAAATGTATTAGTCATCTAGTTGACAAGGCATGCTGTGGAATTCTGGCACGCTAGAATGTCATCCCTGCAGGTAGGTCTTCATCTGTGGAGCTTATCACACATAAAGAGCAAATTGCAGCAGGTATAATCATTGTTCTGGCTGGCTGGCTTGTGGAGAAGAAAGGCTAGCTTAAAATGTTGCTTAGGAACTAAAAAGTTTCTTTGTATTTGGCAGCCGGCTGGGAGCTACGAAGGAACAAATTGTGTCCCACTTGCATGTACACCCTGCTTTCATTTTAACTAGATTAGTTTTATCAGGCTTTTAAGCTTCAGTTAGAAGAGTCAACACACATTTAGCTTGCTACTGTTTTTCCCACACATGAGCTCACAATGGCAATATTTCTGCTATCAGCTAATTCCGGCACAGATTTTCAGCGCCATCACACAGCATGGAAGCAGAGGCCCTTAAAGGCCATTCTCCAGATGTCTGACACAACCTCCAAGCCTTCACCCCTTTTTCCTTCAATGGCATGTTGTCTTATTTGTCATGCGATCGGTACCTACCGAAAGCAGCCGTGCAATTGACTTTATGCTTCACAGTCTCATTCTTGGCTTTCTCCATCTGATAGACTCTCTGGCTACCTCTTGTGGGATGTCCTTCTAGGGAAAGTGCAATTTCATTAGATGGAGCTTCACAATCCTGCGATAGTCTGGCATTTTGTCAGGTCATCTCCCAATAAATCATCAAGAAACTGAGAAGAGCCATGCTAGACCAGATCAAATGCACATTCAATACAGCATTCTCTTCATATCAACTGGCCAAGCGTGAGAAATTCACGAGAAAGGCATGAGTGTAACATTATCCTTCCTTCTTTTCTAGGATGGCACTTACAACTCTTCCAACCAGCTGGAAGAGATCTCAATGCTGACATCAACTTCCTGCCTTATGTGAATGTTGGTGGGCTGCCTTTCCCCCCAATTGTTTCCCCACACTTTAAGACCAGGCCCTCCTTCTGCGATACTCTGTGTAAGTAGGCTGACAGATGGAGAGTAACAGAGTATGGAACTCTGTTTCAGCTGAAGGACTAAGCACTAACGCTTCCCTCAAAGCAGTTCTTTCAGCAGGATCTATAGACTTGTTTGCTTGCAGCTGCCCTCAATGAAATAATGATGGGGGGGGGACCTCTTTAGATATATGACAAACATTTATGGTAATTATCCAGTGTGCTGTAGAGGACTGAAGGATGGACTAGGCCCCTGGAGGCCAAGGTTTGAATATCCATTTACCCTTGGAAACTCATTGGGAGAGTGGGACTGGTAAAATAGTAAATATCCCACTTCCCCGGAAAGCCCTATTAGCATTGCTATAAGTCAATTGTGACTTAATGGCACTTAACTAACATTTTAATTACAGGTCTAATTTGATTCTTCTTCTTGGGTTACATGTTGCTTTTTATTTGAGTTATGTCTAGGTCTGCATTGGTGCAGTTTGAGTTATTTCTAGTGTTCCGCATTGGTACAGTTATTGATTATATACTGTGACTCTATATGTCAGATTCCAACTTTGGAAGGGTTGACTTTTAAATGTGGCTAAAAATATTTTAAAGAAACACATTGGCCAGAACCCTGACAGTAACTAATGCTGGTGTAAGTACAGTGGCATCAATTGCAGTGGTGAATTGCTACTAGATAATAAATCATCACTTGTATTCCTTGTTGTGCGCCAAGTCATGTAACTAGCATGTGATGAGCCATTAAAACGTCAGTTTAAACAGCATGAATAACCATTGAGATTCTGACCAACATCTGGAGAAGATATGTTAATGGCCCAAATCCTGTTTTTAAAGTAGTAACCTACACTACATTGGGCCCAATGAATCAATGGGCATTTGGTGAATTACCTCCTGCAAAAATCCATTGATTCAACTTATCTTTCTATAACTGCAAATTACTTTAACGTAACAAAGAGTAGGCCCATTTGAATTAATGGAACTTACAGAGGAGTTGAATTACTAAATCCCCATTGATTCAATGAGCTGATTTTAGTGTGACTTACTACTCTCTAAACAAAAGGATTTTGGCCAATGAATATCCAATTCTTCAGACCTTTTAACTGGAGTGGAGAACATATATGTACAATTAATATTTTTGTGAGAAATTGAAAAACCATAGCTTTACATTTAGGCAGAAATCAAAGAAAAACAGAACAAAACAAAAGACACAAAACACATGGTACCTTAAAGACTAGCTTTTATATTTTAATGTAACATTTCGTGGACACATCCATTTCTTCAGACATATAGCAGCAGAATGAGGTGTGCAACATAATATGTGATGGGATATAAATTTCATACCAGATATTCATTGGCTGTAGTATATAGATTTGGAGTGGTGGACAGGGGAGGGGGAAGAGTAGGAGGGGGAAGCAGAGGAGGGAGAGTTGATTAGTAGAGTTGGTGGGAAGGACGATTTGTCCAGGGTCTGTAGATATTTTAAGTATAATTTTATGGCTCTGAGGCCAGGATCTGTTTATATGTTAAGTGTGGTATTATGACTCTGAGTTAAATTCCTCAAGAGACAAAACCCAGAGCAGAGCAGAGCAGGGTAAGGGTGGTGGTAGAAGAGAGTGGGAGAGAATGGGAGTTTTTACCTTAGAATCCATGAAAAAAGTGGCAGTACATTAATATATTACATTTGATAATGACTCCCTGACTTAAGTTTAATCCATTCTTGTGTGTGTTCATCATGCACATGAATGAATCTTATATCAGCTGTTTCCCTTTGTATTCTTGATCTGTAATGAAAACAGTGACCTTCAAGTCCTTCAAGGAGTATCCAGGTAAACTGAAATGGTTTGAGACAGGTTTCTGTGTATCGTGGTTTCTTATGTCAAACTTGTGTCCACTGATGCGTTTTCTTAGTCCTGTTTGTCCAATGTAGAGTGCAGATGGGCATTAAATGGATATGCTGATAAATGGTGGCTGGAATAAATGCATTGTCAATTGTCCTTTGCCACTCATTTTGCGACCATATGCAAAGAACAACAGTCTGTAGTAGGGAGCTTTCTCTAGATTTTCTAGAGCCCACTTTAGGTGTTATTTCTGAAACTGTAGAGGGCTCTGGTTATGATCAGATCCACATAATTCCTGGCTCCATCTCCCCATGCTTCCCAGAATGAGGCAGACCATTATATGTTCAGTATGCAAGCCTGCAGGAGTATCTGCAAGTGTATTCCACTTATCAGAGCTCTCCGTCGGAGAAGTGCAGTTATCCTGAATGTGCTTACAAAGATTTCTGCAGACCTTCTGACATGCAAATGTGTGGGAGGCAGCTAAGTGTGGTAGGCAGGACTTAGATGCACTCATATCAGTCATATAACCCTTCACACTTTGAAGCACAGTGCTTGAAATACTCAGCTCTCTCTCATTCTAGAGAACTCCAACAAATGGAACAATCTCTGAACTCCAGAAGGTTACCCTGAACACAAGAACATCATCCATTTATAATTTTTATGACTTCCTCAGAACAAATGGATCATATCACAATGTTTGGGGAGACATTATACAGAACGGAACAGAAGGAAAACCCACAACTGAATCCAATTTAACACTACAAGTTCACTGTGTTTATTTGGTTGTTAAAGCACACACACACACACACATGCATATACACATTATATTTAAAGTGTTAAAAATGAAAAAAAGTGGGTGGAAGTGGGGTCAAAAGAATGGATACATTCATTATTCTCTTCACATATAGACTCTACCTAGGTGGTGGGCAAATGTGTCCCTTCAGATGCTATTGATTTACGCTCCCTATATTCCACATAATGAGCTGTGGTGGCTTGATCTGCGAGGAGTTATAGTCCAAAAAATACAGAGGCCTGCCTTTTGCCCACCATGGTGCACATGTTTTAATAATGCCTGTAGGGCTCCTTTTTAAAAATGTTACTGTTTGTAGAATGTCAAAGAAGATCGGCATAAAGTGGGATCCCACAAACAAACTGGAAGTCTGGGGTAAATTAGAAGAAATTTCTCCCTGTGCCTTTCCTTGTCAATATTATATCAGCCATACTTAGAGAGAAATAATTTTAATATGTGATTGGCATGAATATTTTCCACCATTTTCCAGCACACGTTGACACTCATTTCCTAATGCACTTTTGGAATTCTACTGTGACTGCTTTAACAAAAGAGCAATAGTATGAATGTTCTAATTTCAGTCTAGGAAAAGTAATAAATAAAACATTCAGTGGAACAGTAGAAAATTGTGCTGTTATAATGGAACTGACATTAGTAAATGAAGTATTATTTCAAAATTTTATTTTTATTTATTTATTTATTGCATGCCATCAAGTCAATCTTGACCTAGCAGGCTGTTTCGGGGATTTATAGTTAAGACTACTAAGAAGTCTCACGGGTGTATGATTCCCTTCTGGAGGCACACAAGTTGGGTCTACTAGGATGAATGTAATGGGGAACTGAATTCCCAACCTTTGGCATCGCAGCCAGATACCTAACTCACTGAACTATCAGATGCACACAGATAAAAAAACAAGTGAATGACAAAAGGTAGAAGGCAAGCAAGGGGACAACCCATGAGACTGCACCAAATATAACTGGAGAACTTCTCATGTGGGCACAACCAAAGCTGTTCATCATCTGCCATGAATTTTAGTACTCTAACGGTAAACAACATGGACTGCAACAGGAGAAGTCCTGTTCATCAGAATCAAATTAACTGACTGACTTGCTATCTGCCTGAGTGATCTTCCAACAGAGAGTATTACAGTGTATTCATGGGGGAGATGGGGCAGCAGTGCCAAAATAGGATACAGCTACTGTCTCAGGCTCAGGCATAAAATGATGGTTTTACCACAGCTCCAAGCAATGTCAAGAGTGTAGATGAGACAATTATGGCTGTTAGAAAAGGTCACACTAAAGAGAAAAATACTGCCCTTCAAATTGCTGAAGTAGCCATCTGGATGGCTCTTAATCAGCTGGAGAGTGCCCTGGACCATGTGTTACAGTATAGGAACATTACTAAATCTTAAGAATAGGTCATCTCTCCCCCAAGAAAGCTGGGCTGGAAAGACCGCCCAGAGTGGCCTTGTTGCTAGATGGTGCAGTATATAAACCTAATAAATAAATAAATAATAAGTAAACAGCTCTTCTGTCAATCATTTCTTCTATCCCACCCAATCAAGGCATCAAGAGATACTTGCTTATTCAAAGTAGAGCATGAGACCAAGTTTGTATATGTCTTCCCTCTAAATGAGGTCACTTGTCTATTTCACACTTGCACATAAACACACAGCCAGCCCTATCATTAGGCAGAGTGAACCAGTTTCTTCTGACAACAAATCTAAGAGGCGCCAGCAAGATGTTGGAGGAGAATTGTGTGCTCTGTTAATTGCTCACAATCTAGGTTTCCTGTCACCACTGAAAAATTGAACCACACTTCCATGTGGCTTTTATACATGAAATGTGAGCAGATACCATCTTGTTCCTTGTATCTGATAGCAAGGTCTACTATGACCTTATGCTATGCTAACTATGGTAGGTGTGAAAATGTCAAAGTGCTAAACTGTGGAAGGTTCTTCCAGTCTTCATCTAATGTGTCAGTTCAGTCTCTTCAGAAGCCTCATTCACTGGTACTGTGCTAGGTCTTCTTTATCTCACCACTAGACATGGGCACGACTTGGCGAAATTCTCGTTTCCGTTTCTGTTACTCGTTTCCATTACACAACGGAAACGGTAACGACAATTACTCCCCCAGAACTCGAACTCGAACCGACAAAAGAAAAATTGGGTCTGATTTGTCGTTGTCGTTCCTGGCATCGCAGCAATCGCGCGATGCCAAGCGGCACAAAAAAAAAAAGTTTTAAAAATTAAAAAAACCCGATTCCTGGCCAAAAAAGCAGGCGAAAATATGCCTGCCTGAGGGCACCTACCAGAGGGGTGGTTTCTGGGGGGGGTCCCCACTCCAGCCTTCCCCCCCTCCTGTCCTGGGCTGCTGGTACCAGGCTGGGAGGGGGCATCCTCGGCGTCTCCATTTGCCATGCGGTGCAGGGGGATCCAAAATGGCGACTGCAGTATTTTTTTTGAAATCGTGGTCCAAAAACCCACCAAAGCACCACAGAAACATGCGAAACTTAGCTATTTTAAATGCTTGAATTTTTACAGTAGCAGCAGTGGGTTTTTCTTGCAATAAAACATCTCCATTGATTTTATTTTGTCTTATTTTATTTTTATTTTTTTACACCTGCGCACGCGCAATGATGGGC
>JAHTLZ010000330.1:47293313-47305043 GCA_023846285.1 Phrynocephalus versicolor
CATTGATTTTATTTTATTTTATTTTTATTTTTTTACACCTGCGCACGTGCAATGATGGGCTGGCCATGGGATGGGACCATGCAAATTTTTGGAGCCATTCCACCAATTGCATGGCCAGGTTTTGCTGAGACTTCTGGATGTGCCAGAGAGGGCATTAAAAGCCCACCAACCCTAAGCCTAAGCCTAAGCCTAAGCCTAAGCCTAAGCCTAAGCCTAAGCCTAAGCCTAACCCATACGCCAGTACACTGTGTTCTTAGTGGGCCAGAGGCACCCAGAGGTACAGCCCACTAACCCACCCTAACCTTAACCGTTACCCTAAGCCTAGCCCTTACCCCCTAACCCCATGCTCTGGGAAGTGGGAACTGGAAGCCAAGTCACGCTAAATCGCAGCGGTAACGACAAACGACAAACGACATGACGAAATGACAAATTTTTGAAAAAAATCGCGAAAAACGGAAACGACCCGAAACGGAGCCGTCCCGAAAAACAACAACTCGAAAAAAAAATTTTTTTCTGGTCATGCCCATCTCTACTCACCACATGCTCAATGTAGGGCTACCCTTGGAGTGGTTCCAGGCTCTTCAATGGGTACAATATACCACTCCTAGGTTGCTAACTAGTGCACAAGATGGTTACCATGTGACCCTGGTACTAAAAGACCTCTACTTGCTGCCAATTACCTAGTGGACCTTATTCAAGATGTTGGTTAGGTTTTAATCTTTAAAGCCCCAAATGGCTCCAGATCTAGTTATCTAAGCAACCATCTGTCTTGTTATGAGGCTGTCACGATGCTAAGATCTCCAGGAAAGGCTATCTTAAGACTACCAACAGTTTCAGAGGCATGCCTAACAAACACAAAGGAGGGGCCAGTGACTGCTTCACTGCTGAAAAGGAGAAGGAGGATATGGAAGACGGGACAAGAAAAAGGAGGACATTTTAGTAGTAAAACTGCATGTGGTAAGTTAAACTTATGAATGCAAATATCATAATATCAAGTGGAAATATACTACCTCTCACTACATGACATAAGACTGTGACTAGGTAACCCTCTTGGCGCACAGCACTGAGATAAAGGTAGCATGTAAATATACATGCCACTTGGTATAAATCAAATCAATCAATATATAAGAAGTACCATGGCCCTTGAATTTTCTGCAGCCTACTGAAAAAGAATATTTATATAATGAAAAATAAACAAAAGCCACTGTTGCTTTGTTGAAAGATCTAGCTACGTAACAATCAGTTGTTTCACAGGACTGGTCCAAACAATGCTTCCAGAATGTCCAGTCCCGAAGACTGACCTCCCATCTGAGTTCATGAATTGATATGCCATGTCATGCCACATTCTTCCTGCCCTTCATTAGTAGGTATATCAAATGCATGTGCTAAATGTTTGATATTCGTTCTAGAAAAGTGGACTTCTCCCCCTGCACCAAACCACTTGACTTCAAAAATGAGAGAAAACTAATTAGATACATTGACCAGTCAAACCCTCTGCTTTGTCTGCTAGACCAAGGAAACTCCCCAGGAAGTAGGGTGGCCATTTCCATATGACCAAAGAGGAGGGCAGTGCTTCAGATAAAGGACCGTCTTCTCTAAAACTGCCCAGTGTAGCCGTGCAGCTAGATGGAAGGGTATATAAATTTAATAAATAAAATAAATAATAAAGAGAAGCCATATGACCACCCTTAGGGCATTTTCTTCGGTGGCAGCTAGACTGTGGAATGCACTCCCTTCAGAGTCATAGTTTTGACTCTCACTGGCTTTAGGAAAAGAGTAACTACACCTATGATCCATTTTACATTGGCGTAAGTTTAACCTGCTCTAGTGTGCCATTTTTAACTCTACAATACACTTTTAACCGTTTTTAATCTATTTGGTCAATTTTTAATGTTGTTGTTTACAGTGGGCTTGGTTTACTTGATTTTACGACTTTGATGTGCCTTCACTTTTTCTACTGGGAAGGTGAGGGGTATAAATGTAAGAAATAAGATCAATCCTAGTGAGTTACCTGTGTACATAATAAACCCCTATAGCAAGGGTCGCTTACAGTATATGTTTCAGGCTATATCGCCCGCAGCCTCTAACTATTGGCCCTGCTGACTGAAGCAGATGATTGCACATGGAGGGGTCCAGGTTCCCTACTTCCATCTGCAGTAAGGGGCGTAAGGTGTTTGGAAAGATACGCTTACCATAATTCTTGCTTGGCCTGAAGAGAGTATCAATTGGGCCTTTAAAGCTATTGTTTTTGAATTGCAGCCCCTACAACATCCCAAGCAAATGGCTGTGCTGTGTAGGGGATTCTGGAAGCTTTAGACCAGGGGTGTCTAAACTTTTTGCAAGGAGGGCCAGATTTGGTGAGGTGAAGATGTGTGCGGACCAACTATTCAGCCTGAAAGGGGGGGAGGGGCATGGCCGTGCATGCGTCTGCAGCAGCTGCAAACACTCCGGTTTCAAGGCACCCAAGGGCCCAATGGCTGTTGCATGGCCTGGGGATCAGCCTGCGCACACCCAAGATGCACCGCTGCTCACATATGTCGCCCTTCCTCGCAAGGAGGTGGCGAGGACACTGCAGCAACAGAGCCAGGAGTGGGTAGGCAGGGCAGGTGGCTGGGGGGACAGAGGGGGGCAGGGAGACCATAAAACTGCAAAGTGACATTTCCAGATGGCACAGGGAGGCGGCAGCTGGTGGGGATGAGTGATAGGCTGAGCCGGCAGGGAGAAGAGGCTGAGGGCCACTCAGAATTTTAAAACAGGCCGCATTTGGCCCCCGGGCCAGACTTTGGACATGCCTGCTTAAGACCAAAATGTATTTTGCAAGCTCTGTTAACGCAGGCAGAACCGACTGTCAGAAAATGCTTCTTGTGCACACACAGTCATGTTGGATGCAGCGTATTTCATACCCATCATATTATACTGCACCCTTTCTTGAAAGGGTAAAAAGGAATTCAGAACACTGGCTATTGCCTATCTCTATAAAGGGGGAAGAATCTGCATCTGTTAGTACAGTAGCAGGATAAAGGATGTGTTCTTTTCCTTTACTGAGGGATGACAGAGCAGTACAAAGGTAACAGCAAAGGCAGATTGTATCCGCAGAACTGCCAAGCACAAATTTGCTTGCTGAATTCTTAACAAGGAAGTGTCAACAGGAATGAAGGGCCACTCCTTTTGCAGGGCACTTGACACTGTAACAGGGAACAGCCAGGTGCCTGCTGCAAATTCTTGATTGCTACAAGAAAAAGCTACAGATGTCTCCAAGGCTCCCGAGATCTTGCACAAGATCCAGGTCAACCTCACCTGGCATGTGTGCTCAATCCAGATCCGAGGCCTGTTACAGCAGCACTAGTCTAGTGCTGCCACCGTCACTACAAGATACAGATAAGAGTTTTCAGGATTGAACTTAAGACCCTTGCTATAGGGGTTTGGGGTGGGGAGGAACTAAAGGCATTGTTGGGGGAATGAATGACTACCTGTGTACCTCTTTTGTGGGGGGGGGGGTGTCCAGGCTCACTGCAACAAGTTGCAAAGATAACCGCTACTGGAGTTCAGAGTTTGAAAAAAGCGACTTGATTGCAACAGAGTTTGAAAAAGTTACTTGATTGTTTCATGAGGCATCTGTAAACAACCCAAAGTAGTGTGTTCTTTAAAGGGGTGGCATAAAAATCAAATTACACCAAGCAATCAATAAAAAAAAAAACGATTTCCGGCTATAGCTCCTGGAATTGTTTGTGTGCACAGGAGCCTTCCCAAGAGTTCCTGTCCAACACAATACCTTTCCCAAGCTCTTGTTTCTATGGCTTTCGGGGTGGGTGAGTTAGATGGATCAAGAAAGAAAAGATCCATCCACTCACTGGTGTGAGTCATGATGTCTAGTACATTGACCAGTGCCATGTACCAGTTACCAGAAATGGCAACAGAGGAAGAAGCCTGTGGCCTCTATAATCTGCTTCCAGGCTTCCTGGGATAAAGCCGCCCAGAGACCTTTGGGTAGTGGATGGCATATAACTGTAAAAATAAATAAATAAATAAATAAATAAATAAATAAATAAATAAATAAATAAATAAATAAAAGCATTTTGTTACTTAAAACAAAGAACATCCAGTCCTCTAAACAGCATTCCATATGCATATTGAATCTGATTTAACTGGCACCTGAATCTTCCTGCCATGTTAGTGGCAGGAGAGTATCTACCGCTGTAACTGAAACAGCGGGCAAGTTCAATTCAAGGCAAGCTGCCTTGGCAGACACGTGGGGTGTGGAAAGAGAGCTGCTTCCCCTGCCCCTGTACACTGCACCGGTCTCCTCAGGGGGTGCTCCCCTCTTATCTACTGCTAGAGCCTGGCTTAGATTTGTGAAAGCATCTGGTTGGTTGCTATGGAAAGCAAGATGCTGGTCTAGATGGGGGTCTTGATCTGCTTAATCTAATCTGCTTTATGATGGGTCGTTGGGAGATTAAAAATGGTCTTATATCTGAGTGCTCAGGGGCATGGCTTTAAAGTAATCCATTGCCATAGCTGGACATTATCATGCAATTTTCCTCCTGGCGAAATACAGTGTTAAAAAGATAGACATACAACAACAGTTCTATAATGAGTTTAAATGTATTTTCAAAAATGTATGTGTGTGGGGGGGGTTGAAAGCATGAGAGACATCGCCACTAGATATGCTCAATTTATCTGCAGGGCAGCAAACATCTGTTTGTACAATTTGCTCTGCTATGATTAAAGCTAAGCCTTAGCACCTGAATATTAAATTTATAGCAGATGATGGGAAGTCTGATGGAGAGAGAAAGGGCAACCAAAATGATCAAGAAACTAGAGCAACTCACCTGTGATAAGAAGTTACAACCTTTGGAGATGTTCAGCTTTGGAAAAAATGATGAGGGAGGCATCACAGAGGAGCAAAAAAATGCATGGCATGAACACAACTAACAGAGAAACTTTCCCCCCTCTGTTCTTATATCAGAACCCGATGCCATCCACTGAAGCTGAATGGAGGGGGATTTGGGACAAAGAACAGGATACAGTTAAAGTGTGGACTGCCTGCCCCAGGAAAAAGTGGTCTTTCTTTGAAGCCACCAACTTGGATGGCTTTAAAGAAAGATCAGCCAAATTCAAGGATGAAGAAGCTTTCAGTGGCTACTGATTCTCTGAAGTTCTAGAGGCTACAGAGCTCTGCACATTGATTGCCAGGTAGCACAGAATGTAGGGTACAGAGGCATTAATATCTTGCTAACCATACCATATCAGTTTGAACCTAAAATCCTAAAGCTTTGGAAAACACACCTCCATATAAGAACCCATGAATGAATAAGTGAAGGGAAAACGAAGCAGCTGAAGAGAATAGCCCAAACCTTTAGCATCCCCCTATAGCAATCATTTCTTCAATTCTTGAGACAGGATTGGAGGAAATATATTGTGGAAAGCTAGTGGGATGAGGCTTATGACTGGAATGCTGAAGAGTATTGTTATGTTAAGCAATGCTGGGTGGATCTGTAGTGGATAATGGGTCCTACTCAAAAACTGCTCATCAACGTTGCTTCTTATCCTTGATAGCATGTGTGGTGCCATAGCCTTCTGTCACAGTTCATTTTTTTCTAACATCTTTATGAATGTCTTAGAAAAGAGTGTGGAGATGTTCATCAACTGTGCAAATGGCAATGAAACTAAGAGGAGTAGCTAATACTAAACCAGCCATACATGAACATTCAGGTATTTCTGGTGTACAACTCCCAGAAGTCCTAGCCAGCAAAGAAAATGCTGCTTCGCTTCCTCAAGCCTTATTTTATTGCAAGCAAGCAACACAGCCAGGGAGACTAAGTCCAACACTGATTCCACAATTCCCAAGTGACAAGCCAAAGGAGCCAGTCATGTGCTGCTAGAAGTCCATGATGACAACTTAATGCCATTCTCTATAATAGAGATGGGCACAAAATGAACAATTTTTCGTTTCCATTTTCATTTTTTCATTTCGTTACGTAATGAAACAACAAACAAATTTTGTCTCTAAAATGAAACGAAACAAACAGAAACACCAGAATTTTTGTCGTGCGTTTTGTTTCCATTACTGCAATATGAGTGAATTGCTTAAAATCCTAAAAAAATCACAAAAAATTGAAATAAATGGTAACGAAATGGTAATGAAACAAACGAAAACGAAAACTTTTTTTTACAAAAATTCACGAAAAACGGAAACGAACCGAAACGGACCCTCCAAACGACAAATGACAAACGAAATGCCATTTTTTTTATTCGTGCCCATCTCTACTCTATAACTCTGCAGTTCGTTTTAAAACTAATAATTTAATTAATGCATTAATAATGCTAATTCAATCAATTAAACATTTGCATGGTTAAATATTAATAGTAAGACATTAATATTCCTCATTTCTAATCATTAACAAAATGATTTTCTGACCTAACATCCTGACTTCTGCTGTGAGACAGGCAATGTGTTTCTTCACTACTTTGTCAGGGAATACTATCTGCACTACATACATAGAAGGACCTTTGTACTGAGCTAGTGAGTCATGGTATTAGTTGGGAGTGGTGAAGAGGTGGGGCCCCATCCTTTTAAAGCCATGTCACAGAATAAAATCAGACTTCCTCCTTTTCCAGCACAGCTTACTCTGAGATCTGTATTCACAGATGAGGACTCTGGGAAGCACAACAGTTCCCTGAGATTTCCATCTATGCCTTGAACCCTTAACCAGAGATGACACCCAC
Source organism: Phrynocephalus versicolor (assembly GCA_023846285.1). NCBI lineage: Eukaryota > Metazoa > Chordata > Lepidosauria > Squamata > Agamidae > Phrynocephalus > Phrynocephalus versicolor. The sequence goes on from JAHTLZ010000330.1 coordinate 47,300,040, forward strand.
ACACATACTTCAGCTAATAACAATCCTGATTGTGGCCTTAAAGGTTCATCTTACATTTGGTTTGCCTGATGATGCCGTGGAAGAGGAAAACTTTGATTATTTTGTGTAGTGATATATTCTGCCACACTGAATCTAAAATCTGACTTAGTGTCAGTGAGGATCATCCCAATTATTTCCAATTCTCTTGACTTAAGAGTCAAAGAAAATAGGTGGAACCAGGGCTAATTTTGACGGGAGTGTGCTCATATAGAAAATATAACCTTAAAATATAGTCTTAGTGAGACCTTTGTAACTCAAGACACTTTTTCACATTAAAGACCATTTGTTTTTTTTTGTTTTGTTTTTGTTTTGTTTTTTTTAAATAAGCTGCACAGTTGAAACAAGACAGGTTTCTGCCTTCAGGCCAAATCCAATAAGAAAATAAAATATTCAACTCCATCCAGGCTGCCATGTGTCTCAGATGCTCCAGGTTTTACTTTAGATTATGAACTGTTCCACTTATTAGAGAAACCTGCCATGGATCAGAGCTCTTCTCCAGAGATCTTTGAGCAGGAAGGCTATGTCAGAAATAGAGGTGAGCACAAAACAAGACAAAGTGCTTTGTATGAACCTGCCAGAGTGTTGCCTCCCCGCAACTCCTTGGGTTGGCTCACTCACCCGTCTTCACACACTGCCAGGGTCCATCTTGTCAAGCAGTGCCCCCACTTTGAGCAGGAGCTCAGGTGGGCCCAACCCTACCCTTCTCCAGCATGTGACCACTCATCATCTGCTCAGGGAGAATCCATGCCCCACCTCCTAATTGAAGTGGTCAGAGGCTAGAAGCCAAGCAACCGTCTAGAGTGGAGCATCCTGGTGGGGCATGAAGACCAGTGAGTTGACCAGCCAGCCAAGGGGTGAGATAAGGCAAAATGGGGCATAGGTGGTACCACACTGACAGGTTTGTACGAAATGCTTTGTCATGCTTCGTGCCCACCTTTAGTCAGACACTTTCACAACATTGCTTGCAATTGCAGTAGGCCAGGGCTTTCTAACCTTGGGGCGCCAGAAAGTACAAAATGTGTACTCCATAGGAGTACAAAACTCCCAGAAAACCTAGTCAGCACAGCTCGTGGTGAAGGCTTCTGGGAGTTTTGGTCCAAGAATATATGGGGACCCAAGGTTAGGAACCAGTGACAAATCAAACAAGTTTAATGCAAGGTATTTCCCCCCTTTTCTCTTCTCTTCCCCCTCTTGCTTTTGAAAATAGCAAGTGCATTCCCATTTCCACTAGTAGCTTTGTAGCAGTGTACGGTACAAACTCTATGAGTTCTGTAGTACCACGAAAACTATGCAACTAACAGGTCAGATTGGGATTCCTGTTTAATATCTCCCAAATTCACCACTGAGATGTTGACCTGTCAAAACCTAAACAAAAGCTTCATAGCATGTTCTGTAGCACAAATCTGGTTTTCTAGCACCAGCCTAAATTTGTAATGCACTCATCCAGAATAGGAGGGTCCTACTGAGATACCTATAGCTGAAAGTATTTTGTTTTCACTGCATTGTTCTAGGTAACAAATCTTAAGTCCTGTGCTGCCAATCCCTTCCCACAGGTTCACTGTGCTCAGTGGACTAATTTATGGGGCAATTCTATCTGCACTGCTTCTTCCAGAAATGAGGAACCCCCGATGTGATTTCTCAGTTAATAGAGTTTTGTGCTGCCATCAAATTCAAGACGTGTGCTGGAAAAAGTACAACAACCAGCGTTGAAGTCAATACTAGATTTAAACAGGAGTTAGCAGAGAATTATTACTACAATCCTCCTTGAGCCATATGGCCCAGAATCCATTACTCTGGTTTGCTTTACCATTTTCAGCATGGCGAGTTTGCCTCTAACCGAATGTCAGCATTCAACTTGCAGAACCATCCGAATGCCATGCCCTCATGTTTCAAGCCTCTAAAAGAGTTGATGATTTTCTGAATAAATAATGTCACTCAAGGCTAGGCTGAATTTTGAATCCGCCGCTATATTTATTGGAAAAGGACTGTTCTTGTGTCAAATCTATATTGCAGTAAACTGCGGACGGTCACACACCGGAGTCAGTTACTAAAAGCCACACAAGGGGCGGATCACCAGCTGGCAGAATCACACCATCACATCAGAATGATCTTCAGTAGGATCAGCTACGCAGTCCCGCAGGGTGAAACAAATGCACCCGCATTGGTGCAAATTTAAAAATGGAAGAGAGCAATCAGCAATCCATAAAGCAAACAGATCTGCACTCTGCTAATACAAAGAGAGCAGCTTAAGCAGAAGCTATGGGAGCGAGAGAGAAAAACACATCTTCTCTGCGGGCACCAATGCATTATTAAATATATAGATTTCTCACTGTAAATATTTGGTAATATCATGCGAAGCATGATTTGAAGAAAAACGGTTGTTAAGTCATCTCCAAAACGAAAAGAAGCTGTCCTGTGAAAGACTGGTCAGGATTTCAGGATTAAAAGAAATTTGGGTGGAGAAAATGGTTTAGTGAAAAAATATGCCCATTTGGGAGAACATCAGTATCCTAGAAATCTCATTTCTTCGGGCAGGGAAGAGAAATTGGTGGTTTGTCCCAGTCAAGCAATTTAGCAAAGCACGCTAAAGCACAAAGCATCACAAAGATGGCATTTTCACTCTATGTCTTCTGAGCGAGCTTCTTTTCCAAGTAAATATCCCATGAAAAGAATGCTATATTAAGGTGTGCCATTTAGAGGGTTAAATGGGGGGGTATAAAATAATTTTTTGAATAAAGGGGTAAAAATATGTATTTTGATGCTAGGAATTCAAATCCGCTTTTTAAAAAATTGGATAGCATTTACCTCAGAAAATTGGCACCTGAACAAAAGACACTTTCACTGCTCTCAAAAACAGCATACAGTAAGAAACATGTATTTTCTATTGTATAAAATATACAGTTGCTATAAAATAAAACATATATTTCTAAAGAAACATCTACACTTTTTAGCACCCCCTCATTTTTGAATTTTGAAAGTCAGAAAACATGACCTGCCATGATGGTGCATGTTCCTGGACATGACTGCAATTTTGTGCAGAGACTGTACATACTTAGTAACCAGTCCACAACATACAATATTTTGCAACCAGTCCACAACATACAATATTTTTCAGTGTATAAGGCTATATTTTTGTCTAAAACTGTTAGACTAAAAATTGAGGCCTGTCTTACGTATGAAAGTAAGCCAAGGAGAGAACCCTGCAGTTCTGAAACTGTCATTTTGGTTTGGAAAAATGGAGGTTGTTTTAAACAAGGGGGTGTTTTATAGATAGAAAAATACAGTAACTGCTGTTGTGTACAGAAACCATGCATACTTTGATAGCCAGTCCTACTAACAGGGTTGAGGGTAAGCTAACAGAAAAACAACAAAATCTGTTTCAGATCTCCTCTAGTCCTGGTGAAGTCACTGAGATGTTCTGAAGTTCAGAACTACCATTCTCTGCTATATGTCTCTGCAGGTCGACAAAAAGACAGATATAATTTCAGCGTCATAGAGCAATATATATTTTAGGGCTGGGAGTGACTGTAAGCTATAACTGTAGCCTTGGAGAGAGAGGGAGGTGGAGAGAGATGGGCATATGATCTGATAACATATGCCTGTTTTCAATTAGTAGGGAAAATCTGGCCAGGTTTAATCTTGCTTCTTAATGGCAGGCAGAAATGGATATATCGCTAGATGTTTCATCAGCATGACAATGACAACATCTTATTCTGAAATGTGTCGTGGTAGAAGGGGTAGTCTGTGGAAGCATATTAGGTGTAAACAAAATAAAAATGAAAAGTACTTTGGTGCCACGTAGAAATATTTGCCATGTTAAATCTCTTTCTCTTATGGTCGCTCCGCAGCCGCTTGTCGGCTTGCGGGGCTTCTTTGCCCCCCTCGCGCGAAGCCTCGCGAGAGGGAGGTAGCGAGACTTCGGGGCCGGGCGGGGCAGCCTTATAATGCTGCGCCCGCCCGGCCCGGGGCCTCTTTCGTCTTGAGCGTTCCCGGGAGGAGAACGCTCAGAGCACGCGACGGGGGAGCAGTGAAGGCGCGGCTGCTTTCGGGGTGGCTGGTGCGGTTCCCGTGCCTGGACGCTGCGGCTGCTATTCTTTTTGTTGAGGGCGGCCGTGGTGTGCCGGGCGGGGGGCCTTATCAGCTTCCCGATCGCCCGACTCTCAGCTGAGAGGCGGGCGATTAGCGGGCGCCATTTTGTGGGACTAGCCTACGGGGGAGCGGCGGTGGCCTACCGGGCCGGGGATCGGGTCCGGGCTCTGGGTGCGGCTGCCGTTCAACTTTTGGCCGGCTCTGGGTCGTGGGCGGCGGCTGCGCGCAGGGTCGGGTTCCTTGTTTCTCGGCTCGTTGGTTACGCTGGGCCTGGTTTGAGCGCTGCGGCTGCTGGGGGCTTGGCTTGGGTTTTCCGAGCGGCTGACGCGCTTGGGGGCCGGTCTTATCTCTGCCCCGATCGCCCGACGCTCAGCTGAGCATCCGGGGCCTTGGGCGGACACGGCGCGGCTCGTTTGTGGCCGGCTGGTCCGGGTTTGGGCGCGGCGGCTGCTGAGGGCTTGGCTTATTTGGTCTAGCTGCTGCCGTGCTTGGGGACTGTTTTATCTTTGTCCCGATCCCCCGGCGCTCGGCTGAGTGTCGGGTGATTGACGGGCGCCATTTTGTGGCGCAGCCGGTACATTCGCTCCTGGTGTGGGTGTGGGTCTTCGGGCTTCCTGCGGTTTGCTCCTTTTTGAGGGGGATTGTGGCTTGTCGCAGGGCTCTTGTCCGGCCCCAGGGGGTGGGGGAAGAGGCTCGCTTGTGAGGGAAACGGGCACCTCTTTATTGCCCGGCTCTTAGTGGAGGGTTGGTTGAGTGGCGGCCATTTTGTGGTGTAACCGCCATTTTCTTTTGCTAAGGTTGGCCAGGTGGGGCGCGGCTGGCTGTAGGCCTTGGCTGCATAAGGGGGGTTGTATTGTTTAGTGGGATTTATATTGA
>JAHTLZ010000330.1:47323513-47361000 GCA_023846285.1 Phrynocephalus versicolor
ACAACAACAACAACAACAACAACAACAACAACAACAACAACAACAACTTTATTTTTATGCCGCCTTTCTCCCCGGAGGGACCCAAGGCGGCTTACAACAAATTCAAAAAAGTACAATAAAAGCAGTAGAATGTAAAAACAACACAATACCTATAAAATACTATAAAAATACTATACAGTATAATACAATAAAAACAAGATTAAAAACAGTAGCTACAGCAGAGTTTAAAAAGCTCCCCAGCCAATGAAACTAAAAAGTAAGATGTTATAAAAGTTGGTGAACGCTGGAGGCTCAAAAGGCCTGCCTAAATAAAGTCTTAAGGCCTCGCTTGAATATTTCAAGGGAGGAGGTGGTTCCCAACTCAAAGGGGAGGGAATTCCATAGTATCGGTGCCACTACTGAGAAGGCCCTATTTCTTGCCGCCGCCCCTCGCACTTCCTTGGGTGGCGGTACTCGTAGAAGGGCCTTCTCTGATGACTGAAGGGGGCAGACTGGATTATATGGATGAGATGCCCCTAGTTCTGTCATTTCTTGATCCATGTATTATACTACCTTGACAATGCAACACAAGAACAAAAATATGTCATTGCCACTTTGATACATGTAAGAGAAGGATAACATGTATCAAATACAATCTTGTATTTATTGGCCAATTAGTGCAATATAGAAATCAGTTCACAGATTGTTTACTATGAATAGCAGTACAGTAGCATCCCATGTAAGATGAAACACAAACAAGTGCACAACCCACTAGAAACCGTGGCTACCTGAGACACAAAGTGTATAAATGCATATAAAATGCCTACATAATACCTACATAACAAAACAACAGCTTTTCAACCTTATACTACATAGTTTTAACAGTTTGATATCGCTCTCCTGTGCGTTGGCTGGGGGTGGGGTTGCAAAAACTGACTTTTGCCCCGGGCTCTGGAAGCCCTAGCTACGCCTGTGTCCAACACCACACTAAGTCTTCTTATACTAGAGTAATTGTCCCCCAGCAATATTTGGCCATGGCCATTCCCCGCGTCCTTTCCCACCTTCTCTTTGCAAGAGAGGTACTGAGTAGAAATGGAAACAAAACAGAAAAATAGTGTTTCGTTTTGTTTCCCTTCATTTCCTTAGTCGTTTTGTTTCTTTTTTGTTAGTACCGTGACAATTTTTCCCCAAAAGGAAACAAAACAAAACAATTTGGAACTCTTCTTAACAAAGCATGGGAATCCAGGCTTCAACAACACAGCAGGGGGCTGACAGGGCAAGCACTGACTTCAGCACTCACCCTGACAGCCCCCTGCTGCGCCATTGGAAGCCAGGATCCCCTGACACAGCAGGAGGATGAGAGGGTAAGCAGTGAAATCTGTGCTGCCGTGCTCTTCTCAGCTAGGCGAGGGGTGGGTAGGTTGTGTACACCCACTTGACCCTTGCCTGGCAGAGAAAGATTTTCATTTCCATGCAGCAAGAACACCCTCACTGTTATGGTACGGAATTCAAAACCTTGCTCCATTGTGCCCTTCTCAGCCAGGCAACAGTCCAGTAGATGCACCACCCAGCTGGCACTTGCCTGGCTGAGAAGGGAAGTGGAGCATGGCTTTGAATATCCCACTGCCTGCTCCATTCTCCTGTTGTCAGCCCCACCTCTGCCCCCCCGTGGGTTGGGGTTTTTTTTGTTTTTTTTTGTTGTTGTTGTTTTGACAGCCCAAACTGTCAAAAACCCACCTGGGAGGTGGGGGCGACAACAGGAGAATGGAGCAAGCAGCGGGAAATTCAAAGCCCTGCTCTGCTCTCCCGTTCTGGCCACCATCACCCAGCTGGTTGTCCATCACAGCTGGATGGCGGTGGCCAGAACAGGAGAGCAGAGGAGGGGAAAATTCATGAATTGTTTTGTTTCAACAGTAAAATATGGTGTTTCGTTTCGTTTCAGTATGAAACATTTTGTAACCTTACGACACAATGAAACAGTGTGTCATTTTTCATTTTTCGCCCACCTCTTGTACTGAGTTACAAGCCTCTCCCTGTCCTGAGGAAGTTCCTATTGTTTGCTGAGGAGTCACATGAAAATAATGTTTCATTACCCTGCTGATCTTCCCACATGGGTAGGGTGTGAGCAGATCAAGGGGGAATCCCACTCTTGTTTCCAGTCCCTGTCCAGAAACAATATCTCTGGCATGCCACTGGCTCCCCCCCCCCCAAAAAAAAAAAAGACCAGCAGTGGTTTGATGGAATCTCCCTGACTACAGAGGGTGGCGATTCAGGAAGGGGAGGAGAGCATTCTCCAGATTGCCAACCTCAGGCCAACCTAATTAATCTGCAGGTTGGGTTCAGCCTATGGGCTGGACATTCTTTCGCTTACATAAAAAACATCAGACTTCATTCAGTGACTGGTTAGAGGCGCATTCAGTATTTTAACAAGGGAGGCTAATGAATGCTCACATTCTTTAGGTGCAAAGATTTTGTCTGAGCCTGATGAAATAAAGTAACTTTTCTGGACTACAACTCCGAGGATTCCTCCAGTCACCACAGTCAACAGGAATACTGACTTCTCAAAACTCTGGATTTGCTTTCTTTACTTGAAATTCATAGGATGCCCAATATAGACATTTGCCTTATGCACATGACAGCCGGTCCACAGAACCCTGGACTGATAACACAAATCTCTTCATCGTTCACATGTATGAAGTGTACCTTTCCCTCAGTTGTGGCACATTATCACTTCTCCGCCTCCTGGTCTTCTTTTTCAGCCAGGAAAGAAAGAAAAACTAGACCAAGGGCAGTGTGCTGGCTCTTCATGTTCAGTTGCTATGGTGCTGGGTACAAGACATAACCTTGAAAGTCTGCAAATACATAAGAGCCTGGGGTTCAGAGCACAAAAAGTAACATATTGCATGCAACTGATGCACAGCAAGCAAAGCCTTTTCTATCACAAGTCTCTGTAAATCAGGACATTTTTTTCTATGGGTAAAATAGGGACCGTAACATTTCACCCTCTACTTCTGAGACTGAGTTCATTATTCAATACTGCATATTATAAACTGCCCAGAGAGGGACAACACTAATTCATTCAAGTAAGTAAGTAAGTAAGTAAGTAAGTAAGTAAGTAAGTAAGTAAGTAAGTAAGTAAGTAAGTAAGTAAGTAAGTAAGTTGATAACTATTTAAGCTCTTAAAATAAAAAGCAGCATTAAAATGTAAATTATTAGAATCAACAGTAGTTAGTATCTAGACAAACGTCCCATTACTTACTGGCATGCTGAAACAATTATAAGCATCATGTCAGACCAGGAGATATTATCATAACTAATGGAAAGAAAATACACTAATTGGTAGTGGGACACCCAAATCAGCTACTCAGAAAAACAAGTCTAAATCTAGGAGCCGGCAGATGCTTATTTATGTTGGTATTAATATGAGTCAAATCCAAGTAACACAGTGATACTGATTCATAATTTCCTAGTAATACTTGGAAAGGGAGGGAGGAAGAGCTGTATTATTTTAGTTACAAAATATTTGAATTCTGTCTGGTTAAAATAGGCCAACAGTTGTCATGTTACATTCTAAAAGGATCTCAAAGCATTACTTCTCATCTAAAAGGATCCTGTTGCATTACTTCTCATCAGCTGGTTGGTCATAATTAGTACTTTGATTGCACGTATAATTTATTGGTTTGCAATGAATAAAATGACAAAACAGCATTTTGTCTTTCATTTTGTGCCCATCTCTATTCGCTCCCCTGTCCCCTCCAGGTGCTTCCTCTGAATGGGTGCCTGACGAAGGAGGCGAGGCTCAGAAGCACCAAACATCTGTTTGGTCAAAAAACAAACCAGTACCTGTTCAGCAGTTTGTGCCCATCTCTATTTCAGAGACATGAGGATGCTGAAGCCAGTGGCATTGCTATCTGGGTCCCAGGGAAACTGCCTGTGGCCTATTGCCACACTTTACCTACCATTGATATAGCAGGTAAATGATAGGCTATATAGCACACATCTCTTTATCCATCAACAGATAAGGGTAAGTTAAGAAGGTTTGGGAAGAACAGCCAAAGGCTGCTGCTGCTACCCTCAGCAACTGCTACCCAAAGTCTGCCTTGCATTGCCTACTGGGAAGGCCATTTCTGAGTTAACCTTTCAATGCCAAACTACCTCCAGTACTCTAGCAAGGCCTTACAATTGGAGGCATAGCTCTGAGGGAAGCAGACACACTGTTCTTACAACGAAAATCTAATGGCTTATAATGTCCACAGGCAAAACAATGCATGAAAGCCTCTTGAGTCTGATTTAATTGAACCAAGCAACCAACATTACTGATAGAATGGCTCAGCAAATTAAATAACTGAAACTTAAGCAGGAGAAGGAATTTAAGAAATCCCCTGCTTAGGTCTTGGGGGAAAATGGATTACGAAAATAATATTTTCTCTTGCAGCACTCTTATCTTATCACATAGTATATCACTGTGCCTCTCTTGCCTGGGGAAACAAGGGAATATACCTTAAAATGAGAAGACTGTGCCAATCTTTGCTTCTTGAAAGCCATCAACTTTAGACAGCTAATTAGGAAATGAAACAAACATATCTCTATTCTGAACCAAACCAGAAGCTTCTCCACCATATGCAGCAAGGCAACAATACATAAAGAAAGCCAATCCACAAAGCCAAAGCCTATGGGTGAGGAGAATGTATAGTTCCTGTAAGACAGGCATGTCCAAACTTCAGCCCTCCTGATGTTTTGGACCACAACTCCCAGAATTCCAAGCCTGTATTTCCAATGGCAAAGGACTGTGGGAGTTGTGTTCCAAAACATCTGGAGGGCCAAAGTTTGAACATGCCTGCTGTAAGATATATGCCTCAGCAAACAGCCCTGCAAACAAAGGTTGCTTATCAGTAACTGCAGTTCTTCAAGTAGTCATGTGTGAATTCACACATCTGGGTTCATTTCATGACTTCACAAACATCCTCATCATCTTTTAAAGCAGTGGTTCGCAACTTAAGGTAGGCATGTCCAAACTTCAGCCCTCCAGATGTCTTGGACCACAACTCCCACAGTACTTGGCCATTGGCAATCTAAGCTTAGAATTCTGGGAGTTGTGGTCCAAAACATCAGGAGGGCTGAAGTTTGGACATGCCTGACCTAAGGTAACCCATGTGTTCTTGTACTGGAATTTCCAAAAAACCCAGCCAACACAGCAGGTGGTGAAGGCTTCTGAGAAATGCAATCAAAGAACACCTGCAATCACCCAGGGTTGGGAGCCAACAGATGTGTTAGGATACTCCCTCTCCACCATATATCCTCCCTTCCCCAGGGGTCAGTTCTCAGTTCCCCTACTCTCCCATTATTACAGAAGAAACAGGAGTTGGGGCAAGGTGCATGGGCTGTGTCAATTCCCATACAACCACTTGAAGAACAGATAGTTACAGGTAAGCAATCTGTTCTTCTTTGTGGTCTCTGTGAAACCATGCATATGGGTGACTGGCAAGTTCACTTACATGCTGGTAGGACGTTGTGCCAATACAGAGGAGCTTACTTCTCTGCCAAAGGCAGTATCAAGCTTCGTTCTGACATCCAGCCTCTGTTTTATGAACATTGAATGCTGTGTCCAGGTTGCTGCCTTGCAGATGGTTCTCAGTTGAATTCCTCTGAGAAGCACCATTGACACAGCAACAACTTCAAGGAACTAGCCAGTGGCTCCTTTGCCGAAGGGGCATTGCATGTATTCCATATTGCTCATTTATGAAATGCACAGTGGCTGTGTGGCCATTTGCACTCCCTGTATTATGACTGGCTTTTAGAAAGCCTGTAAGTTTTGCATCCATCATGATTTGAACATGTGGTCAGAGTTGCTTAAATAGTCTCCTGAGTGACTGATTGGACACATCCTCGGAGACAAGCAGTCTCTTTTTACAGCTTTCTGTGCAGAAGTTGAAGGACACCAAGTGCCAGGCCTGAAGGGAACTCATTGTCAGAAGTGGCATGTGGTGGATGCCATGAGCCCATGATGTTATTCGGCCATGTGTGCTGTGACTTACAAGTTTGGTCTGAATTTGTTCATCAACCCCAAGAGTTTTTTCTATCTTGTCTTGAGGTAGAATATCCTCAATATTCTGCTAGAGGAGAAGAGAGTAGTAGCTCCATTTTTCTAACAAAAGGCTAACGCCTGGGTGACCCAAGAAATGCATAACTACATATCATCCCACCATGCTACAAGAATGTGGCAGCGGCACTCAGACATTACATTTCACTCAGGTCACTAGGATTGCACACTGAAGACTTACAGTTTGATGATGAGGGCTTCTTCAACAAGATCAAGGATGATATGGATAACCTCTACATTACAAGAAACGAAATACAGCTAAATATATAGGCTTCCATTCTCTCTCTCTCTCTCTCTCTCTCTCTCTCTGTGTGTGTGTGTGTGTGTGTGTGTGTGTGTGTGTGTGTGTGTTGTTTGGGGCTATATTATGGTGCACTCTGAACCTTGTCTGGGATGCCCCAACAATAAAAGAATGGCTTCCTTATCATGAATCAGATTCTCTACTCATCTTGATATTGGGGCATGATAGATGGCTTCTGCCATGATTCCTTTACAAGATCCAGAAGGGAGGGAAGGATGCCAACATAAACCAGTGGAATAGTGTTTTTGATGGTTTAATTGTATACCAGGTGTGAATGGGGGTAGATTAAACTTAAATCTCAAGTTGAAACAGTTTAGCCATGTGTGAGATCAAACCAGAGCAGGATCTAAAATCCTCAGAGTGGGATATGGGGAGCGGGGAGGGGGGGTTAGTGTCCCCAACATCCGACTCAAGAGTTGTCACAAGTATGGAAGAAAAGTCATCAGAGAGTTTGGCATCAGAGTGATCAGAACCAATGGAAAATTTAATAAAGGTGTCTTTTTCTTCCTGTACAAGTGACCTATGATGTAATTTGGAAGAAGCTGGCATGGTAAGTGTATCTGTGGAATGCTTTCCAGAGGTTTGCAGTGATTTGTCTGTTTTAGGAGCACAATGTCAATGTTTGGCATTTTTTCACATTATGCCTTCTACAACACATCCATGACTTTAGCAAATACGCTAAAACTTGTAATCTGGGTGTACCTAAGAAATTGGATCAATATCGTCACCTCAAGAACTGTCCAATAAAAATAGTACCAATGCAAGAGTAGGTGATGCCTTTATTTGACCACTAAGAATACCAAATAATTTGTGGGTCAAGCCCACTTCTTCAGGCCATGTACTTACTGTATATACTCTATAAACTGAGATTTTCAGCCCTTATGTTTGGATGAAAAAAATGCTCTGGGCTTATACTCAAGTCAATAAGTTTTCCAGTTTGGGGGGGGGTTAAAATTAGGGGCTTGGAGGGCTTGGGGACAGCGGTGGAGGGCAAGTCCTGATTCGGCGGGAAAAAAACTTCTACTCCAAAGCTGATCAGGTGGGAAATAAGACTGCTGCTGCTTCCCATATACAGTGGTACCTTGTATAAAGGAATTAATTCGTTCCAAATGAAATTATGTTAAGCAAATTTTCCTTTATACAAATTCCCATAGGAATGCATTGAAAATGGAGTAATCCCATTTTTATGTTGTACAGATTCTCCCCATAGGCAATTATGTTAAGCAAGTTTCCCCTATCTCCGGAATTTTTTATGTTGTAGAAATTTTATGTTATATAAGCTGTTTGTTATACAAGGTTACACTGTAATTCCAATTAGGTTTTTTAACCCTAGGGGCACCCCCTTTGGAGCTTCATAACTCAGCCCCCTTACCCCAAATGTTTCTAAATTTCAGGGGGCTGTCTAAAATTGCTTTCTTAAGGCACCCCTGCTACTCTGGTGCCTCAAAAGTAAGTAATTTTTGAGCACATGTTTTTTAAAAATATACACTCAAAATAATTTTTAAAATAAGCAATCAAAATTTACTCACCTTGGGACTCCAAAGTAGCAGGGGTACCTTCCCAAAGTGATTTTAGGGAACCTCCTGAAATCTGGAAAGATTTAGGGTTAAGGGGACTTAGTTAAGAAGCTCTAAAGGGGCTGGGGGTAGTATTGGCAACTGTGCAGGGACTGTGGAGGCAATCAGGGAGTTTATGGTATTAACTCCCTAATTGCTTCCACACTCCCAGCACACTTTGCCAGTTACTACCTCCATCCCCTTTAAAGCTTGGCTAGTATACCATATGTACTCAAGTATAATGGAAAAAAAAACACCCTCGACTGATACTTGAGTCAATAGGTTTCCCCCGTTTTGGGGGGTAAAATTGGGTCCTCGGCTTATATTTGGGTCAGCTTATACTTGAGTGTATATGATATATTTTATGGGTAGTGCATAAAAAAATACTGATAAATGAGTCCCAAAATTTCATGGCAGGTGGTTGTGCCAGATCTCTTTCTTAAGAGTGATTCAGAAGAAGCACAGATTGCATTGGAGGTGTGGTATTCAAACTACCCACCAGGTAGCTGTTGGTTGAATATCACCCTGTTCCTCAGACATAGAATTGCCAACTAGTTAATTTCCATCTATTCAATCCAAGTTTTGTCTGTAATATTTTCTGCTAGATGGGATGGTAAATAGAACTTCATAATTTAAGTTATACAAATCCTACTCCAGCCTTGGAAAACCGGATGTGGCTAGACAGTATTTCCCACCACACTAGTTCACACAGTCAAATGGAAACTACAGTCCAACTACATCTGACTGTAGTTGCCTACAGCACCGCCAGATAGTAATTGTATACGCCATTATAAAGCAACATCTATTTTCTTCACATTTCACTCTCAAATACATTACACTTAAATCTGAATATTGAATGCACAGCATACAATGGTAAATTTTGAAATGCCACAAGTCCCAGGACAGGAGGTTCTTCCTGCTTGGACCATGGTCTGCCAGTGTCTGAAGGGGGGTTCAATTATGCAATCAGATTTTCTGATTCATAGCCACATACAGTAGAAAAGCAGGTAGGTAGACAAATGACAAGTAAACACCTGTCATAGAATACTGAACTGACAAAAAGGGGCAGTGCTACCTATGAGGCACCTTGTATTGTGTAGTGGATAGATTGAAGATTAAGGCTTAGGAAGCCCAGGTTCAAATTTCTGTGTAGCCATGGAAGCGAACTAGATGTGTCGAACTGGTCAAACTACTCCTGAAATCTCTCTCTTACCATGAAAGCCCTATTAGGGTCACCATAACTCATTTCTGCCTTGACAGCACATAACAGCAGTGAAAATTATAGTGAAGCTTCGGGGGGGGGGGGCACTTTTATGAAAAGGCGGGGAAAATGCAGCAAAAGGATTTATCTCCCAACACCAGACAGAAAACTAGTGAGTAAACTAATTCCAGCTGTTTTTATGTTCACTGAGAGCACAGGATTAGCCATATGTGCCTGATTAAAGGAAGACTTTCAAAGACAAAAAACAAAACAAAACAAAAAATCCATAACGATGCCTCCCCTCCAAATATCCCTGGAGTAAAGCCTGCACTGATTACAAGTTCCAACATGGCACTGCTGAACTGTTCTCGCAGGACAGCGAATGTTCTTTCTAACGTTAACCTCAAACCTAAGGTTTCACAGTCATGCAACACAGGTTCAGCCCTTAGGGCTGGTTTGTTCAGTGGTTGAACACCGGTTTGGTGCTTCGAAAGCCCTGTCTCTTCCAGACGGCCCCTCATCAGCGGTAGCAGCCTGGTTTCCCTGACCTGCCTCCTCTGAGGACTGCCTCTCAGTTGACGCCTGCTGGGGGAACCTGTGTTTGAACTGGCAGGAACCAGTGGTTCGTGCTCATCCCTATAATGATCCCTTGTCCTCTTTTTTCTTTGAACAAAGACAGTAGACATCCCAGGGGAGTGGGTTATACCCTAGTAAACATTCAGAATCCAAGAGTACATTCCTCATGCTTTTTTCCCCTCTGGGTGGTTCAATATTCCCATTCAATCTGTGTTTGTGGGGTCTGTCCTGTAAAACTCTTGTTTCTTTTTAAGTATCCTCAGATGCCCGGAGCTAAAAATAGTAAGCTAAATGAGGTCATACCAGTGCTGAACAGATCTGTACAGTAATTTCTTGAGTCCTGGAAAGAAAGTCCCTGTTGTATCAATCTAAAATGTCATTGGCTTCCTAAGCCATCTCATAATATTGGCACCAATATCTAATTTAAAGTTTGCAGGCAGAAACTCCTGCATCCTTGCTATAAATATGGATCCTTCATCCTCAGTGGAAGGATGCCCTGGATGGCTTGTGAGATTAATAATAGGAGACAATATCTCTGTGTTTCAGTACTTCACTAGTACAGCTACAGCACTGGCTACTCATTGCAGTATCATCTGAAAATAATTCAGCAGCAATCAAGAAACAAACCAGAAGCACAGGATCAAACAAGGATGCTTCCAGTAGGGGAGTTCTTAGCACTATAAATCAAAAGTCCCTGTGCAGTTGTTCCATTTTTTTCTTGAATTATTTCCCCCCACAAAGAAGAAACCTAAGAGACAGATAGAAAGCACAAAAGGATTAAAAAAAATCAAAGACCACATGTAAAATTCCATATATAAATAGCATAATAGTTTTATTATTTTTAATACAAAAAAATACAAAAAAATGAATAGCATAATAGAAATCTCAACTGAAAGGGCCTCAGGTTTGGCAGCTCTTCATAGCAGTGTCTGTAGAATAGGCATGCAGTCTATTTATTCAGTTCTGCATTAAGTCATTTTTTAAATCTATGTACATAAACCAGTCCAACTTGCTTATCCAGCCATTCTTTGTGTCAAATGTGTCCTTTAGGAGGCTTCAGTCTAATACCTTCAATGATTCCTTGGGTCAAAAGGTTTTTAGGCTTATGTTAGGCAAATATAGCTAGTTTTAAAGAACACTAGTTGATCCAAGTATATTTGTAATGAAGGAACAGAGGGTGGTGCTTGATTGTCCTACCCCAGAATTCTGCCCATATTACTCGTTCGTCACAGGCAGGTCATCTGAGGGTACCGACACCGAGGGAGACCCGCAAGTCAACAACAAGGAATCGGGCCTTCTCGGTGGTGGCGACTAGACCCTGGAATCGACTTCCATCAGAGATCTGCCTGGCCCCCACGTTGCTGACCTTTAAGAAAAGAACGGAGACGTGATTATTTAAATCTGTCTTCCCTGGTTACTAGCTGTTACACTCTTTTATTCATCTTGTGATCTGCTTTCATCTGTCCTTAGCCTATTTTATTTAGCTCTGATTTATGAATGATGTTTGATCCACCTATATTTTTATTGTTATATTTTTTGTTTTTTATTATGACTTTTGTATTGTTGTATATTGTCATGATTTGTTTCATGAATGGCTTCTGCCAGATGGGCTGTATGTAAATTAAATAAATAAATAAATAAATAAATAAATAAATAAATAAATAAATATTGTATTGGTTAGGTTTGTCAAGGCCTTGTGCTTTGAGTCCAGTTTAGGGGCCTTCCAGGTGACAAAAAATGAACCACTTTCTTACCAGTTAATTTAGCAAAAGAGGCTCCAATTCTGTGACAGGCATACAATTCTCCATATTTTTATTGCTTTACTTTTTCCATATGTGCAACTATTAAACAACATGAATTTTATCCTCTCCAAAACTTCTTCCATGAAGCTTACTGAATCTGGTCAATTAATCTGCAATAAGTTCTTAAAATGAATAAGTTCTCATGTTAAACAGGCTGGATTAGACATGTGCATGATACAAATGAACAATCTTGTTGACTCTTGTAAATACATAATAATCTATAAATTATCACTGATAAAATGTTAGACTCTGAAGATTTTGTCCTCCTAGCCAAAGCTTGATTAATACTCAAATTTCATATCATTTATCCCAGGCAACTGTGGGGCTTAACGCAAGAGTAGAAATGTACAGGATGTCACTGCTAGGCACTGAATTCTTGGGCTGCTTGAGAGGTCCTGGTAGATTTGCTAACGCTCACCCACTGGCCCCATTAAAACATAAACATACAAACAATGCTAGATGCTTAGTTGGTGGCCACAGACTTTACTTCCCATAGTAACCGGTTTATTGTGGGCATCATGGGGTCATTTTATGGTAGCTCCTGATTGCTCACTTGGAGTTAGCCAATACAGTATAGCATACACTATGCCTACCCACTGCTGCCAAGTTGGTTTGCTAGTTCTGAAGAAATGGCTCCCCAGAACGGACTGTGGGGCAGGTCCTTTTACAATGAAACATCCCAGGGACGCAGTGTGGTAGGTCACAAGATTCCACTTTTGTCTCTAAATGTGTGCAGGAGAAAAAGAATGTGTGCAGAAATAAAATGCAATTCAGTCTCCCCTGAAGGAGTGGCATTACAATACAGATACTAAAAACAGAGGACTGGTAACAAAAGATTGCAATCTGTCTTTCCCTACATACCAAATAAATCCAAGGGAAGAGCATATACAGACCATGCTTTGTGTGCTGCCCACATTTGGTATGTAGGATAGATTTACACAAGCCCTTTGCTTCAGGCATTAAGTCAGCCACATGCAGGGTTGCAATGGGGAAGGGATGTGGAGGTATGCACATTTCCTCACCCCAATGTCCTGCCTGGTGCATAGATCACCACATGCTCAGTACAAAAGTAAGAGTAGGCTCTGTCATCACACTTGACTGAACATGTTTACAGTATTCTTGCAATTTGATCTCCTGCAGCTGGACACAGGGATGTCCCCAGATGAATAAGGAAGACTTAACCAACGATTGGGCATGTTTGGATGCTGGGGTAGAACTTACACAGGCATTCACACCCCCTTCCCACTTTAAGTCCACATCTGCAAAGGAGTACAGCTCACCTGTTTGCTATTTCAAAACTCTTTGCTCACTTTATTTTCAGACATTAAGCAGAATGTTTATCCTTATATGCTTTCCCTCTAGCGAAAGGATTCTGATATGAGTGCTTCAGCCACTAAACTTCCCAACTAAACTTGGGCTTCCATTCCAACTACAGTTCACAGAACAAACAAACAAAAGGAATGTGCAAAATTCAGCGATGAGAAAAGCATGACTTATGACAGATGTCTTTTATCAACTGAGGGGCACTACTTCTATATACTGTGCATGCAAAGTGTATCATCCACT
This sequence comes from Phrynocephalus versicolor, assembly GCA_023846285.1. NCBI lineage: Eukaryota > Metazoa > Chordata > Lepidosauria > Squamata > Agamidae > Phrynocephalus > Phrynocephalus versicolor. The sequence goes on from JAHTLZ010000330.1 coordinate 47,336,595, forward strand.
TTGCCCCTAACTACCAGCAAAAATGTGAGGTAAGCTTACAAGTTACTGGCAAGATTTTTTTTTTTGACAATGTCATTTTCTCTTCATTTCTAATCATCATCATTATCCTAGAACTGCATAGCTGGAATACCCCATATACATTTCGAAAGCGTAGCTATGGCACCACTTAAAAAACACTGATTTATTCTTGGCTAGCTCTGTTTCACTCCCAGGTACTCCACTACCTCCGTTCAATACAACAAAATGACACATTGTAGTTTTAGGGTTCATCAAGATTGGTTTATTTGAAGTGCCGTGCTATATAAATAAATAAATAAATAAATGTGGTTTCTAGACAGATTTCTTATGGCAAAATTGTTCCATGCATCTACCTCTCCAACGTCTTTTACTTAGGACATTCCAGGAGCCCTGTTCACACAGAGGATGAAAATAATACCAATTTCTTATAATATTCACTCTCTTTTTTCTTAGCCTTCGTCCGATTTTTGCCATCCTAGTTTCTGCTCCTTTCACTCTCCCACACTATTTATCATCCCTACCCACCTACCATCCTTCTGGTGCCAAAGTCTCTCCAAATTACAGTTCTGTGAGTGTTCAGTACTTCTTTGTGTCATGTCTCTGTTTGCAGCAAGTGCTTTTAAAGTTACAGGAAGTTTAGCACTGAAGTGATTCATTCCTTGCAGTTCATTAGGGTAGTGTTCAACATTCTGGCAATGGAGAGCAAGTTTATCAGTCTGCAATAAAACCCAAACCATTTTACTTTCAGTCCATTCTACTATAAAGCAAACTTGTTTCCTAAACCATACTGTTCTTTTTTTTTGTTTTGTTTTAAGCTGCAAGATCATTTTCACAGCTTTGGGAAATGGGAGATCTGATGCCTAATGCTCTGTAATAACAAATACAGACTAGATCAGCAAGTTCCACACTGTGCCACTTTGTTCTTTGTAATCTTGTGCTTATCTCATCGTAAAATATTTTGAAAGAATGAAAATTTCAAAAAAAATATGCATTGTTATTTGTACTTCAGGACATGACCCCAGTTGGAGTCAAAAGAGATTGATCCCATATTCTGAGGCCTCCTTGCATCACTACAAATGCCACAAACTACAACCCCATCAAAAGTCTGCTCCAGTATATCAAACTATACTAAATAATAACTATAGCAGCAGCAGCAATAACTACAGCAACATATGAAATAAAGTCTATTTCAATTCATGACCCTTTCTAGGGTTTCACAGAGTACTCAGTAATGGTCTAGCATTCCCATCTGGCACAAATTAATGAGATATCTGTCACCAAAGGAGGGGGGAATCCATATGCCAGGCTGAATATGAGAAACAGAAAGGCATTGAAAAGGGTTGCATGTGATGGAAAAAAGCAAAATATTATTTGGATATTTTAAAATGCAGCAAAACGATGAATGCTGGACCCACGGCTTCAAAGCAGCACAAACGCCAGTCCTTGTTTCTTAACCAAGAAACCTAAGGTTTCCAACTAGATATCTATGCCTTTAGCAAGTATATTTTATTCTCCTACCCTACCTCCTGCGTTGTTTTCTCTTTTTTCCTTTCTGACATTTAACATTAAGACAGCTCAGCATGCTCAAACATTAATAGCTTCCATTTTTGAAACTATTACATGAGAATTATAATAAAGTATTATTAATTTTTACTTTTGTAGACCTTATCATTTCTCATATGAGGGCTCCTTCTGGTTTCTCACTGCTTCCCTTTTGCTGCTGTTGTTGCATACAATACTCTCAGTGTTTACCACAGAGGTTTACTGCTAGGAGTAAAATTCTTAGAATCATAGAATCATAGAGTTGGAAGAGACCTCAAGGGCCATCTAGTCCAAACCCCTGCCATGCAGGAACCCCTATCACAGTACTCCTGACAGATGGCCATCCAGCCTCTGCTTAAAAACCTCCTAAGAAGGAGACTCTACCACCCTCCGTGGCAGCATATTCCACTGCCAAACAGCTCTAACTGCCATGAAGTTCTTCCTATTGCTTAAATTGAATCACGTTTCCTGTAGTTTGAGAACACTGCCCCATGTCCTAGTCTCTGAAGCCATGGAAAATAAATCAGTCCCCTCTTCAATGTGACATCCTTTCAAATATTTAAACATAGCTATCATATCCCCTCTCAGCCTTCTTTTTGTAAAGCTAAACATTCCAAGCTCCCTAAGCTGCTCCTGGTAAGACATTTCTTCCAGACCCTCAATCATCTTAGGCGCCCTCCTCTGGATCCAGTCAAGGTTGTCAACATCCTTTTAAAATTGAGGTGCACTGAACTGGACACAGTACTCCAGGTGGGGTCTGGCCAGAGCAGAATAGAGTGGTACTATCACTTCCCATGATCTAGACACGATGCTTCTGTTGACGCAACAAGAATCATATTGGATTTCTTGGTCGCCACATCACACTGCTGACTCGTGTTCAATTTGTGGTCCACCAGCAATGTAAAAAGAGCAACAAAAAAAACTTAACCCTGCCTCCCTAAACAGATAGCGCCCTCAGGTAGTGAGCCTGCCAGGGAAGAATTTTCTACTGAATTTTAGATTTAGTTTCCTAACCGTGTGATTTGGAAGTTCTAACACTGGAAACTGACTCCTGCATTACAAAAGCATTTGGGGAAACAAAATCATTGATAAGGTGCTCAGTAGACTAGTATTAATTAATTAATTACACAATATTTTGTATATAGAAATGTTTTCCTCTATAGTCTGGTATTCTATTTGTTCAATCCTCGCATCTACATGACATATACATCTATTTGGCCTGTATCCCCAAATAAATTTTACATGTTTATATTTCTCTCTCTCTCTCTCTCTCTGTATGTGGTGTCATTACAGTCGTGACTGACTCTTCATGACCCCATGTCCATGGAGTTTTCTTGGCGGGAATACTGGAGTGCCTTGCCAGTTCCTACTCCAGGCGCCTACAGCACCTGGTATTTCCTGGTGGTCCTCATCCAAGTACTAACCAGGGTTGGCCCTGCTTAGCTTCCGAAATCAGGCGAGATCGGATGTGCTTAGGGTGTATAGGTATTATATTTCTATACCACCCCTTTAATGCAAACAAAATCTGCATTTTTGCTACCTTCTGAGATGAAGTTTTTATTTTAAAAAAACGGTGACACCTAATAGGCTTAAAGAACAACTTTCTTTTCCCTTCATGGAGGATTAGAAGAAGTTTTTAATGTCCTAATACTAAGCAGCTAAGCTTAATAATATCGAGGAACTGAAATTTGATGGGGGAAAGCAGGAACTTCCATAAGAGCCTCGTGGTGCAGTGGTTAAATGCCTGTACTGTGGGTAAAACTGTGCTCACAGTTCAATCCGCGGTAGCCGGCTCATGGTTGACTCATCCTTCCATCCTTCCGAGGTCGGGAAATTGAGTACCCAGCTTGCTGGGGGGGGGGGCAAGGTGTAGCCTGCATAATTTTAAAAAACTGAAAACCGCCCAGAGACTACTTGAAGTGGTATGGGGTGGTATATAAGCAGAACACTTTGCTTTTTTGCTTTGCTTTTACAGTTCAGTACCAGTGATTGCACATGTTGGAAATGCACTCAAATGGAGCAATATTACCCAGATCTAAAAAATGGGTAGCTCCTGACAGAGAGCCAGAAAGGTGTGGGTAGGAAAGCTTTGGAGGTGGGCTAGTTCCTGCTGGCACATACTGTACTTGGTGTGATCACCAGCAGAAGGAGCAGACCAGCTCATTCCCACAGCACAGCAAACAGCAGGATACATTCCTATGTAGCCACTGAGATAGCCCTCAAAAAGAAACAGTCCAAAATATGCAGATGGCAAAATGTGTCCTTTCCCTTTTCTAACCAATATGAAAGGGTTGCACTTCTTAACACTTTCAGTGAACCTATGTAAAGGTATCTGATGTTTATACGCCATGTGAAACTCTGCAGTAATTGGAAGCCTTTTATGTAGAGGCAGATAGCAATTTTTGCAGACAAAAGAAATTGCACCATCTACTTGTGGAGGTCCACCAGATGTTGGAGCAAATTAAGATTTTGCTTTCCAGGTGTAACAAGCGGAAGGTTGTTGTCAGTATCAAATAAACGCTAATTGATTCCATGGATTACATTGTTCTTCATATGATGCTTACATTGTTTTAAAAATAAAATATCACCAAGTATACATTTTTGTGAGTACAGTATCGGGTTTCTGCAGGGTGCAAAGGATTTAAAAGGCAGAACATGATCTGCCCCTATAATAGGCTAAATATACAACTTGAAAACCACAGAAAGAAGCCGAGTTGAATAATAAGCTGGCATAGCTACATTTCTGAAAATAGATGCATCTGAAATAGCACCTACTTATCATTGTCGAGTATACTGCAAGATTCAAAAGGTAAGAATCAAGTTAATTTAAAAAAAGAAAAAAGTAATCTTTAATAAAGAAAAGTGATTCAAAAGGTAAGAATCAAGTTAATTTAAAAAAAGAAAAAAGTAATCTTTAATAAAGAAAAGTGGTAGTTTAATTTGGCCTGCTGAGTAAACTACAGATATTTTTTTCACCATATGGTAAAGACCACTTATATTAAATAGCCTGGAAGAATAGATGGAACACAGGTCTATTATAGCAAGGAAACTGAAGGGTTGTAAGATTCACTGGATCTAAATTAGTCCTCCCATGATACAGAACAATTAGTAGCAATACTATTTGTGAGAACCTCTCTGGAAGTTGAGTCATGGCTACTAGTCTAGCCCTATTTATTGGCGAGTTTTATCACCACAATGCATCCAGTGTTTGACTACGTATATCAATGGTTACCAAACTTTTTCAACTCATGGCTCTCTTCACCAATAGGACTGTCATATCTACAAGACCAGGACCTGCATTTTCATTTATCCGCATCCTGAAAAAACAAAATAATAAAATAAATCTAAAAATAAAACATATGAATGCACCTTTCCCAGGACGTATTACCAGGGCTGGACACTAGGTGAAACCAGAGGCAATGCTACATACAGGTGGCTGGCTGGAAACAAGTTTCTGGAAAAATGAAGCAGCCAGATTTTTTCTAGAGGGGGAGGCAGGGAAGGCCCTCTTGCCAAACAGGACAGGAAACACAGTCTTTTGGCAAGACTGAGCCAGGGTTCCCTCTCTACACCATGCACAGACACCAGTGAAACTTCATGTAAGTGCAGCAAATAATTTTTGGGAGGGGGAAGTGAGGGTGGAAGGATGAGAGGATTCCATGGCATCCTTGTGTGGGTTTCCTGTCACCCGACAGCACCACAACACACACTTTGGGAAGCACTGGACTTTATCATGGCACACTTCACAGTATGGCTGTGTCTTAACTGGGTCCAGGTCTATGCTGTACTTGGGTTGGGCGAGAGGAACATCTCAGGCTACAGGGTATGGCTTGTGTCAGGATAGTACTCAGCACCTGGAGCTAGCCTGGTGCTGTTAGGTGCAATGGAAGGTGCTACCCATGCTGAAATAACCTTCAGGAACCAGTCTGGTCACTTCTTGAATATAACATCTGATGGACTGTGAGAGGTGCCATCTTTTCCTTCAACTCGCACTGCAGGATCTGTAGGGCACACCTTTGATGCAACACTTGTCACCTGTATTGCTACAACAAAGGTCTTTATGTTGTTTAGAGCATAAAATGCAATGCAAAACACGGCAAAATTAAAATCCGAAACAAATTATTCTCAGAGTAGTGCACCCTCACATAATGGTTCAGGCAGATATCTTAGCACTTGCCTGAGAAGCCATCTCCTCCTACCACGTACAAAGGAATGTCTCTGTGTAGAAACATTTGTAAGAGGTGTTTGTAGTAATTTTGAACGCTTCAATATGTGCTGCTTTCCTGAATTCCAATGTGTATTTATGATGGCCGGTAGTAGGATGGTGGCCTGAAATGCTCACCTGAAACACCAAAACTGGATAAAACTTCCACATGCGATGCTTCAGATGAAGCCAACAATAGAATATCCGTTTTCTAGGGATCTTCTACCTACGCATCTGATCATTAATGCTGAACAGGAGGTACAAGTGAGTCCTTAGATGAGACTCAATAAAGTATCCAGCCTGCCAAGGTATTCTAATCCCATGTAGAAGCAGCAACCATTTCTTTTGGGTAATTGCCTTTTGCTAGATAAAATAGTGTATCTAACTGCTGCTACAGTTTTTGAGACAACTACTTTTTCAGGTAGGCCTCTTACGTTCTTGGCCTTCATTTGTGACACTAGCACCCCTCTTCACAACAGAAGAACCACTATATTCCACCAGGCAGCCTTTCCTGGCTCAGTCTAATTGGGGTAGAATCCGGGCTAGTGTTGGTACTCCCCGTCACTACCACGTTGCAGATCCTGATCACACCTCCAATATAGGATTTCCTCTTCAGTAGCACTCCAAGCCAAGACAGCAGGAAAACAGGCAGATCCTTCTTCTAGCCTCCCCAAGAGCTAGGAGTAGGCGCCCGCTATTTACACAGCTCCTGAGAGGTTTAGCTTAACAAATATACCTCCGGAAGGTGGCAAGCAGGAGTCTAGATCGAACACTTCGGGCTGTAAATCAGCCACGTGGAGCCTTGGCTGCCGGAGGTGACTTCCTGCTTCGTTTGGAGCCAACTGCGCGGCAAGATTAGCCAGGGAAGGAGGAGAGCCAGAGACACGCGCAGGCACACACACACACACACACACACAATCACACACACAACCCGGGCGAGGGAAAACCGAAAGGAGGGAGCCAAGCGACAGTAGGGGGTGGCGGGAGGAGGGGGAGGAGGGCAGGGTCTTTTCTCTCTTCCGAAGGAGGGGGTAATTTTTTTAATAAAAGTTTCTGGGTTTGCCCGGAGGTAATCGAGCAAGCAAGCGAGCGAGCAGCAGGAGTCAGGCGAGGCGGCGGCGGCGGCGCCTCGGAAAGATTGAGGCCGGGCTGGCGGCGGCGGTGAAGAAGAAGTGGTGAAGCGGCCGGGGAGGGGAGCCAGAGGAAGAGAGAGCGGGGCTCCGCGCCAGGCGCCTGCCAGAGCAAGAGCGAGAGAGGGCGGGAGGAGAGGCGGTAGCCTCCGCCGCCACAGCAGCAGCAGCAGCAGAAGGAGGCGGGAAAGCAGGGGGGGGGAGCTCCTAGCAGAGCTCGCCTCGGAGCAAGGGAAGGAGCAGCACTCGCCGCCGCCGCCGCCGGGACAAGGGGGGGGGGGATAGCGGGAGGCCGGCGGGGAGCTTGGTCAGGCCGGGAGGGCGGCGGCGGCAACGGCGAGGAGGAGGAGGAGGATGCGGCTGAAGGTGGGCTTCCTTTTGCGCGCGGTGCTGCTGCTCGGCTCCTTCCTGGGCTTGCTGCTGCTCTGGTCGTCGCTCTCGCCCCGCGCGGAAGAGCCCAGCCCGGGCGAACGGATTCGGGTGAGTCGCTGCTGCCGCCGAAGGCAGCCTCCTTAGGGGTGTGTAAGGGGGCGAGCGCGTGTGTAAAGGTGCGTGTGTGCGTGCGTGTGCGTGTGTGTGCGCGCGTATGTAGCCGGAGGGGTGGGGTGCCGCCGCCGCCGCACGGACCACTTGCCGGCGCTCCCGCCCCCTCCAACCCCCCCTTCCAGCCCTGGCGAGCGCCGCGCCGGAGCCCCTCCTGCTGGCGGTGGCGCCCGGGTCGGGCCAGGAGGGGGCGGCTGGGTCTGCCGCTGCTCTCCCTGCTGCCCAGGCTGCGGCCTCTGGCGTGGGCAAGGCCCCGGGAAAGGGGACGCGCGAGGGCCGGCGGCGGGTGGTGGCGGCGGCGGCTTCCGACGGGGCACTCCGGCCACCCAGGGGCTCCCCCTCGCCGTCGAGGAGCGCGTGCGCGCGCGCGCGCGCGGAGATGGGGTTGGGGGGGTTGAGTTGGGGGTCCCCTCGGCGGTGCTGCTGAGTGCCTGCGGGCGCACCCCCACCGCACCCCACCGCGTACCGTCCAGGCGGGAGGACCTTCAATGGCTGGGCCTTTGCTCGGATGTCAAGTCTGCTCCTCAACCTTCCTCTCCTCCTCCTCCTCCTCCTCCTCCTCCCCGCCAGCTCCCCGGTGTAATCGGAAAGGGTTAAAAGTTGGCCGAGAAGGGAGGCCCGCTGCCTTCTTCTGGGCTGAGAGTCAGCTGTCACTTTCAGGTCATCTGCAGCGAGAGTCCCCCAATGTCTATTAATTCAGAATATCTTTTGCTCTCCGCTCTGCGTTTACTCCCAGGAATCGACATGTTGCAAGGGTTCGTTGCAGATGCACTGGGAACGCAGAGCAAAACTTTTCGCTGTCGTGGTGGTGACATGGGCCCCTCTTTCAGGCTGACACTAGGGCTTTGCCCTGGTGTGGTTTTTAAATCAGGTCACCTCACCCACGGTTGTACTTGCAGCATGCTAGGGATTTAAGAGCCCACAGATCCTATACTGGCATGTTCATGCCCTGCCCTTTCATGTTAGTGATGCGTGTCCTTCCTCAGAAATCTGACTATCATGTGAAACTTCATCCCGGAAATAAATGCAAAATGTGTCTATTGGATTGTAGCTCAGAGGCTGTTTTAAACTGGGTATGTGCAAAGCTTCAGATAAGTGATTTTTCTTGCCTGTCTGGTGTCATTTTTAAAATTTTAAGGACGTGAATAAAATTCATGACATTAAGTAATCCCGAGCATGAATCTGGTTTATAGACCATTGGTAGAGTTCTGTCTTCTTTGTGACAGGTCTTCCACCTGGTGCACAGAGAAATCCAGCAGATGATGCTTATTATTATGCCAAAAAAAACTTGGCCATTATATTTTATGTGTTGAATTGCTGCTAAAGACATAGAAACACAACCTGTCAAATAGGTAGCAAGCAACCATACTTAAAGTCAGAGAAGGACGTTGATGCTTTAAAAATATCATGCATGTTTGTGGTACCATCGATTAAAATGACAAAGTAGCATTTGTAGTGCATGCACATTTTGTGCATCTCCTTAGCTGTGCTTCACTGTTTGTACATGAGCTGAATGTTGCTTCCTTGACAATACAATACTTACAAGATTATAGGGTATGTTTTTATTTTTAAACTTAATGGTAAAACTCTGACTCATGCATATGCAATCCACATAATTAACACAGCATTTAATTGGTAATGCTGTGTATTCTTAATAAGTGTTCCACTAGCCTCTGGGTTGCTTTGAGTGCAAATCCAACATGTTTTGAATTCCCCCCCCCTCAGAAATGCATGTAGGGACCCAAGTACTGTACTGTATAGAGAATACTCTGAACACCAGCAGTTTCTTTTATCAAAGCTTTTCCAAATTCACCTCTTGATAGCTAAATGGGAAGAACTGAAGAAATTGAATGAAGTTTGAAGATAATTTTAAATCTTTAGTTTAAATTAGTCATTGTGTGAGCTTGCATGTTAAAAATACAGCAGGAATGGGGAAATGGATCATGACTGAGAATAGGCTTGATGCCAATATATTACATAAAATATAACAACAGAGAAGTACAGTGGTACCTTGTATAAAGGAATTAATTCGTTCCAAATGAAATTCTGTTAAGCAAATTTTCCTTTATACAAATTCCCATAGGAATGCATTGAAAATGGAGTAATCCTATTTTTATGTGGTACGGATTTCCCCCATAGGCGATTATGTTAAGCAAATTTCCCCTATCTCTGGAATTTTTTATGTTGTACAGATTTTATGTTATACAAGCTGTTTGTTATACAAGGGTCCACTGTATAATAAATAGACACAGCATTCACAAGAGTGCAGGCACCACCATGTTAACTGCAGCTGTTGGGTGGCACATGAATACTTAAAAACTGGCTGGTGGAAAAACCCCATTAGTAGTAAACTTCTTCCTGAAATGCCAGGGGTAGCAAGTTCTTTTCATCAGCTGAATATTTTATCTGCTTGGGTGAACTGAGAATATTAAGATAACAAAGAACAAATGTCTGAAGTGTCTGAATCTTGACATGTATAGAACTTTTCCAGGCTTTGTTCACATGAGCTGTGGCTTTAGGCAATGGCTACAAATCCTTCATGCACTTCAACGCCTGTACTCTTCTTGTTGATAGAAGAATAAAACCATGGAAGCCAACAAGTATGGGTTCCTTTTGGCTGTTAGCTTTTATAACCTTGATTTTCCACAAGAAAGTTGCTAAGGTATGGACTGGCTCCTTCCTTCCTTCCTAGAGAGCATCTGCCATCTCACAGAAACCATAGACACTGGTGTAGAAGAGAGCTTGAAGACATCTTTGTAGTATATGATCTTTCTTGAGAGAAAAAAATGCAGATAACAAAAATAAGGAAAGCAAGGAAATCTCCTTCTGTTGAGCCATCTCATTAGACCACTTTTCTGGTATTATCTGCTATGGTTTGATAGGGTTTGAGGCAGCAGATTTTCCTACCATATGGTATAAAAGGCCCTGTGGGGAGTAGTCCGCAAGGACTGTTTGGCCAAAGGTGCATGACTGTGATGCATTCCAAGCATTTTAAAAAATGCATGCCATGCTTTGCACTGAAATATTTTGTATCTCTCTTCCTAAACACTGTTAAATGGCCTAGACCTCTTTGGAGGGCATAGGCAGTATGTGATGTAGGCGGTTGAGATTTGGGCATGAGACTTCCTGCATGCAAAGCATGTGCTCTTCCACTGAGTGATGACTGCTCTCCCAGATCATCCCTAAGGAAGCGCTTAGTGTTGTTGGCTTTTGTTCTGTGTGAGCCCAGCCAGAGAGATTACTGCATGTAGGCTAGCACTGTTAAAAGAATATTTTATGAGCTCTCAGGCTGAAGTAAATAAGGGAATCCATTTCTGAAGAAAATTTCATGGAAAAACATCCTTTGTCGACAAGAGAAAGTGCTGAAAGGCCCGTGTGGTGGAGAGCAAAGGTTGATTTGGTGGGATTTGGCTTTAAGCTTATGTCTTTGTTACAAACTGTAAGTGCAGCAGAGCAGATGAATCAGGATTAAAAGCCTGATTAAATCCTGTGTGTTTTAAAAAGCATGTGTGAAAATGCTTATACACTGATTTTTCTCTGGAGAAAGCCATAGTTTTCCACAGCTGCAATTTCATACAGTGGGATCTACCTGAACAACGGACTGCACAGTGTTGGGCTGGAGACGGTGTGTGTAAATAGGTGCCCAGCACTGTGATCCTGCTTTCTAAAAATAATTGTTTAACAGTAAACAGTGTTCTTTTGAGGCAGTGTGCCGTTAAATTAGTTTACAAGTAGTTTGTTGGAAAAAAAACCAACATCCTCACTAAGTGTTATACACATGGCTAGAGCAGTGATTGTGTGACATGATAAGTGTCATTCCAGCTGTGTGCCGGGATAAAGTCTCACTGCTGGTATGATACAGGAAACGGGAAGGAAGAACCAACCCAAACAGGGCCATAAATCCCAGCTCTTTGATACCTGTGTGGTTTGTGAACTCCTACGCTGCTGAGCCATTTGATTGCATAATTTTTCTGGCATGTATTGCCAGAAACTTGTAAACATGGTGCTGTGTGAAAACAAGAACGAAAAACAATTTGCAGGTTCAACAACTCTGTGAACTTTTATTTAAAAAATATTTTTTTTATTGAAGTCTGGATTATATAGTAAGTTAAGCCTATCTTTCTTGAAAATGGACAATGTATTGTTTCTCCATTCTGAAGCAGGCTGTGTTCCTGAGCTGGAAAGCCTTTCTTTCAGGCTGTTGTGAGGACGAGCAAGAAAAAAAATCATTAAGTACTTTGCACATTGAGGTGCTGATGCAGCATGCTGGTAGGAAGGATCATGGAAGGGCTGCTAAGGGAGGCTGTCAGAGGGAAACTTGTTTTGTACATGAATTTATATTGAACCTCTAAGAGATCTCACATTTTAGCTCTGCAGTGTGAAGTTTTATTCATGTAAACTTGTTGTGGCATTTCCACTTAACACAGTTGACAATCTGGTTTTTAAAGGGTCGGGGTTATGTATCTCTGGGTGTAAAAGAGAAATACGATTTATGTCATCCATCCTTGCTTTCCAGATACAGTGGTACCTTGTATAAAGGAATTAATTCGTTCCAAATGAAATTATGTCAAGCAATTTTTCCTTTATACAAATTCCCATAGGAATGCATTAAAAACAGAGTGATCCCATTTTTATGTTGTACAGATTTGCCCCATAGACGATTATGTTAAGCAAATTTTCCCCATCTCCGGATTTTTTTATGTTGTACAAATTTTATGTTATACAAGCTGTATGTTATACAAGGGTCCACTGTATATTGGCCTTGCTGGGCAGAGGAACCAATACCAGTTTTAGTCCAGTGCATCTGGAAAACACCCAGTTGCGAAAGGTACTGCTGTGTAATGTGGGTATTTAGTAGGTATGGCTTTTGAGTGGAAGATATTCCTGAAGATTATCTGAAGTGTTACCTGGGAGTTCCATCTCTGGACCTCCCAGCGTCTCTCTCATTCTCTTTCTTGAAAAGCATTGGTTTATGTAACAGAGGGGGAAGGGTCCCTTCACACCCATAGAAATTTCTTAAAAGTTTCTGTTGCTTTTAAACAAAAATAATTTGTTGCTGGGCAGAAGATGAATGTCCCTCCACGATTTTTGAAAAGTAAAAAGGATATAGGGAGCCTAGAACTCCTGGACAGCATCTAGTTTGGCCTTTACCTGTTTGGCTGTAGCTGGCATTCTACTGTATATCTAGGGCCGTGGGCCACAACATTGGTTACAAGCTTGTCAAATTTTAGTTGAAGCTGTAGATCTGTCGTAAATGACTGGCATAGATGTAAAGTTGTACCTTGTATAAAGGAATTGATTAGTTCCAAATGAAATTCTGTTAAGCAAATTTTCCTTTATACAAATTTCCCATAGGAATGCATTGGAAATGGAGTAATCCCTAATCGCAACCATTTTTATGTTGCATGGATTCACCCCATAGGCGATTCTGTTAAGCAAATTTCCCCTATTTCTGGATTTTTTTTATGTTTTACAGATTTTATGTTATACAAACTGTTTGTTATACGAGGGTCCACTGTATGTAGACAAGCAGGCTGGAGATCTTTTTTTTGTGGAGCTATTTACAGGGTTGAAGAAAAGTATGTCAGATGCGAGAGTCAGTGTGCTAACATTACTTCTTTGTGCTGTTTATTACGGAGCTGAAGAGACGGGATTGTTGTGATTTTATAAACATTTCCTTCTCTGTAATTACATGTAGCATCTATTACATTGCATTCTCTCTGTGAAAGTGATCTTTCAACTAAGAAATTGAGTACTGTAGTTTTAAGAGGAGCAAACTTGGAAAGATAACACCACTGGTGAGAAAACATTGGAAAGGACTGCAGAATATATCTCTTTAACTTTAACATCAAGGTTGTAATACATTTGATCATCAGGCAGAAAGCAGCAGCATAATTGATCTGTTTCATTCAGTGCACATGGATAGATTTCTTCAAGCAGTGAATGCCATTTTCAGCCATTTGAAAGAAGTCTCTTATGACAGCTACTCCCAAATCAGAGTTTTAAGTTTTTTTAACTAACATGTAAGAACAGGCCTGGTGGGAAGCAATGCTTATGCATTCCTTTCATAATACCTTCAGGGTGTAAGCAATATGACCTTTTTGTCACCCCAGTGATTACCTATTTATTCACGGGCCAGAAAAGCTTGCTAGAAAAAGTTTAGCATAGGTTTATTCATTCACTATATATATATACACACACTGTATATCGGAACACTGCTTTATTTTGTTTGCAAATTATGTCCAAGGGACAGGGGTTGGCAATTCATTATGCTGGAGATCTGTTGTGGTTGTTTTGCTTAAGTGTATAATACTCCTGCAGACTCACAACATTATCCTGCCACTTTAACATACCCCACTGCCTCCAGCTTCCTTTGCTGTGTATATAGGAAACCTGGGGATGGGAAAGGAAAAACGGGAAAATGAAAGGAATGACCTTATGTATGGAGGTTGGCTGGGGGGGGGGTTAACTGTAATGGTTGAGCAGTAAAAGCCTCACATGTCAGCATATGATTAAGCCATGCTCCTTTTCCTATCAGCACACTTGTAATACCTTGGCTCAGTATATTAACACAGATTCAGTTAGTAGCCATTGCAGTGGCTGTCCCATTTCTGTCCCTCTGCTGTTCCTCTTCAAATAAGCTTTTTATCTGCTGATTAAGTTGCAGAAAAGAGTTTCTACCAAGATGTTACACTTTCCTTCTTTAAATTTTTTTGTTTGTCTTCTTTGTATGTGATTTTAATCTTTTGATATTGTACATTTAATTGCATTTTAAATATTTTTAAGCTATAGTACTTAAATGAGACATACAGGTTTTGTAAGATTTCTTTGTCTTATTTGTTAAGAATTGGTATTTTGACTCATATGGACATAATACTTGGCCCATTGAATATATGGCCCATGTGTAGAGTTAAAAGAGGCAGCCATTCTACTCTGTGCCACCTTGTCATGCCAAAACAAAAGAAAAATTAAGGTGAAAACATTGTGGCACCTTGAAAACTAACTGGTATATATTCTAATGTGAGCTTTTGTGGACAAGCAACACAAAAGCACGGCACTCACATTAAAACAAAGCAGTTACTTTTCAAGGCACCACAACATTTTTTTCTTCTTTTTATATTTCTCATTTGGCCATGTGTAGATGAAACTCTTGTCACATCTGTAGTACTGAAGGATAATCCTTGAGCGAAGAGGTGAACTGCTTTTTCTGGAGGTGACAACTAAAGGAGGAAATCAAAATAATTCTTCGGATAACACCACTTCATATTCTGTTAGTACAGCACTGTTTTATAACCGCTGTCATATGTTATGTTTCTCCAGCACTTCTAACAGTAACACTGTAAAATAGGCCAGCATTAATGCTATACTGTATACCACAGAGGTGATATTCTGGCATTGATGAAGAGAGATTTGCCAACTTGTCAAACGTATCACATGTGGTCATATTTTGGCCCTCCACATAGCATTGGCTAGCAACATCCTGCAGCTTTCACCACTGGGTACACAGGCTAGGGCAGTGATGGCGAACCTTTTAGAGACCGAGTGCCCAAACTGCTATCCACTAATTTTTCGCAAAGTACCAATACAGGAAATCAATCTAAATATTGGTGGCTGTGATGAGGCGATGTTGGGTGCCCACAGAAAGGGCTCCAAGTGCCACCTTTGGCACCCGTGCCATAGGTTCTCCAGCACTGGATTAGGATATAATAAGAGTTATGATCTCATGAAATCTGAGGGGGCAGCATTTTGCTTCACCCCTTAAGGAACTGCATGGCTGAGATCGAATCATGAAGTAGGTCAGACTTTCACATATTGTTAAGATGGTGAGTCACAATCCAGAAGCTTTGGTTTCGAATGTGTACCCCGTCATCTTATGAAAGTTGGTGCTTGCACACCATTAATAGAGCAAAGCAGACCAAGCCTGTTCTATTTTAGTAAGAACCTCATATCCTTATTTTGAAGTTCGTAAAAGAAGACATAGGCACTGCCATTCTGCATTAAGAAGTTATGACTCAGTCCAGTGAGGCTGCAATGTACTGTGCCGGCGTTTAGCTGCCTTCTCCGGTGTCTTCCCTTGTACTACTGAGGCTGGGTCTGTTGGCTTATCAAGCCAAAACATGGATTTCATTAAATATACCTGCCCCTGGGAGTAGAGCTCTCCATTAATCAAACTATTGACATGAAGGGATTCCTTGGAAAGGGTTTGCCAGACAGTATATGTAATAATCTATATACTTTCAAAGTTTCAGTACTTTTAAAATTAGGTTAAAGGTGACATTTACAAAGGGTCTTGGTAGCTGTATCTGGAGGAAAAGCAGCCCTTTTCTCTTGATGCGGAGAAAGGTTAAAGAATCTACAGACACCTGGCAGTTCCTTTGAGTCTGCTGCCAAGTGTCTATTTATAAGATATTTGCACAATATTTTTAAAATGTCAGGGTGTAGAATGATGAAACTCTCCCCAGAAAGCTTTTTTGCTTGCTTTTGTGAGGTTTATTTATAAGCCCTATTTCTCATTCAATGAAGATGTCTGATTGGAGTGAAAAATGAGTTTAGATATCTTTAAAAATAGCCTTTAAAGAACAGTTGAATGTCAGATAAGGTAAAAGGCATTATTTCATCCACTATGAAAAAGTTACTGTGTGGGGAAAAATGTAATCTTTTTTGTTTGCAATCTTTTGGTCTTTTCTTAATACAGATGCTGAATGCCTTGGCTTCCCATGTTTTATCTGTCTGACTTCATAAGTACTGCAGGTGGCTGTTTTATATGACCTTGGGCTGTTAATACCAGACATAAGAGGATTTCATTCTCTCTTGGAAATCCTTGGCTTTTGTGTAGATTGATGAGAGATGCTTGATGATAACTTTTGCAGGAGGTACATAAGCAGGGTTTCTGGATTAATTAAGGCAAAACTATGAGGATTTGAGGCTGTATTCTCAAATATTATACTGTACACTTGCTTTAGATTGAACCAAGTCATGTTAAATGGAGTCACACCTAATTCTGAGTTTGGTTTTTGTAGTTAATTGTAATATGTGGTTAGATTAATGTCAACCTACACAGAGTATCTCCAGAAATATCAAGAAGATTATAAGAACAATGTTAACACTTTTGGTTTTTAACTTTCTAATTCTGGTGTCCTCTAAATGAGTTGGACTGTAACTCCCGTCATGCCTGTCAGCATGACTGCTGGGAATGACGGCGGCTGCATTGACATTGTAGTGAAAAAGTAACCATTGTGGAAGATTGTTGGCTTGATTTACTTTTCTTAGCAGCCTACTTATTGGACCTTTACATGACATGTAACACTAAACCTGACTTTGTATTCCACTGGTTCAAACATTTCCAGAAACCTTCTCCACTATCTGTGCAGGCCAGGGTTTCTGGGAGTTGTGATCCAAGAACATCTAGTGACCCATGACTGAGAATCACTGGTCTATTCTGTATGCAGACTGTGGAGGGATGATTGGTATAAAGCAATTTCTACTTGGCATGTGCCTTTTCCACAGATACTTTCAAATTATGGCTCCAAATTATGCTGTGAAACGGTATGTGTATATCTTTGACATACACATACCGCACTGCCACTATATCAATGTGAACCCTATGAAAGTTGAGAAGAAGTCTTGTACTGTGACTAGATTTAGAGGAGAGATGGGCAATTTGATGTCCTCCCTATTTTTACAGGTGCAAATCAAGGAAGCCATGGTCGTCGTGGGCAGCATTCAGATGTTTTGGCAGCTGCACTCCCAAGTATCTACCATATTTTTATTTTTTCTAGAATCATGGCACTAAAAATTAAAGGGGGGTCGTATACATGGAAGTAAGCCTTTTCCAATGGATGGGGGTCGGGTGGAAGAGAATCCAGGCTCACTTTGCTGTTTTGCTTCCTTTCTGGCAGCTTTTGTTTACGCTCCCTGTCCTGAAGAGTCCTCCACACATTGTTTCTTGCAGAAAGAGAAACAGTGTGGTCATTATGAGTTCTTCTCCATCCCATCTCCTGCTGTTTTATTTTCTTTCCGGCTTGATTGCCCTCCTCTCTGCTTTCCTATCGCAAGGGGGGAGTCTTCAGAATGCGGAAAGGAAAGGAAACAGCAGGGGTGGGGCTGGAGGAGACCTCGAGGATTTATTAATTTTACCAGTTTGGGGTCTTAAAAATGTTTGGGGGGTCTAATATATGGCAGAGTCTTATAGATGGAAAAATATGGTAATATTCAGCAGTCTGCATTTATTTTCTTTGGGGCAAAATAGGTCCCCTGGGTCCTAGAGACACCAAATTTGGTGGGTAACTTCCTTGGATGCCCCCATTTAAGCCCTCCAAATTTAGTGAGATTTGGGGTTCAGGGGGCCAAGTTATTCAACTTCAAAGGGGATGCCCAAGGAAAAATCATTTACAATTGCAGTGTTATGTGCTTGAAAATAGTGATCCCAGGCAGCTAGCAGCATGAAAATTACAATCTGGAGAGGTTTGGGGTACAGGGAGCAGAGTTATTGAGCTCCAAAGGGGCTGCCGGGGGGGGGGACTTAATTGAAGGAGTGTGGCTGTGGATTGGTATACTGAGATGAAGCTGTCAATTAACCCTATAATGTTAAAGCATGCTGAAAACACTGACTCCTTCCATTAAGCACCCCCAGCTCCTTTAGAGCTTAATATCTCTGCCCCAAGAAACCCTAACTTTTCCAAATTTCAAGGGATCCCCTAAAATTGTGAGCTCAGCTCAGCACTTATTTTAAACTTGGAAGGAATGCAAACAGAAAAAAAGCCAGGACCCTCGTGTGCAAACCTCAGCTCAGCTCAGCACTCGGAATGGAAAGGAATGCAAACAGAAACAAGCCAGCACCTCCTCTGCAAACCTCACCTCATCTCAGCACTCCGTTATAAAATGGAAAGGAAAAAGCAAGGAAACCTCAGCTTCCTACTTTTCAAAGTTCAAAAGGTCCAAATCCCTCCACAAAACATGTCTCGAATAGCTCCTAAACACCATGAAAAAACTGCTCTAACTCCTCCCACTCCTCCACAAACTAAAAGGACTGCACTGCATCCTAAGTACACTTTTCTTAAAGGCATGATAAAACATTCATTATCCAAGGCAGCCCATAGGGAACATTCGTTATCTGAGGCAGACCTATACCTGGAAATTTCCATTTGTTATCAGAAAAATCCGTTATCAGGGGCATTTGTTATCTGAGGTATTACTGTACTGGATCTAGTTAGAGATATAAAATTTTGAGAAATTTTGAAGCTGGGGGGGGGATATGGTAAAATTGGGATTCCCCCCTTTTCCCTAATGTTTTCAGAAATTTTACATCTCTAGGTACTTCTATGGAAGACAATTTTAGATTAAATAAGAGTCAAAGGTCTAGACTTTTCTAGAAGATAGGCCATTTTTATATGTGTCTTTTCAGATATCAATTAAATGTCATATTAGTTCTGATAATTCTTCAAGAGGATATATTATGAATCCCACATGCTTCCGGTGAGCAGAGGCTTAACTCCACAGAATAACAGTTGTACAAAATATTTTTAATGTGTGAACAGATGCACTGAGTATATTGCTAGTTGCTGAAAAGCAGCTGTTCACTTGGCACCAAATCCCAGTCTGTATAGCAGACTTGCCTCAGCACAGAACTCTTGGTGTGTTGGTTGTACATGGCTAGTCAGCACTAGCTGGAGCATATCTGGAGGGTGTCAAGTTTAGGAAAACTGCTATATGGGAAAAGCAAAAATGCTGATTTTCATGGCTTCTGCCCTAATGGAATAAAATACAATGTTTGACATTGATAGAGGTGCTGGTTTGGGTTCGTTCCGCTTGGCTGCGTATTCATGAGGTTGCACTCATGGAAAAGCACATGTTCTCTGGCCATGTATCATGATTGAAAGTATCTGTACTTTACTCATCCATTGAAAATGATAAAAATGTAGATTAAAAGTGAATTGGTATTAAGAACATAGTGAAACAACCTGCCTCAATGAAAATATATGCCCACATGAATTACTTGATGAATATGTTTTAGTGTATGGAGGTAGAGATGGGCATTAATCTGAAAAAGGTGATTCGTGATGGTTCGTGGTTAGCCATTAAACAACTGGAAAACCACACTGTTCCATGGTTTGGTTTTTGGCTTGTGCCTGGTGGGCAGGGGTTGGAGGGGCTACGTGCTCCTGTTGCACTGCCACCAACATGACAACAAGGAGCCGGGGCACTGGCTGTGAACTTCCAGCTGATCACCTTGATTAGCTGGATGGCAGATGCATGTGCAAAGGCAACTGGCCTGGCTCCTGAAAGAGAAGCTGACAATGGCAGGAGTGACTGAGGTGGCAGGAGCAGGTAGGGAGGTGATGGTGCAGCGGGCAGGAGGCAAGCAGGCATCCATTTTGCTGAAGCAAAACAAAGCACCAAGGAGGAAAACGTTTGGCAAAACTGGATTCCTGAAATGGGTCGCAAACTGAAACAACCTGAGTTGTTGGCTTTTCTAGTTCATAGTTTGGTTTGGGCCCATCTAGAGGCCACCACCGAGTTATCCGTTCCTATCAGAATTTCCTGTGATAGCAGCAGGGTTGAGGGAAGGACATCCCCTGGAAATCTTAAATCCTTGGCAGTCTGATGTTGGAAAATGCTGCCTTTCAAATAACCTGGTCCTGTGTGGTATAACCAGCACTTTAAATTGTGCCCGGAAGAAGGCTGGAAGTCATTGAAGCTGTAGTTATAATTCATTTCCCTCCAATGCGCCTGATTGGGTGGGGGAAAGCGTGGGCGCTTTAAACATTTTTTTAGTTCCTGAATCAAGTGCCGATCAGTTGCTGCGTGGGGCTTACCTTTTAGGGAACTAAAAAAGTTTAAAAACCCTGCACTCCCCCCCCCAACATGCCCGATTGGGGGGTTTAAACTTTTGTTTACGCTGAAACCCCATGCGCCAGCTGATCGGCGCTTGGGGAGGGCAGCCACGCTGGCTTGCCAACCATTTTCAGAGGGATCCCCGGGTGGGTGACTGGGCCATTTTTAAAGGGGTCCAGCTAATGATCGCTCGGCAGGAGCCCTCTGAAAATGGTTGACACGCCAGTTTGGGGCTCTTGCACTGGTGTCCCAACCACCACTTGCTTTGGTGGCAAAAAAAAAAAATTAAACCCCCGCGCCTCCCCCCTGCCCCCAATCAGGCGTGTTGGGGGGGAGGGAATAGCACAGGTTTTTAAAATAAAATGAAAAATGAAATGATTTTTTTAAAAAAACATACTTTTCAAATGAAATGAAATGGGCGGGGGGAGGCGTTTCGTGCCGATCTCTAAATTAGAGGTCTCAAAGTGTCCTGTCCTCAACAGCCCTGGACAGCTCCTGCAAACTCAAGACAGTGGCTTTCTTTAGGAAGTTAATCCATCACATCTTTGCTCTTGCTCTTTTCCTGCTGCCTTTTACCAGCATTATTGTCTTGTGCAGAGAATCGCACCTTCTCCTGATCTGCCCAATGTGTTACAGCCTCAGGTGCATCATTTTTGCCTCAACACATGTTCTGACTTTGATTTGATCTCACACCCAGGATATCCACAAAGCTCAGCACCATACAGCACATTAAGGTGTGCAGTGTGTGAACGTGTAACACCTCTGCCCCCTCCCCCAGTTGTAATGATAAGCACCCATGCTACAACCAGTAACATGAAGGACATTCCCTCTGGATTCCTTTAATCTTATGATAAAATCCTTACACATTCCACAGTCTATTGATGACTGATTGAACAATGAATGTAAAGGTCTTCCTGGAATTAAAAGGCAGCAGCCTTTTACATGATTCCCTTTAGCTTACTTGAGTGAAAGATGGAGCCTTTAATTCTACAGCAAGGATATACTAGCACTTTTCAAATATTTGAAGGGCTGTCATACAGAGGAGGTGCACGATCTGTTCTCGATCATCACAGAGTGCAGGACACACAACAATGGGCTCAAGATATGAGAAACAAGCTTTCAGCTGCATATCAGGAAAAACTTCCTTACTTTTAGAGCAGTAAAGCCATGGAGCCTATTACCTCAAGAGGTGGTGAGTGCGCCAACACTGGAGGCACTCAAGAGAAATTTGGACAACCACCAGGCAGTTATCCTTTTATTTGTATCCCTACGTGGAGCAGGACGTTGGACTTGATGGATGGCCTTAGAAGCCCCTTCCAACTTCAATATTCTGTGATTCTATACTATGATTGGTACATGTTGGATATTTTGCCTTGGTATCTGTGAAAGGAATATGTAAAATGTGAACCTGACTGGGTGTTTAGAATGAAGTCATTTGGTGTCATCAACACATATTAATAGAATTGTAGATTTGGAAAAAAGTCTGGTAGGGCATCTAATTCACTGCCCTGTTTAGTGCAAGAAACATCAGAAATTAACATTAAAGATAGCCCATGGCCAGAATAAGGAAATTCTTAACTAAAGGTAGGCAAGCATTACAGCACAAGATCCTCTCACCTTTGGCATTATGCAAATGCTCTTTCTCTATCTGATGATCAGTTTTCAAAATTTAAGTATGCAATTCCTTTGAAGTCTGATTTCATGAACAAAGAAAGGCTGCATTTCTCTGTCATAAGACACTTTCAGAGCTAATTAAAGGCTGTACCTAGCATCTTGTTTTTGGCCTCAGCAAGAACATCTTCTAAGAGATGGTTGTTTGGTATCTGCTTTGGCATCTGCTGGTATCACCCCCATTAAATTGAGTAACGAAGACCATCCCATGATGGCTTTTAAAATACTGCTATGAGAAGATTAATACTGTCCAATCTAAGTAAAACAAATGTATTTTTTGGAAGATAATTTGAAGACTTCTCCTGACTTCAACATAGTTGTTTTCTTCTGTAATCATGCCGTATTTCTGGTATTTTTCTCTTTTCTTATTTCACTGCTCTTGTCATCCACATCTTTGTTCTTTGTTATCTATTGTTATTTTACGTAGTTGTTATTTTATTCTGTAAACCGCCTAGAGTTCCCTTTGGGGAAGCAAGGCGGTACAGTATATAAATTTTGAAAATAAATATTTTGTTTTGTTTTTTAATCACTCCCATGCTGTGATTGGAATGGCAAACAGTATCTAGGATGAGTAGAATGACATCACATTTTGGGTTCTGCAAAACTGCTTAAGTCTGTATAAATTAATTTACTGAAGGCTGAGACTTTTGAACATGCAAGAGTTATGAATTTACCACAATTTGACAAGTTGACAAATGGTTTAAAAGGGAGCTATTAATTAAAGATGCCCTCTACTGAAACATTACATTGAACAGTGATACTGTAAAATTCAGATTCTAGCAGCTTTTTTAGCAGTGGGGTTTAAAAAGTTGCAAAACGTACATCAGAGTCATGTTTCAGATATAAATGATAGACTTTGTATGGAAGATTTGATTAAGTGTTTTGCTTCCAGGTAAATAGATGATCAGCAGCAATATGTTTGACACAATGACTAGACCCAATCAGGTGTCCCTAAGCTTTAGCATCTAGAAAAGCAAACATAATAGCAATTGAGACTACACTCTCAATTAAGTTATGGAAAAGCAAGCCTCACCAAACTCGGCAAGACTTGCGTGAAGTAAATATCCACACTGTTGTGTTGTTATTTGGAGGGTGGATTCAGTTGTCCAAAAGATCAATAAGTTGCTCTGTAAGAGAACTCATTACTTGCAAGTGCTGTGAAAGGTCATTCTTTTTCCTAGCAAAGAGGTCTCACAAAGGTGTCTTTGGGGGCAGGGAGAGGAGAAGAGACTTATTAAAGGCAACCTTTAAAACCCGAACCCATCCTCTGCAAATGTAGGTTTGTGGATTCTGTATATAGGAACTACTGTATAGCCTTATGGGAAAGGGAGGTGTTTGAGGGAAAGGAGAAATAAAGCTCATTTATGATAAAATAATACTAACCCTTTATGATTAAAGTGATTTACACAGTTCTGTGGATGAATTGTAATCACCCTTTTAAAATGCCTTCTTTCACCAGGGTTCTTAAATATATAAAATACAATAAATGCAATTCTGCCTCCACCTTGTGGAATCAGCTGTTGCAGTGAAGGAGCCTGTACATTATTAAAAAAAAAAGATGCAGTTGCTGTGGGTTCTACAATCCAGCCAATATTCTGGATCGATGATAGAAACAGTGCATCCATAGTGCTCCTGGTATATGCCATCACCAGGATAACTCCACCTTTATTTCAATTTCGGTATGACTTGTTCAGTGCGCATAGCATGATCAAGTAGAGCATACTTGTTCAGTTCAAGTATCTGTCCTTTTCTGCAAGCCATTGCATAAATGAATGCCTCTTGGTTTTTGACCTTTGTTGTTGTTCCTTTTTCCCCCTTCGGATTTTGTGTGACACGCTTGCATAGACTAACAGGGCTGCCTCTTCTAAAGCTGCATGAATAGAATGAGCATACCATACTGGAATGGCTAAAATGAATTTAGCAGAGTGGCCTGGAACAAAAGGTTCCTTCAGTTTTATCCACAGACGTACTGTATGTGTGGCATACATGTCATATCAGTTCAGTATGTCTCTAGTGTCACACATAGAGCACTAGCCCGTATAGACTGCTATGTGGTCGTTAGAACTCCTATAGGAAAGCAGCAGATGAATTATCAACATGTATCCAATTTCTCTTTAATCTGGGTGATCCTACATTTCTTCACATTGCAGAATTCACTGCTCCCTTAATGCATTTTTGTGAAAAACCTTGGCTTATCATATTGGTCAAGTGCAACATGCAGTTCTTACACTGAGCTGCCAGTTTTTATTAGTGTTATAACCACTTACCTGCTGACAGTGCAGGTAATGTAATCAGCTTGCCAGCAAGTATAATTATTCTAATAAGATTCAAGTTTTCCCATACTTAGGTAGACAAAAGTGATTAATCAAGAAAGAAAGAAAGAAAGAAAGAAAGAAAGAAAGAAAGAAAGAAAGAAAGAAAGAAAGAAAGAAAGAAAGAAAGAAAGAAAGAAAGAAAGAAAGAA
>JAHTLZ010000330.1:47361010-47373053 GCA_023846285.1 Phrynocephalus versicolor
GAAAGAAAGAAAGAAAGAAAGAAAGAAAGAAAGAAAGAAAGAAAGAACAAGGGAGCTCACAGTAGAATCACTAACCACAAAAACACAATTGAAACAGTCAAGTAGAGTGGTAATGATGGTGTGGAAAGCTCAATAAGCCATTGAAGGCTAAGCATACTTGTTGGGCTCAGAACACATGATGACTTTTGAGGAAGTGCATGGAAAAGGGAATGCAGCAACTAGAAGCCTTAAACAATTACATTCAGCGCTAAAATATAGTACAGTAATACCTTGGTTTATGAGCTTAATTTGTTCTGGAAACATGCTTGTAAAGCAAAACACTATTAAAGGAAATTTCCCCCGCGAAATGTCCCAGCCCTGAAGATGGTGCTCAGGGTGCTGTGCCGTCTGCCCACATCAAGAAGACTGAAGATCAAGACTGTGCTAGTGAGGGAGATGGAGAGGATGGGGGTGAAATCTGAGGTGGGCCAACCAATAACAGATGGGACTGGTCCGAGCTTCTCCGCACAGGGGTTCTTTCTATGGCCCTTCTGGGTTTGGGTTGGTTTTTTTTTTTTTGGATTATTATTATCATTATTATTATTTTGCAAATTTGGATAGATAAGTTGCAAAGTTTTGAACTTCAGCTAAAAAGCTCCTTTTATTACGCAGTAGAAGTATAGAGATCCACAGAGAAAAACTTCCTCATAGTCCACTCTTTTCTCATTAGCTGCCACTTAAAGTCTCAATTACTCAGACCTTTGAAGGAGAAAGAATTTTTAAAAATTCTCACTTACGAATTATAAATTTGTGTGTACTGCTTTCTCTACTGCATATGTACTTGACAATCAACTGAAGAGATCAACAGCAAACAAATAACTGCCAACAGTCCAGGGAGGGGAGGAAAAAGCACCCAGCAGTTCAAAGGCTGGAAGGAATGGTGGGTTAGTGCCGAATAGGTAATCACTCTAGCCCAGTTAAACTTCAGCCAGCATGCAAGGTTGCAAATGAAACTCAAAAGTTTTTATCAATGTTATTTGCATAAATTGGGGGGGGGGTACTTGTTTTGCTGGTGTTTCTGTGATGAACTGGTTTTTAAGATGTTTCAAAAAGTAATGAATTGCTCCCTGGTGTCTCACTCCCAACATATACATAAATGGAGGGCAGTCCCATCTTTTCTGCTCTGTTCCTCCTCCCCCACTTCACTATCTCCTTCCTTCCCTCACACGCAGCACTGGGGACCTGGTGGGCAGGAGGCCGGCCTGCCGAGGCTCCACGCTGCCTCCAGTCCTGGGGTCCTTGAGGGGTGGGGGGAATGGTGGCTTGGAGTGTGCACGCTCAGTGCAGAGGACCTTGGTGGGTGGCCGGGCAGCTGGGGCTTTGCCGCTGCCGTGGACTGCGCGCACGCAGCTCAGGGGACCTGGGTGGGCGAGCTGGCAAGACTCCACTGCTGCCACCACCGCTGCCAGTGCCATGGACTTTTGGGGGTGGGGCTGCGGAGCGGCTGTGGGGACTGCACATGCGCAGCGCGAAGGACCTGGGCGGGCAGGGCAGTGCCGTGATCCTTAGGGGTGGGGGTCACGGAGAGGCGGCAGGGAGTGTGTGCACACACATGCGGCCACACTTGATAGGGAGTTTGCGGGGGCGGGGAGCCTGCGGGCTGTTCAAAGTTGGACAGCCCTGGTATACAAGATATCTCTTAGAAGACACAAATAAGTCCACTACAGAACTTGTGGCCAAATTTCTTTTTTCTGCCCAAAAAATACAGAAGAGAATTTTACACTTCCTTTAATTATTTTTATAAATTTAAAGTGTTTTATCCAGCCTTTGGCTGTAGAATAAAATTTGAATTGATATAATGACCTTAAAAGGGCTTTTAAGGTAAATGAGATGTTTAAGAAGTCATTTTACCAATTCCACCCCCCCCCCCCATGAGTTTCCATGAACAAGACGGGATTTGAACCCTGTTTTAAAGAATTCCATCTAGTCTTCCACTCCATTTGCTACACAATACTGAGCACTCCTGGAACGTGATGCCCAGGCTTTAACAAATATCTACAATCTTTTGTAGGGAGCAGTCCCTTTCATGTGAGATTGCACAAGGATGTCCAATTTTGACCCAATTATTAAAACATAGATAGTTTAAGTTTAAGGCTGTGTTTATTTCTATCCTATGTCTGGTTCCCTTCCCCCCATATTCTGTAATAGGCAGTACAGTAGTGCCTCATAAGACAAATTTAATTTATTCTATGGGTCAATTTGTCTTATGAAAAATTGGTCTTACGAGACATGGTTTCCCATAGGAATGCATTGAAAACAAATTAATCCATTCCAGAGGGTTTTCAATGCATTCCTATGGGAAGGCTGTATAAAAACCCCTCAATCGAGGGACAGCGGAAGGCTGTTCTCCCCTTCAGCTGACAGACTGTCTAAATCAGGTGTCTGTCTCGGCTGCATGGAGGAGCTTTCAGCTGCCAGTGATTGAGGGAGCAGCCACCTCCTCTTTGCCTGTGTCTCTGTGCAGAGACTCGGGTGAAGAGGACTTTCGACCAGCCCGGGAACATTGCAAGACAAGCAGCGGTGGTGGATCATCAATGCCGCTTGCCTTGCAAGCCTCCCAGGCTTGCTGAAGATCCATCAGTCTGTGCTCTGCCCACCAATTTGGTGGGCAGGGCATGGACCCATTGAACCTCACC
The DNA here is from genome assembly GCA_023846285.1 of Phrynocephalus versicolor. NCBI lineage: Eukaryota > Metazoa > Chordata > Lepidosauria > Squamata > Agamidae > Phrynocephalus > Phrynocephalus versicolor. The sequence continues at coordinate 47,363,686 of JAHTLZ010000330.1, forward strand.
CAGCCTAGGCTATTCCCTTGCGAACAGCCCAGGCTGGACGAGGATCAATGGTACCTCGTAAGACAAATGGAACCCGTAGGGGAAAATTCATCGGATGAGTTTTTCCTATCCCAGGAAATTCCATTTGTTTTACGGGTCTTTCGTCTTAAGGGGTATTCATCTTACTAGGTACCACTATACAGTAATCCCCCGCCTATCATGGGGGTTAGGGACCTGGCCGAACCCGTGATAATTGAAAATCTGCAATATGTGGATGCAGGGTTGGGTTGGGACTGGTGGGCCTATCTGGGGTCTCTTGTACTTACCCCACAGAAGTGACTTTCATTAAATTATTTTTTTCTTTAAATACTTGCTTACATATTAAATTTGAGTATGTTAATTGAACAGAGTGCATGGACAGTAAAAGTATAGAATTGGAATGGAAAACTAAAGCTCTGCTTATTATTTTGTCTTATGATGTTTTGTTGCTTTTTTTATACAGGATGACAAGGAAGCCAGCAATCTTGTGCCAAACAATGGAGATCGTGATTTGATAGCTAGAAATGATAGATTCAAGCCTGTGTTACCCTGGCCTCATGTTGAAGGTGTGGAAGTAGACTTAGAGTCAGTCCGACGAAGGAATAAGGCCAAAAATGAAGGGAACCCTCCTGCTGGTGGCAGTAATGATCAACAAAACATCATGAAGCGACAGTACCTTACATTTAAGCCACAGTCCTTTGCCTACCATGATCCTGTGTTGCGTCCTGGGATTCTTGGCAATTTTGAACCCAAAGAACCTGAACCCCATGGAGTTGTAGGTGGTCCTGGTGAGGAAGCCAAGCCATATGTTTTGGGACCAGAGTATAAGGAATCTGTTCAAGCCAGCGTTAAAGAATTTGGGTTTAACATGGTAGCGAGTGATATGATCTCATTAGATCGAAGCATTAATGACTTGCGTCAAGAGGAGTAAGTATTTGTTTTGACTCTTTTGTGGGAGGGGGGAGTAGTTTAATTGGATTGATTGCTTCCAGTGTAAATGCTAATTCTCTGTTTAGCAATTGATCCTGTCAGTTTGATTGCCCCCCCAATAGTCTACATTTAATTCTGTCACTTAATGTAATATGCATTATAATAGACGTTCAAATAAAAAAGAATAAATTATCGGTACTTGTGCCAGATGTGGTATGCAATTATTTTTCCTTCTCATGGTAGAGTTGGTCTGCCAGGAAAAATGCTTGCATAACTCTTCCTCCCATCTTGTTTTGCTTGATCTTTGAACTAGGGCCCATGTCATTATGCCTGGCCTGGATGACCAATCTGTTATCATTAGGGCCATGGCTGAGGCTACTGTAACTCAACTGTTTGTCTGAAGATTCAAGCCTGTGTTACCCCATGTGACTTGTGAACAAAATCAACCAGCTGCTACCCACCTTAAACTGTTGCTTGTACTTTTTCTCTCAATTTAATGTCTGCTGCAGGATGTGCTCCATTCTGAATTATCTCAGAACTAAGAGCTCAATGATTCCTATTTACAGTTGTGCACAGCATTATTTTTCCATGTTTCCATAATCCAAATGCAATTGTTTTGTGAAGAGATTTTGAGCAGAGATTTTTATTTGTTTTCAGTGGTTTACGCACACGCACACACACACTTTCTCCCTCCATTTCCTTTTTTCGGTCACTAGTAGAATTTGTGTTTGGTGCTTCTCTTCCACCCATCTTCATTAAATCTAAAACACAAGAATGAGACCACTGTCAAATCTGCACTTTTCCCCACAATTGCACGCAAGCGGGATTGTCCTGGTGATGCAACCTGGGCCAAGCAGAACTGTTGCTCAGCTTCTTGCTTTCTTCCTTCACTCCTCCCATTTCCTTTTCTTTTTTACAGTTAGACTGTGACTGTGCTAGTAGGGACTGCCTTCTTTCTTTATCTGCACAGCCGTTATGAAATGATATGTACTTTGTAACAGCTGGCCTCTGGCAGTAACTTCGCTCACAGGTTGCTCTTGCTTGAAGAGGAATGTGGACTCCATCCCATAGGTTTCTGTATACAAGAAAACCAAGATCAAAATACAGTGGTACCTTGTATAAAGGAATAAGTTTGTTCCAAATGAAATTATGTTAAGCAAATGTTCCTTTATACAAGTTTCCCATAGGAATGCATTGAAAACAGAATAATCCCATTTTTATGTTGTACGGATTTTCCCCATAGTTAAGCAAACTTCCCCTATTTCCAGAATTTTTTATGTTGTACAGATTTTATGTTATACAAGCCATTTGTTATATAAGGGTCCACTGTACTGCCATTCTCTCAGTGTCCTAATGGTGGTATTAGGCGTAATGTAACCTCCTCACTACAAATGGGATCAACAAGGCCAGTTCTTATGGATGGATTCCCCCCCCCCCTTTGGCATCCCCTGCTGCTCCCATCTAGATGAACTGAACACAACAGCCTTCAGCACAGTTTACTTTTTTTTATCAGCATTCTCTCCTGAGGCAGTTTTATTTTCAGTAGATACAGTCTTTTAATGGAGTGTGTTGAGTGTGCATGTGAGCAGTGCAGCTGGAGAACTTGTCATTTGTTGTAGATCATCAAAAGTCTCTGCCAGCTAAGCTGCACAGCAAGGCTCTTGTGATAAAAATAGAGACCTAGAAGTACATACAGCGATAACGTTCACAGCCATGGGAACTGCTTTTGTTTTGAAACATTTGGCTGTTTTTCGAATGTCAGGTTTGTTTGCACATTCTTTACACTCTGAATCTGTAAGAACGATCTAAAATACATGTTCCTGAATGGTAGAGAAACTCTTAGGCTTCTTTAGTTGAAGAGAAAATGGAGATCTTTGCATTCTTCACCAAGTCTGTGTGAGATAATAGAATCACTGTGGGGTTGGAAGAGACTTTGGAAGTCTTCAAGTCCAACCCTTTGCCCAAGGCAGGAGATCTCATACCATCCTGGACAGATGAATGTTATAAAGAGATATACCAGTCATTCAGTGATGCAGCAGTATATCTCATTACAGTAGGATCCAGGTTGAGTTCATTTTGTTCCATCTGAGCAGATTCAATCAAGCGCCGTAATCTTGTCCCCGTTTCCACCTCCACCCATCCTAATCCCACTTCCCCCTTGTCTCTTGATTAAGATTTTTGAACCAAAGGAAGGACGGAAGTGCTAGACATTTGTAAATCATATTTGGAGCTAGTTTGGGTTGACTAGCAGTTTTGAAAATAAAAAGAAGCATCAAGAATCTTGTTGGGACTAATCAGGTACTGCCAGCTCTGATACGAAACAACCCTTCCAGGTCTTGGACAGGTGGAAGAGTCATCAAGAGATAACTGAACATACCAGAATTGGACCTATCTCTAAAGAGATAACTATGTTAATCTGTTGCAGCAAGCCCAACCAAATGTCTTGTGGCATTGTAATAACAACTATATTCAAGTGTAAGGTTTTGTGGGTTAGCAGTCACTTCTTCGGAAGTGTTGCATGGACTTTGAGAGCAGGTATGTATGTAGTGGGGATGAGTCCAGGTGTGTAAGACTAGGTAGTGGTTAAATGCAAAAAGAGGCTGTTAATGAAGCAGCAGTGTTAAATCCTATACAGTAGGTCCCCAGTATCCACTGGGAATTGGCTCCAGGCCTTCCCGTGGATAATGAAAACCATGGATAAGAGAAAACACCTGCCTGCCCACCCCCAAACTGCTCTTTCCTGACAGTAGCTTGCTTTAATGACTGCTGTTTTGAGAGAGTAGCTTGCTTTATGGCCACTGTTTGTGACAGTAGCATGCTTTACAGATGCTATTTGTGACAATAGCTTGCTTTACAGCTGTTTGTGACAACAGCTTGCTTTACAGCTTGCTTTTTGGCTGCTGAATTATTTACTTTTTTCCTCTGCCAACCATGGATAACTGAATCAGTGGATAATGAATCAGTGGATATTGGGGTCCTACTGTATCTTGTGTTCTTGAGGGTGGCGCTCTTATCCTCAGAGTTTCCTAGAAGGCTAATGTTCTCTCATTGGCTACTGAAAATTTCCCTTCTCTAGTGTCTCACCTACATCTGGTCCTTCTGCATAGAAATTGCCCCCCTCCCCCTAGAATACAGAGAGGGCTGTCTGGTCGATGATGATATATATATTACATTGCCTTCCTTCATGTTGTGATTGAACCTGGAATTGTACCTACATAAACCTTGAACGCTGTCCTTCTTCTGTCATCGCATTGAAATAATGGTTATACACGGAGTGGCTTACTCAGATTTCAAAGAAGCAGGCTCAGATGTGTGACTTGATTTATTTGGAGATTCTGGGCAAGACTGTGGCTCCCTCTTCTTTTGTAGGCACATAGAGCAAAGGTCAGGACACAGATTCGTTTGGTAGAAGGACCATAGTTCAGTGACTGAGCATGTGTTTTGTTTCAGAAGATTCAGGTTTCAGAAGATTCCTGGTGTCTTTAGGCAGGACTTTTCCCAGCATTCAGTGTAAGCAGTATTGAGCTACATGGACTCATCTCTGACTTTGAGTAAGGCAGCTGTCAATATTTTATGAGTTTATATGTGTACTTAAGGATTCCAAGTGTGGTGTTGTGTATAGAGTCACTGACTAGGACTCTGGAGTGCAGGGTTCAAATCCCTGCTCAGCCGTGGAAACTAGCTGGGGAAATAGAACTGGTATAACCCACCCCTTAAATATCTCACTTAAGTTGAAAACCCTGTCAGGATCACTATAAGTCAGTTATAACTTAATGGCACAGAAATCTTTTCAAAATGCTCCACCTGGTGTAAATATTGAGTCAATTTTTGTCTAGTTTCAAGGATCATCAGTTCAGAGAGGTCTGCTCTAACTCCTGAGCCACACTACTCTGGTTGTCCCAGTGTGAGTGAAATCAGGAGGGCCAAATGTCTTGATGTCTGGTGGAACCTACCTGCCCAGCACCAACAACTTAATCTGACCCATTGAGTGCTTCCAGGAAGTTCCCAAAATCCACAAGGCCAAGCACTTTGACTCTTGTTTTAAGCCTATAAGGTAGAAATGCCAACACAACCACAAAAGATATAATCTCCTGCTAGATGGTCATGACAAGGCCTGGTCTGAAGTACAAGGCTGAGGGAATTGGAGCATATGCTGGTGGAAAAAAGTACAAATTGGAGACAGAGTCCGAAGATGTATGGAAATATTGTCAACATACACCTTAATCTTATCTTAAAAACTCAGGCTGAACACATTTCAACAATATCTGTGAAGAGTCTTAGTCATCAAGGTGAAGTTATCCCAATGTTGAGTCGTGGCAACTGGACTTCTTCATTATTTACATTCGATCTTACAAGAAAAGAAGTCCAGTTGCCACGACTCAACTTCCGGACATTTCAGCCATCTCTCTCTCTCTCTTTCTCTCTCTTTCTCTCTCTTTCTCTCTCTCTCTCTCTCTCTCTCTTTGTGTGTGTGTGAGAGAGAGAAAGGGAGGGAGAGAGAGAGAGATGGTAAAAGGATAAAAATGATATTCTTCACTAACAAGTATTCATAGCATGGTCTCTGGCTCCCACTAATGTCAGTTGTAGTTATTATACACGTGAACATAATTTTTTCTGGATTTTTTTTCTTTCAACTCTTCTATATTTCTATATTTTCAGACATAGAATTTCAAAAAAAAAAAGTATCTCCTTATTTGCATTCATATAGCAGAAAACACAAACAATACCACAAGAAGTGAACATAGCTTTTCTGGATTTTTTTTTCCCTTTCAACTTTTTTCATATTTTCAAACAATTTCACAAAATAAGTCTCTCCTTATTTGCATTCATATATACGAACAATTATAACAACAAAATGTGACCATTTGCGCACCAAGGTACTTGGCAGTAGCACCAATACAAACGTTGCTTGTAGAGTTTGAAAGTTCAAGTGTCTCTTTGATTTCAAGGCTCAACTAGGTTGTGTAGCCATAACTCAAGAGAATCTGCAAAACGTTCAAACAAAATATCAATTTTATTCACCCTAATTATGGTCAGTTAATGAATTTACTATGTAGCTTCACCCTTCCAACACAAACATAAAAATTATACCTAAACCAAGTTGGCCAGGGCAAATGTAGTCCAGCTAACAACAGCTGTCCCTGTCTTTTCCACTCTCCTTATTCTGTTTGAGACTCAAACCTCTTATTTACAATACAGTACTGCTCTTTCTTAATCAATATTTCAGGGTTTGCACAGACACACAAGAAAATAAGACAGCTAGCTAAACTCTTCTAATTACAAACATGGTAGCATATGTTCAGTGTAGTGTTCCTTTTTCGTAGCAAACGAACATAGCATCTTTCCTGAGAGATAACTAATCTCAGAACTGCAAATCTGGAAGTTTCCCAGAACATTCTTGGAAACAAGAGCAGTTACTGCCCCCACCTACACACACCTGAAAACCACCTTCCTACTTAGCTGGGCACCAGGGAATGAGCCATCCTGACCTTGAAGTTTGCTCTCACACCAATAAGTTGAAGGTGTGCCTTTCTCTTCAGTCAGCTCCCCCCCCCGCCCCCCGCCGCCCCAAGGACTGACTACAAAGCCTGAACTTTTCAGAAGAGCACAAGAATCCATGATCCTCCAAGTTCCCGATTTCTTGAACAGCTAGCAGTGGATTATATTTACTACCTTGTTGTTTCGTATTATGATAACAGCGGTCCAAGACACACACACACACACACACACACACACACACACACACACACACACACACACACACACACACACACACACACACACACACACACACACACACACACACACACACACACACACACACACACACACACACACACACGGGTGTGTGGTAGGTGTTTAATAGAAGTTTCATATTTTATATATCTTTACTGTGATGTGTATAGCAAAATAGGAGACATTTAGAGCATTGCACACATTCTTTGACTCTGAAAAGAGTGCATATTCTGCAGGGAGACAGCCCTTTGCTCCAACAATTCTAATAACAGTTGAAATGCTTCTAAAGCAGTAACTTTGCCGCTTCATGGAGTAGTACAAGCAACACTAGATGGCAGGGTGGATCAAGCTTTGAGGCAAAACAACACCAAAATTATTGTTATATACTTGCACATATATTTATATGAAGACTTTCACGTTTGCATTCAGAAACACCACTCTGCCCATATAACCCTGTTAGTTTTAACACTTACATTTTGCAAGACATCCGATATGCGCTTTTTAGAATCCTAAATGCTGTAGCTAGCATGTTTAATTTTACAGCACATTATAATTTCAGGCGTCTTTTTGAAGCTTGATCCAACTATAGAATGCATAATAAGGCTTCAGCTAACAACGGATAGCAGCAGCTTTTCTTTTTTTAAAAATGCTGTTAACATTGCTTGCATGTTTGCCTTGACTTGGAACTCGGTAACCTAATGATGTTCAAATACCTGGCAAGATGTTTTTTGTGGTTTGTGCATGTAAGCAGCTTTTAGAAACATAGTTTCAGAGTAGTAATATTCAGTCTGAAACAGTCTGCATCCTGAACCAGCCTCTAGCATCAGATTGAGCCCTCTTTCTCATACCTAAAATGTAGGGTATTTTCAGTTGTATTGAAATGATATTTATTGTAATGTTGAGTATTCTTAAATGTATGAATGTAGGTAGGTAGCTGATTTAATATTTGGTTGCTGAAAGCAGAGCCAGCCACTGGATGTCACTGTTGTTTTGTGAATTAGCAAGTAGGTTAAACTAATGAGTCTTAGCTGTTTAACAGCCTATTTGAAATGATTGCTAGTTTTCTTACAACTGCAGAGCTCAAAGGGACCTTATGGATCATTGAGTTCAGCCCTTGTCAAGGAGTCAAAGTAGGAAATCAAACTCCCAACCAGAGGCCTGAGCCACTGAGCTATCCAGGTGTAACAGTTGTTACAGAAAACATATTCTTGTTAGGATTTTGATATATTTAGTCTGTATAGCTTGTACTAGTCCTATTGTTATCCCTTATGCACCTAGTGGTTAATTTGTTCCAAGTGTTTTTAATGCTGTTTTTCATTTGCAAGTGCAATTAGTTACCCATCAAGGCTTTTCTTAATAGCCTTTTTCATTGTTCTCTGATAATATTTGTTTCAGTGCACAGTTTTGGTTCACAATCAGTTGAGTTTCATATTACAAATTCTTTATATTGGCTTAAAATTAACTAGAAATGTTCTATATACTTTGTCATTATAATTATTTTAGCATTCCTAAGTTATGCTGTATTCTTATTTTTGATACTAGCAATTAATCATCTGTACTACTGACTACTTCTGGTTTTGTTTTGGCAAAGATAATATAGCTTTTCCATCCACTATCCCTGATTATATAGCCTCTTTCACATTTATCCATCTGGTATACATGAGCCTGCCCTGGGATGATGATCCAAAAGTTTTGATTTGTTAAGAACTGTTACTACTTGGGTACTCCAGTGTTAAAGGACCACAGTGATTGCCTGTTCCCCCACACAAAGTGCTGTTACTTACACATACAGCTCTAAAAGACTTGAGACCCCGATAACCTGAAGAAATACTTGCTCTTTTACCAATTTCTTTTAGAGGATATTTTTTAGAAGCTCTACCCAAGATGCCTTCTTTTCTGGAAGTGCCATAGATATTTAAGCATTTCTTAGTGGTGGCAATTTTCAAATGCTCTCCTTAAAGAGGTATATCTCATGTCTGCTGCAGTCATCTTGTGCCACACTAAAACCTTTATTTCCTGAGGTATTTCCATTTTTATGACTGCCCTCCCCCAGTCTGCCTTATTATATTATTTGTGGTCCTTTACTGTGGCTGTGGCTGTTAGCTGCCTGGATGCCGTAAGCACATCCAGTCTCGCCTGATTTCGGAAGCTAAGCAGGGTCAGCCCTGGTTAGTACTTGGATGGGAGACCACCAGGAAATGCCAGGTGCTGTAGGTGCCTGGAATAGGAACTAGCAAACCACTCCAGTATTCCTGCCAAGAAAACTCAATGGACATGGAGTGGGGTCGCGAAGAGTTGGTCACGACTGTAACGACAACACACACACACTGTGGCTGTTAAGTTTTAATGCTCATATTTACTGTATTTAACTAGATGAGGTTTTAAACAATGTATTAATTACAGGGATCTTGATTTTTTGTTTTTGTTTTTGAAGGGCAATGTAGAACTACTGAAATAAACCTACCATTGTCTTACTACGTCTGCTTGTGCAATGGGACATATTCCTCTCCTGCCCCTGTGGTTCATGTTGCTTGAGAATCTGCTTGGGAGGGCGTTCTGGCCTTTTGGGTTTTCCCTGACGTTGATTTTGAGAAACTCTGTATTTGGATCACATTAGTTTGGGAAACGTTAGAACGCAACTCACTTGCCTTTTGCAGATGCAAGTACTGGTACTATGATGAAAA
>JAHTLZ010000330.1:47373093-47404041 GCA_023846285.1 Phrynocephalus versicolor
AACTCACTTGCCTTTTGCAGATGCAAGTACTGGTACTATGATGAAAACCTACTCACCTCCAGTGTTGTTATTGTCTTCCATAATGAAGGATGGTCTACGCTTATGAGGACGGTTCACAGTGTAATTAAAAGAACTCCAAGGAAGTATCTGTCTGAAATTGTTTTGATTGATGATTTTAGTAATAAAGGTAAGAGCATTTAATATGTTGATCCAGCACCTTAAAGAATGAAGGTATCATTTCATAGGACAGTTGAGCCAATGTGGGTGGGGGGGGGAATGATCTGATGTGTAATTTTTCTGCTTTTAGCTGGAAGCCAGCTTATAATTTTTAAAAGAGCAGTAGTACATTAACTCGATAGAGATCATTGTAGAATGTCTCATTTATAGAACATTGAGTAAGTTGTTTTGAATACTGGAATAGACTGATGCAGTTTATTTTAGCCATATAGTTCATATGCATTTAGTTAATTTTCTAAGATGTTTTCCTGGCAGGATGTGAAGAGAATGAACTTAAGGGTAAGGTAAAAGGTAAAGGTTCCTCCAGCACATGCGTGCTAGTTGTGTCCGACTCTAGGGGTGGTACTCATCTCCGTATTCAAGCCGAAGAGCCAGTGTTGTGCAAGTATGTGGCCACGTGGCCGGTATGGCTGCAAGGGAACACTGTTTTTATCTTCTCTCTTTTTTTGGCGGTACCTATTTATCTATGTGCATTTACATGCTTTCAAACTGCTAGGTTGGCAGGAGCTGGGTTTAACAGTGGGAGCTCACTTCCGCTGCGTAGCACCCGGGATTCAAACCGCTGATCTGCCAACTTTGCAGCCGACAGTTTTCAGTGCTTTAGCCTGCTGAGCCACCACACACTGTAAGGGTAAGGGTAGATGCTTTTAAATATGACAGCTTTTTTTCATTTTTTTCCCTTTTAAATAAACATCTTAGGACTAAATTTAGTTCTTCTTCCCAAATGATAATCATAGCTTAATTATTGCGTCCCTGATTCTTTAGTCGGGGCTGTATTTGTTCAGAAGTAAGATAAGAGTTTGATTTTTATTTTTATTATCCCAGCCACCATTGGAATAGCAAAGAAAGCTAAGATCACCTCTAAATAATTGCTGTTTTGTTCTGCAAGGACTTGTCATGTTCCAAGTTTGGTACCTTACAGAAAACTATAAATGTAGGAATCCTCACTTAAACATCTATAGCTACTCTGACAGGCAGTTGTTTTTAAAAATTGGTTTGCTAGTTATTAGTTTTCATCTTTATTACTATTAGAAAGACTTTCCGACTGTAGTTTAGTGAGGCATACACAGACCCCTTGCCTAAAGATACTGTCAATATGTCTTCTTACCTAAAAAAGACAATACAATACAGAACTTGCACATTAGTATAATTGTATACATTTTTTTAGATATTAGTAGGGAGAATTTAGGATTTAATATCAACCAAGCCTTATAGATCCTTGAAGAGGTGCAGCAGGCTAGAACAGTAATGCTACACATGAGCTGTGTGAACCAGTACTGCACATATTGCTTCCTTTCCCATCAGTTACATTTGGGAGGGATTTATAGTATCCCTTATAATAAGCAATGCCCTGCATCTCCAGTACATTACTTTCTAAATAGGACTTTTAGGACAGAATATAAGAGTTGCATAGGTGCATTTTTTGCACCCAGCTTCAACAGCATACCGCTGAGAAAATGATAAATGTGCAACTGTTTTTTCCTACCATATTTGAGTGTGGTAGCCATACAGATTAATAAAGAGTTGGTGAGTGTTTCCTTGAAAGTGTTTCAGCATCTTTTTTGCATCCAGCTCTGCCTTCAGATTCACACATTCCTAAGATTTATTGTGAGCAGTGAGTGTTACATCTCCAGCACCACCTCCTGGAAATGTCTATAAATGTTGACATTTTATTATGTGAGTTAAAACTCTTAATTTTATTTATTTTTAGAGCGTCAAAGAGCAGCTGTTAGTTTTTTCACTTTTCTTAAGTAAGAGTGATCTACAGCAGAAAGCTAGACAGGGAGAAGATGCAACATTTACTATATAACAGTTCCTGATGTTTCATCTCCTTTTTCATGGTTTAAGGACACAAATAAGCAGCTTGAGTATTACTGGTGGACTATGCTTTTGCATTGCCAGCAGGGTTGTGTGTAGTTGTTGAATCTGTACCTTGTATTTCAGGAGCCACACATCATATTCTCGAGTTTGACCTTCGCAAAATCATGAGGGCACCTGTCTTGCTATTTCCCTACATCTGTTTTTAAATATTGAACAACATTAGGAGTAGTCCTTAAGTGATATACCAGATAGTTATTATTTTAGATCCTTAGCATCTGAGATTCAAGTTATTTATTCTATTATCTATAGTTTGTTTTTAATATAGATTTAGCTTGTATTTTAGGCTCAAAGCTAAATATTTTGTAACATATATGGACACTTCTTTTTTATTATTTGATAGCACACTTAAAAGAGAGACTAGAGGATTATATTAAGCAGTGGAATGGCCTTGTAAAGATTTTTCGAAATGAAAGGAGAGAAGGTTTAATTCAAGCTAGAAGCATTGGAGCCCAGAAGGCTAAACTTGGACAGGTAGAAAACTGTTTGCTAAATAAAATCCTTCTTTCCCTATAGTCTGAATTGTGCTTTTAACCGAATCTTAAACCACTTGATTATTTAACTACAGTTCTTAATTGAAAATGGCATATAGTCTTTTAAAGATAGTTGTAAATGTATGTCAACTTAAAATGCAAAAACACTCAATTAAATCAATGTGTTTTGTCTGACCTAACTACTGTAAGTTGAAATGTCCTCTTTGTTTTAAAGGTTTTAATTTACCTTGATGCCCACTGCGAGGTGGCAGTAAATTGGTATGCACCACTAATAGCTCCCATATCTAAAGACAGGTAAAATATTCTGCTTAAGTCTATCCTTTAAAAATAGTCTTAATAGTTAACTGCTTACCTGGGATAAGTAACAGTGCTTTCTAGGTGAGTAATTTTCTAGTTTATTTTTCAAATTGAATGATTGTTTTGCAGGTTGGTAGATAAAATGTCACCTGCAAGGTTGTTTGGGAGAAATGTAGTTAGATCTACAAACTTGTCTGAAACTTATTTCATAGCACTAAAGCAGATTAAACATTTTCTAAATTTAAAGCCATGAAATACATGCTAGATGACATTTTAGTGAATCTGGCAGATAGGCACATTAATAACCCACAGCAAATTCACGTTGTAATAAGAAATCCCAAACGTGTACCATTCTAAGATTTTGAAAAGAAAAAAAATCTTAGAACAACCTACAAGAATTCATTTCTTTTCCAAAGAACTAAAATAGTATAATAATATATATTTAGGTTCTTCTTCTTGATCTTCCTGAATGCACACAATTAGGCCTTGTATTGCCCCTGTGTGAATTGTCAGAACGTCCTCCATTTTGAACACAAGATCTTTAGATGCCCCTCTTCCCACATTGCTGCTCCTTGACTCTAATACTGTAGTCCTTCCTCAGTTCCTTTTTTGCCACTGCTTCGGATGCCTCTAAGGAACGTTCTGGAACTACTTCCCTCAGGTAGTTCCCCCCCCCCTCCTTCCATACTCAGCTCATTGATTCCTTCTGTGATCTTGTGAGTTGTTTCTCCCTAGGAATAAAGCAGACCTTCTGGCATGAACATGCTGTGGGTTATTAATGTTATTCATAATGTGCCTAGTTTCACAAACCTAAGGACACTTAAAACAAAATGCGAAATAATATCGTCTGAAAAATTTTGGGAAACCAGAAATGTGTTTTAATAGTATATAATAAAGGATAAAGTTGTAATTTACTCCTGTCCCCCCCTTCTCTCCCTGCTTTATATAACAAAGATAGTGTTAGATTTTGGATTTCATAGCATTTCATGTATGCAACATCAAAATGGTTTATTGCCTAGTTTTCAATCAAGTGTATTGTTAATAGTATGGGTTTAAAACAGCCTTATCTTTTAATAAAACAACTCCTTTTATAAAATCAGGAGATGGAGGAAGAGTATAGTTTTCTCCATCATTCCCCTTGACAGTGCGTTATCAAAAGTCTGTGAAGGAAATCATTGTTTATCTTTCCAGCATGATTGTACTCTTAAATTAATTGGAATCTATCCTGCATTTTCATAACCTGCCTCCTCCAGCTTCCTTTTATAAGGTTAGAATGTATATAGTGTTACCTTGTATAAAGGAATTTATTCGTTCCAAATGAAATTCTGTTAAGCAAATTTTCCTTTATACAAATTTCCCATAGGAACACATTTAAAGCAGTAATCCCTAATCGTGACCATTTTTATGTTGTACGGGTTCGCCCCATAGGCGATTCTGTTAAGCAAATTTCCCCTATCTCCAGAATTTTTTATGTTGTACTGTTTGTTATACGAGGGTCCACTGTATATGATACATTTATCCTAGTTCTTTTGGAGTAAAATAAAATTTTAAAAAGTAGTGGGCGACTTACCGGATTAGACAGCTTAACCTTGTCTCTTCCCCTTCCATAAATGTTTCAGAACTACATGCACTGTGCCTCTAATAGATTACATAGATGGGAATGACTATTCCATTGAACCCCAGCAAGGTGGGGATGAAGATGGCTTTGCCAGAGGGGCCTGGGACTGGAGCTTGCTATGGAAACGTATTCCGCTAAGCCACAAGGAAAAGGCAAAAAGAAAATATAAAACTGAGCCATATCGGTAAAGAATGCTGTTTTCATTCTATTAATCTGTATGCCTCACACTGATCTAAATCCTTTGTTCTCCCCCCATCCCCTTTCTTTTCCATGAACCATGACCTTTTTCAATGTGCCATGTACCTGCCTTCATCCTCACCGCCACCGCCGCCACTCATAACCCATCAGAACCACATGCACCGTGCCGCTTATAGATGTCATAGACGGCAACACTTATAACATTGTGCCCCAAGGGGGTGGTGACGAAGATGGGTTTGCTAGAGGAGCATGGGATTGGAGTATGCTCTGGAAGAGGGTGCCCCTGACCAAACGTGAGAAGGAAATGAGAAAGACAAAAACTGAGCCGTATCGGTAATCACTAAACCACTTACACGTTTATCCTTTTGCTAAGGATGTGCTGAACTAATACATAGACTTGCATGAACTCTCCTGGTCTTGGAAACCGTGCTGCCAGAATCAGATGGCGCTGTCAAGAAGCACTATATTTTTCACTAACCTGTGATGAAGCTCTTCTAATGTAGCCTTACTAACTCCTCTGCGCTTCTCTGCAGTGTACTTGTATACTCAGTTCTCTACGCAAAATACAGGATGGCTATTCATTTTGGCTTGGTTTAAACAAAACAGGTGACACCCCCCCCCGCCCCCCCCCGGACCTTGAGAGTCTTAGCACTTGTTTAGCCTGCTTATTGGGAATCATATAATAACAATTGTGATGGCGTGCTCTCAAGTCAGTTCTGACATAGTGACCCCTTTCAGGTTTTTCTAGGTTAAGTATTCAGGTGTAGTTTACCAAACCCTTCTTCTGGGGGCATCCTATGGCTGTACTGCTTGCCCAAGGCCACATAGGCTGGCTCTTCCGGGATGCAGAGTAGGGAATCAAACTACCAGCCTCCGGCTCCATGGCCCAGATGCTTGACTCATTAAGCTATCCAGCCAACTGTGAATCATATACTTCTAAGAATACGAAACATCCCTTCCTTCTCCAGTGCATGCATACTTCTTAGGTTAACTAGAGAGGAGTGAGCCATGTAAGCACTATGGGTAGCAAACACACCAGGGTAGGCAGCAAACCCAACTATCTTAAAAGGCCAAGGGTAGAATAGAGAAACATGATGCCAGGCGGCAGCTGTGAGTTCTCTCTGTTGACACTGTCACTTGGGGGGCCTTGCTTCAACACAGCATCCCTCTGCAATGTTGTGTCCAGGAAAGGAAACCAGAGGCACAGAAGAAGGAAAGCAGAGGAGTGTTGCAGAGGCCATGTAGTAGTCAGCCTTGATGTAAGAGCAGTGTGTGGGGTGGGAGTTGAGTCTGGATCAGGGTACATAAGCATCACTTTTGCTACCATCTGGTAAGCTTGGGGCCAAGGCACAAGCTCTGTAGTCAGTCTCTATCGAACATGACGTAAGCCAGAAAAAGAAGGTCCCACTTTGCCCTTCCCACCAACACAAGCTAACAAATGAAGGCTGGGAAGAAGACATAGTATGCATTAAATGAATGTGAGTACTTAATTTTGCTTGGTGTGTCTTACTTTCATTCCTAAATGTCATTTTTCTTGCAAAAAACCACCATTTCTTCAAAGCCAAAATATGTTTGCCTAGCAAGGACTGAGTTTTCCCCCCTGGTTGGACTTCCTATCCATTAAACTACTGAAGATGTGGTTCTACTTTGGTTCAATTGTGTTTCACTAATCTTGCAACCAGATTTCTTCTCATTTCAAAAACCTCTTTCTTTTAAGCTAGTGTTTGAATATGAGTTATTGCCGTTTTAAGAACTGATCCTAATTTTCATTTTGCTCTTGCTTTATGATATTTTTACCAAAATCCTGAAATATTTCCAAGAAATTATGAAGCTTTAGAGAAAAATAAATAAGCAATAAAATTTAAAAATATTCACATACATTATTCAGATTTGTTATTGCAACACAGTGGAAACCTAAATAGAATATTCTAGGTGGGTTTTTTTGTTTGTTTATTTGGTCAAATATTGGATTATTTGGTTTTGTAGAACTTGGCATAAACTTTCGGCACATTATGCACAATTTCTCTGTGGCCATACAGACTAGAGATATATGAGCCTGTCTTTGACTTAAAGGACGGATTGTGGAAGTCTCACTTTCCATCCTATGGTTTTCACTTTGGATTACACTCTCTGCAGCTACTTTGGAATTTTTGAAAAACAACTGAAAAACCCATGACATAATATGTAAATTTTGCCACTTTGCTAGGATCCAGCATTCCAAAATATCTGGAGTTTGAGTCATGACAACTGGGCGTCTTTTTCTTGAGAGACTGAATTAGTTCACTGCTCATCTTGCTCATCAGTCTGATGAAGCTGTTTGGGTGAGCAGTGAAACATTTCAGTCTCTCAAGGAAAAGAAGTCCATTTGCCATGACTCAACTTCCAGATAAACTCACCTGGATGACTGATAATCTTCGCAGACATATTCCAAAATAGTTCTTATTGCTCACGCACGACAAGAATTGCAAACGCTTGGTGTAAATACCTTATTAACCACCATTAAAGCTTTATAATTTCAAACTGCCTAATGCTTAACAGTTGCCTCTTGAAAGAAAAGATCGTCTTATATGATGTACAAACTAACCTCTACTCTTGCCATCTCCTAGATCACCTGCTATGGCTGGTGGACTCTTTGCCATTGAACGTGATTTCTTTTTTGAACTGGGTCTTTATGATCCAGGTCTACAGATCTGGGGTGGTGAAAACTTTGAAATATCTTACAAGGTAAAAAGCAGAGCCAAAATAGTTGATAAGTATTGCCCTTAAACAACGTGTGACCACTTTTCAACCCAGTTTTTGTGTCATATTTGGTTCAGAGTCCGTGGCAGCACTCACGCATGGAGTTCTGTCTATACACTCTAAACCTCTTAAACTAAACCAAGTTCAAGATCTGGACCTCTTTGTTTTCAACACATTTTGCATTCTTGCACGTTACTTTGATGAAATGATATGGAAAGTGGTAGAACTTACTCATTGGCAAATATTTCTGGGTACTTAGCTTTCCATATCATTTTAAGTTGCATGGAATAAGGCAAAATGGGTTGGAAGCAAAGATGGAATATGCTTTTGTGTGAAACCTGTAATAGTTTTAGTGTTGTATCTCTAATAAATAAGATAAAAATAATATTGAAACCTATGTAACAAAGCAAAAAGGGTGGCATAATGAGTAGGCCTTTGGTGGCTTCTTATAGAAAAGGGATATGGTATCTGGGGACTGTGTCTGAGCTTGGTGCAATGGGAGAGGTTCAGTAATCCTGCTAGGAAATTTGGAAACTGGTTAAAATTCCTCAGTTAAAATTCCAAACAATTACAGTTGCTTAATATTATAGCTTTAAAAATTAATAAGCACTCTAAACGGACTGCAAGATTGTTTCCTTATACCATTGTACCATTTTGATTTTATTATAAGAACATTAAATGGAGTGAGTTTTTCATGACATGGCTTCGGAAATTGGCTAAAATCCAGTTCAGAAATATTTTCCTTTTGACTACCTTTTAAAGCTGTGTCCAAATTATTGGACAGTTTTTGTTACAGATGAGACATACGCCACTTGGCATGTTTCCTTAAACATCCTGGCAAGGATCCTGAAAATGGCAAATACTAGTAATAAATGTCTGCAACTAGATGCAATACAACTTATTTGGGTATTCTAAAATCAGCTGATTAATGCAACACCTCTTTTCCCTAGGACAGTGGTGGCGAGCCTTTGGCCTTCCAAATGTTTTGGACCACAACTCCCACAGTCCTTTGTCATTGGCAATCTAGGCTCGGAACTCTGGGAGTTGTGGTCCAAAACATCTGGAGTGCCGAAGGTTCGCCACCACTGGCCTAGTATAATTCATTCTGTTTTGATCTTCAGATTTGGCAATGTGGAGGGAAGCTGCTGTTTGTCCCTTGTTCCCGTGTGGGCCACATTTATCGTCTCCAAGGATGGCAAGGAAATCCACCTCCAGCATATGTTGGATCATCTCCTACTCTAAAGGTAAAACCTGTATCTTTAAAATGCTATTGATGTGCGAATGATAAGTTAAACATCTGACACACATTCAAACATGAGGAGCACAGCTGAAGAAACATGTTACAGTACAAATAGCAACATGGCAAGTATGTTACATTTTGGAGGAACCAACAAATCCACTTTTTGCTTTGGAAAATAATTTATCTATTGGTAATGCTAGATTTTGGGGGATGTAATGGGTAACATTTAATCATTACCTTCAGATAGTAATATTTGGTGAATGGTTTTTTCTCCATTTTCAGGTGTTTAAAATAAATTAACATGCTGTATCTTAGCTACAATTAAAAAGCACTGAGTCTTTTTTAATAAGACAAACTGATGATGTATTCATGTTTGAAATAACACTTCCAAGCTATCCTCCGCGGAGAGCCACTCACTAAATCATCCTATCCATTAGGAATTGGTTAAGCTTCTTAAAGTTGTTCTTTTCCCAAATGAAATCTCTGAGCTGTCCCTTGAGTAGGTTTGTTGAATTGTGTTTGTTACCCACTTTCATATACACTACTCTTAATCTTATTGATACTCATAACTTGATTAATCACAGGTGATAAAATATAAATATAAATAGCAGATAGTAAATGCTGAGTTGTTTTCCCCCAAGGATACCCTCTCCCACCCCCACTGTGAATGGGTTGGGGAAAACACAAGGAGACTTCTCTTCCCTGTTTATAAAATGTGTACAGTAATGTTCTTTTTCACAGAACTATGTCCGTGTTGTGGAGGTCTGGTGGGATGAATACAAAGATTACTTCTATGCTAGTCGACCAGAGACAAAAGCACTAGCCTATGGTGACATATCTGACCTGAAGAAATTTCGTGAGGATCACAGGTGTAAAAGCTTTAAATGGTTCATGGAAGAGATCGCTTATGATATTACTTCTCACTATCCTTTACCCCCTAAAAATGTGGAATGGGGAGAGGTAAGCGTCCTGTTTGTTTTTTTAGATTCACTTCTTGATCCAGGCCAGTATTTCAGAATGTCCAGGATTAACTGCAGGCTTTTCTGTCCCTCGGGGCCCACCCACCCCAACAGATGGGAAGAAATGGGCTAGAACTAGAAAAATAAGGTCTGTTTTTATCCGATTCCATTACTTCTAAAAGTTACACACATTCTAAATACGGAAGTAAATTGGCTTAAAATCAGTGCAGATATCCAAATTGGAGTTGGCAACTTTTATGCATAGCATTTCCACATGTAATTTTTGCATAGTACTTTAAAACCTTTTTTAAAAAACCCAGCAACCAACAGCACGTTTTTCTGTATTTGTTTGGAGCTAAATGTCTGTATTAAAATGTACCATTGTTAATACTAGCTAGGTGAAAATTAAAGAGCTGTACACATATTTACTTGTACACACAGAATGCAAAACCTACACAAATGTTGCTTTACATCTCTCTGGCTTTGCATTCTGAGCCGCTTCTTTCTAAACTTGAGATGATCATGGACTGATTAGTTTTCTCTAACACTTACAATGCAAACCGCTTATATTGGAAACCTTTTGAAGAAGGAAAAAGTGGCACCAATTTTTACTGCTTGTATGACTGACTGCACATTAAAGGATACGACACTTTAATCTTTCTAGCTCAAGAGCTTGGAAATTATTAAATCAGTTGTTCCCGTCTGTCATGAGAGAATTGGAGGTCTTGGAAATCATCTACCATTGCATGGGGCTTGATTCTTTTTATATAAGTATGGTGAGAGGGGTGTCTGTTGGTGCAAAGCATAGGTTAAGGGGGAGAAGAGCAGTTCAAGCAGGTGAGTCATGACAAATACTAAAAGTGGAAGTACAAAATTCTTTCTGGCCATTTAATCAAGTGCAACAAAACCTTTCTATTGTACTGTTCTTTCACTTTTATAATTAGAGAAATATGCTACTTAATATGAACAACCAGTTCAAATTGTTCCAAAACGTATTCTACCTCTTAGTGATTTTTATTTTTTTCAGCTGTCCCTTGAGCATGTGTTTTTGCTGTGAAAGAGAAAAGAACCTTGTGGCAACCCTAAGACTAACCAGTTTATTTTAGCATGTACTTTTATGGCTTGCAGTTCTTGCAGTTCACACATGCATATGCAGAGAGAGAGGGGGGGTGTAGTGCATGCAGTTAAGAAAGGAATAAGCCTTTCAAATCCACAGGTTTCTGATAATTTAAAATAATACATAGCATTAAATGATTTGGCACTTAGCTGAAGAATTAAGACTAGAGGGATTTGGTTGACTAGAAGTGGGAGTGCACACATAGGTAAAAGCCAAACAAAACTCAGTGGAAGATCTGGAAGTAAAGTTTGTAAAAACTGCAAAATTCATCATGCTGTCCCTGATATGCAATTGGCTGTCAACATTTGCTAAGTATGCTTAGTAAAGCGATTGCTGGGAGAAGGTGCAGGGAGTTATCTTTTTTTTTTACATGATAGCTTCTCTTTTTAGTGGGTGTAAAAGAACATCTACTTAGAGCTGAGAGAAATCTCTTCTGTCTTGCCCGCAAGATACAGGGCTTTGCCTGCTAGATACAAGATAAAGGGCTGTTTGGAGAGTTCATAGGTCATGCATCCAATGCTTTCTATAAAAATGTCTTGCTAGGGACATCGTGTAGAAGAAGGATTGAAGTGTCTCTCCTTAAACCTTATCATGATTATGTTTTACTCCTTTTTACGCTATCTCTTCTGGCTTGATAGAAACTTAAGGGATATAATCTTGTGTGTTTGGTTCGTCTATTGCAAATGTTTTTGGCCAGCTTTCACCTCAGTGTAGAAAGAGGATTGAGATACTATTTGGTAAAGAGAAACCTTCTCCCCATCCTTTTGAAGTACAGTAACTTGTAAGTGAACTCTCTGTAAAAAGCTGTTTCACAATTTTAAACCTAGTTCTGCTATTTCTTCCTTTGGATTAGACTAAAACAGCAACCACAGAACAGTGAGCATTTAATAAAGGGCAACTACCACCACCACCCCTCATGTTTAATACCCCTTGATATTCTGTGTACCTTTTTAATACTTCCAGCATATTGAGCTGAGCACTTAGTGAAATGTTTACATTGACTCAGAAATCTCTCGATACAGTTGCATACTGTTTTTTCATCATTTAGTTTCAGGGTCTTTATACTTTTATGCTGAAATGTTTATCTATAATGTATTTTTTTTCAATGTGTTTCAGATTAGGGGCTTTGAAACGGCATATTGCATAGACAGCATGGGGCATACCAATGGGGGTTTTGTGGAACTTGGACCATGCCACAGAATGGGAGGAAATCAAGTGAGTGACTCTAAAATAAGATATTTTTAATTACACAGAGTGCAAAAAAAATTATTGTCCTGTGAATTTTGTATTTGAATATGTCCCTTCTCAGATGATAAATGTGGTTGACATATTGATAATGTGTCTGTCTATATATTGTCATCATATTTTGTTCAGAGCATCAATGTTCATAGTAGACCAAAACCCCTTATAACAAGCAAGTAGCTATTACTGAAACCAGACCCTGAAGGGAAAACCAGGTGGAATTCATGGCAGCTACAGTCACTGTAAACAAAACACCCTGTTACAATTTTAAAATGGCTCTGATCTGCCCTTTTAAAAACTGCACGAGGACTCCCATCACTGTCTGGCTACTAGTCGGGGCAACAACCCACCCATAGGACATGCAGCCAAGCTGCTGGAGCTACTCTCAGGGCAAGGACAATGTCGCCACCTGGCCAGCTTCCCGGATACTTTAGAAACTGGGAGGCTTCCTGGCTGCCTTGCTAATGGTAGGAAGCTGTTCACTGCAGCTACTTTATTTTTGAATGTGCGAGCTCTGACCCTGGCACTGCAAATAACAGGGAAGCCTCCCAGCAGTGGCCAGGTGACCGGAACTACATGTCCTGGATTAAAGCAAAAACCCACAGTAAAACGTGTGTTACAAGCAGGTTTGTGCCTGTTGGCTTGGCTGTAGATCAGAGGTTGGGAACCTTTGTTTTGGACTGCAACTCCCAGAATTCTGAGCCTATTTTGCCAGTGATAAAGGACTGTGGGAGTTGCAGTCCAAAACATCTAGAGGGCCAAAGGTTTGTTACCCGTGCTGTGGATTGTTGCAAATGTGCAGCTCCTGCTGATGGCTAGTATTCATTACTCGGGGCAGATTCAGAAGCTTTCCTCTTATTCTTTCTGCCCTCCCTTCCCATGCCCAGCCCTGCACTGGTTTCAAGACTGATCATGCAAGTGGCTAATCCAATGGAGGGGAGGGCCCTTCTGAAAGGACAAAAGGCCCGTGCCATTAAGCCTATGCACTGTTTTAACTAATGTGGCATGTCACTGGGAAAATAGAACTGCATGTGTACTGTAGTGTCCCCCAGACTATGGCTGCCTAGATGTTTTGGACTTCAACGCCCATTAGCACCAGCAAGAATATTAGAAACTGAACTCCCTGTCTTCTAAAGTGCACAAGGTGGGGAAGACTAGTACATCATAGTCTTGGCAGTATTTAATTACCAACAAACCTTTAATTTGATCACCAATAAATGATTTGTGAATTTGGTAAAAAATTCTTGCAATGGGTTAGATAGATTTCGTTGAGCATTATCTGGATATGGAAACCATTCTAGTGCATTACTAAATTGCTATTGCAGTTATTGGTATAAAATGTTCAGTTTTAAGAAGGTCTTCTTCTTCTTCGTAGCTCTTCAGAATTAATGAAGCTAACCAGCTCATGCAGTATGACCAGTGCCTGACTAGAGGGCCTGACGGAGCAAAAGTTATGATTACACACTGCAATCTAAATGAATACAAGGAGTGGCAATACTTCAAGGTAACTCAGAGTTATTTAGTGACTCCATTTAAGATTAGGAGTCAAGACACACACCCTCTGGCCAACATTCATTCATTCATTCATTTCTATTTACCGTATATACCACCCATCTGCCAGCAGGGCTACTCAGGGCAGTTTACATCCAGACAAATAAGCAGTTCAGAACAATCAACAAACACAGCGCAGTCAAAGAAAAATTAAATACAGTGTGCAAATAACTAAGCATTAACAATTCATAGACAAAGTTTAAGAACAGCCGGCAGAAGGGAGTTCTCTTACTGTGATGGAAGACTGTGACATGTGACTTTTAGGTAGGCATCAGACTTACCAGGTGTCACCTAGAAATAGATAAGGGCATGGAGGTAGCAGCTGAGAAGAGGGCATAGCACAGAAGGGTGGGAAAGAGCTGTATGTGGCACCTAAAGAGGGATTGGTGTTAACAGAGAGAACGGTTGTTATCGCTTCAGCTGTCTGGAAGGAGAATACCAGGAGGCCAAATTTTACCTGCCTGCTGTAGTGATCCTCCTGGACTTTTACACAGGCATATTAATAGATACTTGAGAGCGGTAATCTTCATATCGCCTCTTAAATTAAGTTCCAGTAACTCTCCAGGGTGTTAATATTTTTTTAAAATTCAGGATGGGTACCCCTGTGAATTAAGCAAGCCACCTGGCCTAGTTAAATTTTACATGTTCATAAAAGCCCCAGTTGCCCCCCCCCACCCCCAAAATGTAAGTAGCAACCACATAATTAAGTTGGCATATATTATATATGTCTGGGTGGACTGTGTTATTACAGATCTCTCATTCATGGTTGCGTTTTCTTCCACATTGGTTATCCATACATTACAACTACCTTGAGTAATGCTGATACAGCGAATTAAGGTGCATTGGCTTTTGAAATAAAATCTATTGTTTGGCTTTTCTTTTTCCAGAATTTACATAGATTTACCCACATCCCTTCAGGGAAGTGTTTGGACCGTTCTGAGGTTTTACACCAAGTGTTTATTTCAGAGTGTGACTCCAGTAAAGCAACACAAAACTGGGAAATGAACAATATCCTTAGTGTGTAGGCAAAAGGGCCTGAAGTTACCTACTGACACAGGTAATTGAAATAGGCCTGAAGCGAGATGACCTGAAAACTGCTGCAACTTATTAACTTTGTACAGCTGCGAGCCTGGAACCTCCTGCTCTGGATGAAGGACATAGGTGGACTGTGATAGATATATCATCTGCAGTTAATGTTTACAAAAACTGCTCTTACCTTAAACTTTAATAGATGTTTACATCTTTTGGGGTTTTTTGTTGTTGTTGTAGGACGTTCTTTTTTTAAAAAAAAAATGTTTTGAGTTGATTGTTCCGAGTGCTTTTGACTTTGTTTCCGGCATACTGGAATAAAGTTAAAAGTGCTGGTATGGATTGAAAGCAGCATGGAGGTGCTTACACTCATGCAAGAGTTTTCTGCTTCTTCCATTGGCAGCCTCCCCCCCCCCCCCCGCAAAGGGGCCCGTCGGAACGGACATTCGGGAATGGCGGTTTGACTGCTGCAGTCAAGGGCTGGAAAGTGGTCACTTGTATGAGTGTGTAAGTGCCTTCCGCTTGTGCACAAGCAGTGGAATTGGATCCAGGTTTTTTAATGTTGTCTTTTGGGATTATACTCAGGGGTCTGCAGGCAGGTTTGTTTTTTCCCTTCAACACTCACACTTGAAAAAGGCTGGAGTAACCAGACTTTGTTATTATAACTTGGTGATTATCAACCTGTTGTACATTGTTTTGATTTTACATCTTACCAAGCACTGCCACAGGTTTTTTAGCCAACAGTCATGCTGCTTTTTTGAGATGAACTTTCAATGTTTTTAGTGCCTCCTTTAATTTTCCTCCTTATACCACAAGAACAGCATTTTTCATAGTATGTGTATGTTGAGATGTCTCATTTTTATAGAAACCAGTTGGTAATGCTCTCATTACGTTGGAGGGGAGAGAGCGAGATGGCCCACTTGGCTATTGAGTACAGTACCATGTTCTATACTAATAAGGTAACAAGCTGAGGCATAAAACATGTCAGAAATGCTGCATGAGAGCTCAAAATAATGCTGGTAACATTTCATTGGAATCGTTGTAAAAAAAGTTCTAGTTGGTATATGGGGTAGCACTTAAATCCATGAACCACTTGTGTGAAATGATATTAAAGCAGCTACAGTCTCTTAGTTTGCAATATCAAGCTGAAATTGAAATTTAGCACTATTAAGGTGCATTCACTGGAAGTCAGCAATTCATGCTAGAGCTAAAAAGACAAAAGCCCTTACCTCCCTGCTGTATCATGCCTTACAATAACTGTATCTGTCTGAATCAAAATATGTCTGCATTTGTACCATGAAGGAGAGCAAAACTGATCTTGTTCTTCACTTTTATAGTGATAAACAGAAGTCAGTTCAAGATATTCTGTTGAAACATTTCAAACACTTTCCAAGTCATTTGACAAACACTTGCCACATTAAGAAATATTGGAAACGACTTAGAGAACCCGACATAGTTGAAAAATTGGCAGGAGAGATAACAAAAATTGCTTTATACAGAAATGAAAACATTTTGATTTCCCCAAGTAATTTAAAAGGACATTTGAATCTCTTAATCAGAAGGTTTGATTGTTTTGATCTCGTTACAGAATTGCATCATAACATGAAAAGAAAACTAATAAGGATGAAAAGATAAAAAAAATTGACAAGTGATTTTCACAAAGATGCTGAATTGCACTGTAAAAATAATTTTTAAAAGTTTTTAGATAGATATTTGTCCAGAAATACGTTGAAGGCCTACCGCAATCTACAATCCTAAATTCAACAGAGATCCCAGATTTCACTGGGTTACGCGGTGGTCTCAGCATGCAGTTGGGCACACCTAAATTCCAGTGAATTGAATTAGATTGATGCGTCCATACAGATTATCAGATCAAGATCAAAACCCATAAATGGTATTTGAAGTTGCAAGTGAATCTTATTTTCCGTAGTACCACTCTTGACTATCTCTTTCTTCAGTCCAAAATATGAGCAACGAAGAGGCTTTTTGCAAGGCCAGATCTTGGCGTTACGAGCAGATACATGTAATATGGATCCCTGGCCCACATCAATCTTTTCATCCTCCTTTAAAAGTTGTTTATAGTTAAAATTAAAGGATAGAGGAAGAAATTGGGAAAGTATACTAAGGGTGTTGGGTACATTGTTTGTGTGTATAAAAATTGAATTTCATTTTCCTGTGTTGAACAAATATTAATTTAATCACACTACTATGCATGTTTGAAAGAGATTGCACATAGATTGTGCAGGTATGTATGTGTTAAATGGGTATTCTGTGCAATTCCATTAAAATCCAATACTGTCTGTGAATAAGAATCTGTATTTTAAAATTCCAAACCTTAATAGAGGACACAAGCTGTTACTCCGAACTTTTCCTACTGTAAGCTGCTTTTTAAAAAGTAGATCCCATATTCTTGCTTTGTAATTTGATCACTATGCATTTCTACACATTTTATACATTTGATTTATGCAGATTTTGATACACTGTATGTTTCTGTAAAGATTGTACAGATCTTCAATGATTTTGCAAGGGATAAACTGGGAACTTTATGTATATCTTAATTCTGGGTTGCTTGTTTTTTAGGTGACAAAATAAAATTTAACTTGTGGGTTTATTACACATTTGCAACAAAAGTTTTTCCCCCCTTCCCCGGTGACTTTCATATTGAACCCTAACATTTACTTGTGACAAAAGGCCAACTTAGACATAGAAACTTGCCGACTGCAGGAATGGTAAAGCCAACTAAGGATCTCATGTGCCTTGAAATCCCTATTTGTGTTGCTACAAGTTGGTTCCAACTTGATGGCACAATTACCTTCAGTTATGAGTTGTATTTAAAATATTCTACTGTATTTTCTTTCTTTCTCTGACTCACAGTAGAGTGGTGCTGTTGGATCTCTTGGGGGGGGGGTAATGGGGTCATAGGATATCTATCCAGAGAGATGAAGTGTCCTAGGTATGTTGGTGTTCCAAGGGCATCATTTCTGTATCAAGGAACATTATCTACAGCCCCAGCTGAAGTTATAACCATTGCTGGGACTGGCACAGCTTACAAATCAACAGCTTAAGGAGGCAAGACATGACTACAGTTTCAGCTCTGCCCTGCAAGTTTGGCAATGCTTGGGATAGGTTGGAAGTCCTGACATTGCAGCACTTTTTTAGCTCATGTGAGAGTAACCCTCACACCCCTTAAGCTTAATGGCATCAAATAAAATAAGCCAATAAAACGTGAACTTGGTGGAAAACCCTCTGCTTCAAGAGCCATGTCCTTGTAGAACACTGGCGATCAGTAGCCTGAACTGATTTCTAAGGATATTCTAAACAAAGCAGATGTGCTCACTGTGGACCAATGTTCTTCTATGGCCTGGGCCACGCTTCCCATCTTTTTTCCTTGAAGGATAACCTGCAGTAGATGGTATTTCTTATTGCTCATTATTCTGAAACATTGCAATTTTCTTTTTGGTATTTAGAATGTCTAGCTTTTTATTTTGTCCAAGGTATCTTCAGAATTTGTCTGTATATCCACATAGATCCCCCCCCCCAAAAAAAAACCTCACTAGCCCAGCCTATATCGGTATGCTTAGATAACCTTCATGTGAACAGTTATTCTTTGCACACGCTAACTCAATTTATGAGGAGACACCTATTGCAAAACAAAAACAAAAAAAATCCACTGTACTGCCTAATATAACATTCTAACACCTGTTATGCATTATGGAATGTGAGAAATTGGCTTGGAGGCATATTACTTTCCACTTAAGCTTACCCATTTGCTGGAAATGGGTGCTTTGTGAGGACATGCCACTATTAAGCCAATCACTTGGTGCAAATGCCAGTCTTAAAACTGCAAAATTGCCAGCTTGGTGAATTGTCAATCACAGGAATCGTAAATTAATACACTAGTAATGGAGGTGATTATCACAATGCATGCTGTTAGACTGGCTTTATACAACTAGCATTAAGGGATCTTTTATCTTTGTTTTGTTTTCAGTTTCTAGTTGGACTCTACAGCATAATCCATTTAGTTGTGCATTGCCTCCCAAGTTTATAAACTTAAGATTCATGGTTACCTTCCAATCAAGTTAGAAACTTGTGTCTGTATTCTGTTGTAGCAGACCTTAAGTGCAGTGTATCTGCGACTACAATGTTTAAGTTTAAATGAGATTTTTTTTCTGATGGGGTACAACCAGCTTCTTTGCATCACTCTGGACTGTTCCATCTATTTGGGACAAATAGCATGAGTATATTAAGCCTATTATTGTGCCAGTGTCCTGAAATGTATTAATACCTTTCACACAGTGCTTTAAGTTTGAATACCAGCATTAACCTAAATCCACCTAGAGTTCCAGCAAAGTTTTCAGTATCTTTTATATTTTTGTTGCCTTCACTAAATCATAGAATCATCGAGTTGGGAGAGACCTCAAGGGCCATCTAGTCCAACCCCCTGCCATGCAGGAACCCCATCACAATATTTCCGCAGATGGCCATCCAGCCTCTGCTTAAGCCCCCCCCCCCCCCCGCAAAGGAGACTAGACTCCACCACCCTTTGTGGCAGCATATTCCACTGCCGAACAGCTCTAGCTGTCATTAAGTTCTTCCTAATGTTCAAATGGATTTTCCCCCCTGTAGTTTGAAACCATTGCCTCGAGCCCTAGTCTCTGAAGCCATGGAAAACAAACCTGTTTCCTCTTCAATATGACATATTTTCAAATATTTAAACATAGCTATCATATCCCCCCTCAGCCTTCTTTTTGAAAGGCTAAACATTCCCAGTTCCCTAAGCCGTTCCTCATAAGACATTTCCTCCAGACCTTCAACCATCCTGGTCACCCTCTGCACCCGCTCGAGGTTGTCAACATCCTTTTTAAAGTGAGGCACACAGAACTGGACACAGTACTCCAGGTGGGTTCTGACCGGAGCAGAATAGAGTGGTACTATCACTTCCCTTGATCTAGACACTATGCTTCTGTTGATGCAACCAAGAATTTCATTGGCTTTCCTGGCCGCCGCATCACACTGCTGACTCGTTCAATTTGTGGTCCACCAAGACTCCCAGATCCCTTTCACAGGTATTATTTTCCAGCCAAGTATCCCCCATCCTATATCTGTGCAATTCATTAAAAGTAGTTTTATCTGTTTTTTCTGAACCCACATCTTTTGTTTCGGACACCATTATACTATAGGATTTTGTATACACAAACATCTTCACTATGCAAATTGCAATTCTGAATATGAGTAATGTAGGTGTTAATAATTGAAGGTACCACTCCACCTGAGAGAATGGTGTCCTCTTTAGACCCTGAATCTTTCCATAACCTAGACTGCAAGGGAGAAGAGACCCAATGCTACTGAGTCTTGATTTAGCTCAAACCTCAAAAGAAAAAGCAAACTAAAAATTCACAAACTTACTAGATGGCTGTGTGTGCCATCTACCTCTTGACAGAATGTTGCCAAGTCAATTTTGAACCACTCTTTTCCATTGTTTTTTATATACGAGGTACCAGAAATGCACCCATCATTCCTTCCTTCTGGTGGTAGATATAAATGTTAGGCAACCTTGTATACTCGTTTTTGTTCATGGTGAGCATCTCAGCACACAGCTCTTAAATAGCCACCATCAATTAAAAGCTCACACCTGCTTTATGAAAAAAGGAAATATCATTGAGTACACAACTCTAAAATTCCAATCTCCTATTCCAACATATTCCAATACAGCACATTTGGCCACACACTTGAAAAAATATCTTCACACCATCAAATAAGGTTATGTTGCTTATACCATCTTGATTTCATGTTTTTATCACTGTGGCCAAAAAATTGTAAATAGCTTTCTCTCAAATGTTATGTATAGTACTCAATTTGGATTGTTAATCACTGAGCAAATTAAGTCTACAGGACAAAAATAATGTACATCATTTTATTACAAAATTTCCTTAAAAAAGTAATACAATGCAATAGTATGCAAGAGAATGTTGAATTTGACTAATGTTTACTTTGCTCAAAATCAAGCAGTCACTGAGTTTCAAAGAACCATTAAATACTCCAGAACAGCTTTTGTGAAATCTAACAGTAGTGGCCTTTTGCTACTACTTACATTAGAATACACGCCTCCCTATGGAAAAATCACATTACCTATACACAATTCTGTACAGTTTTTTATACTGAAGCTAACAATGAGCTGCACTTGACTTCACATTCTTAGCAAAATCATAGATCTGAGCACAAATCTTTACAGCAGGTTATAACTTTACTCTTCATCATCTTCCTCCTCCTCCTCTTCTTCCTCTTCCTCCTCCTCTTCGTCCTCCTCCTCCTCTTCAGGTTCTGCCTTTTTCTTGGAACCTGCTGGCCTACCAGGACCTTTCTTCCCTACTTCAGCCTTACCCTTGGCACGGTATGCTGCAACATCCTGCAACAGACACAAAAATGGAAGATTTAGATACTTTGATAAATTCTTTTAGTCACATTAGGTCTTTATGTTTTGGGGGTATTAATACTCTTCCAAGACACAGACAAGCCTCTATGGTCCATTTGCCTATACAACTGCAGGTCCTTTTGCCTTTGCTCTAAGTATTAGTGTACTTCATACTGACTTGAAGCCTAGCTATTAGAAGACTTTTGCTTTTAATCTGAACTGCATCTGCACCCATCTTGTTCCATCCATAGAGGGAGCCTTTTTTCCTCTTAAAAACCTCCAAGCAGGGACAGTGCTAAGTGGCAACTGTCATTTAGAGTAAGCAGGATAATTAATATCCTGTGCCTAAAATACTTTTCTGCTTCTTTCCTATATAAAATTATTTACCAAATAACAGAATCACTGGGGAAACTGTGTTCAAAGTTCATGTCCACATAAATGTGGTAAAGTGTGCAATTCAACTATACAACTGGTTGTGCGATTCCTATTACCAATGTTGTACATCATTTCTTCAGCGTTTCCACTCCAGAGCTTTTATATACACTGAGATTTAATGATGAATTATACTTGGGTAGCTAAGCAGAAGGATTTTACTCACAGAACGTGGACTACAAGATAGCAATTCCCACATATTACACCAATGTAAAACACATCAATAACTGAATATAGCATCTTACCTTCTCGTATTTTTCCTTTAGCTTTGCTGCCTTCTGCTCAAAAGGGAGTTTGTCCTTAGCTGTTTGCTCAGACCACATTTCACCTAATTTTTTCGCTGTATCCCCAATAGACAAGCCTGGGGCCTCACTTTTTATCTTAGGACGATGTTCGGAACAGAACAGAAAGAAAGCTGATCTAGAATATAAACAAATCAAATTTGAAAAAAAATCAACTCAGCTTCAAAAGCCATGTTTTCACTTATCAGTTTATAGTGTTATCAGAATGAGAACTGGCTGAGCAGCAGAACCCATATATAATTAAAATACTGTATAAACTTACGGTGGCCTTTTGGGGGCATTTGGGTCCTTTTTCTTTTTCTTCTCCCCTTTAGGAGGAATATAGTTTTTCATTTCTCTATCATAACGAGCTTTGTCACCCTTTGCCATGTCTTCAAACTTGGACTTCTCTTTTGCAGACATTGTCTATAGGAAAGAAAAAAAGACTGATATTACTTGTGGCCAAGTTAATGACTCCCATTAAACCATGGAAACAGCACCACTGTGCAGCTTTAGTATCTAATACATAACAGATGCTGAGAGTGGGGGGGAAGAGACACCAGATCAACTTGGCTTAACTTTTCAAAAAGCTTCAGCTGTGTTACCAACAAATGAATTCTTTTAAGATTCAGCAGAACCAAGTAAATAAATATCACATTTAGACTAGATGAGTACTGGAAAATGTCACTGACTTTGCCAAGCTTAATTGCTGAAAATGTGTTTGCAACTTTTTGGTGCTGCTCAGTGTGTTTTATTGACCTCAAGAACCAGTCAGTCAGTCAGTTGGTTGCTAACAAATAGCAAATCCTTCCCAGCAATGATGAAAGGAATGACTTGGGCCTCAATTTTACACCAGCATTTGACATGAACCTCAAATGCTAGCATGTGAAAGAGGGAAACTCTGCTACCCAAAGCTCAACTCTTACTAGTCAGTTTGCAAATAATTTTTTCTAAAGATCTTAGCAAAAATATATGAACAAAGACATCAATAATAAATTGCTTTCATAATGATTTTTAACATGGTATTTTATTTTTAAAATTTTGTCAACTGCTGCAGAGACCTGAGGCTGAATGGTGAAATAAAGTCTGAATCATGTCATATACAATGATCTTCGTTCTGAAAGAATTTAAAATATTAAGGTAACCTAGAGCCAGCAGGTTCCAATGGGTCTTCAGTTATTACTGATGTAAATGCTGTATATTGGTAAAAGAACCTAAAGGCCCTCATAGTTTCAGTGCCTTTCTAATACCATGGAAGCATTGGCCTGCTCTTCCACAGGAAGAATGCACCCCTATTCAATACTAGACCTCAGAATTTGGGATTCATAAGGCGTAGGTTTGAATTATGGTAGTCAAATCCATTTGCACTTATTCCCACTTTAGTTTTAAGGTCCCAGGCTTTGAGTAAATTCTGTCTTAAAAACTTCCCTCCCACCAGTGTCTTGAAATGAAAATCATACCCATATCCACAATTTGAGGGCAAGTAAGTACAAAGAGGAAGCATGCGACTTTCCTCCGTAAAGGAAGACAGGGTCTTAAGTCGATCAGACCTGAGAGCGGCTGTTACAGATATAAGACATTTTAGGGGAGGTCCTTAATTCCGACCCCCCCTTTCCGCCAGCCCGAAAACGACTTGGCAGCTAAAAACAAAATAATTAAAAAAACCCTCTGCTCCGTTCTCCTGCATCAACTTTCCTATCGTGCCACCGGGGAAACCTAGAAGAGTCACTTTAAAAGGGTGCAGAAAAATGCAAGGCCCTTAAAAGAAAAAGAAAGAAAAAGCCAGCTCCCAGAGCGAGAGAGTGATCCACGCTCGCTCAGTTCCCGCCATTTAAAGTCCTTGGGCGGCCGCTTGGGAACGGCCAGGCGCGCCAAAAACCCCGCCGGGGTGGGGCGGGAAGGGAAGGGGGGGGCCGCCCCGCCCCTCCGCGTTCGGGGGGGGGGGTAGGAGAGGAGAGGGAGGGGCGCGCGAGACGGGGGTGGGCGTGGCTTCGGCGTGCGAGCCACGCGAGGAGGAGCCCGAGCGAGTTCCCCCCCTCCCGTCCGAAGGGGGCCTTTTTTTTTTTTTTTACCCGCCATCGCTCGGAGCACTTCTTGGAGAACTCGGCGAAGTTGACCGACGTGTCCGGGTGTTTCTTCTTGTGCTCCTCCCGGCACGTCTGCACGAAATAAGCGTACGAGGACATTTTGCCCCGAGGTTTATTCGGGTCGCCTTTCCCCATGGTTGGAGCGACAGTCCCTAAAGGGGGGAGGGGAGAAATAAGAGATGGGGGGAGGGGAAAGGGTTGTGTGGGGGGGAGGAAGGAAACGGAAATGAAAAATTAAAAAGGTAACTCGTAACCCGCGCTCTTACGGCAACTTCCTGCTCCCCAAAGAGCCGTTTTTCCCGCCTTCGGCTCTTTTCCTCAAGTTTCCTCCCTTACTGCGCCATCCCCCATTTTTTTTTTAACTCCGGCCTGGGCCGACTCGGATTTAAACCTCCCCGTCGCGTCCACGAAGGAAACTTCGCTCCTTGGCGGGACACCCACAAGGCTTAAATCGCCACCAGCACCACGTCACCGTTTCCTCAGAAACCTCGCCCCCCCCTCAGAACCCCCCTCCCTCAGCCGCCCAAACTTGATTTTCGAGAGAACCGAAAACGCTCAAGGTCTCTCGCGCCTCAGGCACGCGAGCGGGTCCTGAGCCCCTCCTTGCCTGGTTTGCCGGTAAAGCGACGAAGCAGAAGCAGAAGCAGAAGCCGTTAGCAGCGCGCGGAGCCCCGAGTCAAGCGTTCGGAAGGACCCTCTTCCTTCCCCGCCGCCGAATGGGTCGCTCCCAGCGCACTTGGTAGCTTCTTGTTTTCCACACAGGGCTACGCGCCACAGCAACTTGTCCCGAGAAAGCTCTTCCCGAAAGACCCACCCCCTTGCACTCACCGGTTGGCTGCCGGGTTCATTTGAACCGTTCAGAGCCACGCCCCCGCAACTTTCGGAGCTTTCCATTGGCGGAAAGCGCGAAGGACGACAGCAGCCTGAAACAACTGCGTTCGGTCGAGAGAGGAAAAAAAGGGGGCGGGGAGAGGAGGTGGGGGGTGGAACAGCTTGCGCTTCATACCCGTTGAAACCGGTTAGGGAGTGTAGAGGGAGGGGGAGGGAAATAGTGGGATTAAGAGCCCGCCCCCTCCAGAGCTGATTCGGCTATTGGGGGGAGGAGAAATCATCCCCCGAGGCGCCTGCGATTGGCCAAGGGAAAAGCCTCGAGCCCTGATTGGTGGGATGAAGGTAAAACAGCGTGGTTTAAAAATACAAAGGGGGTGGGGGGGAAGGGAAACAACTGAGAAAAACAAGAAAAGCTCCAAGCCGCTGGGAGAGGGAGGGGCGGGCTGGGGAGGGAAGGAAGAGGTGCCGGTGACGACCCTTCGCAGCGTCGCCCGGGAACAAAGCAAGCGGGCGGTGTGTGTGTCTGGGGGGTGGGGGGGCGTTTCTTGGGTTTTACCCTTGGCTACGGTTGCAAAGCTGGCGGGGAATGGCTGGATTAGCCGGCGATGGTCGGCGGGTTGTATAACTCATCCCTCTGCCCTTTAAAAAGGAGAGGGGAGAGGCTTGGCCTTCGTGCCCGTGCAGGCTCCCTCCCTTCCTTCCTCCCTTTCTCCCTCCCCAGCCGCCTCCCCGCCCGCCGAGCACGATCCTCGGTAAGCCTCACGGCCGGGTTTCCTCCCAGGTGAGCGCGCCCTGAGGACAGGCGGTCTCAGTTTGGGGTGGGGTGGGGTGGGGTGGGAAACGAGCCCCCGTTCGGCTTGCAGGGAGGCGTCGCTTGCAGGTGTGTTTGTGTGTGGGGGGGGGGAGAGTCCTTGTTCCCGCCAGAGGGACGGCGGCCCCTCCCTCGCAGAGGCGCATCCCCGCCTGCCTTGGCTCTTGCAGCGACCATGCTTTGCAAACACGCGCGCACGTGCCTTGGGCTGGTTTTGTCTTCCGGCCCGAGGGCCAACTTGGAGGCAAGGGCTGATCCCGTGGCTGTAGTGTGGCCACCTGTGGCTGCTACTCTAGACGGTTCCCGATTCCCCCCCCCTTCCTCCTCCTCCCCCACGGCCGGTGGAGCATTTGACCCTGCCTTGGTCCCGGGTCTCTTTTCTGCCTTCGGAAAAAAAGTAGCGGGAGTTCCCCCGTCGCTCCTTCTTGTCCGCAAAAATGTCGAGCGGGGAAGGGTGGGGGGAGCCACGGATGAACGCCTCGAAGCAGCACCACGGTGTCCTTCCTGACTGGAGGAGATAGGGACGACGACAGCTGGCTTACCTAAAGCGGCCTCCATTAAACACAACAATCTTTTTGGTTCATTAAAGGTGTGGCGTGTGTGTATCCTTTTATACGAGGAGACTAGGCGTCATCGAATTTAGTGGGACTTAATTTTGCCGATGAGAATTGTCAATATATTTAACGGGAGTATAAAGTTGCCTTAGTTTTTGCTGAGATACAAACGTCGGTATCCACCTGGAATATAGACTAAAAATCTTAGTTGAACACACCTTCCCTTTGGCTGTGCCTGCTGCTGGCTACCACAAGGAAAGGCCTTCTCTATCAGTGTTCCCAGACTGGAACTCCCTTCCACTGGAGGCCAGGCTGGCCTCATCATTTCAGATAGTCAGATGAAGGGCTTTAGCTGTTCAGGTTCCTTACTGACTGTATGAAAGATTTTTTTTTTTAAATACTGTAGTGCATACTGTTTTCCAGACAGTGGTAGCAGGTGTTTGCAGGTGTAGAATACTGTACTGCCTATTGGGCTAGTACAGTAGAGTACTGTAGTTTTAAATCAGATCTGAGCATTCTTAAAGTATTAAAATTCCTCCCGACATCAATTTACGGTATTTTTTTTCACAGTGAGATCAAAATTATGTGTCTGTCCGGTATAGGTCTAAACATTGTTTAGTGTTGGAGAAAGTGGCGCATTGTCCCTAATGCTCCAACCATGTTTTTTTGTCCTGCTACACTTAATTTATGTATGGCCCAACTACTCTTGAAGGCACAAAAACAAGAGGAAGCAATCCTCAACATTACATATTCAACTGGCATTTTGTAAACACTTGGTGTTGTTTTTAAAGTTAAAAGCTGAAACTAGAGTAAAGTACACAACTAGGTATCTGAAGGTGGAAAGAGTTAAACGATTCCACCCAGCCAACAGGGAACTCCCTGCCATGAACACAGGTAATATCTTAGCACATCAGACTACTACAGGCAGTCTCTTTTCAATATTCCAAGTTACAAAGAGGTGAAGACACTTTTGAATCAGATTACTGGATCATTTAGTTCAGCACTGTTCACACTGCCCTACCTATAGCTGTTCAAGGAAAAGTCAGGGATAACTAAATAATAAAGCAGGGTAGAATTTGAGAATATTTACTAAGGCAGGATTGGCCTGTTAGGAAATATCAGGTGCTTTGATCTGTGCATTTAAGGCAGGGATACTCATGTTTTAATAATTTATATATAAGAAAAAATAAGCATTGCAGTGAGGTTATTTTCAAGTTTGTCAAATAGTTGTAGGATACCATGCTGTTTGTGTTCCTTTTAGAAAACATAGATGATGTTAGTGACAGAAGATATTTATCTTAAGGAACAGTATGTTGGATTATATGTCTAGAATCTCAAAGCAAGCACCATGTTTTAGCTAAAAAGAAGAGGTGTTGCTAGGCTAGGTTAACAGTCCTTTTGTAGCATTTGTTTCTAACAGTAGCCAGCTGTATGATTGTGGGAAGTCTAGGACAGTTATGAAAGCCACAGTCCATTCTTTTGTTTCCTTCCCTATGTTAGCACTTCCTCAAACAGGAAAAAAAGGAACATCTTAGAGCAAACTGGTGAGGCTGGAACAATGCTTCCCAAACTTGTAAATTCAGATGCTACATGTTCCTCCCCCTTATTGAAATACTTTTCTCACACCTGAATTCCCACTGGAAATTAGTACTGCAGCATAATGCCACTAGCCCCTCACTAGATTTGCATGTCACCAATGGTGTGGAAGAGCTGGAATGAGGCACAGGCTTTGACAGTGTCAACAACCCGGAGATTTGCAATTCAGAGCTAGTCACCACGGTTGCATAACCAAGCCAAATGTTTTGGACTGCAACAAAAAATGAGAAGTGTTTAAAAGACCATACTACTAGAAGTTCTAACGATTCTTCCTAATTTACGGAGAAAAGAAGTCCCAGCAAATATTTTGGTCAGGAAATGTGCTTTAACTGTTGCACTTCAAAACAGCAACCATGTCACTAAATTAAAGAAACAGTTTTCTTTCTTCCTGCCAAGGGAATTAAGTAGGGCTGTTTCTTAAAAGAAAGGTATATTGTACATTACATCTTCATGTTGTGGTTTCCTTTCCTGAAAAGCTGAAAGCTTAGAGTAACAGCAAGATACTAACTACTCAATAAGCATTGAACTCACCTGTTGTAGGATCACGTGTTAACTAAGATTTCAGCAGTGACTTGAGGGAGAAAAGAGAACTACATGGGGAAGTATATTATTGACAATATCCTTTTTTTTTTTGATGTTTGTTAAAAGGACAGTTTACTTCCCTGTATCTGTTGTTCTTCGAGTGATCATATGTGAATCCACACATATAATGTAGATGTTTCTGCAGTTACACAAAACTTGGAACATTCTAGAGTTCAAACAGAAAACCAGAAGAGCCCACACACTGCACATGGCCCTGTGATTAATGGTTGTCCCTCAGTTTCCCCTCATCTGATGCTGTATAATAAACAATATACAGCAATAGCATGGCAGACTGAGGGAAGGATGGGCTGGTTGTGTGAATGTATGTACAGATGACCACTTAAAGAGTCGGTTGTGTACAGTTATAGGCATGTCCTTACTGACTGGTAGGATGCCATGCCAACACAGATTACTCCTCTTCAAATGCAGCAAGTTTTGCTATGATGTCCATCCAGTAATGTTTCCTGAACATCAAGAGTTGAAACCACATTGCATCCTTACAGATGTCTTTTAACTAGATCCCTTTGAGAAAGGCCATTGAGGCATCAACAGCTCTTGGTTCAGTATCCATTCCAAGTTTCAGTATTAGAGGCAGTATTGGCTCTTGTGGTATTCCCAAAGGCCATAGGATCTTGTGACTGGACACGATTGTAAGACTCTTCTTCAAGTTACAATTCTAAGCAGAAAGCTAGAGACCTGGGCATCTTTCTCTTTTTGATCTCTCTCGAGCATTGACATTGTGATTCTTCGCTGATCAAGGTGGTGACTCAGATATGCACTGCCTAAACAACCAGACCACAAGCTTTACTTTTATTGTACTGTTTAAATGAGTTAATTGCATGTTATAGAATTTTGCTATATGATTATGTTTTGTCTGTTATTTTGGGGCTGATTCTGATTTGATTTAAATGTGATGTATGTTATGGTCATGTGTTTCATTGTTGTTAGCCACCCAGAGTGGCCGGATGGATGGGTCATTATTATTATTATTATTATTATTATTATTATTATTATTATTATTATTATTATTATTATTATTATTATTATTATTATTATTAACAGCAACAGCTAGAAAAATTGAAAGATATGATTCCAGATTTATTCAGTATAAAGACAACCAGTTGTTTCGATCAGATAAAAAAAAAGTTGTATCAGAGTTTAAATCAGAAGATAGGTATAAAAGATGAAACACCTGAAAAAAAATGGCAACCATTCAGTTTTGAAAAGGCACTCCCCAGCATCTGGTCCTTGAAGTGCCCTGGATTTAAACCTGGAGATTACACATCTCCATCGTGGTTTGTAACCTGTGATGGACTTTTTCCTCCAGGAATCTGTCCAATCCCCTTTTGAACGCTTCCAGGCCAGATGCCATCACCAAATCCTGTGGCAGGGAGTTCCACAGACTAGCAACATGCTGCGTAAAAAGAAATTTTTGTTTTTTCTGTTCTCACTCTCCCAACCCTCAATTTGAATGGATGTCCCCTAGTTCTGGTATTTTGTGAGAGGGAGAAGAGCATCCCTCTATCCATTTTACTCGTGCCCTGCAATATTTTGTACATCTCAATCATATCCCCCCGTCACCTTTTTTTCCAGACAAAAGAGCCCCAAATGTTTTAGCCTTTCCTCATAAGGGAGGTCCCCCAGCCCAGTAATCATTTTAGTTGGTCTCTTCTGCACCTTTTCCAGTTCCACTATGTCTCTTTTAATACTTGTGAATACAATGCTTCAGATGTTATTTTGCCCATAGCTGAAGATTTTCTTTTAACATGGCAATGATATTCATTTGCCACATCCTGGAATCCCCTTGCCTCAATTTTTCTTCTATGTCTGTTACTTCCTTTTGGACCTTTTTCTGCTTCTCTAGCTGACTGTATCTGTAAACACTGAATAATACACAGAAGACTCCTTTCATTAAAATAAAGTATTTTTCTAAGCACCAGGCATAAAGATTGTTTTCAATAATGTCTTCTGTAAAACACATTAAAGAGAATGATAAATTATTACCATCATTTGTAAGTCTGCCATACCCTTCCAAAAAAAATTAAAAACAATATTGTGTGAAGAAATGACTTTTTACTTACATTTGATGTCATTACTGCCATTAGGAAACAATGGAGAAGCCTTTAAATAAATTTGTAAACAGACATCGCAACAAGACAAAAAAGATGCCAAGGATGGTAATTTACAAGAATGAAAGCCATAAGGATCAGAGATAGGTGTGTTAATTCAATCCATGTTGCTCTCATTAAACTGTATTTAATAAACTGACCTACATAAAAGGCAAAACTACACTCTGAAGACTTCCAGGAGCAGCAACTCACATTTATTATCAAAAGAGAGAGGGGGGTTAGCAAGAAACAGCCTTGAGGACCAGTTTCAAAGCCCAGGCAAAAGGTTAGCATTTAAGTGCATCACAAAACAATGGGGAATTCTTGTAATTGTTGCAAGAAAAAGTATGTGAACCTTTTGGAATTTCATGGTGTTCTGCATTGATATGTCATACAATGTGATCTGATCTTCCACTAAGTCAAGTGTATTGACAAATATAATGTGCCTAAAAATACCAAAAAATTCTATCTTTCATGGACTGATAGATGTAATTAAATTATCACAAGGGCAAAAACTATAAAATTTGCAATCAACTTCATCAACTTTTCATTAAAGTGGTTCTGAAAATATTTGAACATAGTGGTGATTAATCCTGAAATAGGTTGCCGTGTGTGTGTGTGTGTGTGTGTGTGTGTGTGTGTGTGTGTGTGTGTG
>JAHTLZ010000330.1:47404051-47437894 GCA_023846285.1 Phrynocephalus versicolor
GTGTGTGTGTGTGTGTGTGTGTGTGTGTGTGTGTGTGTGTGTGTGTGGTGTCGTTACAGTCCTGACCAACTCTTCGTGGCCCCATGTTCATGGAGTTTTCTTAGCAGGAATACTGGAATGGATTGCCAGTTCCCACTCCAGGCGCCTACAGCACCTGGTATTCCTTGGTGGTCTCCCATCCAAGTACTAACCAGGGCCGACCCTGCAGAGCTTCCGAAATCAGGCAAGATCGGATGTGCTTAGGGCATCTAGGCAGCTTAGGCTGCCTCATATCTTGGCTAATTTTTCTTTCCTAGGATAGACTATATTGGGAACAAATATTTATAGGCAAATGGCATATTTCTAAGCTTTTGTGTTGCAAAACCTTATGCATTCTGTAAATCTTAACTAAACTAAATGTAGGACATAATCCTAAACAAACATGCCAAAATACTAATTTTGAAACAAGTGTCTGAATTATAATGCTTAAAAATATATATGCTACTTTAGTTTCTTTTTCTCAGGAGATTGTATCAAACATTCCAAGGGCATACAGTTGTTGTTCAGTCGTGTCCGACTCTTCATGACCCCATGGACCAGAGCTCGCCAGGCCTTCCTATCTTCTACTGCCTCCCGGAGTTTGGTCAAATCCATATTGGTTGCATGGATGACACCGTCCAACCATCTTATTCTCTGCCATCCTCTTTTCCTTTTGCCTTCAAAGCTGAAGAGAAAGTGACAGTCATATTCAGACCAAGAAATATTACAACAAAGTCCTTTCATATGGCTTTTAAAAGCATAGAAATGCAGCAAGTCAGAATTTCACCCTGAAGTGGAGCACAGTGGTGAGGCAGGGCTCTCTGGTGCCACATGCATCAGTACCGAGATCTCCTCCCACTCTAGAGAGTGGCTAAGTTGTGGGGAAGGTGCCTGTCCATGACATGGACCTGGGGCATCCTTGGCAGCTGACGGAAAGTCAAGCAGGACCGGTTCCAAATCGTAACCCTCACAGAATGATGGGTTTGAAATAGCCTGATCGGGGCAGCCTCGGCTCATGGGTTTCCCTCAGTGTCAAACCCATAGTCTTCTTTCTCTCCGGCTTTGATGTCGATGATCTTGTTAACAATTTTTGAGGTTGAAGAGGAAGATTTAGGACTTGGAAATGTTTTCTGTTTCAATTTAGATGGTGGGGGAGTAAAAGTCCTTGGTGCCAAAAATGGAGCATCAGGCTGGATGGATACTGATGCAGGATCCATGGGATAGAGGAATTTTTCTCACAGATGGACTCAAAGGTGGTCAAGGCATTGATTCAAGGCCAGTTTTGTGAGACATTTACAATCCCAACACAGAGATGATTGGTGGGATTCTCCCAGACAAAATAAACACTGATTGTGTCCATTGATGAGGAGCAGGAGACACACCTATTGAAAGGGCCCAGGGTTCATAAAATGGTGGGAGGGGACAAGGGTGGGGGAGTCTCAAGTGGGCTAGAAGTACATGTACACACCATGGTTTAAGTACCAGGCTGTGGAATCTGCTCTGCTTGGGACTAACAACTGGCTTTTGCTCTATTTTTAATGTTCCAATAAAAATACAGTAGGACCCCAGTATCCGCTGGGGATTGGTTCCAAGCCTTCCCGTGGATAATGAAAACCATGGAGAGAGAACGCCAAAATGTTCCTCAAAATTGCTGTTTGTGACAGTAACTTGCTTTACAGCTGCTGTTTGTGACGGTAGTTTGCTTTTTTTATTTAAAAAAAAATACAAATTACATAAAAAAGACAAACATCAACAACAGTGCACCCCTTCACCAACAGGATCACTCTTCATATTTACATTCGTCATCCTCCCCTCCAGAACAAAATCGATTGTTGCGCGGAAACCTTACCCTTATCCCGTACAAGCACATATTCAACAAATCTACCCCATATATCATAGAAAATATCTCTTTTTAACTCTCCTTTTTTAACCTTGAGAGAACAAGACAATTTATCATTTAAAGCAATATTCCATACTTCATTATACCATTCTTCTAAACATAGTTCATATTTAGATTTCCAATTTCTAGCAATTATTAATCTGGCTGCTGTGAACAAATTTGTAATCAACTCTTTAGTTTTAACATCATAACTATGATCCACAAATATTGATAACAAGGCAATATCAGATATGGGCTCTATAGTCATTTCTAGTATGTCAGTTAGTTCTTTAAAAATACTTTTCCAAAATTTCTGTATCTTTTTACATTCCCACCACAAATGATAAAAGGTACCAATCTCATTATCACATTTCCAGCAAAGCTTAGAAAAAATGCATTCATTTTATTCAATTTCACTGGCGTTAAATACCATCTTAAACTTATTTTAAAGAAATTTTCCTTTATTCTAACAGACATAGATCTAAGTATTCTCATTCTCCACATTTTAGCCGTTTTCTTCTCTTATTTCTTTTTTAAAATCTTGTTCCCACAATAATTTCAATCCAGATCCTCCCCTATTTTCATCTAAATCCGAAATAATTTTAGTTTGCTAACAATACCTTTTACTAGTATTTCCTTCTGAGTATCCTCATACAATAAGAGTTGTTCATATTTTGTGTACTCTCTGCATTTATTATTTTTCTTTATCCAAGTATCAGTCCATTTCTTTGCTTTACGGCTACTGTTTAATGACAGTAGATTGCTTTACAGCTGCTCTTTGTGACAGTAGCTTGCTTTGCGGCTGCTGAATTATTTATTTATTTTCCTCTGCCAACCTTGGAATATTTATTTATTTATTTATTAGGTGCATTTATATACCGCAGCCTTTTTCCGTACTGGAACTCAGGGTGGTTCACAATAAAATAGATAAAACCAGTACAAACACAGTTAAAAATAGCTAAAAAGAAAAACAATAAAGAAAGGTACAAGAAAAAAATAGTAGAAATAAAATAATCCAGGATAAAAATGGCAAGGAGGGAAACCCATGGTGGGGAGCAGCAGATGGGAAAGAAGAAAAATTAAACAGAAATGAGGTCACCATATGCCTCCTTAAAGAGCAACGTTTTCAGTGCCCTTTTGAAGGCGGGCAGGGACTCTGCAAGGCGCAGCTCACTCGGGAGCTGATTCCAGAGAGAGGGGCCTACAACCGAGAAGGCGCGGTTAAGAGTGGCCGACTTCCGCACCTCTCTCGGTGTGGCCACCCTGAGTGAGTGCGCCCGCACCGATCGAGTGGGTCTGGCCTCAGTTGATCTCTGGGGAATCCGCTCCGCCAGGTATTCAGGTCCCAAGCCGTGGAGGGTTTTGAAAACCAAAACCAGGACCTTGAACCTTAT
Source organism: Phrynocephalus versicolor (assembly GCA_023846285.1). Classification (NCBI taxonomy): domain Eukaryota; kingdom Metazoa; phylum Chordata; class Lepidosauria; order Squamata; family Agamidae; genus Phrynocephalus; species Phrynocephalus versicolor. The sequence continues at coordinate 47,407,343 of JAHTLZ010000330.1, forward strand.
CCGGAGAGCAACGGGCAACCAGTGTAGGCGTACCAGAACTGGGGTGATATGGTCGTATTTACGAGCACCCACCACCAGTCTGGCCGCCGCATTTTGCACCCGCTGCAATCTCCGGACAAGGGTCAAGGGCAGCCCCACATAGAGTTTGTTGCAGTAGTCAATCCTCAATATCACGAGGGCCTGCACAACTGTTCTCAGAGAGGACTCATCAAAGTACGGGCGGATCTGGGCGATCCTGTGGAGTTGGAAGAAAGCGGCCCTGGATACCACCATCACCTGGGCTTCCAGGGAGAGGGCTGAATCTAGGACCACGCCCAGATTCATGGCCCTGTCCGTAGGCTGGAGGGAAACAACCCCCCAGGCTAGGGAGGGGGGCATTGTACCCGGACGGGGACACCCCGAAGAACAGTACCTTGGTCTTCGGGTTAAGCTTGAGCCTGTTCATCCTTGTCCATTCCAAGACCACCTCCAGGCACAGATCAACTGCCTCCACTGCAGACGAAGAAAAGGAGAGATAGAGCTGTGTGTCATCAGCGTACTGATGACAGCGAACACTAAGTCTCCTGATGACCTCCGCCAGCGGCCTCATGTAAATGTTGAACAGCAAAGGAGAGATTGCTGACCCCTGGGGTACTCCACATGGGAGGGTCCAAGGAGCTGGCACATCCTCACCCAGCTGAACCCGCTGAGTCCGGCCGCCAAGGAAGGAGCTGAGCCAAGCAAGCGCTGAGCCCCCAACCCCCGCCTCGGCAAGCCGGACCAACAGGTTACTGTGGTCGACGGTATCAAATGCTGCTGACAGATCAAGGAGGACCAACAAGGTGGAACACCCCGTCAGCCTCCCTGAGGAGGTCATCGTGCAGAGCGACCAGAGCAGTTTCGGTCCCGCAAAGTGGCCTGAACCCAGACTGGAAGGGATTAAGGATATGATTGTCCTCCAGGTAGGTCTGAAGCCGGACAGCGGCCACCCTCTCAACTACCTTGCCCAGGAAGGGAACAATGGTGATCAGACGACAGTTGGCAAGATTGTCTGAGGCCAAGCCAGGTTTCTTCAAAGTAGGCTTCACCACCACCTCCTTCAGACGAGAGGGAAAGATTCCCTCCCCGAAGGAGGCGGTTGCAATGGTGGAAGCCCACTCCAGCATGTTCCCTTCGGCAGATTTAATAAGCCAGGCTGGGCAAGGGTCGAAAGGGGAGGCCACCGGCCGGCAGCAGGCCATAGCCCTGGAGGCCTCCGCTAGTGACACGGGCCCAAACTCGACCAGGTGAGGTGACCGAGGGGGTGAGGCCCCCCGGACAGCGGGGGAAAGGCTACTGCAGCTGGAGTCCAGGTCCGAACGGATGCTTCAATCTTGGATCTAAAATAGGCTGCGAATTGCGCACTAGTGAAATCACTAGGAGGAGGCCCCAGCTGACCAGGATTGGAGAGGTCTCGAACCACCTGGAACAGCTCCGCCTGGCGGTTCGAGGTCTCACTAATTCTCAGGGAGGCATGAGCTGTTCTAGCGTCCCTGATCGCGTGGGCATAACGGCTGGTCAGCTGTTTAACTGCAGCCTTCTTTTCTTCCGTCCGATCCTGTCCCCATACGCACTCAAGCCTCCTACATTCATGTTTCATCGCCCGCAACTCTTTCATGAACCACGGCGAGGAGCGGGCTCCACAGCGGAGGAGGCGCTTGGGGGCGATCCGGTCAACAGTGCTGGCGGCACCCTCATACCACTTCTCCACCAGGGCTTAGACCGAGTTGTCAGGCAATCCGCCAGTGAGCTCTCCGAAGGCCTCCATGAACTTACCAGGGTCCAGGAGCCTTCGGGGGCGGGCCCATACATAGGGCCGATGCTCCTTGCGGAGCGGGGCGGCAATCAACAAGGAAAATTTTAGCAGATAGTGATCTGACCATGACCCGGGTTGGGAAATAAGATTCCCAACCCTCAGAAAAGAGTCTGACAACATGGAGGAAAACACCAGGTCCAGGGTGTGGCCAGCACTATGGGTGGGGCATACAACATGCTGGGAAAGGCTCATGGAGGTCATGGACTCCATGAAGTCCAGAGCAGCACCAGACAGAGCCCCCTCGGCATGCATGTTGAAGTCCCCAACGACCAAAAGGCGGGGGGACCTCAACAGGGCAGGCCGAGACGAACTCGGTGATCTCTAGAAAGGATTGGGCTGGGTTGCGGGGAGCACGGTACACCACCACAATACCAAACCTATCTCGCTGACCCACCGATAAGTGGAGGTATTCAAACCCAGGACACACCAAAGTCGCAGATCTGCTAACAAAAAGGGGTTCCCTGTAAACGATGGCCACCCCCCTACCCTCTGACCTGCCAGCCCACTGGACCTGAAACCCAGGGGGGCACAACAGGGAGAGGGAGGCCCCTCCCTCCGTGCCCACCCAGGTCTCAGTGATACACGCCAGGTCGGCTCGCTCATCCACGATTACATCGTGGATGATAGGTGTTTTGGCATGAACCGACCTGGCATTAACCAGGAGGCAAGACAGGTCAGAGGCATTGGCAGAGTGACTCCCTGATATGTGATGGTGCGCGGAGCGATCAGAACGGGGGAGGGGCACCAACTGCCTAACCCGCGTTCTTACCCGACCAATCGCCCCGCTCCTAGCGTATCTCCCACAGCCAGACACCACAGAAATAGGAGTCCCTGCCAGCATGGAGACAAAAACAAACAAAAACAAACAAAGAAACAAACAAAAAAACCCTGAATCAGTGGATAATGAATCAGTAGATATGAGGGGCCTACTGTAATAAAGTGCAATATGTAGCCCTATACATACTTGACTAGCTGCACCATGGCTAGAAATGGCTTGAAAAAAATATAAATTTTGAAAACAAATTAAATAAAAATAAAAATAAAACCCAAACCTTCCCTTTGGAAACATTCCTGGCCAATTCAAGGGAGACCTCTATTCCTTTCTCCTCCCTCTGCTTTGGAGGCTGCCTGAGAGGGAATGTTCCACACAATCACCCACAATCCAGCAGGGGGGAGGGGGGGAGCCCCACCACTGGCTTACTTGTGAGCATGTGACCTGCTCCAGTGCTTGTATATTGAGACATTGCTTGTTGATCAAGGCAAAAATTAGAAATGTTTGTTTGTCTTGCAAAACACTCTTAAACCAAGCTACCCTTAAACCAAGGTATTGTTGTAATTATTTTCAATCTGAACAAATACAGTACTCCCCTGCCATATTGTTGTGGTTCATATACTGTGGCCCCAGTATATCGCAGATTTACCGGAAATGCAGGCACGGGAGGGCAGCAGGGAAGCGATCAGGCAACGCTGGGCCTGGGACAAGTTGTGGGTCGGGACCAGTGGGCCTGTGTGGGGCCTCCTGTACTTACCCCAGACCTAGCGCTGCCTGGAACAGCCCCCCGGCGGGCTTCCCAAGCCTGTAAAAGCCCTAGAAGTGGCCTCCAGCTGAAAGTCACATCTAGGACCTGTACAGGCCTGGGAAGCCTGTCGAAGGCCCATTCCAGGCAGCGTCAGGCCAGGCGTAAGTACAAGAGGCCCCACACAGCCCCCCTGGTCCAGGCCCAACCAGCAGATAAAGGCGTCCGCATAACATGGATTTTCCTTTATCACAAGTCGGGTTGGGAACCTAATCTTCCCCACGATAAATTGGAGGATTACTGTATTCAACTTTTGCAAAATATCCTTAACATTATCATTATCCATAATCAAATGAATGCCTGATTTGTGATACAGCTGCACTGGGCTTATTTGCTATAAATAGGGGAAGAGACTGAGATTAGAAACAGAAAAGTGATTAAGAAAATGTGATCAATTTGGCAGAAATATTCATAGGAAAGGAATACAAAACAATGTACAGCAAATTTAATTTTTAAGAAAAAGATTAATAGTTCTTTGAAAGAATACTACAAATATGCAGCATATTCTGATGAAAGAATACTACAATATGCAGCATATTCTGATGAAACTTGGTGTGCAATAATAAGCTATGTATGAATAAACAAAAATTAGTTTCAGGTCTACAAATTTGCTGTGATATGAAGGTTGCTGTAGGAAACATTTTATCTTATCTCTAGTAGCTTTTAAAAACATGATTTTGAACCCAGAGAGAGGCTAAGATCACTTTTCAGTTTATAACTCAGTATAAGGGAACAGGAAAAATGCTTTTAAGTTCATTAGATGCATAGTTTTAAAAGACATTCCATGGTATTTTTTTCTCAAAGCCTTGACTCAAGAGACAGCCTCAAGGGAAAATGGAAAGACACAGAGTTTTTGTGAAATCTCCTTTGTCCTGTAGTGCCTTAATGTTATCTCACCAGTGCATTCTGAAGATTTTTACTGAGAAGCTAGATGCACTGATTGAAATATCACATAGGGCTGTATAGAAAAAGTGGGTCTTTTCATTTTAAACGGTGATGATTCCACATTATGGAACAATTTGGCTTGCCTCATGATTTCATTTGGGTTTTTTGCCTTCTTGGTACTGTATTACATTTCAGTCTGGTCAGTTATATTGACATAACTCTTGTAAAAGAAAAAAATTAATAACCTCAGAAAATTAAGAACTATCCTGTTTCATCAGTAGACGTAATAATGAAGCAGCTGTGCTGAATCAGACAAAGACCTACCTGTCTGCTTCAACAACTGAATACTTTCTGGGTAACCAAGTTACATCATCATGATCTTAGCAGTACATAGCTGCCCATCAGAGAGATACAGTGGGTAATTAAACTCTCGATTTCTGGCTCCACAGCCAAATACATAAAACCTATACAGCAGTTCTGGAATTCCAACCAAAAAAACAGTGCTTAGAGGATCAGAACAAAGCCAAATTCTGAAACCATGGTTAAAAGTTAATTCAGAATCCGGTTCTTATTGTGACAACAACCATTTTGAGGGTGTAGCCCTCGAAATATTAGCAACTTTTTTGTTATTTCACTAGTAGCCCAAAGGTATCACCTAGTCTAATTTTGTATTTGAAAAACATTTGTACATTCCTTAGGTATGTGCCTCACGTTCAGAAATTATCCAGAATCCAAAAAGCAGTGAAGTTCTTCTGATCTAAAGTGAAGCAAGAAAGCCCAAACCCAAGCTCTTCAAAATGCCAAATATTGCTTTGAGGTTTTAAACAAAAACTGGAAACAGGTAATGCTCCAACATAAGTACCAACAAGTCCAAGGCAGAAGGAGCCAATGAAATGTCCAACCTCTCCCGGAAACCTCAGTCACAGAGCCTCTGGGAGGGAATTCCCTGACCTCATGATCAGCACCCATTTTGAAAAAGGGATATATTAGAACACAGATTGCTGTTTGCATCACTTTAATTTTCAGGGGGCAGAGGGAACACTGGAGAAATTCATCTTTGCCGTTAAGCAGCTGTAGATCTCAATCCAACTGACTAAATACCTACTTGTGTGTGTGTGAAATACAGTATAGTGGTACCTTGTATAAGGGAATTAATTCATTCCAAATGAAATTATGTTAAGCAAATTTTCCTTTATACAAATTTCCCATAGGAATGCATTGAAAACGGAGTAATCCCTAATCACGACCATTTTTATGTGGTATGGATTCGCTCCATAGTCGATTATGTAAAACAAATATCCCCTTTCTGGAGATAGGGGAAATTTGTTTTACATAATCGACTATGGGGCGAATCCATACCACATAAAAATGGTCGTGATTAGGGATTACTCCGTTTTCAATGCATTCCTATGGGAAAGAATGCATTGAAAAGAATCTCCAGAACTTTTTATGTTGTACAGATTTTATGTTACACAAACCGATTGTTATACGAGGGTCCACTGTATATGCTGTTTGGTGGGATAGGTTACAGTATGTAGCATTGGAAACAGGAATTAAACTCTCTCTTTCCACCTTGTATTTTATTTCTTTAAAATGTCTGCATGGAGGTTTGGAGTGATTACAACATTTTTTTTTCTTTTTTGCTATGTATACCTGTATTCTAAAAGGGGTAGATGACAGACATAGCACACAAAATATGATGCAGTGTATTACCGAGGCAGTGAAGCTCTTGACCAGGGGTATTCCTTTTTGCTTCAACAACTTGTTAACTGATTGATAACTTTGATTGTATGAAATATTAAATCAGTTGGGCTCTTCTGTGCTTCTTTGAGCCTGTGAAGCTGACCTTATATGAAAAGGTCAGCATGAAAATGGACAGTTCCCACCTTAATCTCATCTCCTGCTATTGAGCATGTCAGAGGAAGGACCGGGCTGGGGAGCAGACATCTCAGTGCCTATATTTTATGAGGAGACATATCAAAGCTGCCCAAAAAACATACTAACACCTTATCTGTAACCCTGACTTGGAAAGGACTCAGCCTGATTCCCCACAAAAAGTTACTGTATTTGGGTGATGGAAATGGCATCAAGTCAGGACACTTTGTCTTTTATCCTCACACAATGTTGAAAGGGGCTTAAGATGTGTGGACGACATGTGCTTAGTAGGCTGATTTTTGGGGGGAGGTTTTGTTTTTTGTATAAAAAGAAATTAGGAAAACATCAGTTGGCATGTAGGAGGCTGCCTTGCTTCCCTGCTGCCTGAAGGGACTCAGCCTGACTTGTAAATAGGCTCAGGTCTATTACTATCTTATGATGTGATGCAGAGAGTCTGCACTCTGCACATGCCCAGGAAGTGTGACTATTGATACGGTAGAATAGCTTTTGTTTCTGGTGTTTTCTTCCTGAATGCTGTCAGTCTGTGTCCACATCTGCTCCAACATTTTGAAGACTTGCGTTTTTGTTTTGTTGTGTGTGTGTGTGTGTGTGTGTGTGTGTTGGAACCATTTGGAACATTTACCAATTTATCCTTTTGGAACTTTTTTCCTTTAAAAAAATAAGCTACAAGAATTCTTTGAAGCAAGTTGTCTGGATTTTTACTAAGGGGGCTGAAGGTATTAAAAACGAGTCCTAGCCTTATCCAGCTACTGGGAGTTGTTACAGAGTTTGTGTCTGGGAGTAATGGCAGCTATCTCTCAAGGTTAACACCCTCCTTCTCAGTGCCTAGCCTTGGGAATTTCCTTTTTGTTTTAAACACTTCAGACCACCTTGGAGTCTGGGAGACCAAACAGTTGTGGAAGGAACAATATGCTTCCAGTCAAACTTCCCTTCTCCATCATACCTCTCTCTCCCTAGGTTGTCCCCTTCCCTAGGATGAGCACGAGTAGTCTGGCTGAGTGACTGTACAAAAGAGGGCTTAACCATGACAAATGGCACGGCTCCTGATGGGGCAAGAAAGGAAAGAAGGGAACAGGTGGGAGCTTGGCCTGCACAGTGGAGGTCATGCAGTAATTGATCACACTAACCCCACGCCCAATCTCATGTCAGACCCCTTTAGGTTCTCCATGATCATGGTGTTTTTTTAATTCATACAAATACTTTGAAATATACTGATGCAAATTGAACTGGGTGGGTTACATACAGGATTGAAGCAAATGGGTTGTAATTTCTAAGAGTTCCGACCAAATCAGAGTGGGTATTTGCACTCCACTAATTTATATATATAGCTTGTTCAACAAATGTGGGTCTAAAATGTCCAGTTATGAACCCTATTCATATTTTAAACCCCTTGTGCAGAGGTTAGAGCAGTCATCCCTGGCCTGGAGCCATCTACATGTGTGGGGTTACAACTTCTAATGACCACATCTAGAGACTACTAAAACATGGTTGATATAGGTCCACACGGAACATCTAGTAGACCCTTTTTAAGGAGAAAAGTGGGGTACTGTAAAATATTTTAAATACTGTAAATCAAACATCCAATTCCCCAAGTTCGATTAGGAGATGTTATTAGCAGGGTCCTGAGGTATTTTATTCATCAAAAAGCATTCTGCTTGGAAAGCAGTGGGATACCCAAAGAAAAAATAAGGTATCATTGAAATAATGGCTTCCCACATGTGTTGCCTAACAGCTAATCTTCAGAACCATTCAGCCTCAGGTACAAAAGGCAAGATACAGCCATTATGATTTGTAGATATTAATAAGTTTAATCCCCCACATTGTTTCAGTTCTTCCTTAAAAGCATCCAACATAGAAATCATTACTATATCCTATGGTCGCAGCTTTTATCATTCACTTACATGCTGCATGGAAAAGCTTTCCCTTTCCTGGATCTGGATTATTCCAGGTTAATTTAATTTATTTCTGCCCATAGGAATCAGAATCAGAATCCTTTTATTGGCCAAATGTGGTTGGACACACCCAGAATTTGTTTTGGAAAAAGATGTCCTCCATATATAAGAAGGAAATATAAGAATCATATACGGTATTCAACAATAAAAACACAGTACAACAATACAATATAACCTATAATTTTAAAAAAGGAAGAAAAGAAGTAGAAATTAATTCAACAGTTTGATAGCACTTGGAAACTATCTTTATATCTAGTTGTCCTAGTATGCAATGCTCTAAAACGTCACCCTGAGGGTAACAATTGAAACAGATTATGTCCAGGATGTGTGGAATCTGTATATATTTTCATTGCCCTCTTTTTAGCTTGTGTGGTATACAATTCCACAATAGATGGCAAATTAGTAACAATATTTTTTTCTGCAGTTCCAATTATCCGTTGAAGTCTGTGTCTGTCCTGCTTAGTCACAGAACTAAACCAGACAGTTATAGAGGAACAGATGATAGATTCAATAACACCTCTATAAAATTGAATCAACAGATGTTTTGGCAGTCTGAACTTCCTAAGTTGACACAGAAAAAACATTCTTTGTTGTGCTTTCTTAATAATACTTTTAATATTAGATGACAATTTTAAATCTTGAGATGTAATAGTACCTAAAAACTTAAAGGATTCCACTATTGACACTAAGTTACAGTGGTACCCCGACTTACGACACGCCCGACATACGGAACTCCCAGGTTACTAGCGGGTTTCCATAGGGTTTTAAATGCCGCTTCCTTACGAGCAAAAGATAGGGTTTCCCTGACTTACCTTTTTTTTTTTTTTTGGAAAACTGTTTCTCCCGTGGCGCTTTGCGTTTGGGAGGTTTTAAAATACCCACACCATTTTCCTGCCCTTCTCTACTGTGAGAAAGGTAGGTTGATTTTTCCTCTGTTATTTTTATATACTGTACTTTTTTGTGTATGTTTGCCAGTAGGGGATCTTTTTTTTTACAATTTTTAAACAACCTGCACTTTCCCCCTCAATCAGGCGTGTTGCGGGGAAAGCGCAGCTTGTTTAAAATGTCTTTGAGCCACTGAGCCAAACAGTTGCCTTGGTGGCATAAAGACATTTTAACCCCCCCCCCAGGCATGTTGGGGGGAGAAGCAGAGGGTGGTTTAAAATGTATTTAGCCATGGAGACAAGTGGTTGCCTCGGTGGCTAAAGACATTTTAAACCACCCATCACTTCTCCCCCCCCCCATGTGCCCAAGGGGGGCGGGAGCTGCGGGTAGTTTAAGGCTGTTTCCCATAGGAATGCATTGACATCCCTTTGCCCAGAATATATTGACTTTCAATGCATTCCTATGGGAAATCGCTCCCCGACTTACGAGCTAATCGACTTACGAGCATATGCTTGGAACGGATTAATTTCATAAATCAGGGTACCACTGTATTTGATATCGTAAGACAGTGTTGGCGAACCTATGGCACAGGTGCCAAAGGTGACACTAGGAGCCCTTTCTGTGGGCACCTGACATCGCCCCTTCACAGCCACCTGTATTCAGGTTAAATTGCTGTATTGGCACTTTGCAAAAAAATTAGTGGGTTCTGAATCGCAGTTTGGGCACTCGGTCTCTAAAAAGTTCGCCATCACTGTCGTAAGAAGTGGTTCTATAGAACGAGTCCTCCTAAAATCTACCACCATTTCAACAGTTTCGCATGTGTTTAATTCAAAATTATTTTGAGTACACCATAAAACTAGTTGTTCAATTTCTTGCCTATAGGCAGATTCATCAGAGGCCAATCACTGTAGTGTCATCTGCAAACTTCACTATTTTAACAGGATTCCTTTGAGTTACAATCATTGGTATATAAGGAAAAAAGAAATGGAGAAAGCACACAACCCTGAGGGGCTCCTAAGCTAACCTTGCTAATATCTAATATAGTTTTACTTATAGGGGACTTGATTTGTTTACTATCATCAAAAATTACACAATAATCACAAGCTAAAACACAGTAACATAACATTATGAAACAGATATACTGAAAACAAATATTAAAAACCCATTAAAATATTTTTAAAAACCCTTAAATGCAGTTATTGCAGCATTCCTAAAACCATAGTTATCAGAGATAACTGTCAGCCTTTGTTGAATTTATACATGGGTTTGAAAATGCTTATCAGTAATCTAAGAAAGTCCAGATAAACATTTTTAAACTTGCTTGTGGGTTTAAGCATAGATGTCACAGAAGTCCTCTCCCTAGTCATATATCTTAAGAGCCTACCTGAAAACGAAGTTCTCTGTCTAATAAAGGAAGGAGCTCAACATGGCTTCACAGTAGAACCACACAGCCTGGGAGCAGCCACTGCTAAGGCCCTCATCTCAGCAAAAAGGAACACTGAAAGATGATGCTAAGACCAAGGCCTTTCCAAAGCTTAAAAAACTGAGGGTCCCACACTCTATTGCTGTGTACCTATCCAGAACACTGACATAGGCCCAGAAACAGCCAGAGTTGTGTTAAAACAAAACAGCCCGTTTGAGCCAGCTCAAATTTGCAAACAAGCCCTTGTGTTGTAAAAGGCCTGCCAATTTTTCTCCATATCACGTGCAATTCCATACCTCTCTGCGAAAATCCCTTTATACTCACCTTTTCTACATTATGAAATCCAACCCGCAAATATATCATATCGCTCAGGTAGCCAATTCTTTTTTGGCGCAGGCTTGTTTGTCTATTCGCAGCTCCTGCAATGGGGTACGAGGAGCTGTGCAATTTTCCCCAGTACTGTATTTCTATTTAATGTTTGCACCCCTGACCGCAGACAGTCTTTGTCGCGCGCGCGGACTCACACATACAAAACACACGGGCACTTAAACGTGCCTCGATTCTGAATGCGCTTCCGCAAAATGCATTTTCGAAAATAAATAAATAAATAAATATAGGCAAGGAGCCTCGAGTCCCGGCGGGCGTCATGTACCGATGCCCAGGTTTGTTTTGTTTTGTTTTTGTTCAGCTTCGCTGTCTTGTCATCGAAAGCAGCCGTTGACTGCCAAGTCCGGGCGGACTGCGAGGGCTCGGAGAAGCCTTGGCACGAAGCAGCTGTTCCTTTTTCCAACTTTCTGCAAGCAGGCCGATTTCAAACGCCAACGGCTGCACGCAGCCCCACTTCGGAGGGGAGGAGGATGGGGAAAACAGCCGCCTCCCCCGGGGTGCAACGAGGAACGCGGTGATGTTTGTTTGGTGCTCCTTTTAACGCGTGTACGTTTGTATCCCCCCCCCTTATCGAAATGGAGGGGACGTTTGCTTCATTCCCTCCCGCTCTCATCACACTCACACTTACACTCACACACACGCGCGCGCGCGCGTTTGTGAGCCCGCTCTCCTTCCCAGCGCCTAAGATGGCCTGCGTGCGCGCGGCCGCGCGCTCCACGAGCCAAGCCGCAAAAGCCTCCGCGGACCGCGGGCTTTGTAAATAAGACTTCGCCGGAGACGCTCGACGCCGCGGTGCATTTCGGGATGGGTAGTTCCCCTCCCCGCCAGCTCCGCAGCCGCACCGGCCAGCGGGAACTACCACTCCCATGAGCACCCCACCGGACAGAGGGAGAGAAAACAGAGCGAGCCACCCAACTGGGGGCCGGTTGTTGCTACTGCAATGGGGACGCCGCGGAAAAGTGTGCTGCGGCAGCAGGACCAACAGCAGCAGCAGCACATGACGAGGGGAGAAGGCAGACGAAAGCAAGAGTTGATCCGGCCATAGCTTGGAGGAGAAGGCAGCGGGAGCCTGCTTTCCTTCGGCCCGGGGATTACTGCACAGCAGCAACAAGGGCAAGGCGGGGGTACCTAGAAGGGAAGGGGGGCAATCTGGAAGCCTTCCCCTTCTCTCTCTCTCTCTCTCTCTCTCTCTCTCTCTCTCTCTCTCTCTCTCTCTCTCTCTCTCTCTCTCTCTGTGCCAGTGTCAAGTGTTGAGGCGGTCGCCCGGGGGGCTCAGGGTCGGCTCTGACCCCACCGCCTTGCCAGGGCTGCGATCGGGGCTGGCTGGCTGGCTGGTTGGCAGGCAGGGGGAGCGGCGGAGCCGGGTGCCCCTCGCGCCCTTTCCTCTCTCTCTCTCTCTCTCTCTCTCGCTCGCTCCTTCCCTTCGCGTTCCCTTTCTCCCCCCCCCCCTTCGGCTCCCCTCTTGGTGGTGCTTGACAAAAGGAGTCGGAGGCGGCGTCTGCGAGGGCGACGGGGCGGGAGGAGAGGCGCAGCAGCAGCCGCCACCACCACGCCAGCACCGCCGCCGCCGCCGCCCAGTTGAGGGACTTTACTTTCGGAGGTGTCCGGCGAGGAAGAGGAGGGAGCCCTCCGCCTCGGCCCAAAAAAGGCCGGCGACGATGAACGGCTTCGGCCCCGAGGAAGTGACCCGCGGCGGAGGAGAAGCCGCCGCCGTGCCGCCCGTGGTGGCCAACGCCGCTGCGGTGGAGATCCTGCCGCCGCCGCCGCCTTTGCCGCCCGTGGTGGTGCCGCCGCTCCCGCCACCGCCGGCCGGGCTGGGCGTCCCTTCTTCCGTGGCCGGATCGGCCGGACCCCCGGGGGTGGCTGCTGCTGCTGTTGCTGCTTCTGGCCCCGGCGCCGGGCAGTTGTGCTGCCTGCGGGAGGAAGGCGAGCGGTGCAGCCGAGCGGCCGGCAACGCCAGCTTCAGCAAGCGGATCCAGAAGAGCATCTCGCAGAAGAAGGTGAAGATCGAGCTGGACAAGAGCGTAAGTCGGTGGGAACATTGGCCGCGGAAGACATGCCCGGCCGGGCTTCCTCTCCTCTCCTCCCCACCTCCGCCTCCCGGCCGTCCCTTCTTTCCCCTTCCTTCCCCTCTCGTTCAGTGCAACGTCGCATCAGAGCCCGGGATGTTTCCCCTCCCATTGCTTACCGGGGGTGGCGGCACAAACCGAGAAGGAAACAAAAGCCAGCCAGGACGAGGGATTAATGGGTAAAAAGAGGCTTTCTTTGGGAAGCCAAAAGGCTATGCGTCACTCTCTTCTCTCTCTCTCTCTCTCTCTCTCTCTCTCTCTCTCTCTCTCTCTCTTTCCCCTTTTCATTGTAAAAAGAATCTGGCCGGTTTCCCTCCTCCGGTCATGAACGAGAACCCGGGCCCCTTTCTGCGGTTCTTTCCTCAAAGCCGATTTCCCTTCCTAGCCTAGGTGAGAGTTAGTGTACTGTGTATTGCTTGTTTTGGGGCGGGTGGGGGTGTGTGCTCGGAGACATATATACCCTTGAAAGGGTATGCCTAGTAGTGAAAACAAGAAAGGGGAAAGAGACTTGAGGAGTCCCCCAAAGTATGGAAACTCGAGGCATCCGGGTGTGTTTTTGGGCTCCCTCCCCGCGCCCCCTTCCTGGCTGCTCTTGTTCTGAGTTTCTTCCTCCCTCCCTTCCTCGCCTTTCTGTTTGGTTGGCCCTTGCGTGGAGGAGAGTTGGCTGCATGGCTGGCGTTGCAAGAAGTAGAGCCGCTCCAGTTCCTCCTCCTCCTGCTCTTTGTGAGTGCGGATGGATTGGAAGGGGGCTCCTCTCGCCTCCTTCCTCTCGCCTCGCCTCTCTACTGTTTCTGGCTTCTTTCCACCACCCCGGACCCCCTCCTTTTCCCCCTTTGCCATCCTCCTCTTCCTCCTCCTCTTCTTCATCCTCACCAGGGCGTTTCGAAAACAGCGGCCGCGTGAACGGCTGCGCGTGAGACAGACTGTGTAGCCCTAGTTTCGTTTGTTCTGCCGAGTGGTTGCGTCGTGTGCTGGCGTGTTATTTTTGTTTTCCATGGAGTGTTCCTGTTTCTCTGGAGAGGGCAGCGCTCGCCTGCGCCGCCTCATGCTGCAGTGTTGCACGTCCCACTTTTTGCCACTGTGTCGTTTCTCTCCCCACCCCCCTTGGCAGCCATCAGGCTCTTTCTAAAACCCCTCTTTTCTCCTGAAACCGAAGCCACAGATGCTGGTTCTACCTTCCACCCAGCCAGCCACCCCACGTCCCCCGACTCAGCGATGCCTATTAAAGGAGAATTGGGACGAAAGCCCATTTCATGCAGCAGACGTTGCTAAAGTCAGAATGCATTAACCTGCGGAGTCTATTAAGTCTGCCGGTTTATGGTTCTTTAATGCAAAGCCCAATATACTTGTGTTCCCTAACCGGAACGAACAAGTATTACCAATGTCTCGCGCTTTCCCCCCTTTTTTTTCTTTTTTGGTACTGAGGCAGTTTAAAGTACTGTACGTGATTAAATGCTGCCGGCAACCAGAGGTTGCTATTAACTGGCAACCAGAAGCAAGGCCATTATTGAAAGATCATGAAAAGGACTGGCACTTTTGGCGGGGGGGGGGTGGGAGGGGAGGAGAAGACGCCAATTTGCACTGCTTGTCCAGCCTGTTAGTTGTGGTGGCTCTCTGTAGATTATGATGCTGTGAAAGACTGTATTCAAAGTAGAGTACAGTAGTCTCCGGGAGATCTGCTGCTCCAGCCTGTTTTTTTTTTTTAATCATAGGTCCCACACTGTTCTGTGAGACCTGCTGCCTGCCAAGTGGGTTTAAAATTACAGCCTTAGTCTGCAGTTTTAAACACACAGTTTCTAGACAGCTCTCTCTCTCTCTCTCTCTCTCTCTCTCTCTCTCTGTGCTGCCTTGCAGTTAGAGTAGGCTTGTTGTATCAATAGAATATACATAGGTGTTGCCCCATCAAATCAAATCCCCATTTACTGTACTTTAATTGCATTTTACTACTGGATTTCAGCCAATTTTTATCATAGTATCTTGATTTTTGCCTTTTTTATGGAAAAAGACTTCCCTTGACATCTTTTGCTGTCTTGAGCCTTTGTGAGCCTAGTAGCGGAGACATGCATTTCCAGAGTTAAGTTGATCGCACTGCAGTTAACTTGTTAATGTACTAAATTTTCTCTGGCAGATTTTGCTGTGACCACAAGTATGTTCGTAGTTAATGTGATCTGATTCCTCTTATTGCACACTGTTGATATCATTAATCAGGTTTTCAGAATTTTGAAATCTTACAAACTCTGCACATTGATAACTTGTCTTTTTAAACTTTTAGGCAAGGCATCTTTATATTTGTGATTTCCACAAAAACTTAATTCAAAGTGTCCGGAACAGAAGAAAGAGAAAAGGCAGTGATGATGATGGTGACTCACCTGTGCAAGATATTGACACTCCAGAGGTAGATTAATAACTAATTTCTACACAGACTAATTTACACAAGCCTTGCAAAAATCATGTTTTATTGAACAAACTAAGGTACCTGGGCATTAATTTATTATCAGTTGCATACTTGCATATGGTAGCTCATGATTGCATTGATACTTTGGCTTACTCTTTCAGAAAAGAGTGTTTGAGAACCTGAAGTTAATAAGCAGCAACTGAACATTTGAGATTTTGCTTTTAACCCTTTTACTAAAGCTGGAAAGTGTACCAGTTTTATTATGTGGGTCCCACTTAAAGTCAGTACAGTGGACCCTCGTATAACAAACTGTTTGTATAACATAAAATCTGTAAAACATAAAAAATTCCAGAGATAGGGGAAATTTGCTTAACAGAATCACCTATGGGGCGAATCTGTACAACATAAAAATGGTTGCAATTAGGGATTACTCTGTTTCAATGCATTTCTACGGGAAATTTGTATAAAGGAAAATTTGCTTAATAGAATTTCATTTGGAACAAATTAATTGCTTTATACAAGGTACCATTGTATTTTAAAGTTACCTTCCAATATGGTGCATTATGGAGCATCATATACCAGATTTTCTTATATCATGATGGTTGGTGCATTTGATGTAGTATTGTTTGCTCTGCAGCTTTCCGAGATTTCCCCCAGCTTCTTTTGGCTATTACCATTGGAGTTCCCAGGGATTGAAAATATAACTTCAGCCATGCAAAACTTATGAGCTATCGCAATTGGGTTGCTTCTGGATTTGGTTTCTTTTCAGCCACTTGTCCTACCTCGTGCCTTGAATTTTATGGGGTCTTTATACAACATCAGTTTCTGCTTGCAATCCTTTTGTTTTTCGCCACTTCTTCCATCTCTTTCCTTATTGGTAAAAAATGCTTAAGGAAGGGGAAAGACTTTTGATTTCTAGTATGAGAAGCTCTTTATTGAGAAGGGCGCTCAGTTTGAAGCATTTCATTTGCCTATTTCTGATGGCTGTTGGTCCTGGGATAGAAACTCTGCAGTAAGACAGTGCAGCCCATTAAGAATGAAGACACAGAGAAAGAGAGACTGTATATTCATCATGCGAAGCTTCAGCAGCCTTTGTGTGATAAAACAACATAAGGACTGCCCCTAATTTCTTTTATATTTTTCTTTTTTTAGGTTGATCTCTTTCAGTTGCAAGTAAATACACTAAGAAGATACAAAAGGCATTTCAAATTGCAGACCAGACCAGGACTTAACAAAGCACAGCTGGTTGAAGTACGTATCATTTCAATCACCTTTACTTTACTGAAAAGCAAAGATGTCGTACAATATGGCTCACCTGGACTGGTTCTTCAACCTTTGCACATCAAGAATAGCTTTCATGTCTGCTGACGGTTGTTTACCTCCCATTCTATAGCATCATTGTCATGTCCATAGCCAAATACCTTATTACTCTTTCATGATGATGGCTGTGGACCTTCTTCTGATGAGGTTAAAACTTGTCTGTCTTTCAACCAAGGGAGTCAGAACCACAGGCCTTCCAGTTTCTTAGTACAATAAAATTAGTAAATAGGAATGGTTGCTATCACTGTCTTGCACTGCATATTCATATAGTCCAGAAAAGCTCTACGATTGGGGCAATCGAGTCATTCTGCAGTATTTTAGATAAGTTTAGAGCGGTAGTTCTCAACCGGTGGGTCCCCAGATGTCCCTGGACTTCAACTCCCAGAAATCCTGGCCAGCTCAGCTAGTGATTCAGGGCCTTCTCACACGACCCCTCAGATCCGCTGGCCACTTAAATTCGGACCAGTGATCTTGGGGGTTCGTTGCTCTTTCTGTGTTCCCACCCCCTCCGCACTTCCTTGCTCCTGTCTGCGTGAGGGGAGGGAGAAAAAAAGAGAGGAAAAAATGCAGGCTCACCTCCGTCTGCCGGTCGAAGCCACCCTGAGCCCCGTCGTCCTGATTCCTGTCTCTTAAAGCGGCGGGGGGCAAAAAAAAACAAAACCCAGAAGCGAGGAGAGCCCGGCACTCACTCCTTTACATCCGCATCAGGGATTTTCACCCCCGGAGAGCAGGTACCTGAAAAGTGCGCTGGGACGCGCTTAGGTGGGCGTGGTCGCACTTAATTTTCTGTAAACTCCAGAGCTGGTGGGGAAATAATTTTAAGCTCCGGAGCTGGGAGCCATTTGCCACGGAGTTTAGGGGTCGTGTGAAAAGGCCCTAAGACTTCTGGGAGTTGCAGTCCAGGAACATCTGGGGACCCACCGGTTGAGAAGGATCTCCTGTATTGTTCAAAGCAAAAATTGAAAAGCCAAATGCTTTTCAAAAGTATGCATGTGTATGAAATACTAAGTTAACTGATAATGCTCCTTGTGCACTAGTAAGCAACATCAGGTTAAGTTCTGATATACAGTACCAGGAATCATTTGTGCTGTTTCTTTGTACTTTCTATAGCTGCCGCTGATACTTAAAAAGCTGATATATATTTTTTTCTTACAGATAATTGGATGCCATTTTCGGACAATTCCTGTGAATGAAAAGGACACCTTAACCTATTTCATCTACTCGGTGAAGAATGACAAGAACAAATCTGATCTGAAAATGGACAGTAGTGTTCACTAAATAAATGAACTTGAGACTTGGCAGACCAAAAAGACTATTTTGGATGTGCTGAAGCTTTCCTTGTCACTGGTATTCAGATGAAGAATTCTGATGTTATTTTTCTTGGGAAAAATACAGCTCATAAGTGAGATTTCCATGGTAAAAAATATTTTAAATAAATACTATTGATGTTGCTGCACCTTCATGTGTGTTATGCGTGGAACATCTGCGTAAGGCTATTTAATGCCCAGCCTACTTTTCAGTTGAAAAGGGTTTTGCAAGATATTGAAATGTGAGATGCTTTTCAAAACTGCCATAGGTGCTTTTGGGAAAAGGGGTGGTTGATGTTCTCAGAAATACATTTGTTGTACATTCTTCAATTACAAATATGAGTGAGATTTTGCTAATCACTCTTTCACCTGTTCGGATGAGGATTCTAAAGAAAGCTTTGTGTAGCAGAGGTTTTAATTTGAGTTTTTTTCCATTTCTTGTTCAAGCATAGTGGCAAGCCACAGTTAGTGGAACGGAAAAGCAAATGGTGGGAAAACATTTTTTCTACTTTTGCAAGATGTCTCATTTGACAGACTGTACTTGTGGTCATTGCTCTATTTCCAGAGGCTGTTTTGCTGTGAAGAGGAGAGTCCTCAGCAAACAAACAAACAAAAAAAACGAAAGAAAGCAAAAGGCTCTAAACCAAGGTCTACTTGTGCGAAGATTTCAAACAGCTCAAACCGTGGTAAAGGTTGAGTTGCAGGTCCATATGGCTACTATAGTTCTATAGAGAATTGTAATTCCCTATAGCAGTGGTGGCGAATCTTTGGCACTTCAGATATTTTGGACCACAAGTCCCACAGTCCTTTGTCATTGACAATACAGGCTTGGAATTCTGGGAGTTGTGGTCCAAAACATCTGGTGTGCTGAAGGTTCGCCACCACTGCCCTATAGTATTGCTGGTCCCTGTCATGGTCTCTTGTGTAGTCACACTGATGGGCTGTGCCTGTGCAGAACTGCCCCTGTTGAAATAAATCCTTGAGATAGAGCTTTTGACTGTTGGCCATCTCCTCCCCATCCTTACTAGGCATGCTAGGGATTGAGATTTTTTAAAATCGTCATTATTTATTGAACTCTAAATCCCGTAATTTTCTATTCTGGGAGTTCCACCCGATAAACCCACAACTATAAACATGTAGGTGGCTTCTGTGGAGAAAAGGCCTGCCTGGGAAGGCTTTGTGACTAAGCTTATGCCTAGCTCTGCCCTAGCTTCCTGTTCCAAAAGGATGTTCCCAAACAAGCTGTCGGACACCTTCCTTTTCTGAATGTTTGGATGCGTGCCAAGCCTCTGGGCATGTGTCCAAAATCCAAGCAGAGATTTGTTATTTGCTGGCAAGAAGCTGCTGTGGGCTGTCTCACTGGCCCATCGCAAGCATAAATGTCCAACATCATTTTGGCCATTCTGTAGTACTTGGTAATTCAGCAATGTTAAAACACTTAGTATAGCCGGTGTTTGATTCAGGAGGGCTTCCGTTCGAGTAGATGAAACTTAAGATTGCAATGTTAACGCTGATAGTGAGTTAATTGCTAGTGAGTTGTTGAAGTTTTGCATGGCCTCTTTTTAACAATAAACATGAACTTGCTTTCTACTAAGGGAGAGCATGATCCATCCAACTCAGTGTTGTCAACTCTGATTGACAACAACTGCTCAGGGTTGCATGCAAGGGTATTTCTTACCTTTCAGAGTTGCTGAGGATTGGACCTGGGGTGTTCCACCTGCATAAGAATGTGCTCTTGTAATTTGTCTTTGAAATGACAGTCAGCAGTTATCAGGTTTCTGGCTGATTAATAAATTGGTCGGTTGGGTTGGACATCACAGAAATCTGTCCTCTTCCCCCATCCACATTTTTTCTACTCTGTAGCGTTTTTGCCCAAGATCATTCTTTAAATGTTGTTGAACCGAAAGTAAGAGAATTAAAGGATCAGTGACATAGTGAAGCTTGATGATTTAAATGTGGGCTGCACTTACCTGGCAATAAATATTACTGAACTCTTTGGAACTTGCTTGGTAGACAAATGTACATAAGGTAGCACAGAGTTAAAGCCAGTTAGAGCAGCTGTTCTAACCCCCTTACGCTGGAAACAAAAAACACACTTTGAATTGCGCCTGCTTCCATGTTATTGGTGCAAACTGAGATGAGAATGGCTTGATGCAGATGCAAAAGGATACAATAATAAGATTTAGAAGATTGATTTGTACATAAGACTTGAGAGCCCAGATGCTATTCAAGCTATTCATCATGCAAAAAAAAAAAGATGCTGTCATGCTAGCAGCCTAGCAAGGAGCGAGACTAGAATTCTACAGGAGACAACTTTGCTGATAATCTAAGTGTAACCATTGTCTAAAAGTCTTTTCTGTAGCTGTGTATATCTAACTTGGGGATGTCCAAGCCGTTCCAAATTGATGCCAAGGCAAAAGGCATACCAATATGCGGTCCATTGGGCAAAGTGGTATTTCAGAATCCGAAAAGTGGACCCTACACCTGCAGTAAAATGCTACAAACAAGCAGAAGTCATACCTAATAGCTGTTCCACAAGCTCAGCTGGGTATCTAGTTGCACACTTGCATGGTCAATTATGTAATGTGGGCTTCCATGGACATAACTTTACACTAGGCCAAGTGCAGTGAAATTTCAGCCATAAGAGTTGAAGCATTTCAAGTCATCTCTAGACTACAGAAAGGATCTCCTGTCAGAATTCTAAAACATCCATGATTCTACGCAAAAGTGCTTTATGTTATCTTTTTTTCACATCATACCTTTTCTTGGTAGCATTCATATCAAATGTAGACCAGTATTAGAAAATCAGGGAGCAAAACATGTGATCTGCCTTAGGCCACTCCTAGATTAATGGCCAGTTGAAATTTCAAACTGAGAACCTTCTGATCTCATGCTCTTATTATTCACTACAACCACAGCTTATATTAGAAGGCACTGCAGAAAGAAAACAAAACATGGGATAAAAATAAAATGAAATATTAACTACATAGTCAATATTATTTTAAAATATTTTGATGTTCTGTTTGATTAGATGTCTCAGTGTGATGCCATGGTACCAAAAGCCAGCTGATTTTCCCGTTTTATTTCCAGAATCATGCATTTGCAAGTAATACTGTTCTCTTCCAAACCATTAAAATTTTAGCAGGAATAGTTTGATCAGATCTGGATGTCAGAAAGCATGTGGAGAAAATGCAAAGCAAGAGAGAAACATTTAAAAATAAAACCCATGGCACATGAGCAAAACCTGAAATGTACTAATGTGGCTGAAATTTGATTATTTATTTATTCCTCTGAGCAAAAAGGAGGTTGAGCTGTGTGCCCCTCCTGCCTTTGACAAGACTGCTGCCCTGGCTGCAACACCATCTACAGGAGCCGTGGATTTTAAGAACATGTAAAAGTTACATCCTGGTAAAGCACATATTTTACCATGTCTGAACTTCTGGGACCTGCTTTGAAGGAGAGTTATTTAAACTCGAAAACTTGCAATGTTCCTTATTTTTTATTTTTAATAGCGCCCTACAAAATATCGCCTGTAACCTATTTTTGCAATTGTATTCCTCTAAGGAAGTTATGCATCCAGCTCTTCATTGGAAACTGTAAAGCCAAGTAACTTCAGTTGGCGTGGAAACCAGTTTTTCTGCTCCCAAGAATCTTTCAAGGCAGCACAAACTGACCCCACGTGCCAACAAAAACAAAACAAAACTGGGAGTGGCTAGGAGTGAAGATTTAGTTTCCCAAACAAATGACACTTCTATGTGTTCATTACATGATGACGCAGGTGGGTCGTGGCTTATTTCAAAGGTGAGCCACTGTTATGCTTCAAGGAGTGCTCCGTTTCTTACTGGAAAACAGCAGGGTCTGGGAGAGAGAGCTAGAAGATGCAAAAGGAACATTTGCCAGTCCTAATATGTTGAATTACTATAGTTTATCACTGTTGGCCGCATTGCCCATTCTTTTGTGGGGAGTCGTATAAGGTTGCGTGGTAAAAGAAGGAGCATCGTAGAAACAAACAAACCAGGCAAGGTATTCCTTTGCCTCCCTTAAACTTTGAATAGATAGATGGATGGATAAAAAATTATCTGATTAACATTATTTTGCTGTATGCTGCAAACAATTGTACTAGATAATGCTATAACTGAGATGATACAGTATATGTCATTCCCTAGTCTCCAGATTTGGAAGTACTGTACCATGTTATAAATGCTTATAATGAATTCATTTCAAATAAACACATTACGATTCTGACTTTACATGGGAAACCACAATCCCATGTATGGTAGAACAGTAACTTCTGGTTAGTTTTATAATTGTAGGGTTGTGGCTTCATTGATGAATAGTGCTGAAGGAGTATCCCATCGTTCAGACCCCTGAACTATGGGATATTCATGCTGATACCATTGATATTTCATGCTGATACATTGATATTTCCAGAATGCAATCATTTTTAGTTACTTTTAACAAATGGAGAAGTTAATAGTTTTAAAATTGCAACTGTACTGGTATGATTAATGCCCTTGGAACTACACTTGTAACTAATTTTTCAAGAGCTACTTTCTAAACCTGATTCTCTTGAGAAATGAAGAAGCCAATCGACTAGGAGAAAACTAAAATCACATCCAGGTTCCATTTTCTACCCCTATTCCATGGAAAGCTATTGGCAATAACAAAATGTTATACAGTGGACCCTTGTATAACAAACAGTTTATATAACATGAAATCTGTACAACATAAAAAAATCCAGAGATAGGGGAAATTTGCTTAACATAATTGCCTATGGGGCGAATCCATACAACATAAAAAATGGGATTACTCCATTTTCAATGCATTCTTATGGAAATTTGTATAAAGGAAAATTTGCTTAACATAATTTCATTTGGAATGAATTAATTCCTTTATACAAGGTACCACTGTATTGCCAAGCAACTTGAGTGTTGATGTTACTCTTGACCCAACAAGCTGATTTCACATTACCATGTTCCTACTACCATTTCTACCTACACTGTCTGAGATGGTTTGCTCTTCTACTTTTCTTTGTTCCTCTTCCTTATTATAAGAAGCAGCAAGAACTGATTGCACTGGATCCTCTCTGAAGAGGCAAAGTTGTATTCAGAATCATCAGTTCTGTACCAACTTCCATGGCACAGCCGATGGCTGAGTGTATGAGAAGCCCTGCTCTAATATGATTAAAGCATTGTAGAGCAAACACTTGAAGAGGGAGAAGGATCTATCCCTACCCGACTCTTTTCCTGGCTTCCCTGGATCACACTTTGTGCATGGCAGGTCATGAGCCAGAAGAGGACAGCCTTCTGTATTGATGAGGTCTCTCCAATTTGAATTAGAAGCTTGAAAAATGAGATACAGTCTCCCCTTTGGACTCATTGTTCTCCATGAAAATACAGTGGACCCTCGTATAACAAACAGTTGGTATAACATAAAATCTGTACAACATAAAAAATCTGGAGATAGGGGAAATTTGCTAAACGGAATCGTCTATGGGGCGAATTTGTACAACATAAAAATGGTCGCGATTAGGAACTACTCTTTTCAAAGCATTCTTTCGATAAATTTGTATAAAGGAAAATTTGCTTAACATAATTTCATTTGGAACGAATTAATTCCTTTATACAAGGTACCACTGTAATGCAATCCAAGTGACAAAGGTAGGGGCAGAGTCAAAGAACCCACGAATGTGGCTGAGCACATTTTAATCTCTCCAGAAGAGGACTAAAGAGCTATGTGTTACACCAAGATGTCACTAAAATTACATTGTTGAACAGCTGCTCTAATACTTGAACGCTTGTTAGGCCGTTAAAAAGAATTTAAGATTGTAGTAGTAGTAAGATTGACATGACAAATCTGTTCCTCTTGAAATATATATAGTATTTATATTTAACATTTTCTTTCTCTTGAAATTCACAGCAATATAAAATACCCAAGTGGCAGCCTGACTGACAGGCCATTTTAGCTGCCGCCACACAGGTCTTAATAGACAAGCTGAGAGTGATTTTAAATGTCAAAAACCGGTAGGTGATTCCCCACCCCACCCCCGGGTACAACTTCTCTAATATTTCACCATTGGTTGTACTGGTTAAGACTGCTGGGAGCTCTAGGCCAACAACAGTTGGGAATACCTTTTAACGAGGCATTAATTGTACATAGTCAAATACTGGATTGTGACTTTGAATGCTAGGCTCTTATGGTTCAGGTTAACTTCATGATATTTTAGGATCCTATCAGTTTCCTGAAATTTATTTCATAGGAAAGGAAAGAGCGAATAGGGTGGTGCCACAGAGATCACCCAAAGTCATGCTAGGAAAGGAGCATCACATTGCCTTCCTGTGTTTTCAACCTGCCTTTGTTATCACAATATTTCTTTCTTTTTCTTACCATAAAAAAATGTTTAAAGAGGAAAAATTGGAATAACTACACCCTCTCCTTTGGCCTGTTGCTCTGGGAGTAACCAATATGGAAACACCCCTCCTTTTGCAGTAATCATCATCATCATCATCATCCAGCATAGTTATCTTGTCTGCTGTGATGATGATGATGATGATGATGATGATGATGATGATGATGATGATGATGATGATGATGATGATGATAATAATAATAATAATAATAATAATAATAATAATAATAATAATAATAATAATAATAATAATAATAATAATAATAATAATAATAATAATCCAGCAGTTATCTTGTCTGCTGTGTGATGATGATGTTGAGAAGGCCCTTTCATGGGTTCTCCAAGGAGAAAGGTGAAGTAAAAACACTCTAAAATAATAAATAAATAATTTCTAACGTGATTATTGCTGAAGTTTTAAAAGTAAGTTTCATAATGTGGCTTCAGACAAACCATTTTAGATAGAATGACAGAATAGTGGGAAGTTGGAAGGGGCCTAGAGACCATCAAGCACAACCCCCTGCTCCATGCAACTCCCAACTCCATTTTGGCAGTTGAGACTTGTGTAGCTGTAGAGTAGAATATTTCATTAAGCTTTGTATTAGTGCAACACGACCTATTTGGTTTTTTTTTTTTTAATCTTGTGGTTATATTTGAAGGGTGGTCAGGGAAATTGACGAATGTGGGTCAGTGAAAGTCAGGGAAAGAAAAATGGAGAACTGGTGAAAGAGAGCTTATATTTATTAGACTTTTTTACTGTGCTTTTAACTACTTCCAAAGTTGGTATATAATAAAATTCTTAATAAATAGATTTAAAATTAATGTAAAAGTCAATTGTGTGTCAAAAGAGTACATTTGTAGGCTTTTCCAGAACGTCTGACAGCACGGTGGTGTTTTTTTTTAGATTTTAGACAACAGTTACAAAATATTTGTGGGTTCTTTTGGGAAGACAAGTGGTGTAAAATATTTTAAATAAACAATACTGTATATCTATATTTATTGCATAACAATACCCTTGTGATTAAATCAGACAGGCAGCATAGAACCCCTCCCCCCCGAGTGTGTGTGTGTGAGAGAGAGGGGGGGAGGGAGGGAGGGAGAATGTGTACATGTGCATTGTGGCAATATATGCGTATTTTGATATTTTTAATGCCAAACTGGTCTATCAATTCAGCAGTAAAAAAAAAATCATTGGACTCAGATCTCTGAAAATGAAGCATTTCAAACCTCCCATTTAGTTTTGTCAAGACAACTAGTGTATTATGCATTATGATAAGGACCGTAACTAATCCACTAGAGATGGGACTACACAAATAGCTTCTTTGTAAAGGCTCAGCAATACTCAAATTCTTTATGGAAGCTTGGGTTTTTAAGGAAGAATTTACTTTCGTTAAAGAAAACAGAATACAGTATACACTTCTTCCAAATTCCTCTTCTTCTTGCCTGTCCTTTGTTCCACACATAATGTCTGTGCAGTGTTCTATGGTGTGAAATTGGCTATACATAAATTTATATGTCTTATTTTCATATAGTTTCTTCTTTGTAACTATTTACTAAAGGCTATTCAGCAAATTGTTATTTCACCCGGCACCTCCGCAGGCTTTCTGCTGCCACTGTGATTTTAGTTTTCACTCTCATAACCACTCCACCGGAAAGCAGTGGACTGATATAATACCTGGGATGGGCAGAGAGGATGAAATGGAGAGACATACAGTACCTTGTTTATTTGCTTCGGTTTCTTCAGCTCCTTGGCATCGGTTGGGTGGTTTGAGGCATCAGGATCCTAGGCATCGCAAATAAAGAAAAATACATTAAAAGTACGGGCCAGTTTACAATCGGTTAACAAACTGTTAAACTACAGTTACCCAGGCACTTTAATTCCAATCTTAAATTTTTTTAAAGCTAAGATAATTCCTATGTTAATTTATGGTGCTGAAATATGGGGTTTTGCAAACCTTAAGAAAATTGAACAGATTCAAACACAATTTTACAGGGCTATCATGGGAGTTTCAAGTTCTACCCCAGCACATGTAATAAGAGCAGAGCTTGGTGCAAAAACGATTTCGGGTCTGATTCTTGTAAGAATAGTAAAGTATTGGTGCAGAATAAGTAGCTTAATAGAAGAAAGATTGCCCAAGATTTGTTTGGAGGAGCAGAGTGTTTCTAGGTATGAACATTCATGGTTAAAGAACCTGTTTAAGTTCTTTCCAAAATTTGGTTTTTCAGCTCAGGCTTTAAATCCTTTACGTGAAGATACAATTCATATTTTTAAGCAAAGAGTTCTTGATGTTGAGGCACAGATGGATATATCTGCTGTTGCATCTACAACAACAACAAAATGGTTGGCTAATACAAAACAACTGCATCATTATGAACAATATTTAACTGTCCCAATGAAAATGCAATATAGGAAAGCATATACTCGCTTGCGATTTGAACAAATGGATACTATGATGAAATGGGGTAGGTTTCAGGGTATCCATATAGATAATCGTTTATGTGTTTGTGGAAGCCCTGCCCTCGAGGACTTAGCCCATTATGTATTAGACTGTCCCGTATAGAGCAATATAAGAGAAAAATATTTACAGCACATTTTAAAGAAAGTGGAAAACAGAAGCATCTCAGAGAAACTGAGTTTTTTATTACAAACATCTAATCTAGATATAATACACAGAGTTGCAATATTTTCTTTTAAAGCCGCTATATGCAGAGCTAAGTATTTGGATGGTATAGGTCAGGGGTGCCCAAACTTTTTGTAAGGAGGGCCAGATTTGGTGGCTGAGAATGTGTCAGGGGCCGGTTGCTCCCCAACCCTGCCACCCCACTGCAAGCCCCACCCACTTTCTTTAAAAAAACATGGGGTGAAGGAGGAGGAGGGAGGGGCAGGCCAGCCAGCCGTGGGCCACTCAGAATGGCCTGACGGGCCGGATTTGGCCCCCGGGCTGGACTTTGGGCAGGCCTGGTATAGGTGTAAAGTGCTATAAAGATTCAGGGGTTTGAAGATAGCCTCTTAGAATGCAAATTAAATGTTTTATGTAAAGGCTTTAAAATTGTAAAGTAAATACTTTTAGGGGATTTTAGTTAAATTGGTTTAAGTAAACAATATTTTATACTATATTTTAAAGCATTAATATTAAAATGTTTATTTTATTATATAAATGCTGATTAATATGGCATGATAATATGTTTGCTTGTTTGAAATGTATATTTTGCAATGATCTGATGATTATGCAATAAATAGTTTTATCTTATCTTGAAAGGCAGCGGTTTCTGTCCTTCGAATCCTCAGGCAAGCCTGGAGTTGAACTAAGAGGACGTTTAGAAAGGAATTGCTCAGAGAACCTCTTAGAGAAACACTCCTTTGTTTGCCTCGATTCTCAGTGGCAGACTGTCTCCTACATCCACCACCACCACCACCACTACCACCGGCTAAGGAAAGGAAGGGCAAGAAATGCCTTCTTTGGTTAACACCCAGCCTTGACAACTGGAATGGAGACTCTCTTCTCTAATAGGAAAGCAACGCAACCAGTCTGAACATAACTGCAAGCACCGAGTTCAAGGCAGAATGCAAAGTTGGGGGTGGGGGGCAAGTGCCCAGTGTGTCAGCCGATGAATAGAGAAAGAAAGTATGGCACAGTATGGAGAACTTGCAGTGTGTGTGTGTTGGGGGGCCGGGTTGGATGCAGCTTCCAGAAGCCCCCAGCTATACTACCTTCTGGAACATACAATAATAAATAAATAAAGTTTCTTAATATTCCCCACTTTGGGGTCTGGCTCTGTATAAGGCAGCAGCTTCCAACGTCTCTGCTAATCAGATTGCATGATGTATATAGTGGCATAATTCAAAATGGTTTCTATTGCAAGCCATTCAAACTGCTTAACAGCTCAGTGCCTTGAGATCTGGGAGTTCAGTCCCCACTGTGCCTCCTCGAGAGGAGCAGGCCTTGATGAGACATAGGGTCCCCTCCAGATCTGCAGTTCAAAGGTTATCATTATTATAAAACACCCACTTTTTAATTTGGAAGCACTGACAACATTTAATTTATTTTTTCTTCTTGATCAGTCAAGCGGATATGCAGTTCAATCGTACCTGCATTGATCAATAAGTACACTTTGTCTCTTGGAAGCCTTAGGCCTTAGGATGGACAGAGGAGCATCCACTTGTTATACAACTCAGTGATGACTAAAAGCCAATGGGGAAAAGGAAGGAAAATTGCAGAATAACATCAGATACAGAAAGAACCACAAATGTCAGAGGAAATCAAAGTAAAACATTCTTAACATCATAATGAGCCAATAACTGATCTGGCAATCTTGGCAGAAATTGAGACACCATCTATTTAAAGATTTTAAAAATGTTTTAGCTCAAGTAATTATTTTGAGCTATGCTGCTCATGTAACCATGGGATGAAATGTAAATAGAGTGACTGCTTTTGCATCCTTAAATACATGCTATTTGGTGCTGTAACTATTGATGGGTGTTTCCAAGGCTCCCGTGTGCTCTTCTTCAAGTCCTTTATTTTCAAATTGGACTGGTCAGCCCTTCAAACAGAGGGCACTTTCAAGTAAAACTGATCTCTTCAAGGAGACAAGGCAGAGCCTGTCTAGGACAAAATGAACCAGCTGAGGACAGGACCAAGGGCTGGCTAAGAATATTTTACTGCCTGGGGCTACAAACAGGGTGGCACCCCAGTGCATTCTGTGTACATCCTTCAGCTGGATTCACAGCTTCTCTTTTATAACTCCGGATGGGATGGTGTCTTCCCCTACACCACTGTCCACAAGTGTAGGTCTGGACAGTGTTTTTCAGCCAATACTACATCGAATCATAAAACCAAACCACTGGCGGGACACATACACAGCCTAGGTGGGTGTTCTGAGTTCTATGCCTTCCACGGAGAGCAGTAGATCACATTCTTGGCAATCATATAAAAATGGGGGGGGGGGTTGATGTCCAGGAATATTCAATATATTTACTCAAGGTTTAAAGGCAAAAGCTAAACAAAGTGTGGTGCTTATATATCCCCCTTGGTGCTTGAGTGGTTTACAAACTGCCCCACCCCAACCAACATGCTGGGTACAGTATTCATTTTACCAACCTTGGAAGGATGAAAAGCAGAGTAAACCTGAAGCTGCCTATCTGGGATTGAACTCCAGGTCGGAAGCAGTTTTGGCTTTAGTACGGCAGTTTAACCATCTCTAGTGTAACACATTCACACCTCCAGTGGCACCCAGGATATTTTCCTTCTGTCTCACAAGTCTATCAAGTACAACAGATTCAGATATGAGAGAAAGACTTGAGTCAAGCCCGAAACCATTGGCCACTGAAGTTTTTTCAGGGATCCTGAGAGAAATGATCACAGTCACAGAGAGGTACATCAATCAGGAGAGGTACATCAATCAGGCTTGTGGGTCACAGGAAAAGTAAGTGTGAAGATGAAGAAGCAGAGAAGAGATAAGTAAGATTAGGTGAACGCACAACTAGGTGAACCACAGGCAGGGGGCGTTTCCCTAGCGAAGAGCTTCACTCAGTCCCCTCTTCCATATGAGGTCCAATAGCATATTAGCAAGTCCTGGGCAAGACTCCTCTTTCCTCTTTAAACTCCTTTCCCCTAGCTAAGAAGGTTAAGAGTATTTTACAACCTCCACCTCCTTCTGTCCTTCTTCAGAAAGCCATTATGGGACTTCATACTATAGCTAACTGTGTAGGGAAGGAGGGGAGTAGTTCTCCACCTCTTTCTTCAGCATCTTTCCACCCTCCGTCCCTCCTCTCTACATCCCCCTGCTCCACAACCTCCATGCCATGGGTCTCACGAAGAGGGCAGTGTTACAGTCACTGGCTGTCTTCCGGGTGCGGATGGGTGCCCTGCCAGCATCTCTCTTCTTGTGATATAACAAGCATATGGTTTTAAAGAAAGGAATGGACAGGTTACACATCTTTCATCTGTTAGACAGTTAAGAGCTACCATACTCTCCACACTGAAGGGGGGCCCTCTTCCCACAAATAAAGTCTCAAGGTATGCATAGCCCGATTAACAACGGTGTTGCTTTTCTCTTCCTTAGAGAGAACCCTGCTCCATCCCTATTTCAGTAAGACATGACCCCTTGAAGAAAAAGCTAGGGTGGTAGTGGTCACATCAAAGCAACCAGCCAAAGCTGTCATTTGAATTATCTATCTATCTATCTATCTATCTATCTATCTATCTATCTATCTAT
>JAHTLZ010000330.1:47466096-47481768 GCA_023846285.1 Phrynocephalus versicolor
CTTCATCTAGACTAGTGGTTCTCAACTTGTGGGTCCCCAGATGTTCCTGGACTGCAACTCCCAGAAGTTTTCATCACTAGCTGAGCTAGCCAGGATTTCTGGGAGTTGCAGTTCAGGAACATCTGGGGACCCACAGGTTGAGAACCACTGATCTAGACTAGCCTTAAGATTGACCAAAATGACTTCTGTCTGTGCTCTGGAAGTATGTGTGAACTTGAATTAGTCAAGGGTTTGTTTGTTTTTTAAATGCTATTTTATATATGTACTAAGGAATGATCCTATTAATTTAAAGGTACTGTAATGGTAATTACCCTTCTTGGGTAATGGGTAAGAAGAAGGCTGTGATCTAAAAAGCACAGAGAAAAGGAAACATTCTGGAAAATAATTCTATTTTATCTTATTTTAATTCATTAATTTTATTATATAAAAGTTATTTGGTATTTATTAAAAGTTAATGAAATTCATTAATTTTATTATATTAAAAGTTATTTATTATATAAAAGTTATTGTGTACATAAGTATGGTTGTTGTAAACGGCCCAGAGTGTCCTTGTTGCCAGACCAGGCAATCTAAAATTCTATTAAGTACAACAGCAGACCCCCCCCTCCGTAGAGGTATTTCTGTTCCTTCCTTGGGAACTAATCATGAGATATAGATATCTACGGGATCATTTTTTGTTACCTAATCTCTTAGATCTACTGGATGGCTTGTCTGAATCTTACTCCTAGGAGCATTAGTTCAGCTGGAGCCCTTGAAGATGGAGGTCCAGCATCACCGTTGCCTTGTTCCAGCACCAGAAGTGTATCTACAATACCAGCTTATAGGTGTTTAATATTGCTATAATAGCTGATTCTGGTTCCATTCTACAGAATCCTGGTACTGTATTTTAAAGAGCTGTAGCTCAGTGAAGTACAGTGAAACTTGGTAACAGAGTATCCGACGTTCCCCATCAAACAGAAGACCGAGGCTCTGTTCTTTGGGGTACCCTCGTCCAGGTACAA
Organism: Phrynocephalus versicolor; assembly: GCA_023846285.1. Lineage (NCBI taxonomy): Eukaryota > Metazoa > Chordata > Lepidosauria > Squamata > Agamidae > Phrynocephalus > Phrynocephalus versicolor. The sequence continues at coordinate 47,467,098 of JAHTLZ010000330.1, forward strand.
TGGCCCCCCTCCCTAGTCTGGGGGGAGTTTCCCTCCAGCCTAAGGACAGGGCCAGGAATCTGGGTGTGGTCTTGGACTCAGTCCTCTCCCTGGAAGCCCAGGTGATGGCCGTCTCCAGGGCCGCTTTTTTCCACCTCCGCAGGATCGCCCAGATCCATCCGTACCTCGATGAGTCCTCCTTGAGGATTGATTACTGCAACACACTTTACATGGGGTTGCTCTTGACCCTTACCCGGAGACTCCAACGGGTGCAGAATGCGGCGGCCAGACTGGTGGTGGGTGCTCGTAGATACGATCACATCACCCCAGTTCTGGCACGCCTGCATTGGCTGCCCGTGGCTCTCCGGATAAGGCTCAAGGTCCTGGTTTTAGTTTTCAAAACTCTCCATGGCTTGGGTCCTGAATACCTGTCGGAGCGTACCTCCCAGAGGACAACCGAGATCAGGCCCACTCAAATGTCGCAGGCGTGCTCACTCAGGGTGGCCACTCCTAGGGAGGCACGGAGGCTGGTTACGCGCAACCGCATCTTCTCTGTTGTGGGCCCCTCATTGTGGAACCATCTTCCAAGTGAGCTGTGCCTTGCACAGTCCCTGCCCGCCTTCAAAAAGGCTTTGAAAACCTTGCTTTTTAGGGAGGCATATGGCAACCTTTAATTTTATTTATTTAATTTGATCTCCCCCCCCCGCCCCCTGATGCATCTTGCTGAGGGTTCCCCCTTCCTTTTTGCTTATATTGTTGTTTTTAACTTGTCTAATTTTTAACTTGTTGTAAACCACCCAAAGTTCCTGCTGGAAGATGGGTGGTATAGAAATGAAACAGACAAACAAACAAACAAATAATAAATAACATACTGTATTTCAGAATTCCGTGAAATGGGTCTGTGTATAGCTGGGTAGTATGTATACATTCAAAGCCTAGTTGTTTTTCATAGCGTTTTTTGGCATCTTCCCAGTCTTCTTGCCCATGTCAAGGTCACTTTCTGAACCATTTAGGTGTTTTGTTTTGTTTTGCGACGAGAGCTTTAAGCTGAAATAAATGTCCACACGATTTCCGTTCAATGCTGCAGAGCCTGAGAACACCATCTCTTCATTACACCCAAGTATTTGCTGTCTTTTTTATGCATTTTGTCTTTGTTAGCTTTAATGGTGCTCTCACAAAAGAGGAGTCCAGCTGGATTAAGTTGCTATTTGGGTTGTTGGCTGGTTCCACACTGTTTCTCCTCCACAAACACACACACACAAACCATTCAGTTTGTGTGTTGTGTTTTGTGTGAAGTGTTACATTGTTTTAATTTGATTTTAAGTTATTTTCAAGTGTTTATATTGCTTTATGTTGTTTTAATATCCTTGTTCTCCAGATATAGGGCAAAGGTCTCCAGATATAGAGCAAAGAAGGAAGGAAGGAAATGGTCCCAAGGGATGGAGTAAGCAGGAAAGGTCCCCATTCCTCTCTTTTCCCTCCCTTTTCCCTCTCTTTTTCCTTTCTTCTGGCTCCAACAAGGCTTGGAATCAATTAGAAGCCCTGCTGGTAGACCTATCAGCAACATGAGGTAGGGGCACCCTGTGAATTTAGTTCATCAGAAGAAGAATTGAAAATATATAATGGGTATTAAGTAGCTGAACCTATTACTGTATTTCTAGTATGATGGGCAAAATGCTACTGTCATGATGTGCAATGTAGTAGAACAGTGGTATGACCAGGATTCAAATGTTTATCCAAACATTCAGTACCAACACTTCTGGAATCAATATACTATATGTACTTTTCATTAAACATATGCAACTTTGAACACTTATTGTAACTACACATTGCTTGCTTACCTATGTAATTAACTAGCTAGCTAATTAGCTAGCTGCAGTGTACAGCTTCAAAAATCTATCAACATTTTTATCTAATCAGTAGTGAGTGCACTTTTATAGAAACCACTTGCTGTGCAGTCAGCTGGTGTCCTGTCACTTTACACAAAAGTCGTATGACATAATGAGACCATTCAACCGGCCATGTACAGCAATTACATCTCTGAGGCAAAGCAGATTTTGAGATCTGGGGTTTTTTTGGACGCCAACTTTACTGGGTGGTAACAATCATCTAGCAGGAAACGACAGGTCCCTGCGCCAAGCTCTCCATATCCCTTCCATGTTTCCAAAACCCCATAACAAAAAAAGTCAGGTTTAAGTGACTGATGTAAGCATTGTACTGATCCTTTTGGAAGCAGCTCCAGGCCCTGCTGCGTTTTCATTATCTGGAACTTACTATGTTACAAAATGTGTCCGACGTGCTTCTTTTATTGGATCAGATCTGGCAGAGGAGGTCTACATATGAAACCAGGCTTCTGAAAAGATACGGTTTTCTGCCTCTGGAAGCAAACATGGAGTCTTCTCAGTGAACATGAAACAGTGTTGTGATGCCCCTCCGGGCAGAAAACAACAAATATGTTACTTTGCGAATATGAAAAGTAATGGAATACCAGGTTGTTGTAGAAATACAGGGATGTCCACACCTGCCACCTGGGACCATTACAGGGATGCAAAACCTGTGGTCCTGGACCTCCAGAAATCTAATTTTTTTTTGAGGAAATCAGCTGAATGAAGTGAAGTGAAGACTTACTCTAAAGTCTGAAAGACTAAAACCATGGATAAGTAGTTCCTTATTATTCCTAGGTGCTTTGGACAAATGCAAGTGTTCTGTAGATTCTTGGTTCCATAAATCCATTGTTTATTCAATTTATGTATTTATAATATTTCTATCCCACCTCTCTCTGAAAACTCCCAAGGCAGCTGATAGAAGCTTCGCCAAGCCATGCTTCTAAGGGACGGACATGAGACTGTTGCTACAACTAAAGTGGAACACAAGGGAGAAATTATGAGTATTAAATTTTAATAATGTAAAGGTAGCAATATTTCCCTCTGGATCTTTCCCACTGGGGATTTAGACTGGCTGGGTTTAGGTTATTTTATGGGTTCATGGTTAAAGTGGACATTTGAGTTTTAGGAAGTTGTCCAGGTATTACAGCATTCCCATGCTGTTGAAACTCATAGAAGGGGCCTTAAAGATTCAGTGGCGCATCCAGTCATGATGTACAGTAAGTACATCAGTTAATAGCTACTTCAGGATCTAAATGTCTCTTGATATGTTATGCAAGTTTCTGAAATGGTGAAACTAATTATAGTGTGGTGCTAGAGTGGTAGTGGTGGGACACAAATACACACAACATGTGTAAATGTCATCATGCCTTAACCTCTTGTAAGAAGATGATCATTTTGTGGGGTATCCCCAACGTGTCATATCTTCTTTTCAGCAGACTCCCAAGAATTACTGTTCATGGTTTGCCTAATAAAAGGTTATGGTTCATAGATTAAAGCCCAGCTTCAATGAGACTCATGTGATTGCAACACTTTAATTTGCTTTTGACCATGTCAGTGGTGCCATCCAAATGGAATTTGATAACAGAAGCAAGGAAGGAACTTGAGTGACTGAGCAAGCCTATCTCCAGATGACGACTAAAATGGTCACAGCTGTCACTTGGTAATTAAAAAGCAGAAGAATCAGACTCTGCCCAAAGCACCAAGATTGATAAGTTCTTCCTGGTTTTGGGTCCTTGGTTATTTCTCAAGAGCGATGAGTGCTGTTGATGGTCCTTCCACAAAAGTAGGCCTGAACAACTCATGGCCATCCAGAAAATGGTGGAAAACAATTCCCATTAGCCCTGGGTTCTTGATTAGCCAGTGTGCTTATATAGGATATGTGTTTTCAGACATCTTGGAATTCTGGTAGATTATAAACTGAATATGAACCAACAGTGTGATGTGACCAGGGCTGGTGGGTCCATTAAGGCGAACTAGGCAGTTGCCTAGGGCGCCAAAATGGAGAGGGGGTGCCACCCCACACACCTCCACCGCTAGCTAGCCTGCTGCCCCCCACTGCTCCCCTGCCGCTGGCCACCGCCGCCCGTTGCCGCCCGCCCATCGCCCCGCCCCTGCTTCCACTGCCCCGCCCACCACCTAGGGCGCAAGAAACCCTAGCGCCTGGATGTGACCACAAAAACTACAACAACAAAATGCTATTTTAAGCTGCATTAACAGAAGTATAATTTTCAAAACCCATGAGGTGCTAGTTTCCCTCTATTCAGCACTGGTTAGTCCTCAACTTGCATATTTTGTCCAGTTCTGGACACACTTCGAGAAAGATGCTGACAAATTGGAACAAGTTTAATAGAGGACCGCAAGGGTGATCAGGGGGCTGGAAACCAAGCCCTATGAGGAATGAATGAAAGAACTGGGCATGTTTAGCTTACAGGAAAGAAGACTGAGGGGTGATATGAGCACATTTCAAATATTTGAAGGGCTCACATGCAGAGGAGGGGAAGGACCTGTTCTCGATAATCTCAGTAGGACTTGCAACAATGGGCTCAAGCAAGCAAGCAAACAAACAAACAAACATCTTTTTTCTGAATATCAGGGGGTGGAAATTCCTGTTAGAGCAGTACAGCAATGAAACCAATTACCTCAAGAGGTGGTGAATGCTCCAACACTGGAGGCATTCAAGAGAAATTTGGACAACCACCAGGCAGATATATCCTTTGATTCGTATTCCTGCATAGAGGCAGGGGGTTGGATGGCCTTTGAGGCCCCTTCCAACTTCAGTGTTCTGTGATTCAATGCAAGAAATCTGTACCCTTGAGTCCTTTTTCTTGTGAAAGCAGCCTTTATGGTATGCTCGGTTTGTATTGGAAATTTGATGTAATCCATAGAGCTGAATTTCTTGACCTCACTCTGTGGATACAAAAAGTCATAAGTGTGGTTTAACTTGGATGGCAGAGGCAGTTTATGGCTTCTTTGTGTTGCCAAAGGAAAGAAGAAAAACAAGAACACTGGGTCACTTAATGAGACTTACTTGGAGGAGAGGGGATTTTTGATTTATTTGAAGCCAAACCTTGAAAATATATATGTTGTAGGAAGGGGGAGAGTCCAACTCCATGCTGTAATAGGTCAAATAGGATATTCAATTGCTTCTGGATGCTTATGCCTTAAACACTGTTAGTTTAATGTTAAAGTGGTATGTTGATTGCCAACAAACTACTTCCCACCTGGTTGGAACCCTGAAAAGTTGCTTGTGACCTAAGATTCGGATCTCAACCTGCCAGAAATGTGGAATTGATCTGGAAATTATTGGAGCGGAATAACTAGGAGATTTCAAAGGCAAAACTGCTTTTCAGTTGGAATGGCATGGGGTGGTTTCCCCTGAGTCATCAGAGCATAATCCCAGTGTTTTCAACCCACTGCAAAAATGTTTGCCCAGTGATATCTGTGCAGGCAACTCAGGTTTTGTAAAGAAAAGGTGCATAGTTGATGCATCCTTGTATAAATGTGATACAGTGGTACCTCTACTCATGAGCCGCACAACTTAAGAGCAATTCAACTTAGGAGCAAGAAAACGTTGGCGTTTTTACTGCTGCCTTTGTTATTTTTCATTTTTTAAGATAGGGCTGCTCTACCTAAGAGTTGTTCGACTTAAGAGTACACATGCATTCGGAACGGATTAAACTCGTAAGTAGAGGTACCACTGTATTCCAAAAGGTCACTGGCTTTCAGTTTTTATGCCCAGGGCTTGGAATGCATTAGTCTTGCATTACAATGCCCAGATATTTTCCCCAGCCAACATGGCTAGTAGCCATGCTCTCTAAGAACTCCTGGTAGAAATACAAAAACAACATCTTAAAGCTCTGCATATACCACATTTACAGTGTTTTACAGCTCTGGGCTGCATTAATTGATCCTAAGTCAACAGCATTATTCCCTTGGTTCCCCGATTACAAAAACTGTACATTAGTTTTGAATCTATAAATATACAACCTTTCCTCCAAGAAACCTAGTAGCCTTTATGATTCATGTGCCTCTGCTTTTTTCCCCCCTTTTCCTTTCTTTTTTATTTTCTTGCATAAGAGAAGTCTGAGATTGTGAGACTGGCTCAGGGAAGTCATCTAAGCGAACATTCTGACCAAGTGAGATTTGAACCCATATCCTCCTGGACTTTGCCCATCACTTAAGTTGCTATATTATCATTAAATTGCTCAAGAAAGGAGTGGACATATTGTTCTCCTTGAGATGCTTATTTTCTTGGGCCTCTTGATCACTGCAGATGGCCACTGCAGCAACAAATTTAAAAGACACCTGCTTCTTGGGAGGAAAGCAATGGCAAACCTAGGTAGCATCCTAAAGAGCAGAGACATCACTTTGCCAACTAAGGTCAGGATAGTCAAAGCTACGATTTTTCCAGTAGTGATGTATGGAAATGAGAGCTGGACTATAAAGAAGGCTGATCGCCGCAGAATCGATGCTTTTGAGCTGTGGTGCTGGAGGAGAGTCTTGAAAGTCCCCTGGTCTGCAAGGAGATCGAACCTATCCATCCTGAAAGAAATCAACCCCGAATATTCACTGGAAGGACAGTTTTTGAAGCTTAGGCTCCAGTACTTTGGCCACCTCATGAGGAGAGAGGAGTCCTTGGAAAAGTCCCTGATGTTGGGAAAGATTGAAGGCAAAAGGAAAAGAGGATGGCAGAGAATGAGATGGTTGGATGATTTCATTGATGCAACCAGTATGGATTTGACCAAACTCCGGGAGGCAGTAGAAGATAGGAAGGCTTGGTGAGCTCTGGTCCATGGGGTCACAAAGAGTCGGACACGACTGAACGACTGAACAACAACTACAGGAATTTGGTTATTTGTTGTGAGTTTTTCAGGCTCTTTGGCCGTGTTCTGGAAGTTTTTCTTCCTGACGTTTCGCCAGACTCTGTGGCTGGCATCTTCAGAGGGCAAGGAGCTCAGCTCGAAAAACTCACAATTATCAGATCCTGGCCGTGAAAGCCTTCAAGAACACCATTTGTTTATTGATTAATAGGTGGCCTTTCCAATGGTTAGTGATTAGCCGACTGGTGTTAAAAACCCCAATACTGAATATGTTTAAAAGCAGGGCAATTTTGCTCTTCTGTTACGTATCAGCTGACGGCTGTAACTTTAAAACAACTGCATAGACATTTATTGCCCTAGCCGACCAAAAGCCAAACAAAAAGTATGTGCAGAAGTTGTGGGTGTGCTGACATGGCTCTTGATCCTGTTGTACTCTGTTGAATTTCATCATAGGTGTTTTTCCTTATCAGGATATTTTTATGATTTGCTTTCAAACTGATTGACACACACACACAGCTTCCAGTGCAGGAGCACTGGAAATGGAAATCCAAACAGTAAAAGGTAAATCTAGTCCTAACAGCATTCGTATCATATATAATTTCTCTCATGAAGCAGAACAAACCCAGTGCTATCTTTCAGCATTCTGAAACTGATAACTATCTTTCCAAACAGCTGAAAAACACACCACACTGCTTTCTAGCTGAGGAATCACACTTGGTTAGTTGGTTGGTTGTTTAGTTAGTTTTTGGTTAGGGTTAGGGTTAGGAATTTTCATAGATATTTTATTATTAAGATGATGAAACATGTGACAGTGTGTTCTATCTCTGTATGTGCCTCTTTCTGGTCTACACTAGAGATGGGAAATGAGACGCTTTATCGTTATCTTCATTTGTAGCCGTAGCTCAGCGACACAGCTTTTCTTTTGCATGGCTCTGCCTCTCACATCTCTAGACTAGAAATGGGCACGACTCAGCGAAATTTTCGTTTCTGTTTCCGTTTTTTTTTGTTAGGTAACGAAACAAAAACAAAAAATTTTCAAAAACGAAACGAAAAAAGAAAACAAAAATGAAAATTTTTGCCGTTTTTCGTTTTTGTTGCGGCAAACACATTGAACTGAAAAGAATGCTAACGAAACAAATTTTTCGTTTTTGTTTTTGTTTTTCATTTTCGTTAGGTAACGAAATGAAAATGAAAAATTTGCGGAAAAACCCAACGAAAATGAAAACGAACCGAAATGGACCCCTAAACAACCAAACAAAAAACAAAAAACAAAAAACAATTTTTTTGAGTCGTGCCCATCTCTACTCTAGACACTAGAAAATATGCCTGTCTGAAACTATGCGAGATGTTTGCCAGCTCACACACACAATAACAAACTACATAAACCTAGTGATCTGCCTTAGGACAAGTACCTCTGTCCTTCTGTGGCTACAGTCATTGTCTTACAAGTAGTTAATCCTATAATATACAGCAAGACTTCCTGTTTGGGCCATGCGTGGAATTGGAAATAAGGAAGTGGTCTCTTCCTGCGTTGTATAAACTTCAAAATAATGACTGGTTGGGGTGACACTCCAGCCACCCAGTTCTGGTACTCATCTGACCCTCGTATAAAATTTTACTGCAAAGATTCCAAAATCTGTCCAGGCCGAGCATGTTCAACTCACTTCATAAGCTATTAGGTCTGCACGAATGCTTCCCAGCTGTATTACACTGTCCAAAAAGGTTAAAGGGGCCTCATGAGATTGTCATCTGTATTACAACACATGGTTTAAAATCATCCGTCAGTTGATGTGGGTTTTTTAAATCAACCCATTGTGAGACTCACTGGTGGTCATTTTTATTCTTATGGAGATATGAGGTGCATGCTCTGTTGAATATAATACTTGCCCATCTGTTTATATCCCTGGATGTGCCAATATATTATTTTCCTCCCTTATTTACCTCTCATACTCAGAAGAATCACACCCCAAATGAAAAATTAGTGATTCTATGTCACTAGTATGGTCAACAAAAGTCAAAATTTGGGAAAAGCTACTAAAATATTTTAACTGTTTCTTTACTTATTTAGAAACACAGTCGGGTGTCCTCCTGGGAGGTTCTGGAGCTTATAATCCCGAAACATAATGTTTCCAAGCTCTGTTTAAAAGTAACTGAAAATAATTAGAAATCTATTTACAGTGGTACTTTGTGTAAAGGAATTAATTCGTTCCAAATGAAATTCTGTTCAGCAAATTTTCTTTTATACAAATTTCCCAAAGGAATGCATTGAAAATGGATTAGTCCCTAATCGTGATTCTGTTAAGCAAATTCCCCCTATCTTCGGAATTTGTTATGTTGTACAGATTTTATGTTATACAAACCATTTGTTATACGAGGGACCACTGTATCTCCAGATAGCATCACCATTCCTATGTATTACAGTGCTTTAGAAATGCAATTTTGTTGTGCTCTTGTTTCCAAAAAGACATTTATAGAAGATAATGTTCCAAACTCTGTTTATTATTTTTTTAAATATTCCAACATTGACCTGGATCAAGGCCCTGGTCCTGCTTTATCTTGTCTTGTCTTCTCTCTTTTTCTTTTTAACTGGGCACAGGAAAGTATAACTGCAGGTTTCTCATACAAGCTCAAGAGAGTGGGATTAAACGAGTGACAAGGGCAACTCAAACATCTTCCAGAAGAGGGCCACCTTGATCTACCATCTGAAAACCAATCGGCCATCCTCTCCGCAAAGCCTCAATGGTTGAATGCGGCATGATGTGTTGGTTTTAGAAGTGGTAACCACACCCCAGAAAGGAAAGGATAAAAGTAACTGCAAACATGCATCTGATCAGGCTCCCTGGGCCTTCCATCAGAATCCAGGTCCCATTCCAGCCTTCTGCTCAGATTTGTACTGAGTTTTATTTCAACGATCAGTTCTTGTGCCCCATATTTCTGCTCCAAACATCTCTTTTATCAAGGTGGAGATTGCTCTTCAACTGCCCCTATCCCTGGCTTCTTAGGGTTAAGGAATGCAGTGGGGCTGAAGGCTATGACTAGGCATATAGAAATTCAAAATTCCCAGATATACTGACAGGAGAAGAAATAGAAATGAGGCAAGGTTGTGTTTCTGTTTAGTTTTTATAATAATTGAGAGAAAAATCATACATTTATTCACATTCAGGATGGAAAGAACTCAAAATGGGGATGGGGGTGGAAATATCAAATCTTGCAAAACCAAAATTGACAGAATTATTCCTCCAGGCCCAGAGCTTTGCATTCTTTATCTTTTAAGAGTCTGGGTTGGAATTCTTGGGTAGTTGACAATCTTGGCTTAGTAATGATTTAAGGCCGTCTCCACTTTCCCCACAAAAGGCTGCTCAGCTATTGCAGTTCATGCACAGCAAGATCCTCTCCTCGAGGACATTGCCTGGAACTATGGTTTTCATTTCTTACTCCTTGTGTGTCTCTGTGTGTGTGTGTGTGTGTATGCCCATGTGTGTATCTGTGAGGCTCTTCATCTTTAACATTAAATAGTAGACAGGAACACAACGTGGTCTTCTCCATAGTAGGAACAGTAGTACTGTACTTACTTATGTTGTCTGGTGGCGTTTGGGGTTTAAAAAACCTCTTGTTTTCCAGTTTTCTTCTGAAGCACTTTGCAAAAGTTACAATTCTCATCATATATGAAAGGGGGAAAATTGATGGTTCAAAAATGCAAGTGAAATGACAGATGCTGCTCCCCTTCTTGCTGATGTCAGGTAGTAACATAAGGTTGTATTGACCCCACTGCAAAAGAGAGGGAGTGAGACCATGCTGGGGAACGGTATGTGTGTGAGGAGGTCAGGTTGTGGTGATGGTAGATGCAATTTTTAAACCAAGACCCAAGGATTGAGTTTCTTGTTGAATACATTGCTTTGAAATTGCTGTTCTGTGCAGTTCAAAGAAAGAGAGGGAGTCAAGAGTGCATCCAATATTGAATCTGCTATTTTCCTGTTACTTAGAATGGTTAGATACAAAGGAAGTTGAGTTCCTTGCATTGCAGTACTTATCTAGAACAGAGTGTGTTTGCATGTGTACCTACTGCACCTGAGCACCCTGTGTCTATAGATCTTTAAGGGGTAATCCTCACAGACAACACTAAAAGCACTTTGAGGAAGGTACCACTTGCTGATATTGAAAATGCGATAGAAAAAGAATACACGAAAATGACTCTTCCCTCCCAAATGTGCACTCTGTCCAATATGTCTCTGGAGATTCTCAGTCATCCAGGTGAAGTGATCTGGGAGTTGAGTTATGGAAACTGGACTTCTTTTCTTGTGGGATCGATACAATTTGCTACTCATCCAAGTAGCTTCTTCAGTATGAGGAAAGTTGGTGAGATGCTTCCAATTTATAGTTCAACTTGGTTGCACCCCACCCTAGTCTGAATAGGTTTGTTAGATGGACAATGGTCTAGGGCAGCAATGGTGAACCTTTTAGAGACCGAGTGACCAAACTGCAATTCAAAACACACTTATTTTTCACAAAGTACCAATACGGCAGTTTAACCCGAATACAGTGAAGCGGCAACCTGGTTTACAAATGTTTTGGGTGCTACACTTCAGGAAAGTGAGGATAGAAGAGCAAGCTTTTGAATTGCCCATGGCCACAGCACCCTCCCATTCACCCGGCCCTCTGCACAGAGGCATTTGGGCAGCCTTGAAATGGCTCCGTGAAGAGAAATGGGCAAAGGGGGGGCAGCAGTTTGTGGGCTCCTTCATAGCCCCAGTTTATTCTCCAGCCATGTCGCTTTTGGGATGCCCAGAGCGGCATGGCTAGAAAGTAAACGGGCTACGAACAAGCCCACCAGTTGCTGCCTCCCCTTCGCCCATCTCCTTGCATGGAGCACAGTGGCGTGCTCCAAGTGGAGGGGGAAGTGCCGTGGCTGTGAAAGTGTGATGTCCACAGAAAGGGCTCCACGGGCCACCTTTGGCACTCATGCCATAGATTTGCCAACACTGGCCTTGGGTGTGTAAAAGTCACACTTATGGATCCCTTCCCAACACCTTTTGAGTATGGGTCATCCAGTTCTTTCCAATGTAGTTTTCTGTTTAGAATTTACAATGATAGAAACACCTTTTTCAATTGGGAAAAAAAGAGTAATACTGTGTACCTGTAACTTAGCCTCTTGACTTGCTGGTGGCAGGTCCATCTGCTCTTTGAACAGATTCTTTAAATCTCCAGAATGTGTTCCTAATTTTATTTGCATAGGCACCAGTAACCTCCCTCCTAATGCTACTCCTGTTCTTCATCAAACATCCATATGTTGGACTAAGGCATGGGAAGTTTCAGTTTTCTAATGTCTAGAGATTTGAACTTCCCTCAATCTTTCTGAATTTCTGCATTTTCTCTTTCTAGCTGAGCTGTGAAGATTACCGTTTTTCATTCCCGCCTTGTTTTTTTTCCATGTTTGCCTGTGGAGCTGGAGACATTTAAGTGCACTGATTATTTTCTGCCTGCTTTGTGACTGTAAATGTAAAGATGCCTTAAAAACAGCCATTTATGGAACTGTACAAAGCCGGCTTTCTGAAATCAGAGGCTAGCTTCTTATAACTGGTATGTGTTGTAATAAGCTAGTGCATGCTTAACAAAAGTAACCCCACAATGTTTGGTAGAGCTCATTGCAAGGTAAGTGTGCACACAACTGCAGTCTGTCATGACAGCACTTGTTCCATGGTAGGTGATCAATCAAAGAACCTAGAAATGCACATTGGTTGTATGTAGGACCATGTGTGCTGTCCCTGTTCTCAAACTTAAATGAAATGAAAAATGAATTTTTTTCAAAAATTCACGAAAAACGAAAACGAACCGAAATGGACCCCAGGAATTTTGTCGTGCGTTTCGTTTTCGTTGCGCAAATGCATTGAACTGCAATAAATGCTAACGAAATGAGCAATTTTTTGTTTTTGTTTTCATTTTTTTCATTTCGTTACGTAATGAAACGAAAATGAACTTTTTGTAAAAATTCACAAAAAATGAAAACGAACCGAAACGGACCCCCTAAACGACAAACGACAAACAAAACACCATTTTTCTTGAGTCGTGCCCATCTCTAGTCATAATGATTGTCTCTTTCCTCCCATTTTGGAGTGTTTTCAGTTTTGTATTATTTTAAAATCATTTTTAAGATGCATCTGACTATACTTCAGATGCCTTTCAATGTAGAGCGCTTCGAGATTTATATTACATACAGACTACAAACACAGGTGAAAAGAGTTGCCTAGCTGTTGTCAGAAAAGGAAACCATATTTCATCCTTGGAAATGATGTTCCCAACAGTTTCGCCACCTGCATTTTTGACCTTTTGTTTATTTCTGCATTGGACAACAAAGAGGTGGGCTACTCCTGCTCAGCCAAGATTTTATTTAGCAGTTTTGTAAGAATGCAAACATCTCATCCAACTGGGGCTTCTAAACTTCCAAGTTCACAGGGTCCTGTTGAGAAAAGGTCCTAACATCCTCCAATTGCAACCGCTTGTGCACATGTTGGAGATGCCCCTGTTCCACCCCAGTATTGCTGCAAACCATCTACTTGGGAGTCCCCCCCTTCATCTATGGGGTATTTCCAAAGCTATGCCTTTTCATGTTCCTCTTCCCCCTACACAAAGACACATACTTGTGAAATTTAATTATTGTATCTCCGCTCAGCTGCCAGAGGTGAGGGTAACAATCCCAGGTGGTGCTTCAACTGTAACAAAACAACAACAACAAAGCCTCCACATCCATATGTATAAAGTTACACTTTTGCATAGTTCAGTGAATATGAATACAACTCACTTTAAAGACCTCTCAACATGTGTTCTTCATTTTCGACATCTAGCATAATGTACAAATGGCCTGTATGTTGGGGGCGTTGGAGGCCTTAAGGATGTTTCTGCTTCTCAATGCCTCGCCTTTTCCTCTTCTCCCTCTGGTATCTCTACTGCCAAAATGGAGTTTCTAAGTTCCTCAGAAAAGAAACCACGCCTTATGCTATTCCTCTGTTTCTATTTCTTTGAATGCATCTCGATTTGTAAAATGCTAGTAAGCCGTGTCACTATGTACAATGTGGATTATTTTCATACTTAGAGATACAGTAATATGTTTATACTGCATACCATGTTGGAGTTTTCTTAAGAAATTCCATTTAGGCTGTAGGGTTGTACAGATTTCCATATGATTAAGATTTGCTGACCATGACAGGGCCAACTTCAGTGTAAACATGCACAAGGTTTCGTTATACTTTGACTCAGTCTAATATTGTAAGCCTCTGCAGGAGGAAGTGGGGAATGAATGAATGAATGAATGAATCCCTAGATTGAGCATAGGAAGAGCAGTTACTATTGGATTATTGGATCCAGGGCTGACACAGCTGAACAGTGGTGATCTGGCCCTTCCTAAGAAATTGAGAGTCCTGGGGAACAGCATTTATCTGAGGCCTTCCCCTTCTTTTTTTTCTTTTCTTTTTTAATTTATTAATTTTTCTGGGCAAGGGACATTATAAGGAACAAATTAGGAAAGAAATATGGTTGGAGTAAGGTGACCCCCCCATTTCTAAGGCCCGGAAAAGTTGCCCCCCCCCATGTTCCCTCCTTTCAGTAGACCCCCGGTGGGATTTTCATCATGTTATTTACCACACTGCTAAAGTTTTCTTGTTTCCTTCTGAACGTTGCTGTCATCTCACAGTAAGTAGGGCATATCTATGTGCAGTGGAATGCATTTTCCTTTTTTAATAAAATAATGAAATTTATACAAAAACACATTAGCTGAAACAAATTCCCTATAATGTAAGATTGTAAGTCATTCAAAATAAGAAAAAAAAGTAAAGGAAAAAAGAAAAAGAAAAAAAAACCCAAGATGATCAAATGATGATGATGATGATGACGACGACGACGACGACGACAACAACAACAACAACAACAACAACAACATACTACTACTACTACTACTACTACTACTACTACTACTACTACTACTACTACTACTAC
>JAHTLZ010000330.1:47491884-47505362 GCA_023846285.1 Phrynocephalus versicolor
AATAATAATAATAATAATAATAATAATAATAATAATAATAATAATAAAATTGTGATTTGTATATATAAGCAAGGCATAAAGCCTAGACTTGTGTTTACCACTGCCAACGACAACTAGGCCTGATTTGCCATGATCCTATTCAAGATTCCCTGAAACCAAAGGTTTATACTGTATTAGGAACTCCTCCTAATGCTTCAGATTAGAGCTTGGAATCTTCCACACTCCCTAAGGAATTGTGGGAGTTGTAGTCCAAAAATAACATTTCCAGACTCTGACTCATATCACCCTCAATGTTGGTTGGTGTTGTTGTTTTTAAACCAGCAGGAACATTCCTGCTGTTGGCTGGAGTTCTGCCTGGTATGAGTCGCCCTGGTCCCATGTAAGGAGATTCACCGCCTCCCACCCACCCCACCCCACCCCGCCTCCCCCATCTCCGCCTTTTCTTCCCGACCTCCCAACCGAACCCGTGTCTTCTGGTATTTGGAGCAATCATACACTTACCCCCCCTCCCCACCCGCCCACCCCCTCATTGGGGCGATCTGTCATCGGCTTCTAGAAGCAGCTTATTCGTCTTCATTAGGGCTCCAGCGATATGTCATTCCGGAGAGCAGGAGGGAAAGCGGAAGCCAATTTGGCGGGGATGATCCGGGAGCGAGGTCAAGCGGCCGAGGAGGGGAAGGCAGTCACAGGAGGGAAGGGAGCAAGGGGGATGCGTGGGCCCAGCCCCGGGGTTACCCGCGTGTCAATGGGTCCTCCCCTCCCCTCCTGGCGGGACGGCTCCTCTCCATCCGACGACGCCCCGTCGGCAACGTTACTTTTATGGACTGCGACGCACAGCACACGCACGCACGCACGCACGCACGCACACACACACACACACCTCTTGAGCCAGGACGCCCCGTGTGTCTAGTCGTCACTCGTCACCGCGGGGGTGGTGGGGTGGTGGGAAAGACGGCGACGATCGGCCTAAAGGACGAGTCTGAGGTACCGTACACCTGTGTGTGTGTGTGTGTTGTGTCGTTACAGTCGTGACCGACTCTTCGTGACCCCATGTCCATGGAGTTTTCTTGGCAGGAATACTGGAGTGGTTCGCCAGTTCCTACTCCAGAAGCCTAGCTGCCTAGATACCCCTAAGCACATCCGATCTCGCCTGATTTGGAAGCTAGTCGGCCCTGGTTAGTACTTGGATGGGAGACCACCAGGGAATACCAGGTGCTGCAGATGCCTGGAGTAGGAACTGGCAAGCCACTCCAGTATTCCTGCCAAGAAAACTCCATGGACATGGAATCAGGAAGAGGCGCCTACTCCTACCACCGCTCAGCCAGGCAGGCGCCCGGGGAAGTTGTCCCTGGGACCGCCTTCGAAGGGCCACTAACGTCGGATGTGTTAACCTGGAACAAAATTCTGTTCCTCCTTGTGGACGTGAACAGAATTCAGCTGGGGGGGGGGCAGCTTCTGGAGATCCCTCAAAAGATGCGTTTGGATGCTTTTTAAAAAAATTCCTTATTCGAGGTATGCCAGAGGTTGGGAAAAGGACTAATCCCGGAATACTTTGGAATGCCAGCTGCGGTGTGTGTGTGTGTGTGTGTGTGTGTGTGTGTGTGTGTGAATCTGGGATTTCTCTTATGTAAAAAGCAGCTTTTCTGGGTGATTACAGTGTAGGTCTTACGCCATCGAGCGGACGCATCCCTTGTGCGGGAACGTGGCCGCTCCGTTTTTCTACCACCGCGATCCGAAGTCACTTTTGGCAAGCGTCGTGGTCGCCATTAACACCTCCCCGTCGAGCTTTTCCCGGATATATTTGTCGACAGGGCCTTCCGAAGTGATTACTGCACCCCATCCCCTGCATTTCCCCTTCAAACCGCTCTCTGGAGAATCCGCCAGCGTTTCTGTGCCGTTTTGGCAAACCCTCGGGCCCGGGCTGATCCTTCCCAAGACCAACCCCTTGACGGACGGTGCCGCAGCCTTCTCTACCACCCTGCACGATGAAGCTGTTTGGATGAACAGCGAAACGTTTCTATCTCTCAAAAAAGAAGTCCAGTAGCCATGACTCAACTTCCAGAAAAACAGTGGGTGGCGCTCGAGTTCCCTCCCATTGCACTAACTAATTCGAGGACCGACAGGCTCACGTCTCCAAGACAAGTTGGAACACAGCAAGGGACGGATAAACAATAAATAGGGATTTTCTTGTTCTTTTTTAAACCACTCTAAACATTTCCCAGGAAATAATCGCTCTTAAAATGTGGTAATTTCTCCCTTGATAGCTACACCTTTCCTTTTTCTTCTTTCTCTAATGATGGGAAGTAGAGTATAAACAGGGGAGGGAGAGGACCTGGAGGGTATGGGATTAGTTGTAGTAGCCGTGGGCCAGATGTGCATTTCCAGATGTTGGACTGCAAATCCCATCCACCCTAACCAGCACCACAAATGAGGAGGGATAAGATGAGAGTGTGTTTTAATAACATCTGGACCAGCCCTAATGTATACTCATCTTGAACTCATTGGAGGAAAAGAGGGGATATGAGTGAGTGAGTGAGTGAATGTTAATGTACAGTAACTAGAATAGACATTTTCATGGATTTAGTATTGTGTTTTCTTCAGGCAACTGCCTCAAGGGGCCAGTTTGGTCCTTTTACCAACCAACCAACCAACTGTGTATACTGGAGGTATGCAATAAACTGATAGGTCAGGATTGCCTACACAACTGAATTAAATTTCTGTCTCAGTTAGCAAGTAATAACTTCTACCGGAACTGAATACAAACTGGATTCTATGCTTGATATCTCGCCCTTACTTGTATGCATCTTAGAGCCTTTTCACACCACCCCTAAGATCCGCTGGCCCTTTAAATTCGGACCAGAGATCTTGGGGGTTCGTTGCTCTTCCTGCCTCCCCACCCCTCCGCACTTCCTTGATCCTGTCTGCATGAGGGGAGGGAGAAAAAAAGGGACAAAAGAATAAAGGCTCACCTCCCGGTTGCTCCGAGCCCCCGTTACTTCCTGATTCCTTCTCTTAAGGGGCGGGAGGCAAAACAACAACAAAAAGAAGCAAGGAGAGCCCCGCACATCCGGATCAGGGATTTTTCACCATCAAAGAGCAGGTACTTGAAAGGTGTGCTGGGTCGTGCTTATGGGGGCGGGGTCGCACTTAATTTTCTGTAAGCTCCGGAGCTGGTGGGGAAACTTTTTTAAGCTCTGGAGCTGGGAGCCATTTGCCCCGGAGTTTAGGAGTCGTGTATAAACGCCCTTAAAGTCATGTGGTTTGTAAATTTGCAAGCAGGAGCTGTTTTTTCACAGCTAATTGCCTATAAGCTGCTCCAAAGATCTCTTAGGCTTAACCATAGGGTAGGAATGGACATATAACAAAAGTGAAAGAAGAAAGGGCCAAAGCCAGAAGCTCAGTTGAAGATTAAGAAGAGAAAAAGAACCACACACCTTTAGCACTGTCAATGAAGAAACTGAAGTGGTTAAAGAGTTGGTATCCCTTGGTTCAATCATCAATACAAAGGGAGACTGCAGCCTAGAAATCAGGAGATGGAAATTCAGCCATGAAAGAATTAGAAAAAAAATTACACATAAGGATGTGTCACTGGAGACCAATGCCAAGCTCATCCACACTCTTGTATTCCTGCTGACCATGTACAGGTGCAAAAGCTGGATGATAGCTTTGCAGAGACCCTGGACTACCAAATGAAGGAAGCAAGCAGGTTCTCAATCAAATCAAGCTTGAGGCAAAAACGATGGGGGCAAAAATGATTAGACTGAGGCTGTCCTAATTTGATTACATCAAGAGAAGGCAGGATTCTCCAGAAAAAACAATAATGCTGGGAAAGGTGGAAGACAGCAGGAAAAGAGGAAGGCCAAATATGAGATGAATTGATTTCTTAAAGGAAGCCACAGGCTTGAGTTTAGATTAGCTAGGCAGGGCTGCTAAAGATAGGATATTCTGGAGATTATACACTCATAGCATCACTGTACGTTGGAGGTGACTTGAGACCATGCAATAACCACAAAAATCATAGGTGGAGGCAACTTGGGAGCACATCACAACAAATATCAAGATGGGAAGAGGAGGAAGAAAATATTGTTTGACACAAATGCTGCCTTATGGCTTAATCTGAAACTCTTCCTTGAAGTTTTTATTCATTAAAATTGAAATTGTGTATACAGTAATGTGATCTGATTGTAGCTACTGTGTATAGTTTCAGAATCCAGATATTAGGACCCACTTAGAGGGTGATGTGTGTTGTTTATCTTGACCAAGTGATAAGCCCTGTCTGGGGTATTTCCATTTACAGAGTGTAGCTTCTGTTTTTCTGCCCCAAATGTACACTCTGGTGGCCTCTCTGGGTATTGTAAGTGGGATTCTCTACATGTATAGGTACATGAAACCTTTTTCTGCTTTAAGAGAATTGGATTGAGAACTAAAGCCTGGGTTATATTGAGCCCTGAGATTAGGACTTTCTCTGGATTAATTTCATTTCTTAGATTTATAACCTGCCTATCTGGCTATGTGGTCACTCTGAGCACTCTGGGCAGCTTACAACAGAAAAACTGACAACCAGTCCTTCAGCCAGCATTTAAAGAAAATTCCAGCCAACAAAAACAAAAGTGATCAATACTTATTCTGAACCCATTATTCCAAAAGGGTTCTTCTTGACTCCAAAATGGGTCTCCTTCCATATTTATATTAGGCTAGTGGCATAACACTGATTTTGTTGTTGTTCTATAGGAGCATACTGTTGTGATTTTCAACCAAGTTATCTCTTGCACCAATATCTTTTAACTTGACTTTATCTGGCAGCGCTTTTGTGAATGTAAAAGGCCCCATCTGTTGTAGAATAAAAAGGAATGACACATAAATGAAATCAGTAAATAGTTGGAAGCCATATATACATTCCTACTAATTTCTCCCCAAGCTCAGAAATGTTGCCTTTTTTGAACTACAACTTCCAGAATCCCCATCTTTTGTGGCCATAGGCTGACTTAGATGCTGTCAATTGTAATCCAAACAAGATTTTCAATATTTATTTATTTTATTTATTATTTATTTTAGAGTATCATTGTAGAACAGTTAAAAGGAGAGTAAAGTTCCATGTAAAGATACAAGAGAACAGGAGCAGTTAAAAGAAGAGTAAAGTTTCATGTAAAGTTATGAGTGATGGAATCTAACATTGAAAACATAGTGCCAATATAATCACATAAGATTATAAATAGTTATAAACACAAAGTCTATGTGATCCTATAGATTCAAATAAAAGACACATAATAAATAATCCATCATTCAGAGAAGAAAAGACTCAAGACGGCGGTGAAATTTCAAGGAGGGGATTAAAGTGAACGCTGCCTGACGTCTCTTCACGTGACGCTTAATAGGTTTCCGGAAAGGGGCTTTTCCAAGGAAGGTTGGCAAGAGTCGGCGGGGCGAGGAAACCCGTCGGATTTGACCGGGATTTACTCAAGGAAACCTATGGCCGGGACTCGCGCGGAGATCCTGCGCTCCAGGTGCCCTGCTTTGGGAAAAACAAACAAACCTGGAACGATCCCGAGTTTCTCCCAATCTGGAGCGTACGACGCACATTTGCTATCGGCTTGCTGGAAGGCTACCGTTTCGTTTCAGCCGGTTGGTGAAATGTTCTGCATTACGCACCGCAGTGGGGGAAATTGCTTTTGAGGAGGAGAGCTCCCAGAACATGCCAGCTGAGGGGATTCTGAGAGTGGATCCTAAAAGTGCCTTGCTCATGTTTTGGTGTTACATGTCATTTAAAAAACAAACATACATCCATATATTGCCAGCCGACAAAAAGCTGCGAGATACTGAACGCAGGGATCGCTTATTTGTACAAAATATTGTTATCCCGCCTTCCCCGGAGGCGTTTCTTTGCCTGCCTATTCGAAGGCAGTGCAAAGAACGGTCCGAAGTCTGTCCTACTTTTGACAACGCCTTTACACCCACACCCACACCCGAAAGGGCGTCCCAGGGGAATACAACGAAGGCGCCTTTGCTGTCCCACACCTTTTTCATCCTTAAGGGAGTGCAGGAAGCGGAAATCCGAGAGACTCCTCGGATTCACCCAGGCGACCTGCAAGGGGCCGTTATAAGCATGTTCCGGGCGGCTGGTCTGTTAAATCGCTGGCTGCCAACATAGCAGGAGGAGAGCGCTAGCAGGAGAGGGTTTGGGTTTGGCACACCCAGGCTGGTGGACCGGAGAAGCGGGCTAGCGTCGTGCACCTAAGCGTAGGGCAAACAAAACGCATTGGTTCTTAAGGCGCCACGGGACCCTTGGGTGGTTTTACTTGCAGCCGGGCGAAGGGAGGTGTGCTCTTGTTTTAGAACGGGACAATTGTCAGGAGGACGTATTGAAGAAGACCGAACGGGTGAGGGCCTTTTCCAGTCCCACCCGAGCTTTCGTCAAGTTCAGTAAAGGGGGGCGAGGCGAGAGAGGGGTTGGGGAAGAGAAGGAGAGGCCGCCGGCCAGGCCTGATGGCTGTTAGTGGGCGAGGCAGGAAGAGATGCACGGGCTTTTTGCGTGGCTTTGCCTATTCCAGTATTCAGTAATTGTAGATGTGCCCGATCAAGGCACGTTAGGAGGTGGGTGGGGCTAGAACTCGAGCTTGGGACCTAAAATTATACCAGGTTTCCTGGAATGTCTGGGCTTTGAAGGATGTTAACAGATTTCAGAAATCCCCTTACAATAGTTAGAACCACCAGAAGACCCCTGAGCCAAAACCCCTTTCCAGGCTCCCATCAGTTGAATTCGAGTTGTTAACAAACCCTTTTAAAGACAGGGGTGCAAGTTGCTCCATCTAAAAAAAATACTCATCCCTTTTTGCCGAAATGAGCATCTGTCGAGTTGTCGATATCAAGAGGCCTCCAGTCTTCCTTCATGAACACAGGGCATCATCTCAAAATCACCTGGAGTAAGAGGATCCAGTTCCCTGCACCCAAAGAGCATGAAGGAAACATTCATAACCTGTCGGACATCCATAGGAAAATTGAGCTCCGTGATGCTGGACCATCTCCTTTTTTTTCCATCCAGAGGAACAGTAGTCTCCTCTTGAAGATGGAAGGCCAGTTCCAAAACCATCCAGGAATTAATATACCTGATTTCCCAACATATGCTTTTGGAAGAGGTGTTTATTTTTGCACGGCTACAAACCGTCAGTTTCACAAGGAATTAGCTCATCCACCAAATCCACCGAACATCCCTGGTGAATTCAGTGAACTTACTTAAAGGGTTGAATGCTCTGTCTTGTATGAATAGTTTCAAGTTGTGGAGATGAGTTTTGGCGCATCCTGTCTCCTTCTGGCCTGGACTCTGCATTATTCCTTTGCCTTTTCTTCCCTTCCACATCTAACTAATGATGCCTGTCCTACAAATCTTTACTAAGCTTTCACTTTTTAATCCTTTCCCCCTTGGGTGAGAATATCAACTCCAGCGGGTGAGCTATGTTTATGTTTCATTTTACATTATAAAACATGAGCACTTCATTTGCAACCTGTTTTCTTAGGTTTAATTTTGACTTCAGGCACCACTCACACCCCCTTCTGAGTTTCACGCCCCGGGGGGGGGGGGAGTGGCACTCAGAGACATGTGCAGAGTGCACGTGCCTATTCAACTCCATGTCTGGGATTAGGGAAGAATTATTTCCATGCCAGAAGCCAGTCCCATCAAAGTCAATGGCCTTTATTTCCATTTCTGGAATTACTCATGGGCTACATTTCATTCTAATATGAGCAGGCCTACCAAATGAACAAGTGAATAAATGAATGAATAAGACTTGTTAAACCAACACATCTGTGTTTTACATTAATTTATTAAGCCTGTGCGGTCTGAGACCAGCAATTGGGTTTCCTCTATTATGTCTCTTCATGTTCATGCAGATTTACAAATCTCTCTCCCAACTCCCCAATGCCCCAGAGAAAGGCACTATCTAATGAGACAGAATGTTAACCACCTGCAGTGTTGAAGACTCCTAAAATGTTAGTTTAATATCTTTTTCATAGCGTCGTGGAGGAAGGGGAGATGTGGGAATAGTACACATGGGAGGAAGTCTGATGGCCAGACCATTTGGAGAATATTCCCAGAAAGCATTGGAGGTGATCCATTCACGTGGCTTCATTTTGTATTCCTGTAGCCTATGGTGGCTCAGCGGGCTAGAGTACTGAAACCTGTCAGCTACAAAGTCAGCAGGTCAGCGGTTTGAATCCCTGGTGTCACACAGGGAGTGAGCTCCCTCTGTTAACCCCAGGGCCCGCCAAACTAGAAGTGTGAAAGCATGTAAATGCAAGTAGATAAATAGATACCACCCATAAAAAGTGGTACTTGCACAACACTGGCTCTTGAATATGGAGATGAGCACCGCCCCTAGAGTCGGACAGTGTTCAGGGGGAACCTTTACCTTTTTAATGAAGCAATTTATGGAGATCTTTACTCTGCACAGATCTGATCTGATCTGTTTTCATTTTCTGTTTACTGGGGCAGAAAGAAGTTGATGATGAAATTAATCCAGCCCTACCATTAGGCAGATGGGATGTTGATGGTACTAGATGCTAGTTATGGGTTTCTTATTTAAGACATTGTTGAAGTCTTAATGCAGAGATAACACTTGGGGTTATTGTTTCTGGTACTAACTTGTCTTTATCCTTCTCTGGTTGTCAGTTATTGAAATGTCAGAATTACCATCATTTTTTTAAAAAAGCCCCCTCTCTCACCCATTCTCCAAGTATCCAGTATACTTGAATTCCATCTTTAATGTTTATTGTAGATCTAGAATGACTGCTGTTCTTGAACACCACTAGGTTGTAAAACACCAGTCCTATCCACACCAGTTCGGAAGTGAAATTCAGCTGAAGAAAACCGGACATACTTACAAATGAGCATTTTAAAACGCTGGGTTAGAAGGAGATCTGTGACGGCTGGTTCAGTCCGCGTGATTGTGCCTGGGACAGAAACGGAGAGACATGGCATGGTAATGTCATTTTGAAAGCAGGAATTGTTAGAACTCGAGAATCCGTCTTAAAAGGGGGGGGGGAGAGAAAGCAGAAAAGAAAACGGATATACATACAGAGGAGGAGAAACATCAGAGTGGGTACACACAAAGGCAAGGAAATTTGCGTCATGGGGATCATGATATGTGAAACTAAAGGTTTTTTTAATGCAAGAACGTTTCCAACGCGGAAAGATCCTCGGCACACGGCCTTGTAAAAGTATTAGCAACAATGATGACGGTGTAGTTAAAACAACAACACACCCGCATTATAAACAACGAGGCGCCGCCGCAGGACCCGCCTCTTGGTATCTTGCATCTGTCGCTCCCCAGGCGGGTACTGATTCTGTGTCTCCAAGTCTCCAGAGCTTCTTCATATGTCGCAAGTTACTTCCCCCAGAAAGAAGCGGGGGGGGGAGAGAAAAGGGGGCGTGGACGTGCGCATCTACCGCGTCCTGAACGGCGGGGGCTTCGTGGACCCGGGAAACCACCTCCTACAGTATTTAGAGAGGCTGCCCTCTTTATCTGTAAGTCGCGTTAGAGAAATAATGGCACATTTTCCTCCCTCCCGGCACAGTTCAGGTGTAAACGGTGACAAAGAGCCGTAACCGCTACAGGCGATTTACCCCCCCTCCCCCCTCTCAATTCCGCCCCCTCCCCGCCGCCGCCTTAGTCCCGCTTCTCCTTTGTTCCCGACCTGCTGATTTACAAACCCGACTAAAGCCCGGGCTGAAGTGGCTTTGATTCGGAACATTAAGGCTGAGCCAATAATTGCCTTAACCAGGCAGGATAAAAACCCGGTAAGAGAGCGAGAGAGCGAGAAGAAATCCTGGATGGCTCAGGAACGGCTTCAGCAGGCTTAAAATCTCCCGTCTCAAATGCGGGGTGGGGTGGGGGTAGGGTGGGGTGGGGTTCCTTTTAAGGCTTCAGTGAGCGGTGGGTGGAAGCGTCGGGTTCAGTTCTCAAAGGGAATTCATTCAATCCCTCTCCCAAAATTCGCTCTCTTTTTGCTGTTTGAGGTGTGGGAAGAGGAAAGAACAGCAACCACAGAAGTCCAGTCTCACCCAACCCATCCAAAGGAGAATTACTTGGGCGAGAGCGGATTTTCAGGTCCCCCACTGAATACCGCGTGCTCTCCTTTTTCTTGCCAATAGCGCTCGGAGCCTGATCCTGACTACTTGAGCTCAGCAGGAAATGCAGACCAAATATTCTAACTTGGGAGGTGCCTTTTAGAGCAGGCTCCGTAAATTGTTTCCTTTGGGCCACTCGCAACCCACGGTCAACTCTAATGGATCAGAATTTAGTTCCAAACTGGTTCGTGTAAGAAGCGATGTCATTTCAGTTGACTCGGAAAGGAGCGGACCGTCTTGTCTTCTCATCCGCAATCTGGACTGGATACGGACTGGGGCAAATCAATGGACCGTTTGCACGACTTCTCCTATCTCCAGACTTCCTTCTTCCATGGCCTAAGGCTTGGGTGATGATGCAGACGCAATCTGAAGCGGTTCTAGACTCACTTCGAAATCATGGATCGAAGATCCCGGCCCGCCTATCTTTAAAAATGCACCGAGCCTATATTAGGAATGGAAATGGTATTTTATCTTTGACGGGAACAGGGTGTTCTGTTGTCACATAATTGTCCCAGGGACCCAGCAACCTACATCAAGGTATATTTCAGGAGTTTCACTCAGTGCTGTGCGTGTCATGACTTACATTCTTCTTTTTATGCAGTTTACGAAGTACTGTACCCATTTGAAACTAACACTTCGCGATCTCAATTCACAGGAAGGAAAAGCCTGTTTTTAAGAGGTCGCCATCACCACAATAAATCTCCAGAAGGAATCAAATAAATATTCTGAGAAGGCCACCAACCACCATCAGAAAGATCGACAGACCAGCACACGTAATAAAGCATGGCTCTCAAGCTGAAAGGGGCTTTCCAGAAAAATGAAGCAAATGAGAAGTGAGACTGGATATCTTAAACTGGTTGCTGGACAACGGATCAAGTTTAAATCAATAGGTTTCGCAGTTAAACCTTTTCGAACTGGATGCTTCAAGTAGCACCGCATGAAAGTGACCCAGCTGCTTCCAACCCAGCTGCAATCAATAAGTAACATATACTCTTTACTTGGGAGTAAAAACCCTTGCCCTCAATAGCATTTGCTTCCGATTTTACACAGGACCCACAGCTAATACCCTGTCTGTGACTGGGATTTTTTTGTTAACCCCGGTTTACATCTACCCAAATGCCAAGGAATTGCTGTGGGTTAAGTCGCAGTAAAATGATTTAAAAATGCGCAAAAGGCAAGCAGATGTATTATATCACAACCTTCGATGGGTTCTGGATCTCGCTTCCTTCCATACCTACGTTGAACGCACACACGATTCCCATTCATACCTGTACAGTACAAGGAGAGACCAAACACTGTACTATAGAAAGGGGACTGCAATTCTGTGGCATTTGTGTAGAAAACCCAAAACAGGGGCACGCTTTCTGAAAACGTGAAGTTATTGTGGGTTTGTTTAAATTTCCAGGAAAACCGGAGGCAATAAATCTCGCAGTTCTTACCCAATTTTGGCGCTTTTCTACCCAAAAAGCAACCGAATGGTCCAGTCAAAGTAGACTGCTCTGAAAGACTGCTCTGAAAGATGGAAAAGAGCTCAAGGCACAGTCGTGAAGACCTGCATTCGCGTGTCCAAGTCGGTCCCACGGACTTTCTCTTGAATGGCAGACCTCGCCGGCCTAGGCGTCAGTTCAGCGGGGCAGATGGCGCTCCTGTGAGGCCGCCCTTCCCTTCCAGATACAGCCTCTCCCGGTCGCGCCCGGGTCTTGCCTCAAGATGGCTGGAACTGAACATCCACAGAGACTCTTCGGTGGGTTGGACGAGATGGTTTGTGGGAAGGTGGCATTACAGCACTTGCAGGAAAATCGTGCTGAATGTTTATAAGGCGGTGTGGTGTGTGTGTGTGTGTTTACCTCCAAGCAGATGCCTTTTACCTTTGAAATAATAATAATATAAAAGATCTGACCTCACGCCAAAGCAGACTCCCCTACTCCCTTAAGTCGCACCTCGGCCCGTAATTACTGACGCTTGGACGAAATGCCAAGGGCTCTAATTGGCGCTGAATTATTCTGTGGTATTTCAAAGGGGCTTTCTTCCAAGTTAATGTGTGTTTGGATACCTGCCTGTAGTAACAGGGCGCGTAACTACGATTTCGCATTACTTCAGCTGGGCTGGCGACTTGTTCAAACCCGCGCTGCCCATCAGAAAGGCAACTAACTGCACGTGAAGAACTCGAATGCAGACCTCATCAGCCCATCCATGCATCTATTCTCCGCCTCGTTCTCTTTCCCCGCTCCACCCATCCATCTTAGAGAACAGGAGGACACACCGCCTGGGTACCAGGAGACGAAACATCTCCGCTATTAGGAATGGATTGAAACCGGTTTCGTTTGTTGATCGCATGACTCCGTACGCTTGTCATCCTAAGGCGGCCTTGCTCGATCAGAAGGAAGGAAAGGCAGCTGATTTCAAGGGGGCTTCTCTACCAAGTAAATGCGCCACAGGACTGCGGAATAAATCTAGGCATGCCTGTTCAAAGCCCGGCCTCAGTCTTGCTCACTGGAGTCTTGGGTTGCAGTTCTTGGCATAGTTACTTGTGAGTAATTATACTAGTTGACGGGGGGGGGGGCTCCGACTGCGCCGTAAGGCTGGCCCGCACTGACTTGGGAGATGCATTTATTTGGCTCATTTTGCGATCCTCATAAAAAATTCCTCTCCATTGGGGGAAAAAAAAGATGTGGGTCTGAAGCTAATTAGTTGTCTGCCCGTGTGGTTTTTTTAAAAGGACCTTATTAGAACATGCCCCGTCTTGGTAAGAATTGAACACTCACATCCAAAGAGTAAGAAACTGCCTTTGTGCCGGCATTCTGGCAGGGCAGGCGGAAATGTAGCGGACACGGTTTCCATCCCCCCCCCAAACGTTGATGGCAAAAGTCCCTTACGATTTTGGAATTTTTTTGGGGGGGGGGAATGGGGATGCTGAGACCAGAAGATGTGGAGCTGCGGAGGAGGGGGGGGGGTCGGTCGCAAGAGAGAGAGCGAGTGGAAAAGAGAGGGGTCGCCTTGTGGCTAGGCTACGCGGGGGGCGGTATTGTTTACACCCCCCCCCCGCCGCCGCCACTGAGGAGCCTCTTCGGCCCCTCGGTCCCAGGGCCTTTGATGAGAGCGAGACTGGACGATGAACAGAGTCCCTTTCTCGCTGACACCGCCGGCCGGAGCCACTTGGGAGGTCTTTCCTTCTCAGCCCGTGCGGCGGCCACCGCTAACTACTCCCAACAGGAGGTTTGGTGGACTAGCCCAGGGTCACAATTAAAAGCCAGCGCTGGAGGAGGAGGAGGAGGAGGAGGAGGAGGAGGAGGAGGAGGAGGAGGAGGAGGAGAAGAAGAAGAAGAAGAAGAAGAAGAAGAAGAAGAAGAAGAAGAAG
>JAHTLZ010000330.1:47509758-47535071 GCA_023846285.1 Phrynocephalus versicolor
TGTAGTGGACAAGAGTGACGGACTCGGACTGGGGCACTCCGGAGATGCAGGTTGGCATCCGCACTTCGCCAGGGAAACTCACTAGGAAACTTGAGAAGTGGTAAACTCACTTGTTAAGCAACTCGTTTACCTCGAAAGCCTGATTAGAGTCATGTTTCGATGGGTGGGTGGGTGGGTGGGAGCCGGCATGAATGCAACCCAGGGGCTGTAGGTTGCCAGCCCCGACTTAGATTCATTCCACTGCCATTCGGTTCAGGGTATAAACGACTATGCGGTCTAAATGATCGTCTCGATCTCGAACTCAGTTAACAGGGAGACTGGGTTCTCCCCACCCCCTCCACCACCCCCTCCACCGCGACTCGGCTGTCAAGCCAAGCCAGAAAGCCTGTAGCTTTCAAACAGACGCGGTGGGGTTGCCTGGATTTCATCCTGACCTCTGCGCAGTGGCGGACAGCAGACGCCTTGTATCCAATAAGTTGCCAACTGATTCTTCAAACCTTTTCCTCTACGCGGAGCATGCATTTATCAGTTTGCTATGCTTGCCTAAGCAGACCAGATTTTGGAAATGCCCATCCCCAGTCCTTTTGCACCATTAAGCCTGGCAAAGAGCTCGTGACGTTTGCGTCGGGGTTTTGTAAGGGCTCAGGAATGGTTCAATCTGCATTTTATTCTTGCTTATCCACAGAGTGGCCACTTTGTGTATGATTTGTTTTCTTTCAAAAGGAACTTATTCACTGCTAAGAATTTCAAGAATTGCACCTTAAGCGTCCAAGGAGTGAGTCTGAAAGTGGATGGAACCTATTCTTAATATGGCCATTTAGTTGGCTGTACATGTTTTAGGTTGCCTGTTGCCCCCAGGAAGGCCCTCCTGTTGTGAGGTGTTTCAGCGTGTACTCTGACCTGCTTCCATGGTACCCAATTACTGTGCGTTGGGGGTGGGTGGGGTGGGGTATGGTACCATGTGAAAATCTCATGGTGTCTTGCCCAGGTGTGGTCCCAATGCAGCAGGTAGAACTGTGTGGGTGTTACTCTTTTTCATAAAAGAAACTTGCTTTAAACTCTCTGGATATGGAGTTGGATTTCTCTTGGTACTCTAGGAGTGGAAGCAGCTCTGAGGCAGAATGGACACTGTCATTTCAGATGGATGGGATCTATGAATCTGTGTTGTGAATTGGATAAAACAAAACAAAACAGACATCCAGAGGCGAAGGGATGGAAGAATGACTTTTCAAGAGGCTTTTGTACTTGTAATGAGTCTTTTTTTAAAAAGAGAATTTATGCACACATTTTTCAGTTGATCCCTCAGGGTTGAAAGGATTTGTTGTAGCTACGTGCCCTCAGATAGCTTTTAATTTCCTCACTCAATTCCTTTTAATTTATTTTAGTATATGATAATGATAACCATCCTGATAACTAGGACAATATTTCTACAACTAATAATACTGAATATTCCACCCATCCACCCCAGCTCCAGTCTAAAGTGGTGCAGTTCAGTCTGCTGTCTAATCTGAGTGCAAGAGGATGGAAAGTTTATGAATAATTTCACATTTTAAAGATTAGAAAAGGATGTAATAGGGAATGAACTGGCCTACTATACAACCTTTCCTTTTCATAATGTTAGATTTTTAAGCCTTACACATGGGGTGGAAGGATACTATTGTCATTATTCTGAACAGGCCTTTCTCACAGCCCGTTGTGTCCTTGCAATCTGTACTTGCAAGGACCTCAGTGTCAAAGACCATAGTAGTGATCAGAAGTAAACTAACCCAAACCGTGCAAAAGTTCTTTTTTTGGGGTGGATGATGTGTCTCAGAACAGCTCCACAACAGCTGGCTGAACAGTTCTGGGATCTGTGGCTTAAAGCCTCTTCCTCCCATGCAACAACCTCCTTTGAGAATCAAAAGAGCTGGCAATCTTTAAAATGAATTACCTTCCCCTGCATGTTCAGACCTTCTGTATCTTAGCAGGCTGGGCTTTGTAGCAAATTGAGATTTTTCATCTCCATTCTGTAAAGAGTGGAGAACTGCTATCACTTTGCTTTTCTATGCTTGGGGATTCCTGGGTGATTACATTTAAGGTAGAAGCAAGCCCAGCATGTGGTGCTTGACCTACCACCCATTTACACGTGCAAGGCTCCATTTGATAGGGTAGTCAACCAACCTTCCATCTCATACTGTGGGATGGGACCACAAAGCTATACCCACAGCCACCCAGTCCTCTGCTGACATTTGTAAGTTCATCTAGGCCTGGATTTTACAGAATGGCATAATTAACTATGGAGTGGAGTGGAGCGGGAACAGTGTTAGTCCTCTGTTGGGTATGAGTGATTAATCAAGCTTTCTGCAACCTGGCACCCTCCAGTCCCACTGGACTGCATGCCCCATCACTCACAGCCTTCACACCCAGAGGCTCTGGGAGGATGGAAATTATCATCCAGTTGTACCTTGGGAAGGTGTAAATTGCCTCTAAGGGGGCTAATTATTCCTCCTGCTTTCATTTAAGGCTAGCTATTCTTTCCTGTGGCTTGTATCTTGCAGACCTCCATTTTGTCCTATCCCTTGGTTCAGAGCAAAATGTGCAATCTGGTGTTTTCAACTTCACCTCCCACAATGCCTCACCTTCCACAATGCTTGTAGCAGGAGGATGTCTTAAAATATGACTGTCCCAAGCTCTCTCTTTCTCTAGTCAAAAGAGACCAGATCAAGTTTCCTTCTGGATCCTTTTGCAGTCCTTGGCCTAAAAACCTGAGCTCTTGTTGTTTTACCAGGAGGAGTACCTAGGAGGACTGTCCTGTTTTCTGAAGGCCAGATATAGTCAATGAGGGATGTTTGCTTTTTAGATTAAACTCCACTTGCAAATATGGCTGGTTTTGGTGACCCAGTTCTGCAGGGAACCAGTCACAGCAGAAGTAGCTTCCTGGTGAGGAGAGGTGTAACTTCTTGTTGTCAGATACTCCAGGGTTTGGGCCCTTGGCATTTACCTGCATTCCAGAACAGTTCTCCCAATGGGATGTCTTCCAGATTAGTTAGACAGCAGTCCCCATCATCCTGAACCATCTTGGCATAGATCAGTGGTTCTCAACCTGTGGGTCCCCAGATGTTCCTGGACTTCATCTCCCAGAATTCTTCATCACTAGCTGAGCTGGCCAGGATTTCTGGGAGTTGCAGTCCAGGAACATCCGGTGACCCACAGGTTGAGAAACACTGGCATAGATGATGGGAATTGAAATCCATTTACCCTTAAAAGGCCACTGCTTGCAGATGATTGAAAATGTGTGGCATTATCTGCAGCGATATCTTTTACCCGCTCCCTCACTTGTGTGCACATGGTTTATTCAGGACCAGTTCCTTAAAGATGGAAGGACCACCCTCACCCCCACCAAACCCAACACCCATTCCTTCTCTTCGTTCTGTGCATTTCATTTCCCTTCATCCATCTGCCTTTCATCTGCCACGTCTTTCTTCCAACTTGCATTTCTCATGTTCACATTCCGATCTAATGCTTGCATGCTTTCTTGAGCCGAAGAAGAATGCCGTCGTCTTCTCTGCTATTTCCAGTGTGGTGTGATGCCTAGTGTGGTGAACAAGGACTTAACTGAGTGGGTTCAAATCCCTGTGCAGCTATGGAAACTCACCAAAGGGGGGCATGGAACTGGGAAGCCCACTCCTTAGGTATCTTACTTACCTTGAAAGCCTTGTTGGCCTCTCTATACATTGGTTCTGACTTGATGGCATGTAATGTACAAGTCTCCACTGTGAATAAAGTGGTGCGTTATTTCCCATCAATACAGGACTGGGCCTGCTTGGAAGTCCTAAATCCAGCGCATTCATTTCCAAGTGCACATCTGTTTACTTTAACGGGAAAGCAGAATTGTTAGGGAATAGGCTGGCAATCCTGTGGCTTTCCCCATTACTCTTTGTGGATGAAAAAGCTGGATGATGAAGAAAGTGGGCAGGGAAAAATCAGTTCCTTCTAAATGTGCTGTTCGAGGAGAGTTTGAGGAACACCACGAACCATCAGAAAGACAAATAGGAGTGTTTTAAATAGAATCAAGTGTTATAGTCTTGCTAAGAGCTAAAATGGCTAAGATGAGACTATGGCCATTTGGACATATCATGAGAAGCCAAGATTCACTGGGAAAGGCAACTGTAAAAAGTGGAAAGTGATAGGTTACCACACTGAGTTAGATGTCTGGTTGGGGGTTCCGTTCCCCACTGTGCATCCCAGAAGAGTCATCCTGTGTGGCCTTGGGCAAGCTGTACAAGTACCAGGAAATCCTCAGAAGAAATTCCCTACCTAGAAAATCCTGAGAAGGGTGCTCATAAATTAGAATTTACCTGATGGCACATTATTATTAGTGGGAAAAGAGGAAGACCAAACTGTAAAGAGACTAACTCAATAAAAGGAAACT
The DNA here is from genome assembly GCA_023846285.1 of Phrynocephalus versicolor. Lineage (NCBI taxonomy): Eukaryota > Metazoa > Chordata > Lepidosauria > Squamata > Agamidae > Phrynocephalus > Phrynocephalus versicolor. The sequence goes on from JAHTLZ010000330.1 coordinate 47,514,170, forward strand.
ATGACCTTTAGTTTGCAAGAGCAGAGTGGGGCTCTTCATGATATGACATTTTGGAGATCACCAATTCATAATGAACAATTAGGAGCAGTCAAGTCAGTTTAGACTTATGGTGACCTACTCTATGGATTTCTAGGTAGAATATACTAAGAAGAGGTTTACCACTCCCTTCTTCTAGGGGCACCCTGGGTTTGTGGAACTCACCTGGAGCTTTACAGGCTGGCTCTCCTAGTGGGAGGCATAATGAGAAAGTGAACGGATGCCTAACTCACTGCCATCCATCCATCCATCCAGTAAATTAACACATCTTCATAAACTGAAGGAACCTGATGACACAAAACAAACCACCAATGTATATACTGTGCAGTACTGTGCATGTTTACTTGGGAGTAAGCTCTCCTGTGTTCATTTGGGATTACTCCCAGAGAAGTGTGTGTAAGATTGCAACCTTAGTAGGAACTTATTATAAAGATACTTAGAATTGTGCTACCAATCCCTTACAGTCATTTGCACATTTATTTGGGCATAACGTAGTGATCCACTTGATATTTTCCAATTATGATTGTAATTTGATAAGGAAGACCATTATGACCAATTGTGGTTTTCAATATGCTGGATTCCTTCCATGGTACATTATTTGCATTTTTCTTCATTTGAAGAAAATGGGTCTGATATCTTTGAAGTACTCCCTTCATAAAGATATCTTGATTCAGTTATGTCTATCAGCTGCTCAGCTGAATAAGAACGAGATTTAGGCCCAATCAATGCACTGTCTATGTGTTCTCAGATCTCAACCAATCGAATAGCTAAGGGAGTGAGAAGAGCACTCTGGTTTCAGTTGACTTCAGTATAACTTCAAGATCCTGTGAATGAAAGGATTAGGAAGAGGTTTCAGCTTTGTAACATGTTACTTGGCACACAGAGCCACAATCTATGTTTGAATTCCATATCAACAACTCTCCTTGTTTATTTGCATCCTTGTTTTTATTCAGAAGAATGTTTGATCATCATCACCACCAGCTGGAATTTATTTCCAGGCTGGCCTGGTTAGAATCATATTCAGAAATGGGACAAGTTATTTATTCCAACTACAACTCCCAGAATACATATCAGTGGAATGCCTACTGTTGGACTCTTAGATTATGGAACTGGCTGTTCTTGGTACTGTAGTCCCCAAAAGTAATCTTATGTCTTCAGTCAACAATTTCTTTCTTTCTCATAGTCCTAATGAAAATATCCATTTTCCTCAGTTCATTCCCATGACCCAATTCATTTCTGTCAAGCCATAAGACTCCCCGGCCGTGTTCATTTGTCAATGTGGTCTGATCAAAACTTTGCTTAGCGAGGAAATTCAGGTTTTCCTTTTGGAAGCTGTGAAACTTGTCTGTATTACTGGCTGCAGCAAAAGAAGGCTCTCATACATATTTAGGGCCAATCAAAACTTGGCCCGTGATTCCTGTCTAGGCGTCAAGCCTGAGCCTTCCTTTAATCTGTCACATAAATAAACTAATCCAATTTTATCTACCTTCCTTGGGAAGCAAAACCACCCATCTCTTTGGCTACCCCCCCCCTTTTCCTTCCCAGCTCCTCAGGACAATTGCCTCTACTTACCCAGGCCACTTCTTAGAAACTCTCCCTAACCAATACCATTTATAGGCTCACAAACTCAAGGACTCCCAGAAATCCCAGGACTGGCATGAAGATATATTGATAGGATATTAAACCCAACCTACAGCCTCAGAGCCACATCCCATCTACTTATAACCATGTCGCTTTAATGTAATGTTGTCTATTAATGCTGCAAGATGTCCTTCAATTCCTTGTTCACAAATACTTAAACATGTCTTGATTGTACTGTACTGTGTATTATCCCTCATTGCTGTAAGCCGCCTTGGGTCCTTTTCCAAGGAGAAAGGCGGGGTAAAAATACTCTAAAATAAATAAATAAATAAATAAATAAATAAATCTAGAAATTGAGAGTCCTGGAAAAGACATCCAGAACATTTCTGAAGGGTGTTGTTCCCTTTCCTGCTTGGAGGTATCTCAATTAATGCAGGATGGCTTTTGGGAAATGGGAGTGCCTTCTGTTCGCCTCCATTTAAACTGGTGCACATATGCAGGATTGTCAAGTGGCTTAAGGAGGTGCCCAGCTCTTTGTTGTACAGTGGTGTATATCCTTCTGGGACAGCTCATCTTACCCTCCCCAACGATGCGAGGAAGAGCTTGTTGTTCAATGCCCCTATTTTGCAGACAGGTGGCGCAGTCCAGAGGACGGACGCTGAGCGCTAGAAATCTCAACAGAAAAGAAAATTCGTTCTATCAACAATCAGCAGAGGGTCTGTGCAGTTTAATAGTAGGATTCCATCAAGGTACGATCTCTTTTTCAAACCCGTGGGTGCTTCCCAGAAAGTCGGATTCTGCAATGCTGGATTCTGATGCCAACTACCTAATGCAGTCCATCCCATTTATGCCGTTCAATGGTTTAAGAAAAGTACAATTGCTAAACTTCTGCCTTATCTTCAACTTGTTGAAAGCACTGGGGCTCAGTAAGGGAAGATGTGTTTTCTAAAAATGATGCCATCTGAGCAAAAAATATGCACAGCACCAAACTTTCTGTGGCAGAATATTAGCAGAATTCTACAAAGCCTGTGAGCCATCTGTATGCTGAGTGACCCGTTCGTTCATTTTAAACCACAGATGCAATAAAACAAAACAAAAACACCCAAACCTCCCACTCATCAGCTTTCTACTACATACTTTTTGGAAAAGTCATCTGTTACTTGGCAGGTCTTAATATCTTGCCCCTCTCCCCAAACCAACCCAAAATGGTTGCAAAATGGCAATGAAGTGACCTGGACAAGAGCACCTGTAGAAGCAGCATATACCTGTAGCTTGAGTTAAAGCAGCTTGTTAAACATTGGTCTTCTGGCTTAGCTCAGCTCTAGATAGGGTCTAGGGAGAAAGGAAACAGATAGCAATTTTGCATGGAAAGAAAAGAAGCACTCCATTCCTCTGCAGAGAAGAATGAATTTCCCATATGCTCAGAGGCCACAAAGAGGCTGCGCTCTTTCAAGTGTGCAGAGGTTCAGCTTAGATACCTGTATAAAAGGCAGTTATGTACATTGTACCCCTTATGCCAGAAATGGGAGAAAGTGGGGCTCTCCAGTGGTTGGCAGCAGACTCTAATACCCATCATATCTGACTGTTGGCTATCTATTGCTAGAGAGGATGGGTGCAAGCGAAGAGCGTCTGGAGAGCCACCGTATTTCCTGGTCTCTATTGAACCAACATGCACATGCAGACAAACAAATGTAAGACATAGATGTTAGGGATCGGAGGCTCGGTGTAAAAAACCCACAGCATGGGGTGCCTTCAGCAGCTGAATACACAATAAAACACAATAAAAGCTGACTTGGGTCCTTTCCCGGAGAAAGGCAGACTAGAAATATTTTAAATACATGACTAATATATAAAATATAATCCATATGACCAGCATCACACGAAAACCTTAACAAGCCAACATGAGGGAGGCTTAGCTAATTTCATTGTACACATGTTGCACTTTGACAAGAAAGTCTTATTATCGCCTTGGATTTGAAAGGGCAAATTTAAAGAGAAATGGGGGAAGGGAAGGAAGAAGGAGAAAGGAAAGGCTTCCCATTGTATCCGCATTCCAGCTGGTGGCCTGGATTTCAGCTGCTGTTGGGAAAGCGCCTTCGCCCGCCTGTGATTACACCCAACTCTGGAGCAGGATGGCTCCCAGCCGTCTGATCTGACGTCAGGGTGTCCATAGAGGCTCTTCTTGCAAGATAGGGGGGGGGAGAGCCAGACAGGGCCCGCGGTTCTTCTAACCACTGCCAGATGTCCTTAATGGCAAATATCAAGACTTATATGGTGCCTAAAAATAAATTTGTAATCACGACTCTATGAGACCATCATCAAAGTGGTAATATTGCTTGAGGAATAACAGGGTGGGGGTCAGAGAGAGGCCCCCAGCTTGTCTGCTTTTGGAGAAGGGGGGTTGTCAGAAGGGCCACAAATGCATCCTCTGAAAGAGGCAGCTCTCCTCTCCACCCCCCGCCCCCACTTCCATTATGGATGCTATTTCAAATGTACCCGGACATATAATTCAGATAACAATTACTCTCTAATATCCTTTTGAAGTCTGAAACAGCTGAGTTGTAATTGGCCATTTGAAAATGGGAAAGATGGAAGCTGCTGGGGGGGGGGGAGAACCTATTTCATAACCCGAAAAAAAGAGAGAGAAAGAAACCGTGAAGGGGGATAATAAACCTTAATTATATTCTGAGAAGAGATTATGCTGGGGGCAGAAAGGAATTCATTTTGTTTTTCTACCCTTAATTGAGTAGACGGTGGGTTTTGCTGTCCCTTGATTTCAATTGAAACGTCTTCCAAAGAAGTGTTTCTAGGTCTGTCAGCGTACCGGGCTTCTACTACAATTCGGGAATTACTTATCTTCTCAGAAATAGTTCTTGTTAGTCCTATGAGGCGGGGAGGTGGGGGGGATGGGTATAGTTTCAGCCTCAGTGAGGAACCGATCACTGTCTAAAGAAGGGACGGAACAAATGACTCCTAACGTCACGCTGACGCCATGTGTGACGAAGAGGCGAGATTAGCTATCGCTATCGGAAATTTCAGGCAGGAGGAGTGGGCTGGACGGGGAAGTCGCCACTGAGGCTGGAACTGAGATCTGACCATTGTGCAAAAAAAAAAAAAAGGCTCAAAACTGAAACACACACACACACACACACACACACACACACACACACACACACACAATTGACGGTTAACAGATCAACCTTAGCTGTAGAAACACCGATGTATTAATTCCTAAGGCTTTGCTTCTCATGCCAACAAGCTAAAACCATCTACTGTTCTTCGAAATGCAATAACGAAAAGGTGCTTGGAAGAGGTATTATACAGGAAAGCTTGTCAACTATATGTCATCTAATAAAACTGATGTTGTATCGGTTCTGGAATATACATGGCCCCTTTCCTACAGCAGGCTCTTCCTATCGCCTGCCCACCAAATGTGTCCAAGTACAGCTTCCATCATCCACCAGTGTAAACCAATGGCCGTGCGGTTGGGGTTTATGGGAGTTGTAATCCAACCTGCGCACAGTCCATGGCACTGTGGGAGACCAACAAGGGTAAAACCAACAAAAGGTTGTTGGTTTTTTTTTTTGTGGTGCCTTAAAGGGCAACAAGTATCATTTGGTCATTCGTTTTTGTGGACTACAGCCCATTTTTTCAGGTTTGGTTTTAGAATGCTTTTGGAGATACAGTATAGTGTTCAGTCCCAGTCCATGAAAGTTTATGGCCAAATAACACAAGCCCTTGCTGTCTTGGAAGCAACATATTAGCACAGCTAGATACGCCAACACCACTGCTACTCTAGTAAAACATATTTAGGAGTGGGAAACGTTTATGTATTAATCTGCACATTACATCTCTTGATTTATATTGGAAGCTTTTTCATTGCTGCTTTGTAGGAAGTGGGGCCCCTCTCCCCAGACTCAAGTGCACAGATTTATTTAAGGTGTTTGTTGTTATAAAACATTTCTTTTCTATTCAGAGGAAGATTGTGAAGGGGGAGGGAATACTTGAGGGAAGCTGTTGTGTAATCAACCATATTTTAAGTCCCTCACCTGCTGGGCTCAGAGGCTTCAATATTCTCTTATAATGGCTGGCACCCAATTCTTTAGAAGGAAGGTCTGTGTATGCAGTAGAGATTAATTTCCACATATTGAAAATCTGAACATCTGAAGCCACAAAAATAATATGACTGGCCATTAACAATTGTAAGATGTGTGGACATAAACATGTAAACAAATCAAAGTAATTCCTGGCTTCTATTTTATGCAAAACATCTGCTTGAAAACAAGAACCTTTGATGTGAATCACATTTCCAAACATATGTCCCTGACACAACAGTTCACAATGAAATATGGGGAAACCTTATTGACATGCCATCTCAGATATGCTTACTTTCAGTCTTTCGGTGCTAGATCAAAAGCGACATAAATCAAATTCACTTGGGGTACTCAGAGATCACTGTGCTAGGATTCAAGTTGTAAAAAAGAATGGGGAGGGGAGGTGTGGAGAGGGAATATGTCTTAACTGAAATGCAAATATGGTTATTTCTTCTCCTTCCATATTTATCAAAGCCCTGTACTCAAAATCTTTGTCCATTGTCTTACCAACATATCCCTATGCTGCTAATAAAAGTGATTACACCACATCAGTTATCTGTATTTGCATAATGCTAAATTTGCTCAGAAAAACTTTTTCTAAAGTAAATAGTTCTACAACAGCAGCCCCAGGTAGGTACTTAATCCCGCTCCTAAACTAATGTGGATTTGTCCAGTTAGTGACCAATATCTAACCATAACCAAATGCATTGCAGGGTTCACTCCCAAACACCCACACTCATACTCCTGATATACTTAACGTCTTCAATCATAATGGTGCATGCAGGATATTAATATAAAATTATATGTTGTTTGCTGCTTGAACAATAAATAAGCTGCTATTGGGTAGGGGGTGCGAAAAGACTTCCCCCCCAATAACTGATTCTGTAGACATTTATAAGTTGACTGAATAAATGCCTTTAATTTTCACATACACATATACCTGGAGAGAAAATATGTAATGTGAATTCAAATATGACTATTTTGTCCTGTCCCCCAGTATGCATATGTGATTTAAATGTGAGTTTGTTTTTCACCTGAACGTTTTAAATAGATATAAAATGATGTTAAATCAGGAAACCACATAGGCTGGTATTCTGTCACTAACTCCAATTTGAGTAGGCATCTTGATTCACTGGTACAGTATTTACATAAGTATCGACTTACCATTCAGCAATTAATTTAATGAGTCTCTGCCTATTGGGACAAGCAATAAGGCTTTGATTTTAATTTTGGGAGACTAGTATCATTTCCATTACCCATAGAAACTGGGGCAGACCCTGGTAACCTATATTTGATACTAGATGCATACAATGCATCAGTGGTGCTTAAGAAACACCCTGAGGTCTAAACCATTGTTTCTATATCAGTATATTTAATTCTGCTATATTTCAGTGGAATTGCTTTCCTTCAAAGCAAAAATTAAATGCTGGCTGAACAACTACCCACAAACATTCAGGAATTCAGTTGGCTACCTCTGAAAAGGATAGCAATGCCACACAAACTACTGCAAAAATTCACACACTGTGCTATATATATTGTGACTAAAGGACACCCCCATTGAAATCAGCGGGAGTTAATTCTAAACAAATGCATTTAGGATCAGAATGTCCTACTTCAGTCCCACAGTAACATGGCACATCTGAAATTCATGCTCTGAAGGAAGAATTCCAGATTTTATGGTCCTCTTACACATCCACTTACTAGAGCAGCAAACTCCATTGAAATATGAAGACTCCACTGAAATGAATTTGAAATTTATGCCAATGAAATCTGTAGGACTTACTTCTTTCAACAAGTAGTTTTACTGTCAAAAGAGCAAATATTTGTGAAATACAGTACTTTCAACCCCATGCCTGCCTGTTACTCACAGAATCTAATTCAGACTGTGTTCGGGATAAGTTCTGTTGAACTTAGACATTGTTGCCCTTAAAGCATCCCTGAAAGCAAGCATTTTTAAGGGGGGGGGGGGTTCCTTGGGAAGAAGAAAAGAAACAGCAGGTTAGGAAAAAAATAGGATGACACAACAAAATATTGCTCATATTAATTAATGGGAACCCCCCTCTTTTGGCTGGGGGGTCCCCTGTACTTTTCAGAATTACACTTCAGCATAACTGCAGGTCATGGGATGTTGGGGATTTTAGACCAAAAATCGAAATATTCCCATCTCTGCTCAAGAATTGAGGGTAAAAATGTATAAACCAGCTCAACACCATTCTCTCAGCTAATCCCCTTGAAAGAAAAAGAAGTTTGAGCACTGGGAAGCTGCTTCTTGTGTGTATTATGTCTTAGTCGGTTCAATCCCTGGTAGCAGGGTCAAGATTCACTCAGCCTTCCATCCTTCCGAGGTCGGTAAAATGAGTACCCAGCTTGCTGGGGGTGGGGTGGGCAATGTGTAGCCTGCACACTGTAATTAAACTTGTAAACCTCCCAGAGACTACTTGTAGTGGTATGGGGCGGTATATAAGCAGAACACTTTAGTTCCGTCTAAAAGTGAAACGCCTTTCTGAACGCTGGGCATCGTGTTCTTAAGGCGTTTGCTGTCCAAAGATCAAGCTCACCCCTTTAGAAGCCCCTCTGGTTAGGCCACTTTTGTTCTGCTCAAAGGAAGGGCGTCTGGCGCCCAAACCCTTGGCATCTTGACGGAGAGGCAAGCCCCGCAGAGATCTGTGAAATGTCCAGGGGAACATCCTGACAAGACAACCCACAGCCTTACGCTCACTAAGGATGCGCGGATTGTACCTTTTTTTTTTTTTAAACCAGGCTCAGTCACTGGGGAAACCTGAGAGATGTCTGCTTCGAAGAAAGTGCCACTCATTCTGTGATTCCGTTCCATCAGTTGTATCAAAAGTGAATACAACTTCATGGGCTTGGATCAAGGTTCATTCCCCAGGAAGTCAATGGAAACAAACGGGGTTTGAGTTCGCCCCAGGGAGGAACCTCCGCCGGGGATTGGCAAGAGACCTGGCCTTAAATAGGAGTAAATGGGGATTTGGCCGGAGTGAGTATTGGTGGCAGCCAGTCGAGGCGCCTGATCCTGAGCAGACACTCGCCGCAGCAAAATCCCTCGGGTTAAAAGGTCGTGGGGGCTATCTGTAGGGTTAGGCTAGGGAGATGGGTGGGGTGGCGTGAGATCGGGCCGCCAGGATTCAGACGGATCCTCCGCCGGGTTCCCGCCGCGTCCAGTCAACAGGATCGGCTGGGGCAGGTTGCAACCACTTCGCTTCCCCTCCTCGGCTGCTTCGATCCAAGGGCTTGGATCTCCCCGTGAAGCAGCATCTCGCCAAACCAGTCGCAACAGATCCTGGCTTAGCGACGAGGTCCTTAACGGTTCCTTCTTGGGACAACCCCCCCCCCAAAGGTGGTGGCCGATGCAGCTTTTGCACCCTGACAGACCTCAACGAGATCCATGTCTTCAACTGTGCCAAACGCCCCCCCCCCCGTGGCCTTAAGCATTCTGGGGATCAGAGGGGAGGGGAAAGGGTGGGGCAGGCTGGACGAGGCAAGGGAGACGAGCAGGCCTGACCTTCGCAAGAACCTTTTACAGATAGAAATGGGGCGGGTGGGGGGAAGAGGAGGAGGAGGTAGAGGAGAAAAGAGGCGCTTCTTTGGTTGGGCGACGCGCGTCCCTGTTCCCAGGGGAGCGGCTAGCCCAAAAGGCCGGCGGGCGGGCACACAGACACACAGCAAAGCCAGCGGGGGGGGGGTCCTTATCAGGCTCCCAACTCCAGCCCGGCGCTCTGGGGCCAGGGCTGCTCCTGACATCCCAATCGGCCATCAATTTACCTTCCTCCGCCGCCCCGCTTCCCCATTTAGCTTTTAACGTCAAAAGCAACATTTTTGTCGGCTCCGGCCTGTCTAGGGCTCTCGCGATTTAGCTCCAGGAATGATTGCTCCTGAGAAAATAGCAACAGCCCCATTACCGAGCAATTAAAAAAGATCTCCCCTGCCCCCCCTTCCCTCTTTCCAGCCTCTCTCCTCCTTTAACCCGCCCGCCATCACCTTTCAGTGGGTCCGATAGCAGCCGCCAACTGAAAGAGGAGGGGGTGGAATTCAAAGCTAGAAGTCCTCTTGTTCATCTCTGGAGGCAAAAATAAAATAAAAAATAAAATAAAAAATACGGCCAATCACTACCTGGTGTCTCTATACGGTGTACGGGGCTAAGACCAACCTAACGTAGCAAGCTTATGGTCAATATAGCATGTTCGTCTTAAGTGGGACGTGGACGCCCTGAATCAACCACTGAAGGACAAACCAATTGATTTAATTTAGTTCCGACTCGCTAAGGGAGACTGCCCTGCGAGCATTGAAGCGGACTAAGCAAATTCTGCATTCTGTGTGTTCTAAATTTCTCTGCGTTTGAGGAAGCTTCCTCCCAGTTAAGTACGTGCTGGATTCCAATCTCATAATGTTGGACTGGAAACTCATAAGCGGACATAGCATTTCACTGAAATCAATGCGACGGGCTGCACAGAGAACTGCGTTTTAGGCTTTTGTGCGCATGTTTGCCAGCCCCTAATGTTCCAACCTAAACCAAACCCCATTCAATTCCTATAGTTTTAAAGAGGCGCTCAACTGTTATTCGCCTGAGTGGCTGCTCATGGTGTTTCCCCAATAGCTCTGACGATTACTGGGAAGTTAGCACAGACGCTTTAGGGATTTACGGTGATTACCCAAAATAATTGCTTCCCAGGATTGCAGCCTTAGACGTTCATGATCTCCATGCAGATCATTCCGTACCTGCTGTGTCGGGTGTGTGTGTGTGTGTGTGTGTGTGTGGAATTTGAAGTACAGTCTCCAGACAAACTGAGCAGCCCAAGGCATGGTATCGTTTGTTTGTCCAAGCGATGGGATGAATGGTGTCCCCCATCAAGGCTTGGAAGTTGGAAGTCAATCGCCAGGATTTCACAGGGCCCTCACTCCCAAGAAGGGCGCTGTAGCTGGTGCCAGAGAGAGAGAGAGAGAGAGAGAGAAATCGGATCGCATGTCGTCTAATGGAAGCAAACCAGGAGCATGTTTTAACTATCTACTGCTTGGGACAAGAATACCTGAAAACAGGATCAAGAGGAATAGAAATTTGGGAGATCTCTTTTCTGTTCCTATTGGGAAAGCTGTTCTCACCCCTGCTAAAAACAGTTCAAATATTTTTTTAAAAAAATCACAATTTTCTTCTTCTCGCACATCTCTTAATAAAGGCAAGGATCTCCATCAGAAATCTGACTCTGAAGGCCGGGGTGGTGGGTGGGACGGGATCCCTCAATGACAACAGGGAGATTAACCAGCACCGCCGGTGTTAAATGGCTGCAGGAGACGAACCTCTCTCAGGGCATGTGCTTTTTTAATGCAATCACTCTGGGTTGGGTCCAGGCCCTGTCCTGGCTTCCTGACCCTGTAGGAAGAGGGCACCTCACCTCCGCCTGGTTGTTGTAACCTCGCTACCTCCCTGTTGTCAGGGAAGGCCTGGCTAAACGGTGTAATCTCCTCCCCGCCCTGCCCCACCCCCAACTCCAAGACACTTGGAATCTCCCTTCTCTTGCTACCAAGAGTTTGGCTGGAGCAAGTCCCTTAGAAGGAGGCGGCGGAGGGGGGGGGCAGAGCCAAATATGGATTCCGTGTTCACTTCGGAGAGCCTACAGCTACATGTATCGCGTCAGAGAGAAGAAAGACTTAAACAAAATCCCTGTCCCCTTTGGGGGGGGGATTTGAAGCAATGCTCCTCACGCAGGTCTTTCCCAGGCAAGGATTTCGAAAGGGACTCCCCAAGTTGTTAAAGTGACGATGCCTACAAAGCTCCAGCCATGACCAGCGTGGTCCATTGCGAGGACTCAGTGAGGTTCTGAGGGCCACCTCTAGCAAGCTCAGTTCTCTTCCTCATCAACCTCTCCCCTTGGCAATATCAGGAGGCCCAATTCAAGTTTTTTAGAAATAATAATAATAATAATAATAATAATAATAATAATAATAATAATAATAATAATAATAATAATAATAATAATAATAATAATAATAATAATAATAGAGATTGCGGATTTGAAAAGTGCAGCCTAACTAAAGAGAGTTTGGAAGAACCACAATATTAATACGAAGGTTGCTTACATATCCATTAATATACCCCTCCTCCGAAATCCCCAGCCTTTTTTGGTATTACATACTACTAGATGCAAAATTCCCTGCTACCTAATCACTTGGATACAAGTTTCAAGCCTTCTTTGCCCTGGTCCTAGCCCAAGCCGGAAGGTGTCACAGATCGCTCCATACAACAAGGAATGATGTCTCCCCACCCACTCACCCAGATACACCAAGAAAAATAACTCACACTGATAAGTAAATATATCAGGATCCTTCTCCATCAAGAGTCTCCTCCCTCTCTCACAATCAAACACTCATAGAAGGCCACTGTAAATGATTACTGGCTCGGTAACAATAAGCAAGTGCCCTCTTTCTTCAGCAAAAGTGGGGTCTCTCAGTCCATATTCAGAGCTCAGTTCCTTAGAAAATAGGAGAGGACTTCAGCGCCACTCCAGAAAACTCCTGTCTGCCTCAATTTCAGTGGAATTTACTTCGGAGAAAACATGTTCAGGGTCTCAGACAATGTCTCCCAAGGAATACCTCCCCATCCCAAACTCAGTGTTTCGCTTGCTCCTCTTCTCATTGGGGGAAGTGGTCTGATTCCCCTTCCTCTCCCCATGAAGGGTCTTTTGAAAATGACCCCTAAGCACGTTCAATTAGAAGCCCCACAGAAGTGAATTTTGTTGGCTGTAGTCACTGTCCACCGGATGGTACCTTGAGAGATCACCTTGATAATCTAATGGACTTCCTGCACCAGAAGAAAATCCCTTCCTGTTGGAGATGGAAGCAGACCTGTTGTCCCCCCCACCCCCCACAAAAAAACCTAAACAAAAACAAAACAAAAACAAAAACCCAGAAAACAAAACTGTCCAGGTATAAAACATAAGCTTCGCTTTCAGTTAAAAAAAAAAAGCACACACAGTGGTTTATTGAATACTTACAACGTTTACACCTTTCAATATTAAGTCAACTCCACGGGTTATCATCATTATTATTATTTTAAATTTAATTTTTCTTTCTTCCTTAAAGACTGAAGTGCACATTAACGAAACAGCTGTTAGAAGAATCTCTTTCAACTATTGAGCAACCCACGGAGGGAAAGAAGACAACACTGAAGTCCCATCTAAACAAAACGAAACGAAACACCACCAAGGCACAGAAACTTTCTAGGGGTGGAATTTGATTTTTTTTTGGGGGGGGTAGAGCTGGGACAAGGGTGGGGGAACCGCTTCGAATCGAGCTTCCCAATCTCGTTCTCCAACAGGGCAAATATTAAACAGGGACACTTCACAAAGCACACTCAATGCCTTCAAGTGTATCTTTTTTGCTTGTCCTGTGTGTTCCATACAAACAAAGCCAAATGACATTCATAAGGATGGGGAGGTGGGGGAAGGGGCAGAATAACTCTAGAGAGAGACCACATCACCCCTTACCACGCTGGAGATTTTCCTCTTCACATAGGGAATGCTTTTCTTCTACAATCCACACTGGGTCTTTTCTTTCTTTCTTTCTTTCTTTCTTTCTTTCTTTCTTTCTTTCTTTCTTTCTTTCTTTTTCTTTTTCTTTTTTCCCCCCAAGGGGAGACTAGGGGAGGGAAATTGCACATAAATAAACCAGACGATTCCAAAACAACAACATCAAAAAAGTCCTCAGCTTTCAGCAAGCTCTCTCTTGAAGGTCCACAGTCCTGGTGTGTGTAGGGGGGGGGCGTTGTTATCCTAATTCCACCAGTTCTTGGAGCACCCCCCTCACTGCTTAAGCTCCAACGCCCATACGTGCTGCGGCCAGCCAGTCCTCCCTTTGGTTTTCTTGTCATTGCTGCTAACTGTGCTTTTCAATATTTCATTCTGTTCAGGGGGAAAGGAGGCAAAGAAGAAGGAGAAGAGAGGAGAAACAAAGAGATTATTTCCCATATATTGTCTGGGTCACCTCCTCCAGCTCCCCCCACCCCATCTTTAGAGCTCCTCCATAGACTTTAGAGTAGAGCAGACCCTTCAGTTGAGGTTGAACCAGCACTGAGAAAAAAAGTTTATTTCCCCAGCCTCCAAATGTGAGAAGATCGGATTCTGACAAGCGTTTCAAGCACGGAGAGCAAGGTGGTTGGAGTTGCGATGGTGTCCTTCCCACTGACCCAGGAGCAAGGTCCATTGAACGCAGGGAGACCTGCCTCTGAATAGGATGGTGAAAGACAGAGTCCCACCCCCAAAAACGGAATCTCCAGGAGAGAAATATGCCACCGGACCGAAATCCAAGCAATCCAATTTCATTTCTTTTCGGTCTACCGTGCCGGAATCACTCCAGTTTTTTTAAAAAAAATTACACCGACATGGGGAGGCAATCACTTGGAATAATAAAGTTTGAGGTTCCCCCAGATCTAGAAGCAATCAAGCTACTAGGTGACTGTCGCTTTCATTTGCCTAATTCCTCCTTTCATTTGCCTAATTCCTCCTCGCTTGCATCTGAAGGCAAAGAAACCAAAGAGAACAAAAGAAGACAAAACTAAAGACAAACTTTAAATCTGGCACCTTCAAGACTCAGTGTTATATTTTAACGTGAGCTTTCCCAGATATAAGGGGAGTAGAATGAAATGCGGGACGAAATACCAAATTAATATTCGGAGATTTGCTCATATCATCACTTAAAAAGAAAACCACAGCAGGCCTTAATGGGCAGAACAGCCCAAATGGAATTCCATTTATCAAACAAACGGCCTGTGGCAATAACGACAGTAAACATTGTGTATATAAATAAATCTCCCCCCCCCCACACACATATACACACGGGTACAGAATGACTTTACACACATGCATCCATCATTCCCTCACCCACCCGTCCTTACACTAGCCAGGCAACAGCTGCACGGGGAAATTCATTTTAAGTCTTCCGATATACACACGGGCGCGCACACGCGTCGCATATGCTAAGCTCACTTGACAGTAAAAAAACACAGCTAAATCAAGCGACGGGAAAAATCGGGGGAAAACCCGACCTGCTACGTTTGAGGGCGGGGTGGGGAGGTGGGGTGGGGAGTCTCCTGGGACAGGACAAGGACCTCCTGTTGTCCTTGTGGAAATCTACCTCCACACCCAGGTCAGGCATAAACGATGAGACACACTCCCCCAAAGCTAGTAAAATACCTAAACCGCGGTAAATATTCTTATTCCGAAATTATTCCTCCTTTCCCCGTCTCTCTTAGGCCTCATTCACCACCGCTCCTACCCTGCACATATCTCCCTAATTATCGTAATTATTAATAAGCTTGGCCGGCCCACTAAACGTAGGTAGGATGAGATCAGACACAGGATCTACACTGGACATAGGTAGGATCCCGAGTATTGTAATCTTAACGGGTAGAATTCGAATCCCGAAATCCTGTGGGTTCTCCCGACCCCTCCCCCGCCTCTTTCCGGGAGAGCGCGCATTCGGGTTCCTTTCGGTCCCAATCCCCGATGCTCTGACATCCCATCTGACGCGCCTTTCTTCAGGAATATGTCTGATTGATTAAAGGCGTTTCCCAGAGCTGGAGCGAAAACGCGTCGGGGTTTTGGGGGCGCAATAAAATTCGTCCTGTTCCGCGTTCTTTATAGAGCGCTGAACATTCTAACCCCGGTTGACATTCGATTTCCATCGCTCTCGTTTCTTCACAAGTGGTAGTAGACCGTTATACTCTCACGGTCATTTCATACATAATAAGGGGGGGGGACGGGAATGTCACAGGGAAATTTATGATTCTAATCATATTTTCTCACGTGATCAATTAGGCTTACTTCACAGGTTAATTCGACACCAGTCCGACACGACAGTCTATTCTGGATTGTTGATAAAAAGGAGCTGCTTTTCGGCAAACCTTCGAAATTTAAGCTCTATTAGGTAGGAATCAAATTCGTCCTACTCACGTCCTAGCAGGATCAGAAGCCAACTGCGCCGCGGCGTTTGCCTGTTGGGTTTAATTTTGATGTGTCACCAAAGCGCAAACGCTTCTGGAGCAGGGGAACCGAACCGAACCGCGGAAACTTGAACCCAGGAAGTAAACAAGTAAGGACTGGTTTACATAAACAGAGTGCCTGATACAGGGACTGTACCCGAGCCATCCATATTCTAACGCGCATTTTGCAGAGGGCAGCGAGGAACACAAAAGCACCCGGGCTCATAAATCTGAAAATCTGCACACCAGACCCCAAAGAATGTCACTGGAATTCCACTCATCTTGAAGGGCTGTCCTTCCCCAGTGCCTGTGCATCTGTATCTATCTATAAGACTCAAAATATACCCTTTTCGGTGGTGCTTTAAAAACTTGAGGATCTCAGGCATTCTCGGAAGAACTACTGACGGGGGGGGGGGCTCCAGGCACAGCGTTGTCTCCCTTTTAATGCTAGATAGACCCAACAACTTTGAAGCAGAGCGCTGCGGAATTAAGCGACGTGCCTTTTAATCCGCGGATGGGAGTTGGACGGCATATCTCCATCCGACCTGCAGTTGGGGAAACGCTCCAAGGTGGGACTTAAACTGGAAAGGGAACGTGGAGTGCTTATCCATCAGGGAGGAAGGAGCAAGGAACGGGCGGTGAAGTCCTGTTCTCCCTATCTCCTCGAGTATAACCAGGACCACAAACGAATTTCCAATACGCTGGTTTTTAAAGGGCTCTCTCCCCTCCTTGATTCGCTTTGGAGTTTGCTTGCTATGAGATTATACTGAACCCCCCCACCCCCGATTGTCATGGCAGATGTGTCCTGGAAGGTAAAACTTATTTGTTTGGGTTGAAGGGAAGCGCAGCGGCAGAAAAGTGCTTTTCAGCTTTCAGTCAGTAAAGGACGTAGGGTAAAGAAGTGGAAAGTTTCCCCTGCTAGCAGTTCCCCGCCTCGGGACCCCCTCTATGCGTTTTCTGCTTTGTCAAAAGGCTTCTTGTCGAATAAAGAAGCGCTAGGTTAGACAAGAAGGAAATGCCGCAATTGCCAGCCTATCAGAGATAGAGGTTGGTGGGGCAGGCAAAAGCAATTCAGGTCTCCTAAGCAGTGGGTTCCTGTGACAAATCCAGGACAACCTCCTGATTCTGTGACCCTTCAGCGCCTTAAACGCTCTCTCTTGCACTCAAGGGGACCCCTGGGCCCAAGTGAATGTCTGCAAACTGCGGCATTCAATGAGTCGACCCCCGCCCTCAGAACAGAAATGGGAAGAATACAGTATTTCAGATGGCGGGGAGGGGGTTGGGATATTCCAACGGTGCTTTTGTTTTGTTTCACTGGGAGCTCCCCAAATTGACGAAGTGCCGCTCGAAGCAAAAGGAATTTGGTTAGAACTTTAAAAACAAGCCGGCCTCCAGAAATGTGCTCTTTGCATATCAGAAGGTAGAGAGCTCCCCGATCTTACACGCAGTAGTGATACACGCCTGGGGTCATTTTGTACTCCACAGATAAGAATCATGGATTCTATTCTGGGCGACCTACTCTACATCGCGGGAAGATTCTAGCACTAGATTCCAATATACCTTCTGCTCATCCTTGCCTTGCCATACCCTCCTTGGAAGGAAAACATATCTCCTTTCACATTAAGGTGGAAGAAATTAAGTCAAGGATATTTTCGATCTCTTCTAGATTTTTTCTCTTTCTATTTTTCCCATCTAAGTAGGGCTATTTAGATGTCACGACACCTTAGAAATTAGGTTTACTAATCTCCACTTCTAACTTTTTAGGAGGAAAGTCCGTAGGAACACCAGAAACAAAGCGAATAAACAGGCCTTAATCTTAACCAACAAGGGGTATACTTCCGGGTTTATTTTAATCTAAACGTTTTCATTTGGGGTTGGGGTGGGGGTGGGGGTGGGGAGGAAGATTAGCAGGTTTTATGCGGCAGCTGCTGGCCTGGGCTAACATCTGGCAAAGTGGGCTGCGGCCCAGAGAAAGCGTAGGCCAAAGACAACCTAGGAGTCTAGGAGGCGCCAGGAGAATCCTTGTTGTTTTCATGCACTGAAGGTACGGCTTTCAGGAGAAGAGCAACCCCGAGCTTCCCCCGCTTATTGCCAAAAGCTTTTGTTTGCACGTACCGTACTGTAAAACAAATGTGCCGGCTTTCCGGGTGCCACCCGAGGCTGTTCCGGTGCAGAGAGACAAAAAATCGGGCTCCTCGATGGAAATGTGAGGAAATAAGACCTCCGCCTCTCCTTTTCTAGAGCTCACATTTTCGGACAGACAAAACACTCGGGGCTGGGCTGGGGCTGGGGTTGGGTCGATTACTAACAGTTTGGGAATAAAAAACAGAATCATACCGAAGGAAGCCCGGTCCATCTATCCTGTTGCTCGCCCGAACTAGAGGAGACCCGCGGATTGGAATAGGCTGGATTTCAAAGCCAGCAACCGATCCTGTGCGCCTACTTTGCAAGGAGCGGTGCCCAAGTTTTCAAGTGACGGACTAAGAGCCGGAAAGCCTCAGCCTAAGGGGCTTGTAGCTGGGGCCCTCCGCCCGCCCGCCCGCGGGGCTGCCGCACTCACTCACCAGCTCCTTCTTCCTCTTGTCCTCCTTGACGTCCGTCTTCTTGATCTCCGCCTTGAAGGCCTCGGCCTCGCCGTTGGCGTCGTCTTTGGCCAGGAGGTCCATGAGGTAGGCGATGTAGCTGGTGGCCAGGCGCAGCGTCTTGATCTTGGAGAGCTTGGTGTCGGCCGGCACGTTGGGGATGCACTCGCGCAGCTCGGCGAAGGCGCTGTTGATGCTCTGAGTCCTGCGCCTCTCCTTGCGGTTGGCCGTCCCGCGGCGCTTGACCGGCCGGGGCCCGCCTCCCAGACCGGGCGGCCCGCCGCCGCTGCCTGGAGGGGCCACGCCGCCCACGTAGTGGTGCGGATGCTCCAGGCCCGGCGCCCCGTTGGCGTACTCGGGGCTGTAGGAGAGCGCCATGCTGTAGTCGGGCGGAGACATCTCCGAGGGGTGGCTGCTGCTGATCAGCCAGCCGTGGAAGTAAGGGTTCTCCTCGTGGCTGCACCGGCTGGCGGCGGCGGCGGCGGCGGCAGCGGCAGCGGCGGCGGCGGCGAAGGGGTAGCCCTCATGGTGGACCACGGGGTGGTGGGGGAAGCCCCCCACCAGACTCATCGCCGGCGCCCCGGCCGCCCCCAGCCAGCCGGATGGAGCCTTTCCTCCGGATGGACCTCGGCGGCCGCCCTCGCCTCCTCCGTCTTAGGCCAGGGCCGGCGCCATCGCCTGGGCGCTTCCGAGTCCCCCGAGTGCCCCGAGCCCCCGCCGGGCTGGATCAGGGCCTCCTCCGGCACTCATGCGGCGCGGGACGAGGAGGGGGGGGGCGACTGCGGTGGTTGTGGATCTTGCAAATAACCTCCCCCCCTCCAGGAGAGACAGGGGGAGAAGACAGCCCCTCCCTCCAGCCCCAGAAGGAAAAGCCTCCCCCACCCCTCAGTGGTCTCTGCGCGTCTTTTCTTCTCGCTCTCTTTAGTTCTTAGGAAATACAAGCCACCAAAGAACACGATCGGGCCGGGGAGGGGGCCGTTTACTTACACCTGCATTCCTCCCGTTGGCCCCCCCTTGAGGAGCGCCTTTTGCGCCAGGCCGCTGCTTCTCCCGAGGCCGAGGCGATCAAGTCGAGAGGGCTCCCATGGTCTCCTTGCGCTGCGGCGCGGATGGAGGAGAAGGACGAGGGCAGAGGCCGCCCCCCCCTGCCGCCTCCCCGCTCTCCTCTCGGGGAAATTCGCCGCTCCTTTCGCTCCCAGGAAGAAACTGCTGAGGATCGGGAAGCCGTTGTAGACGAGGAGGAGGATGGTGACGAAGAGGGACAAATCAAGGGAAAGGGGAACGGAGCAGAATTTTTTTTTAAAGTAACCCAGGTTGCGTCCCAGATTCGGAGCTGTGTAGGACAGTGGTCGAATTTCCCAGCCTGATCTCCATGTACAGCTACATCTTTAGGGCAGCTCGGGTTAATATATGTCGTCAGAGGCTCTCTGGACCAATCGGCCAAGCCGGAGGCGGGGCACCTCGCTCCAGGCCATAAAACTTTTTTTTTTAATCTTCTCGCTGCTAATTGTCTAGCTTCTCTTTTAGGATTGGCTGCGATTCCTATCCATAATGTAATTAAAACAAACGAGGAAAAAAGTCTCCCTCCCCTCCTTCCCGCATTGACAGAGGTTAATTCGGCGATTTAACCATGTTTTGCTGTAAGTAGACGTGCGTGCATGCATATATTTGCGTGGGTGGCGCAGAATCTAGCTCTGAATTGAAGAAAGGAGATCACCTAAAACAGTTGGCAATCTCGATTCTCGTGCAGCCTTTGTAATGTCTTAGGAAGCAAACCGTGTTTATGATAGTGATGATGATGCTAGAGTAAAAAGAATGTTAATGACAGCATCTGCAGTCCAAGTGGTTGCTCTGTTTCATTACACTGCAGATGTTTACATGTGTACTAGGGGCAGAAACGCAGTTGTAGTGGGGTCGCGGGTGAAAACTATTCGGATATTACTATTGCTCAAGATTTACCATTTATCATTGTTTTGAAGAGTACTGCCAACGTGAGAGTATTATTACTTTTACCCTAACGTCAATGAGATGTGCTTCCGACTAAGATACCTTCTGATTTGGGTGCGCCAGTTAATAAAAATGTTTAGTACAGGCAGGCTGACATTGAGTAAACCTTATTAATGGTTTTTCTTTCGCTTTAGCCCAGACTATGCGACCGACAGGCCTGGACAGGATTTCTCAGGAGTAAAAAGATCATGAGCTGTAAAATGCATGTGGCACCCTTGCCTAACAGAGCGGGACGCTGGGTTATTTGTTTGTTTTCAAACTTAAATACAACAAAACCGGGGCATTTTAATCAGGCGACGTGCCGGTGTGAACTAAAAAACAACCCGTTCCCCAAAGAGAAGGACGAGCAATTAAACAAAAAAGGAAACTGATGTCAATCCAAATCCTTTTCTTTCAGCTCCTTTGCTGTGCACACCATATCTGTCTGAAATCAGCTTTTCTCTTCCGCCTAGCGAGCTGGACTTGGGTAAGTAATGGAAGCTTTCTAACAGCTCATTGAGCTTTTATTTTCTCGTTTCTGTTAACAGAGATATAAAGATCTCTCCGTGCTCCTCTTGTTTCACGAATCACATTATACTACGGATTTTATATACTTGGAAAGTATATATATA
>JAHTLZ010000330.1:47535111-47560459 GCA_023846285.1 Phrynocephalus versicolor
TTCTTTCTTTCTTTCTTTCTTTCTTTCTTTCTTTCTTTCTTTCTTTCTTTCTTTCTTTCTTTCTTTCACGGTTCCGTCCTCTTAAAGCCAGGAACGTCGGCTTTAACTGTTTGCAGATCGCAGCCCGTGGGCTTTTTATACGGGATCCCAGAGGCCCTTTCTTTGGATTTCTAATGCTCGCCAGGAGAAATCCAGGGACATGATAAGATCGCTTCCCCCTGGGGTAAAGGGGGACCGGTGGCTACCACAGCCACATTAAGAGCCGAATAAGGAGCAAGGGATATTGCCTTCATGGACGATCCCCAAGTTCAAAGAAGATGCCTGCTACTCTTTCCATCATGACTAGAGATAGATCCAGGCTGAAAGAAATGTCTGGTTGGACGCCTTTGCAGGAGTTTAGGCGTCTTTCAGGACGAGACGGCAACGTTTCATTCCCAACGCCGGGTAGTGGGTAGAAAAACAAATGTATATCTTGATGCACCCAGGCTATTGTTTAAAATAAAACCGCGATCCTCTAGCGGTCCGAGGTTATCCCCATTAAAAGGATTGTGCACCCGGTTGGAACCCCGAGAGCGCAATCCCAATTATTTACAGTCACACGAGAGCTTTTGCCATGGCTTTCAATGGAGTTGCACTCAATTAATGTGAAGGATGACTGCCAGGAGAGCACTCAGAACGGGGAAGTCAACCCCCCCCCGCCCCCCCGCAGCCCGCTTAAATCCCAGCATTTGGCTTGATCCCGATTTTCCGGTTCAGGCATTAAGTCAATTTACACCCCGATCCTAAACCTAGTTACCTCCCGGTCAACCCGGCGGTAGGTTCGCCTTGCCGGTCGGTGTCGCTTGTGAATCATCATCATGCCTTGACTCCTGGGGCAGTCCAAGGGCCGGCGAGGCGAATGTGAGGTTGCAACCCTTCGCGTGCGCTTCCAGGGGATGAAATCTCCTGAAAATAAGTCAGCGGAGACCGTCAACGGATTCCCTTCGTGTTAGGATCGGGAAGGCTCGTCCTAAGGAAGAATGCAGGAGAACCAGCCCGGAGGTCTGCTCCGATTCCGTGTCAAGGTAGCCCTCGGGGATCTGGCGGAGCCGTCCGGTAAGGTTTCGAAAACATTTCTTTAGGGCCTCCTCTGAATCCACCCAGAGCTCAGATTGAGGGAGCAGCCCAGGGCGAATCCGAGAAACGTCCCCGCGCCTGCAGCGGCCACCCTGCAAAGCAGAGGGAAGGAAGGCCAAAGTCCTTTTCAAGTCTCGACCTGGGGGACCGGCGCAGAGGAGCCACCCGCCACTTATTCACACAACTCACTCAGTGGAGCCGTGTCCGTTGTGTGTTTGTGTGCAGGGGGAAGAGAAGGAGTCTCTTTCCCTTATCGGGATGCTCAAGCCACACACCACTTACTTGTCTGGCGGCCCCTTGACTAGCTGCTTTGATCGACCTAGACCTCTAGACAGAGAGGGGGCCTTTCATCCCTTCAAATCGTCTTCCCTGGATTCCCCCCCCCCACTGATATAAATCACAAGTAATCTGCAAATCATCGTTTTATCTCCGAATTTCGCATCAGCTTGCGTTCTTTTCTGCTCAGGATCTTTAAAACGTGATTCAGGAATCACAAGGGAACGAAGAACAAAATTCCGAGTCCAAAGCGGGATGTGCGTGACTGAAAAAATAATCTAATGGTTTCCTTCGGGTTAAAAGGAATACTGCTCTGGTGTTCTTGTCCTGAGGGACTTAATGGCTTTCTGATTTCCCTCCATAAAGTTCATTATGAACCTTAAACCAATAGAAGTGCCCGTTCATTGATAGGTCTATCTTGCCGAATAAAGTAGCCCAGAAGATGAAATAATTACATTTAGTGGAAGTTCTGTGCATATTTACCTTATTTTAACCCTTGCCTAATCCATGATGCTTGTGGTGCAATTCAGAGAGTTCATCCCGGGTGAGTCTCAAATAAATGTTTCTAGAACTGCATTGTTAAAATCATATATAGCATTTTTTTTTGCATTTCATCTGAATTCTAAATGCTTTATAAAGGACCACATGCACTCAAGGTGCCCAGAGGATTTAATTCCAGCATTTTGCAAAAATTCCGAGAAAGGCTGGACATGATGGTGGATTGGAAAGCAAGAAGGGAAGAAGAGAGAGAGAGAGAAGAAAAAAACAGAGAAAGACTGTTTCAGAGAACAGAATAAAGTGCATGGAAGGTTAGGAAGAGAAATGACGAAACTGATGATGAAAAAGATGAAGAAAGAAGAAAAAAGGGGGGAACGGAAAAGAGAGAATTAATTCAAAATAAAACACCTACAACTCCCTAGACTGTATGGGGAATTCTGGCATCGGTATACTGAACATACTTTTCTAACAGTTTCCTTGTTTTTAGGGTACCGTACTTGGTTGCTCTGATGATGAGCCAAGCAAGCATGGCCTGTACTTTGGGATGTTTAGAAGCTGGAATGGAAATGGTAGCCTGGGAGCAACATTTCAGAATGGGTGTTCTGTGTGAGGCTGAGGATTTCCTGGGTAGGTGGGTGTGGGTGGCCTTCTGTAGCCTCCTTTAGTGTCTCTTTTGCAGATGCAGGTACACTGAGATCATGGACGTGGAGATCATGGATGTTGGCAATGCTGTTTTGTAGGACAGGCAAAAGTCCCCAGAGCATCTTGTGCTGGATTGATTGTGTGACATGGGCAGGATGGCCAATAGCCTAAAAAGGGGTGACAAATCCCCCTTGCTCTGTGTATCCCCTGGGTAAAAATACATTTCACGAGGTTCCAGATTATTTGCCTTGCCTTCCAACTACCCAAAAGCAGTTTTTAAATTTTGTTTAAGTTGGGGAAAATGGGATTTCATTTAAACCTAGAATTACAGATATCTTCAAATGGCTGTGCTGAATTTCAAGTGAGAGAAAATGCATGATCTTGTTCTCATTATTAGCTAAGTGCAGAATGCCTCTCATGAAATGGTGGGTGGTGTATAGGGAGAACGAATCAATCTTTCACATTTCAGTAATTCATGATTTGAATCAAGGGAATTTGAAGAAAAGGGCTCAGTTCAGAAGAGGGCGCCTATTGTTGGTCTGCTCAGAGAGCAGCTTGCATTTCCTGCTATTACTGCATCTTGACTGAACAATGAAAGAAATGCTCGAGTGCGTATGTTATGCTACAATTCTTTCAAATCTGAGTGGCCAGGCTAACAACATGAAAGAAGAAAAGGCAAGAAAGCAGACATATATTGTAAGCTGGTGCAATAAGGTTCATTGCAGCCCTAGATGTAAGTGAGCTCCACCCACCCGTCTCTAAATCCCATACAAGGTGATCTGATCCTTGTTTACTCCCAACCAAAGCCTACCTATTCATGTTCAGGCCACTTGTAGGCCCCACAGCAGCTTCTCAAAGCAAATCACGCATAGAATAATAGAAGACTATAAAGATAATGAAAAAAAAATCCAGTAGGATCTACACCCAGATATTCACAGGGGTGCTGCAATCACTGATGTAGGACATCAGGTTAGTTGTTGGGGGTTCATAAAAGCAAAACAAAAAGCAACAAAAGGTGTGACATTGTAGGATTTGAATACAAAAAACTTATTCTTTCATCCAAATCATGCTTCAGGCAACCGCTTGGTTAACAACCCAGTGAAGGTGCATATCCCTTTTATCGCCGGGTTTCTGCCTAAGGCTGCAGTTCTAGCTAAACGACACCATGAAATCCTCAATGGTTTCTATCTGAGTACACATTGTTTTGGGCTGAGCTGTATGGTTATCTGATGCAGGCTCTAATTCCCAACCGATTTATTTGGCAATGAGTCCCAGATAAAACCAACTATTTAGAAATGCATGGACTTCAAGGTAAATTACTCTGCCTTAACAAAACTGTAGATCTTGGTAGGAGATGTCTGTGATGTGGTGCAGCACTAACTCCGGCATGGGAATCTAAACAAACAAAGCTTTTGAAGATAAACCCTGGTGGTGTATATATTATTTGGCTTGTCCTCTTTTGTTTTCAGTTGCCAGTACATGGCTAAATATTTATTTAGATACTTTCTTTCCCAAATTCATGAAGCATCTTTTTTTTTGGGGGGGGGGAAACTAGATCCCACAAGTTTCTGTGTAGTGTATAGGTAAATCATTACCTTCTTCCGTAAAAGTAATAAAACCCCCTTCTTGGGAAAATTACTGCTGCTGGTACTACTACTTTAACTCTGCTGTAAACCGCCCAGAGTTCCGTCTGGAAGATGGGCGGTATAGAAATAAATAGATAAATAAATAAATAAATAAATAAATAATAATGCCACTTACTATTACTCATTTTTATAGTTATATATTCGTATCTTTTCCCTTTTACTAGGTTTATTTTTAAGGTTCAAGTGTGACATCTGTGGAAACGGACACTATAATTCCTTCAGATTACTGGAGATGGCTGAGGCAGGAATTTTTCACCAGAATGCCTTCATCTTTCAAATACAAAAGTAGAACAGGTGATATCTTTAGGCTGCTAAAAAAATAACAAAAATGTTGCTAATATTTAGAGGGAAAACCCCTTTTTCTTCAGAGCTGTACCAACAGGTTAAAACATGGCAAAAGATAGAGTTGCCAGGAGTTATTTCTTAAATGCAAAGTCCATGGGAAGATGGAAAATATGTCAGGTAGTTTCTTAGTTGAGGACCAGAGCTGAGATGTTCTGAGGCTGCATCTGAAGTAAAGGGTGGTGTTTTTATTGTCCCATTCCTTCAAACAACATGTCAGGGCTCATGTACACACTTTCACACCCCCTCTCCGTGTGGCTCTTTGAGGCTTTCTTCTTTCAAATCACAGACTATTTGAAATACTGAATATACTGAAATATTCCAAATATTGAACTCTGCCCACATCCGTACATTTTGTCGTGAACCCATTGGGCTTGGAGTAAAAGCAATCAGTTGGTGAGTGTCCACAAAAACCATGCTCCACTGAGATCAGTGGAAAACATCTCCAAAAGGGTATTTACTTATTCAAATAAGCCTGTGCTTCCTAATCAAGTTACATTTTACTGCCTAATTATGAGAGGTTCATATCATCTTCGTTTGGAACATTTCTCCTTTCCTCCCCCATGTTCATGTATGTAGAAATCAGGGATTCTTGAAAGCAAGGTGACATCTGGCTGGCTATATTGTCCCCTCCTCTTCTTCCACTGAACACCCCCCCCCCCAAGCAGTTTTATTTATACAATTCCAAGAAAGAACTCTTTGTAGGGGGTGGTATAAACAGCAGAGTTGGCCTTTTCAATACATCACCTTGTTTTTCAGTTTTCCAGATTTACCACTGGGTAGAATACATACCTGTTTCTCCTACAGATTTAAGAAACCTGATATCCAACCCCAGCATCAGTTCCCATCGAATGCAATGCTTGCCTCTCAACAAAGTCATGACTTGGAGGCTCTAAGTAAAGTAGTTTCTGTCACATTGAACTCATCTGTGATTGCAGCCCCATATAGATCTACTCAGAAGCAAATTGAGCACTATGGGATTTAGCCTAAGACAACACTAGCTGTTATTTGCTTCCGCCCTTCCTACTAAGAACTCAATCTATAAACATCATTTTTAAGATGCATGCATTTAGCAGATATATGGTTTTTCCTTCTCCCTATAATAGTGTATTATCACCCTTAACACTAAAAATAAATACTTGGGAATAAATCTTGGGAATGTAGTTGTTATTTGGTGCCTTTTTCGAACTGGAACAAGAAAAAAAAGAACATATTTAGGATTTAGTGGAAGGTTGAATTTAGTGAGCAGTGTCAATGCTCAGTCTTTCTAAATATTTTGCATAGCCTTTCTGCACAATTTCTTTCAAGAATATGACTTAGCACTAATATTAATTGAAATCAGTGGGATGTGTAACATGACTTGAAGAATGTTTGCTTTAAAAAATCAACCTCCCTCTCCCATATTTTCTGGTCAGTCTGTTTTGAGTTTTAGGCTTAAAGAATGGGAGTTGCATCCAAATTATTTTATGTAGGGTTGGAGACTGTCACTGGATTCCTGCGTGGGGAATAAGGCTCATGCAATACAATGGGCTTCCTCCTGAGTAAAAAGAAATAACTTCTTGCCATCACGTACTACAGCAAAAACCATTTTACTGCCTTAATGTGATGGTAGATCTCCCTTTTTGTTTCTTGAAGGCAACCTTTTGCTTTAAAAGGAGCAATCGTGCACATTTTTTTGCCACTGGAATACAATGAATATGTCTTAAATGTTCTGGACTGTATATTGTCCCTCCTTATTGTAAGCCACCTTGGGTCCATTTCCAAGGAGGAAGGAGGGGCAAAAATATTAAAAACAAAACAAAACAAATAAATAAATATATAAACCACTGGCTTCTGGTTTGCACAAATTGGGAAGCTCGCTTTACCCACAGCACACGAAACCACCCATCTTTTGTGCACCCATCTTTTGTGGCCTCGTAGATGTTTTGATCAGATTTCAGATGATGCAAGGAGCAGAAAGGGGGACTCAGATGTTATGCAAGGGATCTTGAATCCTAAATGTTCCTTCCACTAACAAGAAGTATATTCCATGCATTGCTGTGAGAGTTATCGCTGAGGAAGCATGGGGAGACTTTGCCTGGATGCCTGTTGGACTAAACTCCAGCAGTTACTCTGAGATGGGCTTAAGATGGAGCTATCACGAAACATGTCCCCATGTCATAAGTAGGGGCACGGTTTTTCCAAGTCAAGGCCTTCTGATAGAATTCCTAACCCCATCCATACTCTACAAAGAGGGATAATGGCCTCCCATGGCCTCTTCCTCTGCAGCAGATTGGAAACTTTGAGGTGAGTCAATGGGTTTGAATGTACCCAACTAGGGCATGGAGATCCAGGCAGGCATGGGAAATTTCTGAGCAGGCCTCTGGCCATGCTGGCTCCAGCAGTTTGGGAAGTGTATCCAAAGCCAGCCACTTGTCCTATTTCAAGGTCCAGCTTTACAGCTTGATGGAGCAGTCATTGTCCATCTAATATACAGATCAAGATAAACCGTGTATGACTTCCATGACATACACACAGTGAATAGAAGGGTCCCTAGAGGTGAGTGACTCTCCCACTGCATGTTATCCAGAGGAGCAAAAGTTAATCCGGTTGCCTTAAGAGGGGTGTGAGGGGTGTGTGTGTGTGTGGGGGAAGGAGCCCCAATATCAGTGTGATAATTTTATTAAGCTAAGCTAAAGGGTCCAGCAATGGGGGCCAGCTGC
This sequence comes from Phrynocephalus versicolor, assembly GCA_023846285.1. Classification (NCBI taxonomy): domain Eukaryota; kingdom Metazoa; phylum Chordata; class Lepidosauria; order Squamata; family Agamidae; genus Phrynocephalus; species Phrynocephalus versicolor. Next base: position 47,542,334 of record JAHTLZ010000330.1, read on the forward strand.
AGGTCTTTCCTGCAGGTAGGATGATGCAGCCAATTTCGGGATGAAGAAATGTGGGAAAGCTTGGGCACATTTCCCATGGCTCAACTGGACCAAAGTGGAAGACTAAGAGGGATTTTGTAAGGGAGGAGTCTCTCTTCCATCTGGTTCAAAGCAGTCCTTCCATGGGTTATTGTCTGCCCAAGGCTGGAAGGGGTTGGCCCTTAAGTTTCTCCAGGTGCGGTTATTTTCTTAGGGATGGGACAAGATTGTGTTGTTAGTGACCGGGTAAAACATGGAGACCTGCCAACGCCAGAGGCTCGACCTGGTTTGGAGAGATAGCAGAGCTTGTGCATTGGGGGGTGGGGGGTGTGGCAGAAAAAGGAATCGGTCTGTACTGGTGGGCTTTTTGGGGGGGTTGGGTGGGGGTTGGGCTGGCAACTTCCATTAAGTTTTTGCCAGATAAGCCTTGGTGGTGCCACAAGACGCCGCAGTTGCGTTCACTGGCACATGGCCTCCCGCTTGGAAAACGATCCCTATGCTCTCCGCACATCCATTTTCTTGCTTTTGAATTTTCCCTGCGGCGCTTCCATGTCTGGTTAGCTGCCGTGGATCGTTAAACATCAGGCGAGTTTCGAAGTCCAACAAACACGGAGCAGGAAAACCGTCTTGGTCGCACACCCACGTGTCACAGACGCCTGACACCTGCCTCAAGATCTCCCCTAGACTCCACCCAGCCCCCGCCACCAAAGGGAAGAAGGCGACGTGGTCCGTTTCCCTCTTCCGAACGCCCTTTCCCGGGAATCCGATCTCGTTGCGTTTCAAACCAGCCATCTTCGACCACGTTGGCACGGAACCGTCCTTTCTCACGGCGGAGCCCCTCACACCGCGCCTGGAAGGCCAACCCCGTGGAGTTCAAAAGGGTTACTCCCAGGAAACTGGATTAGAGGACGGCAGCTTTGAGGGATGGTTTACCTGCGTTATTATATTGCCAAAACAGTTGCTTTTAAAACTAAGCAGATGCCTTTCGCAAAGGTTGTGTAAAACGCAACGCTCGCGAGTTGCCAGAGAGGTGTCACTGGGCCTCGATCTGTATATTCAACCCCTCCCTCCTCTCTCTTTCTCTCTCTCGTTCTTGCTCTCCCCGCGTACCTCGACGTAATTGATCTGGCTGAGTGCGGCCGTTTTGGTAATTTGGATACACCAAGTCTCCAGATAATGACATATAATCAGACTTCAGGTCACTTGGTCATTCTCTCATGACAAACCCCTCCTGGTCTCTCTGATCTCCTTTCAAACTGAATTTCACACAAACAAATAAAGCAAGACAGGGGCAAATTCTTAAACACACACAGACCCAAGGTTGTGGAGGGGATGTGGTGGGTGCCCGTGCGTTTTGAGAGAGGAACAACGACAGGAAAACCGTTCTGATCGAGAGAGTCGTAAAAAGTTCCCGAAAAGTTTTGACGGTTGTGGGGGTGGGGGGGTGGGGGCTGGGGGGCAGGACCAGTAGAAGGACGCCCCTACCAGGGGTTAGGAAAGAACATCTTATCATAAAGAGAGTCTTTGTGTACAAAATGCGAAGCGGGTGTGTGCGTGGGGGGGTGAGGGGGATGTTCTGGCTCATGTTAAAAATGACATAAATTAAAATAAAAAATAATTACAAGCAGAAAATGTCATAACATAAACACAAGAGGCTTACTGGAAGAGCGGACAGGCAACGAGACGTGTTGGGAACGACCTCGCTTCCCTCTCCTCCGCCCCACCCCCGTCGTTTTGTTTGCCTGCGCTTCCTGCTTCGCTAGGCGCCAGCAAAATCAGTTTCTCCGTGTGAACGCCCCGGGTTGGAGAAAGGAAGAAAACCGGCGAGCTGGGGGTGCGATTCCGGTGAAAGTAGGGAAATCTCCCAATGACGCCTCCAGTCCTGACCGCATGTCTATATATCTGAACGATTAGAGGGGGGAAAAAACTAGTAAGAAAAGAGTCCTTGGGTAGGTCTAAAACTCAGCACGATATATACAGAAATGACCGAACGTCTCAAATGTGTCTGTGAAGATTCTCAGTCATCCAGGTGAATTTATCTGGAAGTTGAGTCGCCACTGCACTTCTTTTCTTGAGAGATTGAAACGTTCTGCCACTGGATGAGCAGCGAAACGGTTCAATATCTCAAGAAAAGAAGTCCAATGGCCACGACTCAACTTCCAGGCCCAAATGTTGGGGGCCCTCAAAACGGAAGACTTAAACCCAATGCCTAAGGTCAACCAGAGCAGACAGACTGAAATCAATTGGGACTGATTTAAGGAATGGCTAAACAGTCCTATTCTTTTCCATAGGTCTGCTCCATTTGGGACAAACATTGGTGATAGCCCTCAAACGGAATTCCTTCCTCTCCCAACTTATCTGAAAGCCAGATCCACTGAAATCAAAGAGATTTGCCTAGTGGGAAGATACAGGATTGCACAGGGATAGTACCACCCTAAACATGTCTACTCAGATCTAGCTATAATCCATCCTCTGCACTTTCTACCTAACCTGGGAGGAATCTACAGGGAAAGCTGTAGACTTTTATTCTAAGTAGGCATGTGTGGAATTACTCTGTTATCACCCAAAGGCAATTGGGACGGGTCTTAGACAAAGAGCTAAGTCCTTGGATGCACCAAGTGGACAGTGTAAAAGGAGACACAGTTACAGGCATAACAGCTACACAGACAAATGTGGTAGAACATGTGAAGTCAGAGGCAGCATACACCAACATTACCTTGTTAATATGACTTCTCAGCCAAGTACCTTTCTAACTGCTTTAACATAAGCTTCATATTAAAAAAAATGAGAACCAGAAAATCCAAGATGCCTTTGGAACAGTGGTTCGTATTTTTCAATGTGAATAAATATGGTTGTAGCATGCATCTCTCTAGCATTTTTTGGGAGTGTTCACTTCTGTTTGTTATTACATTACATTTTCAAACTTCATGGAAGAATAAACTCCCTTTCTCCTGGTAAAAAAACTCAGTTCTGATGAAACCTGGTTGAATAAAGACTTGTTAATACACAAGGCAGGGATTTACACTAGAGAAACAACATTTTGGAATAGAGGGAAGCACTGAGGGCAGTGATCCAATATTAGTAATTTTATCAAAACAGAAAGTATAAAGGATCTGAAGACAAAAACAAAAATAAGGGGATGTATTCAATTTTAGCTCTAAAACAAATCTATGTTAACTGGAGTGTATCAGGATTGCTTTGACTGGAGTTTCTGAGGCAACAGGATCTAGATTCCAACAAACAAACAAACAAACAAACAAACAAACAAACAAACAAACAAACAAACAAACAAACAAACAAACAAACAACATCTTTTGCTTTCTGTCTTTCTTTTGTCACTCCAGAAATAAGTCATGTGTACTTTTACTCACGCTCTGTGTGTCAATGCATTTGAAAATAAGCTGACTAATTAATACCAAGGAAAAGTCAGATCAATCATTCTCTTGGACTTGTGTGCATAGACGTTTACCACTTGCCTTGATGGGTCTGCCTCTCATTTTAAAATATGATTTATAAATATCCACTGGAAACATGAATTCTTCACATATTGTAAACCAAATATGTAAAATCATACAGCCATTTTTTTGGTAAATTGCCTAGCCATGGAGATGTTCATTGTACTTCTTTATTATTATTTTTTTTACGGACAGAGGCATAAATGTGGAGTGAGTCACACAGAACATTCTGATAACTCTTTCCCCGTCAAGGGTTATTTAGTCCCTTCCTTCTTTCTCAACAATTTCAGGAATGTCAGAACTCAAAACACCAGAACAACAGTCTTACCATCTCTACTCAGAAGTAAATTCCATTGAGCTCTATGAAATTTAAACCTAAGAAAAATGAACCTAAGAGTGTAATCAAAATTGCATTTTTTCTAGATCACCATGTATTGTGCATTATTAATTAGAAGTACTTACTGAACACTTTTCTGGGATGAGCACCACAGAGCAATCTTACACCTGCATATCCAGAAACTGGTTGGATTTAGTGGAAACATGTAAACTGAACTCCTACAATTGTGCACATTCTTACCATGGAATTTAGTCCTATCAAACCCTCCAACTTTACTTCCAAGTAAAAATGTATAGGATTATAGAGTTCGAATTGATGAGCTAAGCAGTAATTGCCCTGGAAAAAGACCAGTCAAGATAAAACAGTGGCACAGTGTTAGAGGAGATTTTAAAAGTTAAATTGATTATTTACCCTGGTTTGGATGCACATGGCATCTATAATGATGAGCTTTGTGTGTGACTAGGAAGCTGAGAACAATTCCAGAAGGAGACTAGATCTGTTAGTCAAGGCTTCTAAGAGGACAGAAGACAATAATAAACCACTTCTGAATGTAAATACAGTATCTGGAAAATTCTATGATGGGAAAATCCTAAAACAAGAAGTAGTGCTGAAATATAAAATTTCCAGCTTGGAAGGCATTCAATAAGGGAAAGAAAAAAGAGACATATGAACAATGCTATTGCTAATGCATCAAAAGGATGTCTGGTTATTGATGAGAACAAAGGGAAAAGGAGTGCCACACCTAATGCATGAACTTTAAATGTGAAATAGGAGAAATATAATTTCAGCCAAGTTTTCAACCATAAAAACTGAATGTTCAAGTATTGTAATATTTGCTATGAGTATTCTAAAGTAAATCATAATATGGCATCTTCAATCAGATAATCACAATGTGGTGTTTTTCCTGGGAATGACAAATTCAAAAGAAACAGTGTGGCTCTAATTGTTAGGAAAGATGTGGCAGAAGCGCCTAGGGGTTATAATGCATTGTTTGATCAATTAATATTAATCAGACCTCTTTATAGGACTATTAATATATCCATCATTCAAGTCTGCTCCAATTAGAAGAAAAAAAAATAAAATGTTCTGATGCACGTTTCCAGGAGAAAAAGTGACCACAAACAAAACGGAACGGGGGACGGGGAGAAGAAAAAATGGAAATACTTTTCCCCATGGAAAGCCAATAGTACAGGAGGGGCAACAGGGTACAATTGGCACAGTATATGGGGAAACAAAATGGTTTCCAATAGGGTAAGGTATAGGACAAATGTACATTTTATCTTTCTGTTCAGTCTATATACAAATCAATCCATACAAAATGATGGATTAGAATTCAGATAAATGAGAAGTTTGGTGGATGGAAAAAATCAGTAATTTCAGATATGCAGATGACATCATGCTATTAGCAGAAAACAGCAAATTCTGAAAACAGCTACTCCTGAAAATTCGAATCAAAGTACAAATGCCGGCTTGCAATCGAATGCTAAGAACTCCAGAAGACTCCAGAAGAATGATGTCCCTAGTCATGTTGGCAAGGACGGCATGGGCATCGTTGAAGAACTTCTGTACCTCAGTTCCGCCATCAATCCAAAGGGAGACCGCAGACCAGAAATCGGAAGAACAGCTGCGTACGAAACTAATAAGGGGAAAAAACCTTAGGGTCATCCATGCCTGATCACTGGCTACAGATGTAAAAGCTGGCCATCCCTTGTACTTGAAATATCATTCTAGGGAACACGGTATGTATGTTTTCCGGAACTGAGACACGAATTGGGGCGACTGGGGACCGGGGGGCGGGAGGAGGAAGTCGAGTTACTTTTAGGGACTGCCAGCTCCTAAAATACCCCAGGGATTCTTGGAGTCCCCAAAATTAATTTCGTCCCGAGGCCAGCTGCCTCCGCTACATTAGTTGCTTACAGGTCTGTCTCCGAGGAGTCTCCCCTGCTGGCGCTGAGGGAGGGGCCTATTCGCTCAAGCCCCGCCCACTACACCCGCCGCGCAAATTCTGCCGTGCCCTTCGCGTTATCTAAGCACGCCTGGAATGAGCGCCAGGCCGATTCTCTGAAGGGTTTCTTAATCCCCCCTTTCAGGCGTCGGGGTTGCAAACATTCTGGGGGGTGGGAGAAGGAGGACCTAACCGGGCTCAAGGCGGAGTAGGGTCGAGGGATTGACTGCGGCTGGGTTTGCACCAGGCGCGTTTAAAAGATCGACCTTCCGTTTGGAACGTCTCTTCTCTTGGGTTGTAATGGATCGATGCATGCACTGGATCGAAGCATCGTCGCACTGGGCGCGTGCCCGACACGGATCTCTGAACGACACTTAATATGTGTCTTCAAGTTAATAGTAGGCACACTGTACATTCCTTCCAAATGAATACTGAAGTCGGACATGGCCTGAATCCGCAGCTGGATGCTTGTGTGTGTGTGTGTGTGTGTGTGTGTGTGTGTGTGTGTGTGTGTGTACTTAACCGCCTGATTTTCCCTCGGGAACTCTGGGCGGTGTACAGCAAACAACAAATACAAGAACCTAAACTAAACCCCCATGATAAACAAAACAAATATCGAACTAAAAAAACGATAACAACACAAAACACTGAAGGAAAAAGCAGTATGTTTGTGCAAATACCAGCCTGGCTAATTTTGTTGCAGGGGTGCAGTGGAAGCAAGGCCCTTCTGCAGCCCTTTTGTGCAAAAACGCCCTTAAAGTGCAATATTTAGTTTACCCATCAAAAAAATGCAGATTTCGGTAGGGAAGAAACAGAGGGGGAACGCGAGATTGGATTTAAGCACCCAGCCTGAAATCAGCCGTAGATTTTATGCTTTTCCGGTAGAAAGACAGAGATTAAAAAAGGGGGGAGCCTATTTACAGAAGACGCCACCCTAAACTCCGTGATATATATGGCCTGGTAAATGAACGGGTCGCAACGTGGACCAGCTTTTGGGAGAGAGACGCCGAGAAGATTCTGAACAGCCTATGTGCCTAAACTGTCCAAAGGAGGCCTTGTTGTCAATAGGCTTCCTGTGCAGGGCGGGGCGAGCTTATCAAGCAGTGGATGACGGGAGCAGTTATCCACCACGTGCAGGAGGGAACTATCTAGGGTGGGAATGACCGAGTACTGCTACTGTTGAAAACAGAGCAGGAAAAGAGGGGCGAGGAAGAGGGCGGAACGACTCGTCTCGAAGATGGGATATGTTGTGGCCCTCAACCAACCCTTGACACCAACCCTTGTGGTGCTGGAGTAGGTCTCGTTTCCGATGGGCTGGTTGAAACGTGAACCTATAGAATGTGGCAAAACGTTTCTTACAGATACAGTCGTTGATCGTTGGTGGATTCCACTTGGTATGAATGATTTAGTTACAAACAAACCAAAACAAAACCAAGAGTATCCCCCCCCCCCACCTTCCTTTGGTAGGTGAAATGACTCCGATTGCTGTCACATGGAGGGCGTGAGCGAAGAAAGCAGCTGGTGCGCAAGCCAGGGCCATCACAAAACAACACGGACCTGTCAGTTTTCTATGTTTAGCTGCAGAGGTGATGAAATATTCCTGAGATAATCCCTCCGAGATTCCTTCTAACTCGGGCTATGGAAACCTTTCCGCCAGGAAAGAGTTAAAGCTCCCCTCCCCACCCTCACCCCTTCGGCTCCGTCACTCCTCCTCCCCCCCACCCCGCCCGCCGCTGAACGCCACTGCTTTCCTCCAGAGGTCTCATTAGGGAAGCCCCAATTGCTATTTTCTACGTTTCCTCAATCAAGTGCCGTTAAATATAGCTGCACAAACACATGCGCGGCAAAGAAAAAAAAAAGCAGCAGCAGCCACGAGAATCTCCTCCCTGGCCAAACCGATCTCCGGTTATTTCGCCTCTTGTCTGAGCGCGGAAGTATCTAAATACCGAAAATGGGTCAAATGCCCAATTACAACTCAGTGTGTGTGTTGTGTCGTTACAGTCGTGACCGACTCTTCGTGACCCCATGTCCATGGAGTTTTCTTGGCAGGAATACTGGAGTGGCTTGCCAGTTCTTACTCCAGGCGCCTACAGCACCTGGTATTCCCTGGTGGTCTCCCATCCAAGTACTAACCACCAGGGCCGACCCTGCTTAGCTTCCGAAATCAGGCATCAGATGTGCTTAGGGCACCTAGGCAGCTTACAACTCAGTAAACAAGCACAAAAACCCACGCAAAGATGTACAGAGATGAGCACCGCCCCTAGAGTCGGACACGACTAGCACACATGGGGGGGGGACTTTTACCTTTACCTTTTACCCCCTCAGGCAACCAGTCACCCAGACGAGGCTTACCTGAAGAGAAAAGTCTTGGCTTGCAAAGACAAAGCAGTTCCAGAGCGTGGGAGCAGCAACAGGGAAGCCCCATCTCCCATGTCCCCATCAGATTTTCTTGGGTGATCATGGATAAGAAGATCTGTACATAAGCAAAACCTGTCCTATCATCAGATACTTGAACGTGACCATTTCAGGCAGAAGGTGCCATGAAAAAGCGGTAAACTGTGGGCTGTAATTGTATGTTTACTGCCAGGAATAGGGAGAAAAGCTTACTTGGCTGGCTTAGTGTACTCCATGCCTTGACCTGGATAAATTGTGACGGGGTAGCCTTTGCTGTTTACCTCCAGCTAACAAAATTTTGACTGGAGGGGAACAGCAAAGGGATAAAAATATTCCAAATAAATAAAAATAAAATGGTTGGCATGGTGGGATTCTTTGTCCCAAAGGCTTGGTAGATGTTCAGTTGGAGAAACTGGTCAGAGCCTGGCTATCCTTCAGTGATTTTTTTTTTTTGGGGGGGGACACTTTGCACTTTCTCAGAGGCACTCCTTAGTTGTCTGTGTGTTTTGAGGTCTAGATGTGCTCCTTTTCACTACAGCCATTAGGTAATTTGAGATTCTAAGACTTAGTGATCTCATGGGCTTCTGATGGCACTGTGTACAATTTCCACATGTGGCAAACCATCTCTCTTCACTGTGATGGGGGGAAGGGGTAACTCACCCACTGGGCTAAGAAGAGCCGTGTAACTCTCCCCTAAAATGTGTTCCTTGTAGATGTGTGCTAGGAAGGAACATTCAGGGCAGTTTATCATCTTGGAATTAAATGCAAAATAAACGCTGCTCTCTCTCCCATGGATATTTTAAAACAGTTAGTTCCCCCATCCCCGCAAGGGGCAGAGCTGGGGCATCTTTTTTAAAAATTTGCTCCACAGCTGCAACCATTGCCCACAATGGCTAGGAGATTCAGAGAGCTTTTGTTTAAGCTGTGATGTAGAAGAAGTAGAAGAGCAGCAGAGCACATCCAGACCTAAAGTGGAAACCAGCAGCAGTGGCATCAGTTTTGCCTTCCCACCTCTAATTTTTTTTTTAAATTGGAGGTGGGAAGGCAGCTGGAAAGTAAATGTCTAGATGATACCACCAAGGCAGCCCCTTTGAAAGTTTGAAGGTGGAAGGCAAATGTCTAGTTGATACCACCAAGACAGCCCATTCCTTGGGCTGGGGAGGGGAAACACATCTGGGCCTTTTTAACTGCAACAATGGATAGGACTACACACAGAAGAGGAGGTCCAGTGCCCGAGTCATGTTTGGCTTGCTGTCTGTTTTTTATATACATCGTCTAAGACCGACATGTTTTACATCAGGCCTGAGGATTTATGGCTGTCCAGATGCTGTTGTGCTCTAACAGTACCCAATGCTTACCACTGGTTATGCTCGCTAGGGTTGATGGGAGTGGCATTCCAGCAACATCTGAAGGACCACAAATTGCTGGCCCCATTCTACGTCAATGCAAAGGACATTGTCCTCAGCTGTGATGTGGAGACCCATTAGCTAAATAAGTAGCTGGGTTGTGTTCCGAAACAATGTAAAATAATTGAATTAGCAAAGAGCCATGGCTTATTAATTTTAAATTTCTACCAGATTCTTTTCTGTTATGTATTTATTGGTTGTGATTAGCTCTTGAACTTTTTATTTAGTTTAATTTATATACTGCCCCGTTGGTGCAATGCACTATTCTGGGTGGTTTGTAGCAAGTTAAATATGTATAATAATAATAATTAAATAAAAACATAAAAACAAACTACAATGATGAATTGCCAATGACGTTGCCTAGGAAGTGCCCACCGACCCACCCATCCACCCATCAAAATAAAGATCAAATGCAGTCATGACAGTTAGGAACAGAGTTATGCTTAGTCTAGCCCTTTGCTATCCATGCGGACTCTCCAGTTTTTCAGACAGGAGTCTTTCCTAAATCCAATTGGAAATTTCCAATATTTCCTGGGTGTCTCCTATTTAAGAACTAACCAGGGTCTGATACTGCTTAGCATCCAGAATTAGGAGAGAGTGTTCTTCTGTGCAACACACTTGGCAGACATTCCAGCCCTAAAGTTCCACACCTCCCATTCAAAAACCAATGGTGATGCAAGACTCAGGTTAACAAAGAGAAATGTTTTTAATCACTGGGGAAGCTTTTAAGCCAGGGAAGAGAAAAGCATCACTAGCACTGTGGGCCCTCAATTCTCTTGCCGGTCTTTTTGAGCATGCCTGGTGAGGCCCAAATCAGGAATGGAACCCCAGAATCCACCCCCCCCCCTTTGGCTTTGCTTCCAAGCAGAGTCCACGGCACTGACTATGCTTGCCATATACCTTTCATCTGCCAGGGAGCTGCACTCACCATTTTTAATTAGATCCGTGTGTAAGCATCTCGGCAGTAAGAGGATGGACAGAAATAACGTGAGTGGAAACATGTGGGGAGCATTTGGAGAATCTGGGGGGGGGGGAGTACCCTGGCATTTCTAGGACATGTTCTTTCCAGGAATGGGTGTGAAGGAAGGAAAGTTGAGGACCGGTATGAATCCATGGCAAGTAATAACTGAAGCTGTGGTGGTGGTGGGAGGAGAAGACTGCATTTTGAAGGATGTTTTTAGCCTTAAAATGTTGATACTTTCAACAGACAGAACTGTGGAACTCTAGGATGCTTAATAAAGAAGTAGGCAGGCTCCCTACTAACATTATCAACAAAAACAGCAGCCAGTAACAGCTATTTTCACTGGAACTCCAGTGAAAAATACTACTTGATGGTAGTTTCAATGTCTGAGATCATGACGGGACATTAAAATCCTAGGCAAATATGTTGTGATGAGATCTCTTGAAAACCAGCTTGAACTTGCTTATCTTTTATTGTTTCTCCTGCTACTACTGCTGCTATTATATTATGATCTTGATTAAATCCAATGATAAAGACTACTTAACATTGCCTCTTCACATTATAAAAATGGCTGTAAAAAGCAGTATTCTGCATCTCAAGTGATCCAGTTGATTCCCATAACCATCAAGATATCTAAATTCATATATCACAAATGTTCTTTCAGTTTTGAAAAAAGAAAGGAATGCAACAATGACCAGGAGCCTGTTGCATCATGCTGTTGTTGAACGGCAGTCATATGAGTACCCTCATGACCACAGCAGGCTTTGCTTGGCTTGCCCAGTCTTGGACCACCTATGAAATTGGTCAAAAGCCAGTAACATGATTAGTTGCAACATAGGTTGGGCCACCAGAGGAAGGGAATGCTTATCCATTTACCCCATACATCAAAGAAGATGCTGACCATTGTTTCAGTTGCAGAACAGGTGGACAACCTGAAGCCTTTACGTTGTTGTTGGACTGTTTATGTTGGGGCTGATGGGAGTCAGTTTTCATAAGGCCTCACCATGTGGTGAGAGGCCTCTTTTACATTCAGCTGTCTTCCCCACACTCCCTCCCAGATAAGAGAATGAGATAAGATGATCATGTAAAGGTAGGATGGGAATTTCTGGCTGCTACTCAGATTGGACCAGAGTGGCAGTGTGTTTTTGCTCATCCAATTCTCTTTCAGCTAAGGGAGGTTTTATAACCAGTCACAATAGGCAGGTAGTGAAAGCGCTTAATTTAAGTCAGGTGAAATTTATTGAATAATATTCCCTTATTTAGCCTCAATATCAATTAGGAAATGGATTAGGATATTAGGAACATTAGGGGATAGGTATAGATAGGTTCAAAAATGAGGAATGAAGGCAGCCTGGACCACAGATGTTGGGAGAGTGCTGAATAGGTGGGCAGCACCCTTCTAATAATATTAGGAATCATGAACTGATCCGCTTGCACTACATTAAGGCTCCCTTCTTTAAGGGACGTTTAACAGTTGAATTGAGTGAATTTCATATAAATAAATTGTGGCCCAATGTGAATCCCACAAACGTGTCTTGTCTCTTTATTTCCGGGCTGGGTGGGCAATGGTTGATCTAGGTATGTGGTATGGCTGAAGAGGCTGTATACTCTAGCCTCCTGCAGTTGGCTGATCAGTTGCAGCCAGTGCCGTGCAACAAGCTATGATTGACAACTTATTTCAAACTTTTCTTTCAACCCATGTTTAGCCTCTGGCAACCACAGGATTCAGAAGAAACAAAAAGCTGTGGCTAAATTGGTTGTGTGCACACACAAATGATCTGTGCCTGTCTCAATTTATTAAGCCAATTTCCCAAAATGGGGCTTCCAAGCCCTATTGCACCCTGGTCAATATGTAGAACAAGGGCAAGCATCCTCCAGACCTCTTGAACTGCAACCCCAACAATGCCACTGTCCATACTGGTGGGGCTGATGAGATTTGTAGTTCAAACCCTCCAGAGAGCACAAGATTGCAAGACAGTTTCCATAGCACCCCAGTTTAGATAATTAAGAAATCCCAGTTAAAGGATGAATATTTTTGTTTTCAAACCAGATGTGATCTTAAGTCATATTGAACAGTAGACCCAAATTTGGGACAAAGTCACTTATCACCTATCTAAAGATCACAAAGGCATTAGATAGGAATTATAATGGAATCAATGGAATTAAAACCAAACAGTGCTTAGTATTAGTCTGGTATTTTCACACATGCACACACATACCCATTCACTTATGCAAAGATAAAATTTCAGAAAGGTAAACGATTATCCCGAAGTAACTTAGATGTTGTGTAATATTTTGATGTGGCATATCTATGACTATAACTTGCTGAATAGTTCACTGGTTTAGGGATCTGGCTAGAGACAGACATTGGGGGTTCAACTCCCCACTGTCCCTCCTGTGAGCAGAGACAGCCTCTGTGCCCTTGGTCAAACTGCACAGTCCCAGGACAGCTCCAGAAGAAAGGATGGGCAAAGCACTTCTAAGAATTCTCTACCTGGAAAACCCCCTAAAAGTTGCCATAAGTCAGAATTGATTTGAGACGTAATGATGATAATGATGATGATTTTAAAAATCTCATTTCAACCATATACCTGTAATTAGAGATGAGCATGAATAAAAAAAATGGCATTTCGTTTGTCATTTGTCGTTTGGAGGGTCTGTTTCGGTTCGTTTCCGTTTTTCGTGATTTTTTTGCAAAAATTCGTTTTCATTTTCGTTTGTTTCGTTACCATTTCGTTACCATTTATTTCAATTTTTTTGTGATTTTTTAAGGATTTTAAGCAATTCACTCATTCGGAAACGAAACGCACAACAAAATTTCCGGTGTTTCTGTTTGTTTCGTTTCATTTTAGAGACAAAATTCGTTTGTCATTTCGTTACGTAACGAAACGAAAAAACAAACATGGAAACAAAAAATTGTTCGTTTCGTGCCCATCTCTAGCTGTAATCATGCCTTGAATTGTGAAAAATCCAGGATCAGAACATTCCTGGCTTAGAAAAGTAATTCTTTTTAGTTGGTTCGGGATACAACGGCTAGGATTTTCCTTTCAGCATAACCATTGGTCTTGCTGGTTATGAGGATTCAGAGAGGGTTTTTTTTTTTAAAGTAACATTTCCAAGCTCCAGACTAATCTCCATAGATATGTTTAGCTTTCCCCAAACCAGCTTTTGACTCTAAGCAGTCACTGCATTCTTTGAAACAGTAGCCGCAGGAGGGATGCAGCCCTCTTTAATGATTTAGTTGTCCAAACAACAATTGGAATTGGATAAATGCTTTCAGCTGGGATCACTTTTTTCTAATACCTTTGTAGGTAATGGGATTCCCAGAGTGTGCTGCTGCTGCTGCGGCGTGAACATCAGGCTGCATTTGCACTGGGCAGGAAGCAGCTACTCAGCTTGAACAGACAATAGTTTAAACAACAATACTTAGGGCAACATTGGATTTGCGTTTGGAAAGTCTTTTCTCTGTCAGAGAATTGTATTGCAATTGGAAATGGGGAAAAATACTGTTTGATTCTTTGCCTGTTATACTAATATTAATAGAACAGGAGAGAGAGAGAGAAAGGGGGGGGGAGGGCGCTTTTACATGGCCCCTAAAATCCGAGGCAAAGGGCTCCCAGATCCGGAGCTTAAAAATGTTTTCCCACCAGCTCCGGAATTAAAAAATTAAGTACGACCACGCCTACCTAAGTGCGTCCGAGCGCACTTTTCAAGTACCTGGCCTCCAGGAGGTAAAAAATCTTCTGATGCTCATTGTAAAAGCTGTGAATGCCAGGCGCCCTCGCCTTCTGTTTGGGTTTTTTGTCCCCTCCGCCCCTTTAAGAGATAGGAATCACTACTGGTGGCTGGGGTGGCTTCCTTGCATTTTTTTCTCCTTTTTTTTCTCCCTCCCCTCACACAGACAGGAACAATGGACTTCAGAGGGGGTGAGAACACAGGAAGAGGGACAAGCCCCCACGATCTCTGGTCCGGATTTAAGTTGCTACCGGATTTTAGAGGTTGTGTTAAAGTGCCCAAAGAGAGGTCAGAATTCTGTTGTGCAGCTATGTCTGGTAAGTTGAAGTTGCACACATGATTGTGAAAAACACACCAAGGGAGAAGTCACACCCAGCAAGCAATGTTGGAGGCACGGTTGGGTTACTCGTTGAACAAACTGTTGCTCAAGCCATCGAGAATGTTGGTGGCATTAAGCCACGGACCCTGCCACGCAAGCCTTAGTGTGATGGTGGCTCAGAAGAAGAAGGTAAGCACATTGTGGCGAGTGCCAAGGAAGCCAGGATCCTGACAACAGCCAAGCTGCATGTTAAGTGCAGTCTCAGCTTCATGCACTGTCAGTTGGACTAGGAGGACATTTCCTTCTGATCTCAAAGATGGGTTACTTACTTTGGTGCATACTTCACATGTACTTGTTTTGTTCGATTGGTCATCATATGTCCTTTTCTTTATCTCAAGAAGTGTAAATTGCTCCCCCCCCCCATTTTCTGTTCAGAATGAAAGCTCCTGAAGTTATTACCAATTTGCTTTTTGTTTTGATTTGCATATGCTTGGTGATTGTTTTCTTGGGGGCCAATTTTGTATATGATGCTCCCTTTCAAGTGTCATGTCCTCGTGGAACATTGGCAATCAGTAGCATGATCTGGGTTTAAAATCCAAAGCTGTTCTAAATAAAGAAGCTCTTTAACGTGCATACTTTTCCTATGGCCTAAGATTATGTTTGGTGTCAGTGATGGACTGGATGAAGATGGATAAGCAGAAACTTAATTCACAAGACGAAGGTGTTCTCAATCAGTCAAAGGGCTGATCAGCAAATGGAGTTTCATCCTGTGCTGGATGGAGTTACACTCCGCCTGAAAACGCAGGTTTGCAGCATGGCTGTGCTCCTGGATTCATCCCTGAGCCTGGATGCTTTGGTCTCAGAAGTTGCCAGGAGTACATTTGCACAGTTAAAACTAGTGCATGAACTCAATGAGATATTTGACCTGGCCACAATGACACAGGCCATAGTTATACACTATTTGAATTACTGCAACACACTCTATATGGGGCTCCCTTTGGAGAGTGTTTAGAAATGTCAGCTGGTCCAAAATGCCACAGATTGTTATCTGGGGCTGCTTAAAGGAATCACACAATTCCCTTGCTACATCAGCTCCACTAGCTGCCAGTCTGTTTCCAGGCACAATTCTAAATGCTGGTTTTGACATAGGTCCAAGCAACTTAAGGATACTTGAAAGACCGCATTTCCCATTATGAGCCTGCCCAGCTTTTTAAATCACTCGGGGAAGCTTTTCTTTCTGTCCTGCCCACCCTCACATGGGTGTTTGGTGAGGACTCAAAAGGCGGCCATATCTGTCACTACTCCCAAGCTGTGGACCTCCATCCCATGCCCCCTCTTTTGCCGACAAAGACTCTTCTTTCCCTGCAGGTTTTTTCTTCAGTCATGGGGTGCCTAAGAGTTGGGCTGCTGTTTTTTAAAAAATATTATAAGCTGTTTGGGTTGTCTTAAAGAGAGAAGTGGGATGTAAATGAATGAATGAATGAATGAACGAAGGAATGAATATGGCAGGCATGTCCAAACTTCGGCCTTCCTGATGTTTTGACCACAACTCCCAGAATTCCAAGCCTGTATTTCCAATGGCAAAGGACTATGGGAGTTGTGCTCCAAAACATCTGGAGGGCCGAAGTTAGGACATGCCTAGAATATGGCTTAATGTATTTTTGAAGGCCGGGATCTGATGGTTGCTGTGGGTTTTCTGGGCTGGCCCAGAACACAGCCAAACAGCCTGGAAAATCCACAACAACCCTCAAATAAGCCTTTAATTTGAATTTGCTACTGAATTGCTTCTGAATTTTAATACAGTAGGATCCCAGTATCCACTCGGGATTGGTTTCAGGCCTTCCCATGGATAATGAAAACCGTGGATAAGAGAGAATGCCTGCCCACCCACCCACAAACTGCTCTTTCCTGACAGTAGCTTGCTTTATGACTGCTGTTCTAAGACAGTAGCTTGCTTTATGGCCATTGTTTGTGACAGCAGCTTGCTTTACAGATGCTATTTGTGACAATAGCTTGCTTTACAGCTTGCTTTGTGGCTGCTGAATTATTTAATTTTTTGTCCTCTGCCTACTGTTGATAACTGAATCCGTGGATAATGAATCCATGGATACGGGGGTCCTACTGTATACTTTTTATGTATCAGCAAAGCTGCAGGTTTACATTGTATAGATAAGCCCGTGAAGCACTATTTCTATGCTTTCTTTTGACAAAAGGAACGAACTTCTTCCATGCAATGACAGAAGAAAAGATTGTAGAGGGTCTTCCCATTAAAAATGAGCTATAAGTCTTTTTGTTACAAGGGAGATTTTAATGCACTCATCCCCAGATAATCTTGTTATATTTTAACAAAGTCTCCAGTTTCTGTCTTCCCTGGAATCATGCATTTCTCATCTGACAGAAGATAAATCTTATGGCACCATGTTACTTCATTTTTATCTAAAGATGGCAAAGTAATTTCTATGATGGCCAGTGTATAGTCTTTGGTAATAAGATGACTTACTGCAACAGTCATGGCATACATATTGCAAACATTAGCGACATAATTAAACAAAACAAAACACTGGCCCAAATCCTGTTGCTTAGAGTAGATGAGCATAAGATGAGCAATGGCCTGAATAGGCTCGTTAGATGGACAATAATCTTAATAGGCTCATTAGGTTGGCAATGGCTTAAGGTGGCCATTGTTCATCTTATGAGCCTATTTCAGACCAGAGTGACATGAGGTCAAAGTAAACTATAAAATCAAGGAATCACAACTAGCTTTCCTCAGACTGACAAAGTTGTTTGGATGAGCAGTGAAATGTGTCATTCTCTCAAGAAACAAAGTCTAGTTGCCATGACTCAACATCCAGATAAACTCACCTGGATGACTGAGAATCTTCACAGACATATTCTCAGGTAATTAAATAAAATGTGGAATGAGCTGGAAAGATGGAAGGTATGACTGAAGAAATATCTGAAGTTAGCTCACCTGGGCAGCATTTATACTATTTTGTTTTCAAAAGAAGAATAAAATTCTGTACAAACTTTATATGGGAATTGATTGAGGATTATTGCAGCAGTTACAGAAGTAAGAACGAGCAATTTAGATGTCTGTTCCTGTAGTAACTCAAGATGCAAAGATCGCCAAATTGATCTCCTACTCTTTCCTTCATAGCTTCCCCAATAACAAACAGTAATTCATTCTGTCTAAAGACATCTTAAAAGAGGCAAAGATAGTTCTGGGTGGTTGAGTGATGCCGTTAGAACTACTCTGTATGGTGTCATAGTGTGCTTGTTGGGGTCAAAAATACAGTATAAATAAACAACAGAATTGCAATTGAAGAAACATACATAGCTGTGGTTAGCAGTCATGAAAGCTGTGGTTTTGAGCCCATTCACCTATATTCATGTAAACAATTTCTTGCTTTTTTGAATAGAATAACATCTCTCAACCATCAGCCCTAGTCAGCATCTTTCTTTCTTTCTTTCTTTCTTTCTTTCTTTCTTTCTTTCTTTCTTTCTTTCTTTCTTTCTTTCTTTCTTTCTTTCTTTCTTTCTTTCTTTCTTTCTTTCT
>JAHTLZ010000330.1:47576152-47595779 GCA_023846285.1 Phrynocephalus versicolor
CTCTCTCTCTCTCTCTCTCTCTCTCTGGCACTATCTTATTTTTGTTATAGGACTTTTCAGATTCCATAATGGCCAGAATCCAGTTCAGGATTTACCAGGGAGGTTGGCAAAGCCTTTGAGTCCCAACATTGGGTCTGAATCCTAGTCCTTGGTATCAAACCCTGAGTCCCAAGGCCCAAGTCTCGAGTCCTTTTAAAAAACAAGCTGGGTGGGTTCTGAGTTACAAGTTGAGTCTGAGGTATGGAGAAAAATCTGAGTTGAATTGCCAGTGTGACTTAAGTCTGACTTGACAGTGAGTCAACTCAGGGCTGGTGCTAGGTTTTTTTGTGCTCTAGGCGAGGGGCAGGGGTGTGTATGGGTGGGGTGGGGGTGGGGGGCAGGCAGGGATGGGGGGCGGTGGCGGGGGGCGGGCAGGCGGTGGAGGCGACGCGGGGCAGGGCGGCAGGCGGCGGCGGATGACGGGGGATGGCGATGGGCGTGGGGGTGGCGGGCGGATGGTGACGGGCGGCAGGGGGATGGACGGCAGTGGCCAGTGACAGGGGCATGGTGGGGGGCAGCAGGCTGGCCAGTGTCCCCTCTCCAATTTTAGCACTCTAGGCAACTGCCTAGTTTGCCTTAATGGACGTGCCGGCCCTGAGTCAACTTGAGTCCCCATCTCTTGCATTCACACACATGTGGAACTCAGATTGCAGGAGCTGCCATGGCGCTCTGAGGAGGAACACATGGTGAATCCAGTTGTGCGTGACCAGTAGTGTGTCAGATTAAAGCAGCAGTTTCTGTAGTTGAAGTTCTTCATCTATGTAAACACTGAACAGGATACTTGCCTCTATGTATTTTATATTCTATGAGACTGACAATATGCTGTATATTAACATTTAACTTGATGGTTAAATCCTCCATCCTCATTACCTTATACAGAAGTATGGTCTTGAGCAAGCCTCGTTACCTTATACAGAAGTATGGTAATGTCCTCGTTACCTTATACAGAAGTATGGTCTTGTCACCAGCCTGATACCTTTTCATTTCCTTTGTAATGATTTCTATGTCAGTATGTTTGGGATCAGGATCTAAAATTTTATAGGGAACAGCAGCATGTATTTATTTTCTTTCAGATAGTTGTATAAGTATCAGTTCTTACTTTTTGAAGACTTTGATGTCGTGTTTTACTTGATGCTGTGCATTTGACAAAAGAAAATGCACTCTCCTTTGGTTTGACAGATGGGTTGCCATTTCATATTCTGACAGTATTCTATTTCTCATAGGAAAAGTTAACATATTTCTTCAGTCTCGCACTCAATACTGGTCTCTCTTTAAAAACCAAAAGGATGTCTATGATGTAAATGCCTAACAAAGAGGATGCACTGAATCGCCGTCATGTTTAAATGTTTGGAGCTTGTAAGAGTGTTTGTTTCAAAAGAAATGAAGGACTCTGATCTATCCTGAAGATGAAAAGAGGCTCACAGAGATCTTTAATTAGATCGTGCTCATGGAAGACAATACTATAATAAAGAAGATTTAGTAAAGCATTTTGTCCTTTTATTAGTTTAATTTCAAGTAAGATGCTTAACTTCAAAGGAGAGTTGAGCTACCCTCCCTTTACCCAGTGAATAACTCCCTGAGGAGTAAAATTAATATGTAGTTGTAGTTGGCCAATGTGGAGTCATGGAAAGATTAATCACAGTCTTCTGTGTCTTCTTCCTGCAACTGTGGGCATAAGCCACGTAGAAGCTTTGCCCGAGTTTCTCAAGAATGAATGGATGACAACATGGTGAAGTGGGATAAAAGTTAAACCTTAAACCTCACTTCTGATCCTATATTGCCATCTGAATTCCTCCTAGTCCACTAATCCATCACCACTGTGCATCCTTTATTCTTACTCCTTCCTTGTCTCATGCCTTATCTGAGAGTAGGGACTATTGATGAAAGCAATGAGAGAGAGAGAGAGAGAGAGAGAGAGAGAGAGAGAAAGAAAGAAAGAAGGAACGTTTAATCTGAAAAAGTGGACAAGAAGGCCAGAGCTATAGCATTATATTTTAATGTTATTAAACCAAGCGTGCCTAAACGTTGTCCCCTCTTCTACTTCAGATGCCTCAATATTGTCTCCATTCACCACCTAGGAACAAGTTTTCATGTAAAGTTGAAGAGGACATAGAACTTGAGTTTCATGTTGTCTGGAATGCAGGTTTCTCCTGGATACCTCTAAATGATTCTTGGATTGGCAGCTTGTGAATCTTTCACCTTGGAGAAATGTGTGACCACTCCTGACCCTGCTAGTCACAATTTAAACATCCTCCTTTCCTTAAGCCAAAAGAATGGAAACCGAACAATAGTCTTGAGTTAAAACATAAACTGCAGTAACAGCATAATAGTTACATAGTACATTGATTCACAAGTTTGTGGTTACATGTACTACTTAAATCAGCTTTCTATAGTCAAAACCAAATGTTCTTAGTTATAAAGTAAAATATTTATACAGCTCCCTGTACAACCCCACATTTCAGTACATATATATATACACTATTTCCTTTCACACTCATGTTCATTTAATCTCCACTCTTATCGCTAACTCTCTATCTCCATGGGCTTAACTCTCTCTGTGCAGCACCCTATCTTCAACTCTTTGTCTTCACCTCGTTCTCTTCTTACATATCACCACCTAGCATCTTCTGATTGTTTTTCTCACTTCTGATGTCATCCAGCCAGTCTCTGTTCCATTGGATGTTGCTAGGCAGATTATAGGTATGCCGACATCTGTCACAAAATGCAACAGTTGGAAGCTTTGTTGGAACTGTGATAATGAGATTGGTACCTTTTATCATTTGTGGTGGGAATGTAAAAAGATACAGAAATTTTGGAAAAGTATTTTTAAAGAACTAAGTGAAATACTAGAAATGACTATAGAGCCCAAATCTGATATTGCTTTGTTATCAATATTTGTGGATCAAAATTATGATGTTAAAACTAAAGAGTTGATTACAAATTTGTTGACAGCAGCTAGATTAATAATTGCTAGAAATTGGAAATCTAAATATGAGCTATATTTAGAAGAATGGCATAATGAAGTATGGAATATTGCTTTAAATGATAAATTGACTTGTTCTCTCAAGGTTAAAAAAGGAGAGTTAAAAAGAGATATTTTCTATGATATATGGGGTAGATTTATTGAATATGTGCTTGTACGGGATAAGGGTAAGGTTTCCGCGCAACAATCGATTTTGTTCTGGAGGGGAGGATGACGAATGTAAATATGAAGAGTGATCCTGTTGGTGAAGGGGTGCACTGTTGTTGATGTTTGTCTTTTTTATGTAATTTGTATATGTTTTTTAAATAAATGTTTTTTAAATAAATAAAAAAAATTAAATATAAAAAATTAATTAAAAAACAAAAACAAAATGCAACAGTTATCTTCCAAATCATGACAGTTTGCTGGGAAAAAAGGGGAGCACAAAGTCTATGCCATGAAGGGACCCCGAAGCTCTGCAACTAGTTTGTCTTTGGGTGCTGTACATCAAAGAGTACACAGAGAGTGTGTCCTACTTTATTTCCATACATTTGCATCAATGAGAAAAACTTGTAACAAATAACAATGCAGCCATTTCCTGTTCAGTATTAACATGTGTGCATGTTAATACTGAACATGTGACAAGGTGCTCCTGATGTGTGGCTGAGTGCCTCATCCCACAAACGTAGCGCACCACAACGACATCTTCTACAGCTGTAGTTCCACAAATGTAAATATAATGTCATGCTGAAAATGGAACCAGTGCAATGGTTCAAATCAATGGATCAAATCATCTTTAAAATAAGCAGACATCTAGACATGAGAGATGGGCACGGATCAAAAAAATTACATTTCGGTTTTTCATTTTTCGTTGCGGGTCTGTTTTGGTTCATTTTTGTTTTTTGTGAATTTTCTGAAAAAAAAATCGTTTCGTTGGTTCATTTTTTGTTTTTACCCGCTTTTGTACGATTTAAGTTCCTTCCGCGCGCGGGCGTCCCCCAACGCTCCAGAGCAGATGGAAAACACTTAAAAAAATTGATGCTGGCAGAGACACAGTATAGACTAGGTACGCAGGGAGGCTGCAAAGGCAGCAGCGGGTGTTGCCCAGGGTGCAAGGCAGCCGCAGAGTGACTGCACTGCAGGGCAAGGGAGGGTACTCACCGAGAGGTACGCACACATGCAGGGAGGCTGCAAGACTGAAGCTAGAGAGAAATCTCTTCTTTCTCTTCTCTAAAAGCCAGGCTGCAGCCAGCAGGAACACAGAGACACACACCTGCCCGGCTGGCCTAAAGTGAAAATAACGAGTCACAGAGACAGCAATCCCACCCTAACTCCCACTGCAAACTACAAGGAGGATGGGGGCTCCCAGAGCTTTTTATGCCCTCTGTGGCTGCCAGACCTGCCCAGTCTGCAACCTGGGCATGCTAGTGGTTGAAATTGTCCAAGAATTTACACAATCCCATCACATGACTTGCATCCATTTTGTGGCTGGCATCCATTTGGTGTCATCCTTAAAGGGAAAAGAAAAACACATCGCGATGGGAGAAAGACAAAAAGAAACGTTTTAAGGACCCCAACACCTCGGTAGGTATTATCAGGCAGAATAAATAATTATCGCTGTTTTTTTACGGATATTCAGGATGTTTTTTAACATTTAAAATAGCTCATTTCATCGTGCGCTGCCATTAACGAAAATGAAACGTAACAAACCTAATTTTTTTTATTTGGTTTGGTTCATTCCAATTTCATCACCAGGTTTGTTATTCGTTTTGTCATGTAATGAAACGAATAATGAATAACGAAACAAAAAAATTCATTTTGTGCCCATCTCTACTAGACATAGCAAGCAGCATTCTGTTTTTTAAAAACAAGTTGGGGGATGTTGTAGGGAGTGATGTTTAAATCCATCTGAAGATTTACCTTTGTTCTACCCCTGTCATCAAGGGCCCAGTTACCTCTTTGTGAAACTTGAGGGAAAAGTGCCACGTTGTGTGCATGGAACTTCCCATTTCCCCCTCATTCTAAGGAGGCTTGATGGACTGGATAATTTAGGTTGCTAGTTGAGTGCTGCATCATTGGGCTGAAGCCTCATCCCTGAACTATCATCGTCACCATTCTTGAAGGCCTGGAGAAGATGAAGGGGATCCAGAACGATGATTGTCTCCCTGTAATGGACAGTGGGGATTCTAGTGTTTCAGAGCCAGAACCTGTGTCTGCTGTAGGGCATATGGAGCCACCAGGGTCCATTAGCAGTAGGGGGGCATGATAAGACCCTACTTCCCCCTTTCAGATGAAGTTTACATGAGATTGAGGACAAAGTTCTGGAGGGTCCTGATGCCAGTCTCTTCCCAGGATGAGGAATCCCATTTTGTAACAGGCATATTCACCAGTTTTCTAATAAAGATGGACACTGACAGTTATTTCCACCCTGTGGTCATAATAGAAAATAAAATACTGCTTTACTGAGCCTTCCTCTATAAGACACCCTCCATTTAATTTATATTAAGTCTGCTGTCAAGTTGTGAAATTGTTCCATACAGGAGAACTATTTATTATCAAGCTGAATTGCCTGCCAGGTGGCTTTCAGGTTTTTTTTTTTAAAAACCTACAGTGTTTCAATCCAACAGATATTGGGGGTGTTGTTTTTTTCCTTGCATTTTGGCATAGCTGGTGCTTAAGATGAAATATAATTTGTGACCAACCGTAATCTGAAGTTTATTTTATTTTAGTAGCTCTTTCGCAACTAATTTGAACTTATGTTGGAGTTTAGAGAAATATTTACTTAGAAATAACATGAGATTATGTGGTGTAAATGCAGTGCCATTCAGCTATGTAAATAGCTGCAACTATGTTTAATTGAATATATAACACTAGTAAAATGTAAATGCCATTTTTGTTCCAGTTGGTCTATGCCCCAGGCTTTGATGACACACATGAGCAGAGCTAATTGATAGTGGAAGTTATAGTTTTAAATGGAACTCCATAACTCTGCTATATGTCTGGAAATCTTTAGTGTTTAACAGCCCATGACTCTCTCTGTCTCTCAGCTGGCTTTAAACACAGCCATCCTGCTTATCCTAGAGATGGGCACGAATAAAAAAAATGGCATTTTGTTTCTCGTTTGTCGTTTGGAGGGTCCGTTTCGTTTCGTTTCCGTTTTTCATGAATTTTTGCAAAAAAAATTTTCATTTTTGTTTGTTTCGTTACCATTTCGTTACCATTTATTTCATTTTTTTGTGATTTTTAAAAGGATTTTAAGCAATTCACTCATATTGCAGTAACAGTAATGAAACGCACGACAAAATTTCCGGTGTTTCTGTTTGTTTCGTTTCATTTTAGAGACAAAATTCGTTTGTCGTTTCATTATGTAACGAAATGAAAAAACGAAAATGGAAACAAAAAATTGTTTGTTTCGTGCCCATCTCTAGCTTATCCAAAGAACTTGGTCATTGCTCATATAGAGATTGTTCCTAAACTTGCCCTCACCTGTTATTCAGCGCCTGTCTTCTATCTGCAACTGGATTTTTAAAGAGTTAAGGCCACTTTCCCCCTCTCTAATGACAACAATATATAGTAGGACACTCGTATCCACTGAGTTATTAACCAATGATTCAGTTATCCACGGTTGGCAGAGGAAAAAAATTAAATGATTCAGCTGCCACAAAGCAAGCTACTGTCACAAACAGCAGCTGTAAAGCAAGCTACAAAACAGGAGCCATAATACAAGCTACTGTCACAAAACAGCAGTTTTTGGTGGGGGGGGTTGGCATTCTCTCTTATCCACAGTTTTCGTTATCCACAGGAAGGTCTGAAAACAATCCCCAGCAGATACTGGGGTCCTACTGTACAATAACAAAGATTTAGCGCCCTGTCTTCAAATGCAGACTTGAAAGCTTCCATTCAAACCATCAGATCTTCAGATTTAAACGGCCGGGTCTATATTTAGCAGAGGAAATGAATTTAATAGTGCTTGGATTACATAAAGCCACCAAATCTCCTTGATTTCAGTGTGTACTCTTATAATGGGATCTAATTTCACTGTATGTTTCTATCCTGTTTTTCAGATGACAGTGGCTCTCGCACAATCAGTAGTCATGTGCAAATTTCAATTTTTTTTTCAGTCTGCAACTCCCAGAGTTTCCCACAGATGCCTGGTGAATTCTGGGAACTCTGGCACCAAGTGACAGATGTGCAGGTATCCAAAAATAACCTGGAAACAGTATAGAGCCATGGTAGTCCTTTCAAGTGCCAGGCTGCTCCTGCCAGAGAAATGGATGACAACAAAGTACAGATTGCCATTGCACTGCATCATCAGAAACTTTTGCACCCTCTCCGTCTTAGTGAGGTCTGCAGTTACGGAAAGAAGGAACCTATTTTGTGGGGGTTCGTCTCTTTCTTCCATGTTCTAGGATATTTTTTCAAGAATAGCAACCTTGCTTCTTGACACAGCTTCTGCAATACGTTAGGCCTTTTGAATAAGATAGCATGGAATTTCTACAAAGAAGGTGAATGGGATATTTGAGTAGCCAGTGCCTCTAGTGAGCTTTAGGAAGCAGCTGTTGGACTTCACGCTTAGACAGAGTTTAGACTTTGTGCATTTGTCGGCAACTATGACGGGTCCAGGCCATAAAACACACTTCACAAGGGGGTTATATTACTGGTAGCAGAAAGCAAACAGGTAACTCTGTGGATGCAACAGGAACAACCCTTCCACAACTTATAAAACTTTTCCAGGACCACTAAACCAAGGATCAAGTGACACCTTCCGCTAGTTGGAGGCTTTCCAGAAGGAGGGAATGAAACAGAGTTTACATCCGGAGTATTTAAAGGTCACCCAGACTCTCTGTGGTTTGACTTCCTTTTTCCGGTCACATATGGGCATTTGGCTGGCCACCAAGGATGGTCAAACAGAACATTGTCCTGCAGAAGCTCAAGAATAAAACAATTCCGTCTATCTCTGTTAGGGTCCTGGCAGTCACCCAGCTGGTGGTGTTCAAGCTGATCCTGGAATTGAGGGCTTTTTTGTCATCTTATTTCCTATCCCCATTTATTGGATTGGAATCTGCAGGTTTGTCTGCAGCAGCTTCTACATTGTCTGGAATACTTGTGCATTTGGCCAAGGTATCCCTGCTGAGCTTTAAAGTTTGGGACAAGGGAGTATATTCTTTTTACTCTGTTAGCTTGATTCACTTGCTGTATCTCCCCCAAAGAGTAATTAAGTATGCAGGGAGGCAACACATTTTTATATGGCATTAAAATTTCCAGACTCACAGTATGTAGTCTGTATTAAGAATTCAGCTGTTGAAAGCTTCTTGAAATTAGGCAAAACAGAAAGAAGTGTTCTTTGGAAGTATCAGAGGAAATATGTAAATTTGACCATTTAACAAATGTGCAGAGCGTAAGCATTCGTATAAGTTATTATAAATTGTTGCACAAGTTCTAGCTTAATGTCTGGAAAAATGTCAACATTGCCAATATTCATATCCATATTCTAGGAATTTGATTTGAACGAATGTTCCCCATCTTTACCTCAGTACAATTTGAAATGGAAGTGCAGAACTGGAAGGGACTCTGTCCTCCAGTCCAGCCCTTCTCAAGGAGGCACAGTGGGGAATTGAACTCTCAGTCTTTGGCTGCACTGACAAACACGTAAGCCAAAACATACAGTAGGACCCCCGTATCCACTGATTCATTATCCACTGATTCAGTTATCCACGGTTGGCAGAGGAAAAAAATAAATAATTCAGCAGCCACAATGCAAGCTCCTGTCACAAAGAGCAGCTGTAAAGTAAGCTCCTGTCATAAAACAGTAGCCATAAAGCAAGCTACCATCACAAACAGCAGCGGTAAAGCAAGTTACTATCACAAAACAGCAGTTTTGGGGACATTTTGGAGTTCTCTCTTATCTATGGTTTTCATTATCCACGGGAAGGCTTGGAACCAATCCCCAGCGGATACTGGGGTTCCACTGTAATTAAATCAATTGGTATATTGAAACAGAAAGCTGTATAAGTGATTCAAAAACTCATCAGTTAAAAGCAATCATGTACTTTTTGAAGGTCACTTTAGCTCTTTATGGCCTAAGATGTAAAAATTTTGGAGTTATTACAATTAACATGGCAGCACATCCTTAGCAAAGAATTAGTTGTCAAAGGCTTGCCTATACAGGAAAGTTTCCATGTCTCAATGGAAAGGCATAATGGAAGAGGCCAACCCTCCCTCCCTCATGTCTGGGAGCAGCCAATGAAAAGACCATGAAGTATACTGCAATCTGTAGTTGCCCAGTTTGTTTCAATTCAGTTATTTCTGTGTAAGGAGCTTGCACTGTGTGTCCAAAAATCATTTAGCATTTTTCTTTAACTGCCCACCTTACCCCATAAAGTTGCTTGCATAGTTGCCTTTTGAGTCACTTGTGCGATTCAATTTCGAATTTATTTATTTAATTACAAGATTTGTGCGATTCAATTTTAAAATTATTTATTTAATTACAAGATTTTTTAGCTGCCCCACTACTGGGTTACTAGATTTATGGGTAAATTACGGGCTCTGTATCCACCACCAAATGGCTAAACTGAGACTATTGTATTTGGGACAGGTAATGGAAACAAGAAGACACACTGGAAAAGACAATTATGCCCCCCCCCCCCCAAACAACTAAAGATGGTAGGAAAAGATGGAATTGGGTGTGAGATGAGGTGACTCAATTAAACAAGCTATGGCTTTTAGTCTGCAAGATCTAAGCAGGTGTATCAATGATTATTAATAAGTCAAGGCTAAATAAATTTGATATTGTTTGACAGCATGTGGCACCAAATGTCTACTATGGTGGGGCTTCTGTTGCCACAGTGTACAGCACAAGATTTCTGAATGCAAGGCCATTATTTTTAGTTCAAACATCTTCATCTGTGTCTTACAACCTTTGCACATTACTTCTCTGACCAAGCAATCATACATCAAAATAGAGTGGACCCTCATATAACAGGTGGTTTGCTTAAAGGAAAAAAATTCAGGAGATAGGGGAAAATCTCTTAACAGAATCACCTATGGGGTGAATCCGTACAACAGAAAAACGGTCGTGATTAAGGATTAATCCATTTTCAGTGCATTCCTATGGGAAATTTGTACAAAGGAAAATTTGCTTAACAGAATTTCATTTGGAACACATTAATTCCTTTATACAAAGTGCCACTGTATACAGACACAAATCTCTCTCTCTCTCTCTTTCTCTCTCTCTCTGTCTCACAGACACACACACACACACACAGAGAGAGAGAGAGAGAGAGAGAGAGAGGAAGAGAGAGGAGATTACCACTAAATTCAGAATGGGGCGGTTACTTCCAGAGACATGGAGATGGGTTATGAATGAATACAGATTCCTCAGCATATGTAGAGCTGAACAGTTGGATCCATGGACCATCTCTGCCATAATACTTGAGTTGGCCAATGAGGGCTTAACCCTTAGAATTATGGCTTTAACCCATTTGTGGATTAACGTGTTACTAGAGTTTCACATTCTAAATCACAAAAGGAGGGAGAAATGTGCTATAAGCAAACCTCCAAATCCTAGCAAACATTAAGAGGTATATTTATGATCTCCTTTGGACAGCTTAGCATCCTTGTTCATGTCACTATGCCTGCTATTGCAAAATCTCAGCGGAGGAGTGTTAAGAGACCAAATAGAAAGAATAGCAAATAGTAAATCTGCTGCATCATGTAGTCCTTTTCTGAATTGTGTTTTATTTTTTAAAAAAGAGGTTAGCTATAAGATGTACTTCTCAGAGTTGTGGCTAGAGATGGGCACGACTCAGAAAAATTGTTCGTTTTCGTTTTTGTTTTCGTCTAGGGGTCTGTTTCGGCTCGTTTCCGTTTTCGTGAGCTAATTTTCAAAATTGTTTGTTTTCGTTTCATTGCGTAATGAAAACGACAAACGAAAACGAAAACAAAAATTTTTTCGTTTCTTTCCATTTAGCTCCATTAAGTGCTTTTCCAGTAACGAAAAACGAAAAATGGCTCGAAGTTAGTCGTTTCGTTTCCGTTCCCGTTCCAGTTTTGAGCCGTTTTTCATTTTTCATTTCGTTACGTAACGGAAACGAAAAACGAAAACGGAAACGAAAATTCCACTAAGTCGTGCCCATCTCTAGTTGTGGCCCTTTTTTGAAGGCTTAAAAGCCACTGAAATCAATGCAGCCTGTTTGCACTGAAAAATAATATCATTGCCACTCAAAAACACAAAGCAACGTTTGTGCAGCTTTCATCAAACGGGCACTCACATAGTTGCCAATGTGATTAAGAACACTTCGAGAACCCTACCACCTTAGATTGTAAAGACTTAATGTGACCTTTAAAGGGCAAATTAGTAAGCCCAATAAACAGAGCAGCTTTCTCACACTCCATGCAGATGTTTCATGTTTACAATCTGATCTTTATGACATTTCTAATATTTCTGCATACATGCTCTTTTCAATTCTGACAACTCTTTATATGGCAGTATGATTTTCGAAGTGTTTTGTACGTGACCAAAATGGGCCCCAGGGAGGCCTGTTCTTGAACTTCACGCCACTGACTGTATGAAATTTACTGCCAGAACAGATTTATATATTATACTCCTAAGTGCATTTATCTGAAAACAATTCTTCGTGATTTGTCCGTTCAGTGCAATGTCCTAAAGCTCGTACCCTGCATGTTCATCACTGCTGATCTTATGTGCATTTGTTGTAAAGAACTCCCAGTAAATTCAGCCACCAATGACTGCAATTCATCATTAATGAGGTTGAATTAGCTATCGCTTGGCTGTTTTTAGGACCTCTGCCTTTGAGTTCAGAGATAGTGGATTAGGTATTTCAAACTGTCCTAAACACACCAGTCTCAATCCAAGCACTAGTCCCAATTAGAGTAGCTCCATCAAATTAATTGCTAAATGATAACATCTATGGAAGTTCCATTGGCCTCAGTGGACCTATTCTACATGCAACTAACAGAGTGCCACTCATTTGGAACCTTGTCTCAGTGGCATGCATAAAACTTAATTCCAATTAGCTATATAAAGGACTTGTTTGGAATTGTTCCATTTGTCTCTAAAACTCACTGAAATTCCCAGTACTTCAAATTCAAGCCATTATTGGTGAGGCTGTAACACCTGGAGCCCTTGCCCTTCTTCTGGGCACTTCCTAGTCATAATAATACTGCCAGGAAAAACACCACCACCAAAGAGAATGGTCAACAGTCAGTCCATAGGGAACGCAGCAGACTAGTACACAGGTAATTAAGCCATAAAGATAGCTCCTAAGAATGACACTCTAGGCAGTGTACTCAATGATTTGGCACCAGAGGTCACACATGAGCCCAACAGATGGGATACCTCTCAGGCCCTACATCCTTAGTTCTTTTACTCATTTTGTATTATCTGAAAAAGCATAATACTGAAATTTGTCTGGACAGAGCAATGGTTTTAAATTTCCCCTTGGCCTAAGTGATTTTGTGCCAGACTCTCTCCTGCCACCTTGAACTCATTTTGCAGATCTGTTGTGTGAATAAAATAAGACATTTCCCTGTGTACATGCCAAAAGTATTATAAATGTTTTGTAAAAGTATTTGAGAAAGCTCATAATAACTTTGGATAAACATATAATGGGGATAATTAACTTTAGGAAATATTACCTCAGGTTTAACAAATATTAGACATAAATGGTTAGCTTCAGAAAACCAAATCTTAGTGCAAAATTAGCACATAAACATTTCCCCCATGCATTTATGCATTTATTTCTACCTTTTGTTTATCTCTGGCTATTTGCATCATTTTTTTAAAAAACGTGTTCATATTTTTATTGGATTTTTACACTGTCGGTTTTACTTTGACTCTTTTCTGTTGCTGTTTAATGCTTTAAAAAGGGTTTGTTTTTTATTACTATATTCATATATTATACATATTTTAATAATCTGTGTTTTCTGCCTAGTGATCACTTTACTTCACTTAAATTAAATCAAAGTTAAATTGTATTAAATTAAAATTCTCATCATGTGTGTGCAATGGGATCTGGAAGCAAATTCTGTGTCAGGGAACTTGAACAATGTACAGTAGTAGAGGTACTAGGGTCAGGGTGAAAATTATTTATTAAATTAGTAATAGAAAACACCATTCTTGGTACTCTTAATTGCATACTCTGTGTAAAGAGAACTGCATATCATAACAGTGTAAGGAGAACTGTACATGGAACCAGTAGTTTGTCATATGTGCAGATGTTGTACAATTACTTTTTACCAGGTGGCCCAAATCCTGCTGCATAGCAAAGTAAATTATACTAGAGTAGGCCCATTGAATCAATGAGAATTAGTGAGGCAACTCCTCCAGAAGTTCCATTGACTCAAAGGGCTAGCTGTAGAGCAATTTACTAAGTGAAGCAGCAGGATTTTGGGCAGTGTGGTAACACTGCAGTTTGGAACTAGAATTCACAGGGTCCCCTAGCCAGCATTTCAACAATCAGGCATGACAAGTTATGGAAAACATAAGCAAACACCAACATTTTGTGGGCAATTTCCCCAAACTCTCTCTCTCTCTCTCTTTTAAAGGAAGGTTCTTAGACTCTCCCAGCATCCAAAGGAGAAGGAACAGGAACAGGAGGAGGAGGAGGAGGAGAAACAGAATACATTTTTCTAAGATTTGGATAAATGTTTTGAAATTGAGCGTATCCACATCAGTTCACTTCAAGGGCATTTGTCTGAAATAACTTCAGGGCCCTTTTATAAAACATATGTACTCCAAGCCAAAAACAGCTGATATTGACCCAAGTTTTGTACTGCTGGATTTTCCAAAAAAGAAACCTACAGGAAATGTACACGATGACAGGCAAATGGTACATTTCTGCATGGCATGGACAGATTGGTAGCATTTGTGTTTTATTGTCAGTGAAAGCATCTAAAGTAGTCAGAGCAATGGTTATGATGGAAGGTGTCTGGGCATGCATTCCAAACCAATAGTGACAGAAGCTATATAAAAACAATCTACGAACCACAACTCTCATAGGTCCCACATTTCAAACCATAACTTAAATACAACCATTTATCAGCAGCATTTCCTTAATAGATGAAGTGTCAAAAAGCTCCAGTGACATTGCACTCCAGGTTCTCTTTGATTTATATATTTCTGCAAGCTATACATATGAAGAATAACTAATTCTCTTTTCTTTTCCTGTGCGTTTGAAGGATGACTGGAAACATTTGCTACAGTCTTACATGTGTGTGTGTGTGTGTGTGTGTGTGTGTGTGTGTGTGAGTGAGTGAGTGAGTGAGTGTGAGTGTATGTGTGTGTAGTGCATAGTTTTTCTAGGCCAAAAAAAAAAAAAAAAGAGAGAGGACAAAACACATATTTTATTGAATACATGTAAAATTACCGAGAAAGATAAGTTTGCAATGAAAATATAATTTCCCCATATATAAACATGTTTATATCAAGTCCGGTCCTATTAGGCAGAAGTGGCAGAGGGCTGGAGAGCTGCAGTGTCTGGTTGGACATTGCTTTCTGGACTACACAAGTTGACCTGAATTTTCAACTGGTTGCAGAAACACTGTATGTTGTCCCATCATTGGTTTAAAAAATAATTAGTGAATTAATTAATTCAACTGACTATATTCCATGCATCCTTCTCAGATAGCAAAAGTATCTGGGCGAGTCCTGCTTTACATTTGTTGCTTCTTGTCTTTGTGCCCCCCTCCCCACCCCCCAGAATGACAAGATGAGACGATGGTAATGCATTTAAGTACAGTGGTACCTCTACTTATGAGTGATTTACTTACGAGCAATTCAACTTAAGAGCGGAAAACCATTGGCGTTTTAACTGCTGCCTTAGAAATTTCAGATGCAGTCTGTTCTACTTAAAATTATTATTTTTCCATTTTTTCCATTTTTCGTATCTTTTAGATATGGCTGCTCGACTTATGAGCTGTTCGACTTATGAGCATGCATTTGGAGCAGATTAAACTGATAAGTAAAGGTACCACTGTATATGGTCCAGATCCTGCATATGGGCCCACTGTAATGCAGAAATCTGGGTCAGGATCCAGGCTTCCTTCTAACTTCCTCTCTTCCCTGACATGGGTGAATCCAAAGCTGTGCAAGCTTGCTTTTACAGCCAATGACCAGCTTGCAAACACTGAGTGACCCTCCAAGGCCACATATCCCCATCCCTCATAATGTTAGATGAGCAACAGCCAGGGCCACCCCACCCCACCGCAGCAACAGAGTTCCACAATCTGCACTGCAGGGCTGTTGGATGGGCTAGCACTGACCCAAGTGCCCATTTGGGACTCACTGCTAATCTTTCCTTTCTGCAGTATCACCTGGTGTGACCTATTTGATATGACCTCACCCCTGATCTCTCCATGAGCAGCCAGTGCAAGAGAGTCTAAAACTTCCCACCCATCTCTTGTCCAATATGCCATACAGATGAAGCGGGCCAAAAAATCCCATATGGCCCTAAAGAACCTGGCTAGTCCTGCACGTGATGCATCATTGGGCAGGTGGGTCATGCCATCTTTACAAGAGGAGAAGGTGAAAGGGATGCCTTCTACAGGACAATTGGCCCACTTTCAGCTCCCAGTCTTACCTTGCTGAGATTGGGGCGAGGGGGGGGGGAGAACGTGGTCCCATGAAGCTGAACTTTGGCTCTGTTTATTATGACTTGAGTTGTGCTCTTGTGCAGTTCCACCAATGAACTTCCTAGTGTTTCATGGATAAAGTGGCATGCACAGTCTAGCTATTTTTAAGGCACAAAAGACCAAGTCTGTGATTAGGAATAAGAAAGCTTTAAAAATGTTTAAGGCAAAAAAACTTAAAATGCATAATCTCTAGACTAGGACTACAGTATATAAAACTTTCATTTTAAGACAGATATGATTTCCCTTTCTCAATTCTTTTTCCTAATCAGGAGTTATCTTTAATATCTTTAAAATTCCTTCAAATTAGATGCCAATTCTTCCACATTGGTGCAGATTCTAACATTATTTCTGAAACATGGATCCAATCTATTTCAGAGCTGATGCATCTAATTCTCTGAGGGTACTGATTATTAACTGAAGGACACCAGAGTTGCAGGCAACCGAAAACAGCTTGGTTTTATCACTGGAAAGCAAAAAGGGAAAAATCAATGAAGCAATAATGAACCAAAAGCAAAATACTATAAATGGGATTGGGAGAAAGGGAAAATGAAATGAATTATATTGCTTAAAAAGAACATCAATTGAAAAATGAAATGGAAAATACACACTCTCTAGTGGATAATAGATATAGCTAATATTCACTAAATCTATTGCAATAGCTGACAGACAAATTTGATATGTGAAGAAGAAATAAGCAGACATCCTACTGCTACTTTCTTTAATAGGTATATTAACTTGGAATGTATGATAACACAGTATCCTAAATCTGCTATACAATTTCAGATCCTGGTGCAGTAGCATTTTCTAATTGTGCCATGATTATGATATTTATAATGATCCCCCCTTCTCACTGTCACATGTAACTTTCCAGGAAGTGTATATCCTGCGACGCATAATGAAATGAGCTGTTTTAAATGTTAAAAAACGCCCTGGACATCCGTAAAAAAGCAGCGATAATTATTTATATTGTCTGATAATACCTACCAGGGGGGTTGGGGTCCTTAAAACGTTTGTTTTTGTCTTCTTTCATCGCAATATATTTTTCTTTTCCCTTTAAAATGGATGTCGCCACCAGCCACAAAATGGAGGCAAGCCATGTGATGGGATCATGTTCAACCAATAGCATGCCCAGGTTGCAGACTGGGCGGGCAGGTCTGGCAGCCACAGAGGGCAGGGCATAAAAAGCTCTGGCAGCCCCTGTCCTCCTTGCAGTCTCTGGTGGGAGTTAGGGTGGGATTGTCTCTGCGACTCTAGCTTCAGTCCTGCAGCCTCCCTGTGTGTGTGCGTGCTGCGTACCTCTCGGTGAGTACCCTCCCTTGCCCCACAGTGCAGTCACTCTGCAGCTGCCTTGCACCCTGGGTTACGCCCGCCGCTGCCTTTGCAGCCTCCCTGCGTACCTAGTCTATACTGTGTCTCTGCCAGCATCCATTTTTTTTAGTGCTTTCCTCTGCTCTGGGGCATTGGGGGATGCCTGCGCACGGAAATGCTTTAAAAATCACGCAAAAAGTGGGTAGAAATGACAAACAAAAAACAAAAAATGGTAACGAATTTTTTCCAAAAATTTGTGACAAACAGAAACGAACCGAAACAGACCTTTCAACGACAAAGGAAACACCGAAACACCATTTTTTTGTTTCGTGCCCATCTCTACTTATTTTGGTTTCTAATGTCTATCAAGCCCAGCCAGGATGGAAAGAGATTTGAAATGAAGGGAATTTTCATTAGAAACATTGAGTGGGCACAAAGTCAAGGAAGGCTGTGATACAGGACAGAAGGTCAAATTGTTAGTGCAGCTATTAGTGAAATTAGTTCAGGAGTCTAGAAGTATGAATGAATTATTCTTGTTCTTGTTCTTATTCTTATTCTTATTCTTATTCTTATTCTTATTCTTATTCTTGTTCTTATTCTTATTCTTATTCTTATTCTTATTCTTATTCTTATTCTTATTCTTATTCTTATTCTTATTCTTACACAGCAGACAAGATAACTACACTGGATTTTGTATTACAAATCACTAGTCGAATGCCTCCCAAGCGTTTAGGACTATGTGATGTATCGGTGAATTATGCAAGCAGATCCCAGTAAGGTGGCTTTCTGCAGCTGACTGATTCTTCTTCTTCTTCTTCTTCTTCTTCTTCCTCCTCCTCCTCCTCCTTTGTAGAGGACAACCTTTCCATAAAGCTTCTACCATAATTCTATGTTCTTTTTAAGGTGGTTTGGAAAAAAAAGTTCTCCTTGGCACTTAACTCCACCCCCCCACACACAATGATATGTGGTACTTTTCCTCATTATTTAATTTTTTTGACCTGGCTTGTTTTAACTGCTTCATGCTTAACATTTGTTTTTAATTTATGTATGGTTTTATGGACTTGTTATACAATAAGTTGTTTTGGGAAGACTTTAATCTTGAAAAATATCTTAGAAGTGCAATGAACCAACCCACTGGATTAAAAACTAAACCCACAAACGTACAATCAATAATTATATTTTTAGTTGGCATGGAGCTCACTATGAAATACTGCAGGAAACATGTTGAAATGTACTGTGGCGAGTACTGTAACTAATGAAAGCATTAAAAAGGGGGGAAATGAGTTTAAAAATATAATATGTCTTAAGGTGTAATTTATATTTCAGAAAATAAATGGAAGGTTTTCCAATCGATGCATTGACGAGGGATAGCAGCAGCTTCTATGCCATCTAATACTTTATGTTCAAGCAAATCAAAAGAACATTTAATCCCCTTAATATGCCCACATATTGGAGAGCATAAGCCTAAGGAAACAAAGGAAAGCTGCATTGCTGAATACTGGAAAAGAAAACTCTGCTTCCAGATCCTTCCCAGGGCTTTAAAAAGAAAAATCAAATGTCAAATTTCTCAAATTTCTGCATTAAATCTCATTAGTCAATTGTTTCATGTCTGTCCAACAAGCAGGAGCGAAACTGTTTATGGTTTTAGCCCATGTTAAAACAGATTTTAAAAGAGTATGAGTAGCCATTTTGAGAAGATGAGCTGAACTTCATTGGAAATATGAAGTTTTCCCCTCACATTTTAGTGGTTCATAGGCCAGGATCCTGATGGTGGTTGACATGGGACTAAATTCAGCTCCAGATCTCACCAGGAGACCAAACTCTGGGAGGCAGTAGAAGATAGGAAGGCCTGGCGAGCTCTGGTCCATGGGGGTCACGAAGAGTGGGACACGACTGAACGACTGAACAACAACAACAACCAAAGCACTGGTGGCTTTACAAGGATTGTGCAGTAGGTGAAATCCCCAAAATGTGTCTTGTTAATTAGTTGCCTTGTTAATAAGCCTTGTGAAACAGAGGTTAAACTGCTGCACTGCAGCCAAAACTCTGCTTACCACAGGGGTTCAATTCCAGGTAGCTGGCTCAAGGCTGACTCAGTTTATAGTAACCACATGTTTCAGGTGCTGACATTGTACTGCTGCATTTCGACTCCCCCGCCAAAAGTTACTAAAGTAGGTTTTTTAAAAAAAGGAATTATGTCTGTGGAGATTCTCAGTCATCCAGGTGAGGTTACCTGGGAGTTACTGTATTTCTCCATCTATAAGACTATATTTTTCTCTAAAATTGTTAGACTAAAATTGAGGGTGGTCTTCTACACAGAAGTAAGACAAGGAGAAAACCACATGGTTGTGAAACGAATTTTGGGTTGGAAAAGCTGGGGTCGTCTTATATATGTGTCTTATACGTAGACAGAAAAATATGGGTAAGTCATGGCAACTGAACTTCTTGTGGGATTGAAATGTTTTGCTACTTATCCAGATAGCTTCTTCAGAATGATGAAGCTGGGAAAACATTTTGATTCCCTAGGAAAATAACTTTGTTTGGTGACTTTTCAGAAACAGGAAAATAAATAAATAATTCTTAAAAACCGTAACCCTAATCATAACAAACCACTTGAGGGGGGGCACTCTTTTGAATGATAATTACAGCTTAATACTCTGTAAAAAT
>JAHTLZ010000330.1:47595789-47609164 GCA_023846285.1 Phrynocephalus versicolor
AAGAAAGAAAGAAAGAAAGAAAGAAAGAAAGAAAGAAAGAAAGAAAGTTTCAATTGTTGTAAACCGCCCGGAGTTCCTTCTGGAAGACGGGCAGTATAAAAGCCCCTAAATAAATAAATAATAAAGAAAGAAACAAACAAACAAACAAAGAAAATTCACATTTGATTCTTTCAAGCATGAATAGTTGCTGACATGTGCAGTATGTGGAGCTGCAGAAGGCTGGGAGAGACAAAGTTTGACACAACAAGGTAGAGGGGAATGGGATAACTTCAAAGTATGGATGATTAGGAGAAGATGATAATTCAAAACATTTCAAAACAAGCCTTTGTTAATAATTAAATGCCTGCCTTGACTAATTTGTTCTGTACAGAAAACTAGCTAAGACCAAACCACTGCCTAGGTGAGCTGGATTATACTAAAACACTGCCTTAAAAGAGCTGGATCAGACCAAACCACTTCTTACCATGCCCAATTAGATTCTTAGAGGAAGCCCACAAGCAGAATGAGGGTGCAACTGACTTGAGAGGCACAGTCTTTGGTATTAGAATTAATATAAAGCCATTGCTATTACCAGCCATGAAGTGACCAATGTGTCATGAATTTCATTTGAATGCTGGCAAACACAGCAATCAGTTGGGGGTAAGCCAGCTCATATGTCTATAATCTGACAGAAGAAGACGCCACATACCCTAAAAAGTGCAGATAATCACCTGTTTCACCACTGTCTTCATGATGTTGATTTTCCTTTAGATTCAAAACTCCACCATCTTAGAAATGGGCCTACAATAAAAGGTAAAGGTAAAAGTTCCCACCGCACATGTGTGCTAGTCGTTTATGACTCTAGGGATGGTGCTCATCTCCGTTTTCAAGCCAAAGTGCCAGTGTTGTATAAGTCTGTGGCCATGTGGCCAGCAACACTAAACATATTTCTCTGCGCATGGAACACTGTTTACCTTCCTGTTTTTATGGCAGTACCTATTTATCTACTTGCATTTACATGCTTTCAAGCTGCAAGGTTGGCAGGAACGGGGTTTAACAGTGGGAGCTTGCTCTACTATGTGGCACCAGCAATTCAAACCGCCGAGCTGCCGACTTTGCAACTGACAGTGTCAGCACTCTAGCCCACTGAGCCAACACACCCTGTAATACTGGAACAGTATTAAGCATGAAGGATCTAATTTTCAGGAGGAAATTAGCCTGGGAAGGATTTGGATTGATCTGGAATAGGATCATCTCAGGTGGCACTTGGCCATTTTGGCCATTGAGGCTTGTGGTCAAGTTTGTGCTCATTATTACACATTATGAGACAAATACATAAAGAATGAGCACAAGAGCACAAGACCTTAAATGAAAAAGTGCAAGAATTATAAACCCACAAGGTAGTTCCTGGTGATATAGTGATATAGTGATACAGTGATACAGTGTGTTGCATGGTGTGGTTTGAGATGGAAAGCAGAGTTTCGTAATGAAAACAACATATTTCTTGGACAACTAATTATTTGTTTGAGAAGTCAAGAGGGGAAGGAATTTTTCAAGTAAGTGGTACAGGATTTGGGTTCAGATGCTTCCTTCTCCTTCTACAATATGGCAATATGAAAAAAAACTAGTAACATTCACTTCCATTTATTACTTTATTTGGGGTTTTTATTTATTTATGAGTTGGCATTGCATCCCAGTCCTTAAGTGGTGGTTAACCTTCCTTGTGGTGTACATCAAACTTGCTTCATAAACCAAGCTGTTTAAGTTGGCTCATGTTAGTGAACCATAGGTAATAGTATCCAGCTTTGGCATGGATACCAAAGGCTTGTTAAGGCTACGATGTGCCAAGGTTTGGACCCAATCCTAAACCCGTAGCTAGTAAAATTGAAATTTGAAGTTCCTGAATGCCTCAGAGCCATGCTGGAAGGGAGGTAGCAAGTTCATCAAGCCTAAAGCTCACCAACCCTTTTCCTTTTGTACAAAGTGTGGGTACAGAACACCCTGGACTTGTGGAAGGCAACTTCTTGGAGCCCTGACTAGTGTGGCCAATGGGAAGAGATTACTGCAGTTGCAGCCCAAGGACTCAGACTACGACTCAGGAGACCTCCATTCAAATCCCAGCTTCGCCAAGGAAATTCACTGGGGAGGAGTGGAACAGGTAAAACTACTCCTTACATATTCCAGTTACCGTGAAAATCTTGTTAGGGTTGCTGTTAATTGGATCCAACGCAGTGGCCTGTAACACATACATGGCTGGTCACACTGTCTTATTGATAGGTATACTGATTGCTGAGGATGTGGTTTGGATATTTAAAAAAGACCTCATCAACAGATATTGAGTGATCCATCCTTCCCCTTTAAAAGTGGTTGTGTGCCTTCCTGGCCCAGCAGTAGGGCATGCATTCTTTTTGGCATGCTTACTGTTTAGTGTGCTAGCTGGGAGATAGCAGCCATTGTGGCTCCAGATTTCAAGAGAGACAGTCTGTATGGTGAGGGGGACACTTGACCCCCCAACCAGGTACGGGCGGGGAAGAGAGAGGAACAAAGTAAAAACAAAAATCTATTTCACTTGATCCTCCACAGAGGATCACAGAAAGTGCTTAATTGACACCCAATTGGGCTACAAGAGATCCTATGGAGCCCAATCCATCAGCCTCTTGGCCACCCTGGACAAGCCCATAGTCTAAAATAGCTGTAATCTGAATGTACGCACCTTTCTATTACATAAAGACTTAGCACTCTCTGAAAATGCACTCGAAATGATACAAAACTCAAGGAATCAGAAATTTTAAAAAGTTTATAACTGAAGTAATAGGCCAAAGCCCACCTCTCATGCAAAAAACGCTATTTTAAAAGCAGATGCTATGCATCATGTGGTCTCTTGCTTCCTCTAATGGCCAGTTTTAGTAACTTGATAGTAAAAAATATATACAGTAGGACCCCGGTATCCGCTGGGGATTGGTTTCAGGCCTTCCCATGGATAATGAAAACTTTGGATAAGAAAGAATACCTGCCCATCCACCTCCAAAATGCTGTTTCCTGACAGTAGCTTGCTTTATGACTGCTGTTTTGAGACAGTAGCTTGCTTTATGGCTGCTGTTAGCGACAATAGCTTGCTTTACAGATGCTGTTTGTGACAATAGCTTCCTTTGTGGTTGCTGAATTATTTAATTTTTTTCCTCTGCCAACTGTGGATAACTGAATCGGTGGATAATGAATCAGTGGATATGGGGGTCCTACTGTATACTATATACTCCTACTGTATATTTTAATATTTTCAGGTCCTAGATAAGTGAATCAGCAGATATTGGTTCAATGCATAAAGGAGTCCCACTGTATTTCAAAAGTAGGATGCTAATTTAGGGTTTTTTTTGCTATAGCTGAAATTTAAAAGTTACTTTGAACAGGCATTTTTAAATTTTACATTTTAAAGAATTATACAGCTGCCTTGGGTCCTTTTCCAAGGAGAAAGGTGGGGTAAAAATACTCTAAAATAAAAATAAAAAATAAAAACAATTTCTCTTCTTTGTCCTATTTTGTAAAAAAAAAAAAATCTAATGAAAACCAACAGGCATCATAGCAAGCAATGTAACAGGTAACTTTTTGATCACTGGAACAAGCATAAATTTCATATCTAATACTGGGGATTTAAAAAAAAATCTTTTAAAAAGGAATTTTAGCTGCAGTTAAGGCTAAGGTTGAGGCTAAAGTCAGGGCAACAGCACAC
Source organism: Phrynocephalus versicolor (assembly GCA_023846285.1). Lineage (NCBI taxonomy): Eukaryota > Metazoa > Chordata > Lepidosauria > Squamata > Agamidae > Phrynocephalus > Phrynocephalus versicolor. The sequence goes on from JAHTLZ010000330.1 coordinate 47,599,496, forward strand.
AAAAACAATACTGGTGGGCAGATTTGCTTCATGCATGGAATGGTTAATACGAACAGTTGTGGCTTATATTTAGCTTGTAACTTGTAACTTCCTGTGGGTGTGTTCATAGCGGTAACCCAACATATGTTTGGGTCCATCCTGGGATATAGCGGTGGGTTTGCAAAATGGATTTATGTCTTTACAGAAATTAGTTCTAAAAGACTGTGGCTGTTGCGGGGGATGGGGGGGAGCACAGCCACATGTTCTCCTCATTATAATGTCCCACTAGGATTAGGCATCAAGAAACTGTTGAACTTCTGAGCCACAGGTGCTGGTCACAGGTAACAAAAATATGTACTTGTCATGTTGCTTCTCTCACCATGGGTACAAAGGCCAGCTCTGCCATTATAACCTCAGCCAGCACATTTTATGTGCCATGGAAGGGTAGGAAATTTAAGCTCCCACACTACATCGTGTTTTTAGTATTGCTAGGCATGGGGAGAAGCACACATGAATGAGGGAAGTGCCATTTACTGTGCTGAACTTACACATTTTCTAAGTGATGAATCTGTCTGTCAGAGGACGTTACCGTGCCTAAAATAGTTCTATCTTTCTTCTTCAGCATCACATTTTTGAGGGGAAATTCTGCAACCAATGATCTTATGAAAAATGTATCTATTCCAGATCCACAGTCTTTATATAATTTTGGACTTTTGATCGAACTTTATAGATAAGACCTTTGCTAGAAAAATTGACTCCTTAAGAGCTTACTCTGTGTAATGGTAACTGCAGAAGTTTTTCTCCCCTTTTGTAGTTTGCAAATTAGCTTTCTTTGTTTTGAGATCTGGGACACAAGCATGTTGTTTCATTCTTCATGTGTACATCTGATTGCTTAAACATGAAAGACTGGATGAATCAACACCCCCCCCCCGGACATCCATGTGATTTCCAGCTCTAGCGGTGGATTAGTTGTTAACGTATATAGCTGGGCTCTAAATACAGCCCTTCCCTTCACATAAATATAGACCAGCTGTGTGCCGATGAACTGGAAGAACCTATAAAACTTTCTTTTGGAAGTAGGAGTCCAGAACCCCTCTGCTAACCTGGCCATTGGCCATGTTGGCTAAGGAACTCTGGGAGCTGTAGCCAAAAGTACTGTTGCCAAAACTTGGGAATGGCATTGGTTGAACCAATTTAGGAGAAGGTATATTTTAAAAAGGGACACACGTGAGAGAAAGAAAGGGTAGTTTTATGCGCAAGAGGGAGTCATTTATGACACCTTGCACGTTCTGCTTCATGACTTCTATAGCTGTATGACTGGGATATTTTCAGGCACCATCTGCTGCTCTTGCCTACTTATCATTTTTAATGATGCCTGATGTAATAATGTAGGGATTTTCCCCCATGATTCAGAGAGCTCTGCCACTATCTTTTTTGGCAGCAGCATTGCTTAGGGAGGGAACACATAACATGGGAAGTCTGGCATTGATTGCTTACTTGTAGATTAAAGGCAGAGAAAGCATCCCATAATAATGAAACCTGAAAGGGAGGAGGCAACAAGCAGCCTTTGAGGTTGCTAGTAAAATGCAAATTACAAAGGCTTATGGGATTGTGCTTTATGAGATACCATGGTCGTTTGAGGCCTTGCTGCATCTTCCTTGTGTACACGTGATGGCAGTGGATGGTGAAAAACACCCCATCCCTTGCCTACAAAGTGGCCCACTGATAAATGAGAACAATTTAGATTGGTCTGCAGTGCTGTGGTAGCTGTGCCTAATCAGAAGTAAGTCCTCCTGAACTGTATGGGATGTTTCTCTTTGCCATCCAGATGATGCCACTTGCCAAGTAAAATGTGCAGGTTGTAGGGTCCATCTTATTCTCGCCAGAGGGTTTTGGAATTGGGTTATTCCCTTGTCAGTACAGAGGGGGGAAAGGGCAGAGAGATCTGCCCCATCTCAACCCTTCCTTTGGGAAATAAAATGAAAGGCCAGTCTGGACACTTCTTGAGTAAGGAAACAAACTCTTTTACCTACATTTCATGGCTTTGTTCTTGCATTTCTGGAGAGTGACAGGAAGGAAGAGGCAGTGCCAAGGACTCTGAGATATGTAAAACACAGGCGAAGTACGAAGTATATACGTAGCATGCATCACATGGACATCCAGTGTTGAAAGAGAAAAAATTCTGTTGTGATGTTGCAATAAAAGAGAGATGTAGCAGCAGCACCCATGAATGAGTGAGATCTGATGGACTGGTGTTTCCTTCAAGGCAGTGGGTGCTCTGTACTTCACAGTGTGGGCCCAGGAGGACAGTACTATATGCCTGCTGCCCTTGACCTTTCCATTAAATACTGTATATGCCAGCAATAGTGGCCATTAAGTGGGGTCCTTTGTACCTTCCTGGATGGGAACACCTATCACCGTGATGGCGAACCTTCGGCACTGCAGATGTTTTGGACCACAGCTCCCAGAGTCCTTTGTCATTGGCAGTACAGGATTGGAATTCTGGGAGTTGTGGTCCAAAACATCTGGAGGGCCAAAGGTTTGCCACCACTGACCTATCAGCATTAGCCAGCATAGGGAAAGGAATGCTGGGAATTGTAGGCTGACAACACTTGAAGGGTGGCACTGTGTCCATTCCAGATCTAGGGACGTATATTAGCAGAGGGATCGGTCCCAGCAGAGTTTAGAAGCCTGATCTTTTTGGAATGCTAGAATATTGCCAACAGCATGGCCACTGGGTTTTCTATGAATAATGGAACACAGGGGGGGGGGGGGGAGAGAGAGAGAAGCTTTCCTATATTTTCATTCCTGTGGTCCATCTTCAGCTGCATCCTTAAGTCCAGGGAAGCCCTCATGGTCACCTCTCCCCTTCCCTGTGGGTTGATAGTACATCAACCCACAATTTGCTGCAGCTGTCATGCTTCAGCACAAATAACCAAGAACTCAAAACAACACAAAAAGCATCATGTGTCCTCTTCGAGACAATTATTTGTTTTCACATGAGCATTTGTGCAATGGAATCTGTATTTATTTAGAAGCGCAGACTACAGTATCCTTATTTTGCTGACACCCAGTTGCCCAAAGCAGTCAGTTCTCTTTTTCTAATGGTGGAGCAGGGCGTGCATCATCTGTAAATCTGTTTCATAACCAACAAAGTGTCTAAAAGCCTCATGGGACAATGGTTAAACTGCTGCACTGCAGCCATAACTAGCTCAAGGTTCACTCAGCCTCCCAGCCTTCTGAGGTCAGTAAAATGAGTACCCAGCTTGCTGGGGGTGGGGGTGGGGAATGCGCAGCCTGCATGATTGTAAACCAACCAGAGAGTGTTCTAAGTGCTATGGGATGGTATACAGTATAAACAGCACACTTTGCTTTTGCTGTTTTTCACCATGAAGGCTAAGAATTTTTTTTCTTTAGTGCTCCATTTGTGCAGCAGAAAGTGAAAACAATAAAAAACCCAAAACTTTTACCACAGCACCTCTGATTTTACCACTGTAGTCCAAGGAGCTACTCTTCCCAAACACAAAAGCACAAAGAGAGAAGCGTCTTTGGCAACAGGCCTTCACCAATACTGATTTTTCTCTCTTCTGAAGGTCTGCCAAAGTTCAAGCCTGACCGTCTTGCAGAGCTGAGGCAAGAGGTTTCATTTTTTTTCTTTTAAAAACCGAACCTGACATTTTCGCAGCCAGGAAAAATCAGAAACTTATTTTAGCTGCCTCTTTATCTCTTCTCCAAGTTTCTTTGAAAAACGGTTGACATGCTTGGTGTTGAAAGGCTATGATGGTAGATTAATGCAATCAGCAGCACAACTAGTTGACTTAGGAGCAACACGTGTATTTTATTCCTGTTCATATATAAAACAGAGAAGAGAGCAATATATGGATTCATTAATCATGTTTTAATTCTATATTTTCAAGTCAGAAACAGTATTCTCAATAAGATCTCATTATCCAAAAGATATTTCAAAGGAACATCCTCAGTCATATTAAATCCATGGATACCTTCATTTCCTTCAAGAAATGTGTAAGCAAGAGGACTGTTACCCTCCCTCCCTCTTTCATCTTAAGTTGTTCTGGGATGTTGTTCCAAGCATTTTTCTCCTCAGGTCAACCCACATCTGCTTCTGGAGCTAAGATGGAAGATCAGGTGGAAGAAAGTTACTTGAAGCCATTGAACACATTAATGGAGAAAGCGAGTAGACTTTCTCTTCCTTATTTGTGAACTCTTAGGGTATTTTTTTAAAAAAAAACTTATATTTTTTAATTTAAGATTTTATTTTTAAAAAAGCATTTGTTGAAACAAGTGTCATATAGCATTAGTTATTTAAAATCAGAAAAGAAAGGTCTAGCAAAGCATAAAACTATCAAACAAAAATTATAGAAATTAAATTAAAAATGCAAACAACTACAAAATCTTATGTGACTTTGTGTAGCTTTCACCCTTGAGACTATTCTTTTATTCCCAATCAATTTATTTTATTATTACTTTGTGGATTAACATCTTTCCTAATCTGCTCCCATTCTTTCCAGAAATACACTGAATCGTTACTGGGAGTATAACCTTCTCTTTTTCTCCAATGTGTATATCAAGAATGGATTCCAATTATCTTTCAAGTCATTGTTGTAAGATACCCCTTTACTTGTTTTCAAATCACAAATTATTTAATCATTCATAGCCATGTTCTACATTTCTTTATATCAGTTGTCTGTTTTAAGTTGGCTACTAACTTGCCAATTCTTTGCCATAATTAACCTTACCACCATTACCACAATAGTTATGTTTCTTTCTATTTTCTTTAATTGTTTATTATTAAGCATATTCAACAGGGCTTCTTAGCAGACATATGTACTTTATTACCTAATGTATTCTTTATTTCCTGAAATATTCACATTCACTCTTTTTCCTCTGTTCATAGAGCCACTATATGTGTAAATAAGTCCCTTTTTCTTTCTTATATTCCCAGCATAAAGATGGAATCGATCCATTTATTAAATTCATTTTCACAGACATTAAATAAAATCTCCATGATACTTTATAACAATTCTCTTTGACCTTTACTGACAAGTTTTTCATAATCCCTTTTTCCACATAGAATGCCATTCATCCTTGTTACTAGCTCCTCTTGCCATATTTTCTTTAGGGATGTTGCTTTAGTGACTGTCTGAGTCAACATCTTGTATATCACACAAATGGTACCCTTTCTATTCTCATTAGCATCACTATTCTCTCTTTCTTCAATTAATACTTCAAATGTAGTCAACACTCTTCCTAATCTGTTATTGGCCTTCCATTTTTGTCAAGTTATCCAATTGTAATATATTAAACCAGGATAGCTTCTCTTCTCTTAAAACAACTCTTATCTGCTCTCTCTTATTCATCTTCTTTATATGATGCTTCTCCATCAATCGATTCTTTATGTCCTTCAAGTTATCAGGGAAATCCTTTAAACCCACCACCTGACTTAGTGGAGATACTGATGGGCTTATTATTATTATTTTATTATTTTTTCTTATTCCCTCCAGATTTCAAGCATATTGGTTGAAAGGGGATTTTTCATTTCTTTCATGCTAACTTTCTTATTTTTTTAAATAAAAACTAGAGTAATACCTCAGATAACGACTGCCCCTGATAATGAATTTTTTGAATAACGAATCACAATTTCCAAGTACAGGGCTGCCTCGGATAACAAATCACAATTTCTAGGTATAGGGCTGCCTCGGATCACGAATTTTCTCTATGGGCTGCCTCGGATAACGGATTTCCAGCATGCATTGGTAAAAAAGAGTTATCCCGGGCTGCATCACATATGTGCCTTTAAAGTGCACTTTATAAAGAGTTTTGAGCAAAAAGCCAGGTGTCTGTGTCTTTTTCCTAGGCTCTGGAATGGATTAATTGGTTTCCCAATCATTCCTACGGGAAACCGCATTTCAGATAATGAATTTTTTGGATAACAAATTGCCTTGGAGAACAAATTAAATTCATTATCCAAGGCACCACTGTATTTGCCATTTATGGCCCTGTAACAAGGTTATGCTCAAAATTCTACAAGGGAGGCTTCAGCAGTATGTGGACAGAGAACTTCCCGAAGTGCAAACTGGATTCGAGGGGGCAGAGGAACTAGAGATCAAATCGCCAAAATGTGCTGGATTATGGAGAAAGCCAGAGAGTTCCAGAAAAACATCTACTTCTGCTTCATTGACTATGCCAAAGCCTTTGACTGTGTGGACCACAACAAACTATGGCATATCCTTAAAGGAATGGGAGTGCCTGACCACCTTATCTGTCTCCTAAGAAATCTATATGTGGGACAAGCAGCAACTGTCAGAACTGAATATGGAACAACTGACTGGTTTAAAATTGGGAAAGGAGTAGGACAAGGCTATATACTGTCACCTTGCCTATTTAACTTATATGCAGAGTACATCATGAGAAAGGCAGGTCTGGATGAATCACAAGCCGGAATTAAGATTGCTGGAAGAAATATCAACAACCTCAGATACGCAGATGATACTACTCTGATAGCAGAAAGTCAGGAAGAATTAAAGAACCTGTTAATGGGGGTGAAAGAGGAGACTGAAAAAAATGGGCTGAAGCTCAACATAAAAAAAAAAACTAAGATCATGCCCCCCGGTCCCATCACCTCCTGGCAAATAGAAGGGGAAGAAATGGAGGCAATGACAGAGTTTATTTTCTTGGGCTCCTTGATCACTGCAGATGGCGACTGCAGCAACGAAATAAAAAGATGCCTGCTTCTGGGGAGGAAAGCAATGGCAAACCTAGATAGCATCCTAAAGAGCAGAGACATCACTTTACCAACTAAGGTCAGGATAGTCAAAGCTATGATTTTTCCAGTAGTGATGTATGGAAGTGAAAGCTGGACTATAAAGAAGGCTGATCGCCGCAGAATCAGTGCTTTTGAGCTGTGGTGCTGGAGGAGAGTCTTGAGAGTCCCCTAGACTGCAAGGAGATCAAACCTATCCATCCTGAAAGAAATCAACCCCGAATGTTCACTGGAAGGACAGATTTTGAAGCTGAGGCTCCAGTACTTTGGTCAACTCATGAGGAGAGAGGAGTCCTTGGAAAAGTCCCTGATGTTGGGAAAGATGGAAGGCAAAAGAAAAAAAGGACGGCAGAGAATGGGATGGTTGGAAGGTGTCATCGATGCAACCAAGATGGATTTGACCAAACTCTGGGAGGCAGTAGAAGACAGGAAGTTCTGGCAAGCTCTGGTCCATAGGTTCACAAAGAGTCGGACACGACTGAACGACTGAACAACAACAAAACAAGGGATTTCCATTCTAACCAAATAAGTGTGGAGCCAAAAACAATAAAAAATGTCACTTATTTATTTACTTACTCCACCTTTTTCTCTTGGTGGTAATAGGGAATGTAGAGAGAAGGAAAAAGGCATGCAAAGTTTCTGGTTCTGATTCAAAAGGAGTGGGCAGAGTACATGGGACTAGGGTCCACTCTTCCAGTTGGCCATCAGCTCAAGATCTCACAAAAGGGGCATAGCTGGTACATAAAGAAATATATATATACTGTACATACATCCCATCTAGCCAAAGGCCACTGACAAATGAATGTAAGTAAGAGAAGATATTGTCAAGGCCAATCTTAATATTAAGCCACAAATTTCCGCCACTGTCTACAAAAAATAATATTTTACTTTTAAAAATAATGTATTTTCAGTTCATTAAATAGCATGAATTGTCTTTTTAATATTGTGTTTTTATTAAGGTAAATTTACTCATTAAACGCAAAATGTATGAGAACTAGTGAAACGTCCACCTACCTCCCACTTGCTCAAAATGAAAGGAAAGACTCAAAGTCAACCAAACTGGCAACCACTAGGCAAGACACAAGTCTCCAGAAAAATTAGCCAGATATCTTCATATGAGTTTGCCCTGAGTAAGTTTCAACCAAGGGAGGGAATGATCATTTCTGCACTGGATTAACAGCAAAGCTTAGAAAACCAGGGTCTGAAATTCTCAGGATCCTTGAGCAGGCTTGGCCACAAGTAACTTTTAAAGTTCTGGTTATCAGATAGCCCAGTCCACACAGACCATAATTCCTGGCCCAGTGGGAGAGTCTAAGTGATACTGTAGCAAGGTAATTAAGTAACACAGTTTTATATTTTATTTTGGTGTCTTTGGGTGTAAGGGAAAATATTCTGGGAGAGCTCCTCTTTATAACTTGGACCTGTGAAACTGAGACTTCGCCAGACTTTCAGGACTTATAGAGGAAAGTCAGGAGAAGCAGCCTTCCAATTCCAGTGCCTCTAGGTGCCTTGACAGCCATTTTATATGATTTTAAAGCCAAAAATAACTTTATGAATTGATTCATTGGGGGGGGGGAGCATACGTTCCTTATCCGTGATTTGTTGACCTTGATAAATCAAAATGAATTGCCATTTTTTTCTGATCCTTGCCCATATCTTTTTCTATCACAAAGCTAATGTTTTACATAGGGCAAGTCTCCCCAGTGGAAGAGACTGAAAGCCACTTTAGGTGGAAGAATCTGGAGTAGAGTAGAAATCCCTAACTTTTCTTTCTCATCCCACTGACCTCTGTTTTTTTTTTTGGAAAATGGAGCAATGTTTGCCCTGCAGTCTATCATGTCTTCCCTATCCTGGCCTGGAGCTGTATCTCATACACCCTCCCATACCACCCACTCATATATAATTAAGGAGAGAAAGAGACAGAGAGAATTACATATCTACACCTATGTATTGCTAGGGGAAATGGACCCTCCATCACATTTTATGGTGATCCAACGCTCAGTCTGTGAGTCACTCCAGTGGACAAGTATGGGAGAGGGGGGGGGAGATGCAGATAAACAGAAAGGGCCCATCCAGACAATGTATGTCACTTGGATTAATTTGGGTTGGAGCTGTGGTTCTTTTCCCCTGACTGATCCAGAATTGCTCAGTCCAAGTTTCCAGTTTTTCCTTCAAAGCAAACCAGAGTTTCCACACCATAATACACCCCTCCATTGCAACTCTCTCCCTCCTCCTGTTCCTCACTCTGTATCCACCCCTTGCCTCTGTACCTCCCTTGCATGTTTTGGGAGAGAATCAGCATACTGCAAAAAGGAAAGGAAAGGAAAGGAAAGGAAAAGGAAAAATGTCCCACATCAATCCCTGTAAGCTGAAGTTGAAAAGTAAGCTGTGTATCTTACAAATCTTTGAAAATTCATTTCCACGCTTCCCCTCTCTGCCCCATCCCAACAAAAAATGCCAGGCATAAGCAGGTGAGAAGCAGCTATGCTGGAGAACACTCTCCCCCTTCAAACCTATTTATTTATGTATTTATTTATGTATTTATGTACTTATGTATTTATGCATTTATGTATTTATTTATTTATTTATTCAACTTATATGCCACCCACTACCCAAGGTTGCTCAATGTTCTGCCTTGCTCAATGTTCTGGAGAACCCTCCCAAGGTTGACATCATAGGTAACATCAAGGGTAGTTTTCATATATGCCCCCTCAGGAACAAGACTTCTCCAAGAGTTATCAGGGACTGATTTAGAGAGTTATTCAGAGCTATCTGCTCCAGAATCACCCAGACTGTCAAGAAGGAAGGGAGGGAGGGAGGGAGGGAGGGGGGAGGCAGGCAGACAGGCAGGTAGGCAGGCAGGAAAGAAAGAAAGAAAGAAAGAAAGAAAGAAAGAAAGAAAGAAAGAA
>JAHTLZ010000330.1:47617069-47630633 GCA_023846285.1 Phrynocephalus versicolor
AAAGCCACATCAAATATATATACAGTATATATATATATATATACTGTGTAATTTACCAGTAGGTTTATCTTGTGCCCTGAATCACCTGTATCTACTTTACCTGTAACAAAACTACGAATGTACTCCTAAAGCCACATCAAAGTACTCTTTAGTGCTCTTGTCTTCCTTTAGCAGCCATCAGATGAACATAAGGAAAATGTTGGCAAAAAGTCCTACGCTTTATTTAGACCTTCAGAATATGTAACATCTGTTCCTGCTGATGGAAAATATCCTTTTGGTCACAGAGGGATCACAGTCACATGTTACCCGGGAAAAGCCTGCGTGAATCAACATTCAGATAGACTCATCACTCTGCACCTAATAGATATAGCCTGAAATGAAGCCAAAGCATTCCTGTCCAAAGTGGGAGGTAGTAACGTGCTCTCGAGCGGATGACAGAAAAAAGACAGCTCCAAGAAGAAAAGCACAAGCAAAGCCTCTGTAGAGTCAAGGATTTCACTTTACGGTCTCCATCCCGATATTCAAATGTTGGTGTATGGTTGGTTGGGATGCTATCATTGCATTCGTTATGTCTTATGACTTTCCAAAAGATGAGTGAACCAGAAGGCTCATGAAAGAAATGAATGCAAAAGATTTAGTCATGTATTATTTGATTCAAAGTAGAGCTGGATTTATTTATCATCATTGCCTGAGCTTTTAATCTGAAGCCTCAGTAGCTTCTATAAAAAGAGCAGAAAGGAAGTTTTCTCTGGGGATTCAGGGTTGTTTGTTTTTATTCTTTCTAAAAGTGTCAGAATTGGCCAAAAATGAAAGGGCAATGGATGTTGGGTGGGTGGTGGCAGGGCTACAACAAATTTTATTGAGGTCTGTGACTGAGAAATCTTAATAACGGGATCCAGATTTGAAGAAGTAGAGCTCAAATAATATCTTAATTGGTATTGACAAAATAGATTATTTTCTACATGCCAATGGTTTTTTCTTTGCTAAAGACATTTATTTTAGCCACATCAAAATTGTTTCCGTTTGCTTTCTTCCCTGTTCCTAACACATATTTTACTGACAAACTATACAGGTTTATTCAATCAGGCTTAGATAGGTATGGCCAAAGATGCCATATAGAACCTAACTAGCAGCTGAAAGAATAGATCTGCGTGAGTTCTCTCCAATGCGTGCCTGTTTTGGAACATTCCAACTAGCCCTTGAAGACTGAGAACAGGATAGGGCAGGGTGATGCATGTTTAAGGTCTTCTCTTCGCACTGGAGATAAAAGATAAAAAGAGCTTTGAACAGTCAGGGCCCTTGCTGTCAGAAGGGAAAGGTAACTTGCAGCCCTTCAGACCTGCCTGGACCCTGTTCCTGACCAACCTTAACCCAATCCAGCCAATGATGAGGGAGGATGAAACTATCTAGAGAACCATAAGTTCCCCAAACCTGGTCTAAAGAATGTGGTGAGCATGAGTTCACAAACACATGAAGCATCATCCCATGGACTCACCATTCTGAAAAGGAAGCAGTGCACCCAGGCCTGGCTTTATTACAAGTCAGTGGACACCTTCCTCAGGTGGTAGATACTAGGAAGAAGTATTAAAAGCCCACCAGGCATTCCTCCTAAGGTATTTGTCTATTCTCTGTATTGGGTGACTGCGGAGAAATGGAATCTTAGATATTAGTTGGATCAATTAAGATATTAGTTGGATCAATGCTGTTTAACATCTACGTAAGGCCGCTGGCTGGGGTCATTAGGAGATTTGGAGTCTGCTGTCATCAGTACGCTGATGACACGCAGCTCTCTCTCTCCTTTTCCACCTCTGCAGTGGAAGCTGTGAGGATCCTTGATGCCGTGCTGGCTTGGACCGGGGCAAACAGGCTTAAGCTCAACCCCGAGAAGATGGAGGTCATGTTCTTTGGGAGCTCACCATCTGGGTACGGTGGCCCTCTTCCCTGTCTGGGGGGGGGGTTTCCCTCCAGCCAGTGGAGAGGGCACGGAATCTGGGCGTGGTCCTGGATCCGGCGCTGTCCATAGAGTTCCAGGTGGCGTCGGTGACCAGGGCTGCCTATTACCATCTTCGCCAGATTGCCCAGATCCGCCCGTACCTGGACGCTGACTCTCTGAGAACAGTGGTCCAAGCACTGGTGATCTCGAGGCTGGACTACTGCAACGCCCTCTACATGGGGTTGCCCATGAATCTTCTCCGGCGTCTGCAGCGGGTTCAGAATGCGGTGGCCAGGCTGGTGGTTGGTGGGCGTCGTTACGACCACATCACCCCAGTCTTGGCCCGCCTGCACTGGTTGCCCGTTGCAGCCCGGATTAGATTCAAGGTCTTGGTTTTAGTTTATAAAACCCTCCATGGCTTGGGACCAGACTACCTGACAGAGCGTATCGTCCAGCGATCCACCTCGGCCCGTCCTGTTCGGCAGTTGCGAGCGCACTCGCTACGGGTTGCCACTCCACGAGAGGCCCGGAAGACGGTCACCCGGAACCGGGCTTTCTCTGTGGCAGCTCCTTCCTTATGGAACTCCATCCCCAGCGAAGTGCGCTCTGCAGAGTCCCTGCAGGCCTTTCGAAAAGCCTTAAAAACTTTTTTATTCCGAGAGGCCTTTGGCGAGCTTTAATTTTTTTTGTTCTTTACCCCGCCATCGTTACTGATTTTTAATCATTGACCATTGGTGTCATTGTTTAGAACTCTCGCCTCGCCGGCGATCAGGGATGCCTTAGAATTTTTAGAATTTTACGTGTTATTTGTGTCTTTTATATTGCTGTTGTCATATTTGTATTATATTATTTTGGTTGCTTGTTAGCCGCTTAGAGTTCTGTAAGGAAGATAAGCGGGATATAAATATAACAATAAATAAAATAAAATAAATAACATTGTTCCTTTGAAGCAAAATGCCTGGGAGGTGCAATTTATCCCTGCACCTAGCATCTGTATTTTCAAATAGCATCCTGATTTTCAAAGAAGATCCCAGCCAGAATAGTTTACATATGCTCAGGGCATATCTGAGAGACCTACCTTTTGGTACCCTCAATACTTAGCTCCCTGTTGTATTCAATAGGTGCTTTCAAGCCATTCACATAATGGGCATTCCATTTAAGGATTAGAGTTGGGTATTCCCTTTGAATTCACCTAGAAGCTCGAAAGTATGAGCTGAAAAGGGAAAATCCTGATGCCTTGCTTAGGTAGATTGGTAGGATATTTCTTTAAATTAGAGTAACTTGCCTAATTTGTGGTCTTAACTTTCATATTTTGTTGTCTGTATCCACATTTTTCTAACCTTGAAATATTTTTTTTCAATTGGTGGCTACCTGTTTGCTTCTTTATATGTTTTTGTGGAGGTTAGCCTTTCGGGTATTGATGGATTACCATACTCCCCTCACTACAAAGTAGCAAAAGGCACAACCTCACTCTAGCACAGGCCCCCAGTCGTCTCACTGACCATTGACCTGTACCAAATTAGACTCTGGTATCACTGCCACCAGTCAGGGTATCCCAGTTCAATCACTGAGTCCCAGACAAGATGTAACGTGGAAAATAAATAAATGTAGGTTTATTGAATACAATAAGATGTTGAATACAGTTCACTTGTGTTCTGTTGCTTAAAGTTTCTCAAAGAAGTTCACTCAAATACTGATCTGATTCCCTCACTCAAACTTGACAGTTCCCTAACTGTCCTTTCTCTTCTTCAGTGCCTGTCAGTGCTCTTATCTTAGCCCTATCTAACTCTAACTACCTCAGGTGGAGCTATTGAAGCCCTAAGGCTCCGCCTCCACATTCCATATTTGGTCATAAACATTAACTCATTATTTCCCCTTCTGGATAGTCACATACACAGTAAAAGGATGAATGCTACAGTTTTCTTCAAAAAACAAAACTTTATAAAACTTGAAAGTTGAGTCTACAGGCTAACACGAAGAGGGGGATATCTCTAATTTCAGTCTCTCTGTCATACTGCTGAAGGGTATGTCATTTGGTGAAGTGACCCCAGTCCCTTAACCCCAAATCTGGGTTGGGAATAACAACTGAAACAAATAATCTGCCCAGGATGTCCTGCCATTTTGATTCTGGACCTTCACTCTGAGAAGGGTGAGAAATGGAGATACATCAAACAGGTAAAGATGATTGTGCTTGCTGCTTTCCTGCACAGAGAAAGACCACCGGCCATCAACTAATGTTTGAGTAAAGTTTACCTGCCAGTCCATTTCTAGATGTAGGAAGGAAATGACACTAAAGCAACTTGTAGTCTCATATAAAGAAACATCATTGGGAAACATAAGCAGTTTTTAGCTCATTGCCTTTCATAGCGGATCAAGTCAATCTCAAAAGTGAAAGATGATTTTTGTTTGAGTAACATCCTAGTTTCACACCCCAGATGATAGCTGACAGGATCTCACTGCAAAAGTCTATAAACAACCTTTTGGTTTAAAACTCTAATATGCTGATGTGGATCCGTTAAAAATATGTTTGTTTTGATGTATCATTGTTCTGAAAAGCCTGGTTTGCTGAAGATTATCTTGTAGCATTAAGAGAAGTGCCAGGGTTTTCTCTTTTTCTTTATTCACTCCCTTTTTTCAATTTAAATAAATTCTTCCAGTATTTTCATTTTTTCACAGGGATGTGCATTTGAATATGTAATAATATGCTTTCTATGGTAACAATAGCACATTCCAGTTGTTGAAAGAACTCTGCATACAGTATTTTAGAAATCTTGAAATGTATTGGATAATTCAGGGAGAACTTGGTGAGATTAGGCTGTTCCACTGAAATAGTTCAATTATATGGCTAAAGAACATATGTGGTTCTTTAATGAATTAAAGAACCACATGAATTACAGGTATGCAGCCTTGGAAGAGTACAATGCATTAGTCTCACCTTTGTACAAGCAGAGGACATTTTCACAAGCAAGGTTTCAAGGGGACCATTTGCAGTTTCCTCTGCAAAGGAGGGCTTGTAGGAAAAGAGGCATAAAGACAATTTAAAGCTTTGTATTTTTAAGATGGATTTTGACTGCTGCTGCATCCCTGAGGAGCTGGACAAAAATTCCTGAAGCCGAAATTAACAAGACATTTGACTGAGAATGAAGAGAGATGTCATCCAAAAATCTCAGGTGGTAAGATTGGGGACTTTCATCCTGTTTATGGATAGAAAGTCCCTCCCTCTCTCCCCCCCCCTCTCTCTCTCTCACACACACACACACACACACACTACACTGCTTCATTTCCCTAAGGAATCATTGCCATGGCTCAACCCCACACTCAGCTTTTTCCAGATCTTTTCCCACAGGCCCTCAGCAAGGTGCTGATCAGTGAATGCTGAGAAAGGATATGATAAAAGTCCAAATGTGAGCATGTGCTAATGAGATGGAACTAATAAAACCGGATTGTTTAAAGTAGACAGAATGGATCTGGAAACCAGCTATCAGAGACAGGTTTGACAGAGAGCCATAAAAAAGGAATACCACGTTGAGCTTTAGCTGGCATTCATGGAGCAGCCAGGCTTAATGATCTATGAATAACAAAGAAAAATTGTCTTCCTGACAGAAGTGAGTTAGTGTTACCATTAAAGATGATAGAACAATCAGGAAGGGAGAAGTGGCACAGCTCTCAAATATGGAATTCTCATCCATCCTGCTGGCCATGATCCTCTCACATAAATTAGATGAATACAAATTAACTATAATCCTAATATTGACCTTTCCAAGGTTCAGGGTTGACCCTATCACCATCATGGAAAAACATGGAAGTAGGTAAGTATTTCTTCTAATTTTTAAGATTATGTTTCTAAGAGAGAAGAGGGAAATGTTGACAATGAATGGGTAAACATAGGCTGATAGAGCTAGGCTTTCTGGAGTCTTTATTGGTACAGTATATTAATTCTATCCATCTGCAAGTCTACTATATTCTTATTTAACACACATACACAGTTTGGAAGAACTTTGGCATTGCTTTTGGCACTCAGGTCCATTAAAATGTCACCTATAAACAAGTCCTTTTGCCTTTATCAACTTCCTATTGCTTTTCTAGATGTTCCTTTCTTGCCAACTTCCTTTGCGTATAATCATGTCATGCTTCCAAATTTTGCTGCTGTATAACTTTATAGAAAAATGAGCCTCATTGAGTTTGGTGGTCGTACTTCCACGTGTAAATGATATTCCAGTTGGAGGACCCACTGGTGGATTTGACATCAAAGACACTTCTCCTTGCATATACTAGGCCTGGCTCAATTGTTAGAACAGGTGTACCAGCTTGGAAGTCCTGAAAGAACAACAAATGGTCAGTCATTTGATTTATTTTGCAGGGCTTTTTTTTATTAATAGAAAGGCTTGTAATGGCAATTATGATGATAACATACAAAGCCCTAAGTGGCTTAGGACCTGGGTACCTGTCAGAGCATCTCCTTCCATTGAGAACAGCCTTTTTGGTGGTAGCTCCTCACCTTTGGAACTCTCTACCACCCAAAATACGGTATGCCTGCTCCCCCTACTGCGAACATTTAAATAAATGTTAAAAGCTTGTCTATTCAAGCAGGCTTACCTTGAGTCAGGAAAACAACTCCAAGTGGTTAACCTCATGTCCTAATCTTTTCCATCACTGGCTCTTTTATCAATTGTTTATTTTTTATTGTTTTATTGTTTTCTGTTTGTATTTATTTTACTGTTTCTGTTGTGAACTGCCCAGGGTGGGCCTCATAGATGGTTGGTATATAAATCTAATAAATAAAAAAATAAAAAAATGTAAGATTTTGTTAGACATAGGGAAAGTTACTTTTTTATCCTGTAAGGACTAATATGGATAATTTTTGCATGTTCCACAATGGCCCGGTATGATTTAATTGGCTTTTATTTTATTTTTTGTTTTGTGCTGTGAAGCTGAAACCAACCTACATTGACCCTTACAGGGCTTTCAAGGGAAACGAGACATTTAATGATCCACCCACCCAGTGAATTAATGAGGTTGCATGGGGGTTCAAGCCCAGGTCTTCCGAATCCATCACAAAATCTACTACATGACATGGAATTGCCATTAATTGGCTTATGGTATTATTTATCTTTCCTTTGGATGTGGGGAAGGTGGGTTCTGTCTGTAGCTTTGCCTCGGGCAGCTAAATTTCTTGTGCTAGCTACACCTCCATACTTGTTCTTTTCCTTAGGGACAGGGAGTATTTCCCCTCCCTCTGCTTGGCCCATGCTTAACTGAAATTAAATTTCATGGAACTCCATGGGACATGTTCAGATTTAGGCATGTGTCAGAGGGATGCTCATCTTTGGTGTAGGTTGTTATCAATGAAAAATGAAGATAAGGCATGATTTTCTGAGTTCTCCTAATTACAGAGAATGGGTGAAATATATAACTATTCCCAATTGCAACATCTGCACATTTTATGAACATTTAAACACCATCCTCATGCTTCATATCCTGTTGCATCATTAATAGGAATGTATGTTCTGGATCCAAGAATTACAAAACTATATAACACTTCCCTTTGGCTGCTAATACTAGCCACTTAAGGTTAACAATATAGTTACCTTGCACCACTTCGAATAAAAATGATATGTAAGATCAGAATGCTTTTCTACGGATATATAAAAAAAGACATGGAGTGGAGCTGACTTGTTGTCGAGATAGTTCAAAAAGTTTCTTTCTTTTTTTAAAGTGAAGTGGAGATCTTCATAAAAAGCCCAGCTTTTAAAAGTTTTATTGTTAAATCAGCCATTGTTTTTGGCCAATAAAATGGAAAATGTGTGCTTTTATAGGTTTATAAAAAGCCAAACTAAAGTTGCATGAAAAATAACTTTCACCGATTGAGTACAGGTGGAGACTTGTTTAAACTCTGAAGACATAAAGGCTTAGGATGTATGACTGAAAAAGGTAACATGGCACAATAAAAGTCTTCCTTTCTGCGGTCATCCATCCACCGGGTATTCCATGTCAAATAAATGCTGCAACAATTTACAGTAAAAGTACACAGTGGAAGTGCCAACGTTAACACTTCTTAGGACTGGAGGGTGTCCAGGTTTTTCACGCCAATATTTAAAGCGGACTGAAATGTCTTTTCCATTGGAAGTGTCAGCTGTAACATGCTTTGCTATATTTGGCAACCTGCGTATGCGAAGCACAAAGTCCAGCAATGTGTGATGTTCATTTTTATTTTAACCAAGATAAATTGCGGTTCATTTGTTTAAGTGCACATGGCAGTTTTAGTGTTCCTACTATAAATTTGGGCTAACTTCTATTGACACACTGTATTAAACTTAAGAAAAACAAATTACACTTCAGCCATTTTAATTGACTAAAAGTGTCAAAAACACAATAAGTATAACATTAGAGGTCAGGGCCTTGGACTACACTATAATGGGTGTTGTGGCAAGTGTCCAGGTCCTCCCTCCCTTCTCTGTCCTCTTTTGGTACATTTCACTTTTCACAAACATTCAGCACAAGGCGGGTATTTAACATTCTTGGTTTGATAACAAAATTCTCCTGCAGCCTGTAATCAGGCAATTTGATGTTTTCTTTTTTCTTTTAAAGTGCTAGTTTTGAGTATTATGGATGGCCACCTGTAAACAAATGGCACAAATAGACAAACTGGCATGCAGAGGAATGAAATAATGATTCATGCTACACGATGCAATTGAAAACAGAGACTGTGTTTAGAAAACATCTTTTCCTTTGCTTAATAGATGAGCAGCTATGTGGTTCAGAGCCAGAAAAATCTTGGCAGCACTTCATTCCTAGGGGACCTTGACTGGATTCTGTCAGTTTTGACTCGTGTATTTTATATTAAGTGCCCGACATATGTATCTTCCAGAATTTTTAACCTGATATTCCTAGGCTAAATTACACATAGATGTAAACACTTCATTCATTAACCCAATTATTACACTTATTTTGCTCCACCTTTCTCTAAAGATAATACTAACAGGAGGTAACAATAAAGAAATGTCTTTTAAAAACATGATGAATTAAAGTCCAACGTCAATGTTTTCACAGACAAGAGGTGGGAAACTTTTGTCCTTTCCAGATGTTTTGGCTTGTAGCCTTCATGAGTTCTACCCAACTTAGCCGGTGCTAAAGGTCTTTAGGAGCCGTAGCTGACATAATCTGGATGGTAAAAGGTTCCATACTCCATAACCTGTCTATATTATAATGAAAGTTTAGCATCAATTGGAAGATGAAATCAGAATTACATGGCTCTAGTCTCAGCCATCTTTTTAAATATTTTACTTTAAAAGAATTCATGTGCATTGTCTTTGCATTCCTGACTAGACTTTTGCTCTGAATGGCAGCACTATCCTCACATCATCATGACGTCTGAGGCTGAACATCACTGGATACACCTACTGCATAGCTGTGGACGTTCACTGGGGGTGAAAAATGATAAAATGGCTTCTTACACATCTCATATACCATAAAAACTTTAATGCCCCTCCCCGCCTCCATAGCATTGAAGCAAACCTGATGCCACATAGCATATAAAGGTTTCACTGACAGGCAATGTTGTATAAGTCTGCTCAGGAGTAGTTTCCTTACAATTCAGGAGACTTATTTCAGTGTAAGTATGCATAGGTTTTTTAGTTCTATTATTTATTAATCTAGCACATACATAATAATTACATCCAATATTTTTCTCTAAGAAACTCAAGGAGATCTACAGCACCACCTTCACATCTTTAACCTCACGAAACACCAGGTGAGACAGATTGAATTGGCAGATAATCATTGCCTCAAAATCTGTACAAGCGGGATTTTCACCACTCCATAGCCCTGGCTCATTCACATGATTTTATATGGGCACCAAACAACATTGTCCTCTGTGCTTAACGTGTTTCTTCTGCCACCATTTCATCTTTTTCCTTGTCATAGATGAATTAAGGGCGAAATGATGGAGGAATTGCGCAGAGCTGAGGGACTGCTGGTGTGTGGAGCCATATGAAAATGCTCCCAGTCTGTTTAAGAACTGAATGAAAATTTGAACTTAGGTCTGCCTTGTCCCACTCCAGCACTCTAACCACTGCATGATGCTGCCTGTAAGTTTCAGCCTCTTCCTTCCTTTTTCTTCACAGAAACCAAATCTTTATATTCTGTTGCAAATTCTCAAGTCTCTGCTTTTCTGTTCTTATGAATAATACTTCCAGTCTTTTCCTGGAAAAGATTGCATGATCTCTGATCTGCTTTGAAGTTATGTTTCTTGCCATTTGCTTTGACCCAGGCAGGATTTCACCTTGTGCTTTTAAAGGGTTATGGAGCTTTGTGGAGGTGTGATAAGATCTGAAGCTGATGTGTGTGTGTGTGTGTGTGTGTGTGTGTGTGTGTGTGTGTGTGTGTGTGTGTGTGTTGGGGGGTGGAGAGAAGGATGCTTGGTTCCCTTGAGGTGTATGGTTAAAAGGGCACGATGACATAGCTTGCCTTCCTGACAGAGCAGTAAGAAGAACTCTGTCTGGCAGACCTTGAGGTTTTAATGGGGAAATGTAGTGCACCAATTAGAAGGTTTCACATGATGGCATTTAAAATCCATTCAGCTCCACCGAGGAAAAAGTTGGCTGTAACTGATAAGATTCCTTTGGAGGAAGTCTTTTCATGTATCATACATGAAATGTCCTATTATCGCTGCATGAGAGTGCACTGCAGTGTTCTTCATGTGCTGGCTGAGCAAATCAACATTTTACAAGGCAACTCTAACATTCTTGGGGGGCAGCGCAAGGGAAAAAAAAGTAACTTTGAACTTTGACTTCAGAACAGTAGCAGACAGTCTGCTCTTGCTCTGTGCCAGGTTTAGGTGTGTTTGAGCAAAGCGTTTTTGAGGTATGATTTTAAGAAAGCAAAACAATTTTATTGCCTCCCGCCTCTGGGCAGAAACAAGTGACCTTTCACTCTTATCAAAAACAGCCACAACAGTTGCTTTGTGCTTGGGTGTGGAGTGGCTAAATGATGAAAAAAAAAGGAGTAAGTTCCTGGAATTTTCCTTTGTGTGGTGACACTTCATGAATGGTAGTGATCAGAAGAGGCTATGGGCGCTTTTACACGACCCCAAAGATCCGCTGGTCCCTTAAATTCGGACCAGAGATCTTAGGGGCTTGTCGCTCTTCCTGTGTCCCCACCCTGGCTGCTGGCTGCGTGAGGGGAGGGAGAAAAAAAAGGAAGAAAAGATTGTGGCTCACCTCCTGTTCTGCCTCCATTCTTGCCGTGGCAACATTCCTGTCTCCGTAAAGTAGCTCTTAAAGGGGCGGAAGCCAAAACAACAACAAACAGAAGCGAGGAGAGCCCCGCACTCCCTATCCTTACACCGCATCAAGCAATTTTCACCCCGGAAGAGCAGGTACAAGAAAAGTGTGCTGGGACATGCTTATGGGGGCATGGTCGCACTTAATTTTCTGTAAGCTCCGGAGCTGGTGGGGAAACAATTGTAAGCTCCGGAGCTTGCAGCCATTTGCTGCGGAGTTTAGGGGTCGTGTATAAACGCCCTATCTTGCAGTCAAGCCATTCTCTCAACCTGCTTTTGACCATATAGTATGAAAGAAATACAGGCTGAATCAGTTTTGTGTAAGTCACATAACAAACCTTAGAAGGTGGTGTGTGTGACTGCAGTAATATGACCAGGCCCTCACTCTCACAATTTCTGAAGCTCAAGATGCAAGCTGTATTTCCACGCTCATCTTCAAACTGTCTGTAGTTCCAGATAAAAGAGTCCATATAGCAGCATAACTAAACAATCAAATCCCTTTAGAATAGGAATGTAGGAATGAGTCAGAAATGGAGTCAATGATGATGAAGAAAAAGATGGTGGTCGTACCAGTAAGACAAGAATCCAGATGTATGTTTCCCCTGTACCTTAGGAAGACCTGGCACAAGTTCAGCAAAGGAAATACACTGCGTTCTAAAGCCTTTATATCTGTGGCAGGCCAAGACAAATTGCTTCCCTTAAATCTGGACTCCAATATCAATGTTGGTTTTGAAAAGCTCGAGAAATTGCAGATGAATTTATAAGCTGTTGTAGAATATGGAAAGAATCTCCTGGGAAATGAGCAGAAACCCTGACTATTTTTTTTAATTATTAACAGTCTGTTTTCACCATTGACTCCGTGGTCCAAAGTTATCTTCGTTAAACTCAGCTGAGAGGTATAAACCTCAAAGTATATTAAGAAAGCAGCAAGGGGCCAGTTTTCACAGCCAGTCTGAGTTTGTTAGTTCCTCGTTTTCATAGCTATGATCCCATCGTTGTGATGATCTGAGTTGGACGATTAAGTAGCTGAGCAAATACAAATTGCATTAGGAACCTCAAAGAATATTAGCCATTTGTTATATAGTCACTCCTTTACCGTCTTGTCTGGATTTGCTAATTAATATTACACAATTCCTGCCAAATCACCTGGTGTAATAGTGGGAAAGATCTGGAAGTTGAGTCATGGCTACTGGACTTCTTTTTTGAGAGATAGAAACATTTCGCTGTTCATCCAAACAGCTGAGAATCTTCACAGACATAGTGGGAAAGATGAATGACAAACTGAAATATTGCATTAAGCAGCAATATTTTTAGTATTCATGTGCTAATACAGGTTTTTTTTTGAACTCATGCGAGTCCCCTTCCGGTGAGAGATGATATGAAAACCATTTTAAGAAGATTTCACATATACAGTAAATTAGATTTACAAGATGTGTCATGGGAGCTCTTTCTGCAGCCTTCCCCTTCATCAGCCTAGCATCTAGTGTGGTACTGTTGCCTGAATACCTACAAAGCCCAACGGTAGCTATCAAGATCTAGAAACACTGAGTACTGTAGCTTAAAAACAGCACACATCCTAATGTTTGGCTATCATCTGGGTCTTGAGAGGTGGAAAAACCCTTCCTCCTCCTCTGGTTGCTGTTTCTTCTACTGTTTTTCTTTTTCATTATTTCCCTACTACTTAATTTTGATTTATTGTCATGGTTTTCATGGTTGTTGCCATAAGCATTTTTGCATTTTTAATGTTATGCTTTAGAAACATGTAGCAATACTTTCAGAAACCATTGCAAATATTTAGGCCTTGATATCTACTTAGCTACTTACATAAATGAGGAGGATGTTAAAAAGAAGCAATCAGGATGCCTCCTATGCCAAAGGACAGGAAATCATGTATTTTAAACTACAGTCCTTATCTGTGCTTCTTATACACAGCTATCTTTTTTGAAACATGGCTTTCATTCTGCTGGGTGGACCTGTCCACTAGTATAGTCTTTCACCCCTCAAAGCATAAACACATGATATAACTTCATAGAGAAGATTAGCACCTATGCTTTCAGCATGTAAAGCTGTTACTTACACCTTTCAGTCTGTACTTATACACACAACAAGCATATCATTTCATTTCCTTGCAAGGCTTATGGACATTGGTTAGGAAGCTTGAGTTGACCACATTTACTATGATGTGATACAAGCTTTGTTATGTGACATGCTAAGTAAAACTAAAGTCATCCCAACAGATTAGACCATTCTCTGTGGCATTTTCTTCTTCTTCTTCAAAATCAAGAAGAAGAAGAAGAAGAAGAAGAAGAAGAAGAAGAAGAAGAAGAAGAAGAAGAAGAAGAAGAAGAAGA
>JAHTLZ010000330.1:47637782-47653301 GCA_023846285.1 Phrynocephalus versicolor
TATAAAGGAAAATTTGCTTAACATAATTTCATTTGGAACGAATTAATTACTTTATACAAGGTACCACTGTACTATGAAAAGTGGTCAACTTGGAACCTGAAAACAACCATAGTTTCCCATAATTTTCTACATAATTTTAATTTACTATTTATTTAAAATATTTCTATCCCACTTTTTCCACAGAAGCCGTTCCATGTTTCTCTGAGTTTTGTGCTTCCCTAAAGCACATCTTTGTTGCTGCCTATGAATTATGTATTGTTAGGAACGCATAATATTGTTGAACAATTTTATTCGGATTATACAAGTCAAACAATAGTTTATAACCATGAGCCATCTACAAATGCATCGCCATTTAAAGAAATAGACTGAAACACAAATATTGCAAAGCTACTTCCAATAAAGAAGCAGTTTGCTTAGTTTATTGAGAAACATTTAAAGACAGAGGAAATGAATTAGTATGAGGTAAAGTTGGGATATTAAAGAGAAACCTACATGACAACAGCCAAATGCCCTGAAGCAATGTGGTTTAATAAAACAAATAGAAAAAGCAACAGGATGCTTTTTCTTTTATGGTATTATTCCAAAAGGGCAATAAAAGAAACCAAGCACAACATAAACAAACTCAAGTCCTGAGCTTGCATTGTTTGATTTTTAATCAACCCTACTCACATCTTGTTGTTAACTGCAAAGATATTGAGCAACAGTTAACAATAAGCAAGAGGCCCATCATATATATATATGCTGCCATATACATCTCATTGAACCTTGGAGGAAGTAATCAGTGTAAAATTAAAACAGTTTTACAGAGGCAAGTAGCATGATATTTGACCTCATTCTTGTTATTCTCTATAGGCTTCAGTGCTAATATGCCTGGAGTTTGGATAAATAGTCTGATTACTCTGCCCCAGAAGTGGGCATGAACATGAGATTTTAAGCAAAGATGCATCTCTGCCTTGAATGGACAAAACAGGAGGTGAAGCTGGGAAATGCATAGAAACAGGGCCAAGTCATTCTGGTTATATCCCTATCAGGCTTCAGAAGAAATTCAAGGCCTCCCAGTCTTCATTTGGCAGCCTCCCAATGCCTTGTTCCCCTCCAAGGTAAAAGTGATACTGTATACTGTAATATATTTTCCATTTACAAAAACATGTCCAGATTCATTTCACAGAGACATCAGCTGTCCTATGGCTTGATAAAGACTCATTATTCAGGGATGTAATGATGGGCATTTGTTAAAGAATGATAGCATGGCTGGACTTGGTAACGATCATGTTTTGCTTTGGAGAGTTTGAAGTGAGCTCTGAAATGTGTCTCGGTGCTGTTTCGAATAGTATAAAAATATGTGGTAGATTCAGACCTAAACACTGCCGGAGGAAGAAACACAAGTTCTCAGAAGTACTTGGACTCTTTCTCACTATAACAGAATTAAACAGGATGTCTACTAGATTGCCACACCATGATTTACAGATCGTGTGACATTGATCAAATTTCCTGAGCTGGTGTAGTGGCTTAGAACGGTTTCCTCAGAGAACTGAATCCTTTTCAGCCCAAGGAAAGCTTTGTGAGGGAAAAGAAAGTTGTCAAATTGATTCGGATTAAAATCACACCCAGAGCAAAAGGGGAAGGTTTATAGCTATTCTCTCATACTAGCCTAGCCTGCTCAGACTTTGAGATCATTTGAGTGGCCCTTCTCTTGGTCCCACTGCTCTCAAGGGCACATGGAGTAAGGTGGACTGTTCACAGCCATGGAACCCTGATTTAAAGAAGGTTGATGTAGTCCCCTCCATGTTGTTCCTCAGTGTCATGGACATACGTGACTTTTGACAGGTTGACTCCCATGAAGGAGTTTTTAATGAAGGTAGGTGTGTTCTGTTTTGATTCTGTCCAGTTTTTGTTTAATTGGTTCATTTTAACAGCTTTTCTACTTTGCTACCATTCTTCCTCCTTCACTCTGTTTGGTAACTGGGCTGCTTTTATTTCACCTGTTTGACTATGAACTGTTTGGACTTCCATTTGTTGGGAGAATGGTTTGATATAAGTCAAATTACACTGCTTCAGGGTAGCCATTCTCTGTAGGGCCACATGGACCCTGGTGTGTGTGTGTGTGTCCCTGGCACATTTAAATTGGGCTATAGACTGAAAACATTTCTTTCACATACCACCTGATAAATTGTGTCATGCAATTTGTACAACTCTGATTCGGCTCTATTTCTTTTGCACTGTCTTGGTGGCTGTGTGTGTGGGGGAGTTGAGAATGGCTTCTCTAAGGAAAAGCAGGGTCAATGTGGACAAGTTATTGTTGTTGGCAAAATAATTTGCCTTGCCCATATTCTATACTGCGATTATGATCTGTCTTTTTAAATTGACTTCCTATTCTGTTTTAACTGAAGGCTGGACCTCAATAGTACATTGCCACTACAGTAGAGCGCATCGGCTGAATCAGTGGAACTTACACACATGTTGACTTATCAGTTCTACACTAATTTAATGGGTCTACTCTAGTTGTGATTTACCTTTGGATTTCAGCCTTTGCCTTTGGCTGCTTCATCACATTGTTCTTTTTAATGGTGAAGGGAGGAGGAAAGATGAGAGTTGAAAAAACAAAAGGCATGTCTCCTAGGACATGCTTGCAAAGTATGAAAAATCAATGGACAAAACATGGGCACACATCTAATGCCTCTTTGCGTAAGAGGCTTATACTCCCTGGCTTCATATCTATTTATCCTCTTCCCCCATCATTCTGTTTGTTTTCTTCCCATCAGTGGCACACAGCCTCAGTCCACCTTCTTAGTGTTCCCTTTCGAAGCCCTCATTAAGCTTTGAAAATGGTGGATAGCTAATAAACGGCACATTGTGAACACTTCATTCACTCCTCCCCTCCGTGTAGAAATCTCACTTAGAATGAGAGACACAACCAATGTTCCCTGTTATTTATTTATCACAAGGGAGAAATGGATATACCTGGCAACACAGGTGAAGCAAAAATAAATAAATAATTGTACTGACCAACAACATTGAGAAAATTCTGTGGATATTTTTAATATATGAGTTATTTTAGTAAGGTCAGGACGATGTGGAGTTCTAGGTCTTCATAAGTTATCCTAAAGATACACATATCATAAATATGCTGGAAAATATTACTGGAGATACAGGACTGAAGTAAGCAAAAACAGCTAAAGGGGCATTTTAATGAGTGGAACATGTGTTGGTTTGTCTTTTTATGTTTTGAAATGGAAATCTAAAATTGATGCTAGTTTATTTTAGGGTTACCAAGTTAGCAGCATCTCATTCCCTGGGAGTTCCAGGCCAAAATGCAAGTCCAACGGGTTGTTTTGCTCAGAGAACTGAACCCTTTGCAGTCCAGCGATATTTTGTGTTAGAAAAGAAAGTTGTCAGATTGACTGGGATTAAAATCTCACATAGAGTAGAAGGTGAAGTTTTGCAGCTATTTTGTCACACTAACCTGCTCAGACTTTGAAATCTTTTGGGTGGCTCTTCTCTCGGTCCCACCATTCTCAGCAGCAGAACTGGTAAAGTGGACTATTTTCAGCCAAAGTTGGCTTGTTGTTGTTTTCTAGAATGTTTGTTTTTATACTAAGGGATAAGAGTAGGGCAATTGGAAGGGGGAAATAGGGTTTAGGAGAGATGTGACACAATAGTACATCCATATTATTATAATCACTTTACCATCATTATATATTTTGTTCTCTTGTCTAAAATTGTCACTCTTCTCCAAACACATTACATCTTATTTAGTTTTTACATTTCAAAGTGGATTTTCAGGCTTATTTTGGATCCCTTTATGAACTAGTTGCCAAATTTCTTTTGCATTTTTGATTGTTTCTTAAGATCTCCAATGAGATGTCCATTTCTGACACCTCTAAGATCTTTTCCAGCAACTTTTCTTTCTTCAGGATAGCTGTCTTCTTCCGGTCTCTTGCATATAGTATTCTTCTTGCACTTTCTATATGCGTGTATCACTACATGTCTCTTCTTTACCTCTGTCACCTCAGGCATAATATTCAACAAAGACAATTCTGGTTTAAAGGGTATAGCAAAAGATAATTGGTTTTTTTTTGGGGGGGGGGAGTTCATGTATCATTTCCCAATAGTTTTAACCTCACTACAAGCCCACCAAAACCTGATAAAGGGGCATAGAAGCAGCAAAACCTGAGTACACGTACCCATTGTCTCTTTTCCCAGCTCCCTCCTCTTGGTTTGGGGTTTATTTTAATGTATCAATCAATATTTTGCAATTACAACCCATATGCAAACACATTCATGCTGATGCAGTGTGCCCTGGTGCCAGCTGGAAATGAGTGGAGAGAGCATTCAAGCCACCCTCACAATAGAAAAACCAACCTGGTCTATCACACCACTCTCCCTGTGAATTGTCTCCATGTCTAGAGAAGCATGGAGTAGCAGTGTCCTAGCAGGTTGCCTAAGACTGATGATCAACATTAGTTGATGGCCAGTGATAATACAGGTCTCATACTTGAGGATATGCTTGCTGGTGTGGGAGTAATTAATAAAGCAGCCATTGCAGGAAGAGGATTTGAGTGAATAATTATACACTAACATCTTCAACAGCAAATGCCACCTGCACAATGAGTCCTCCAAGATGTCCTAAGCAGGCAATGGCAAAGATAAACTGCAGTGAAAACTTTAGACATGAGATGTTTTAGGGTACTTTTATTGCTCTGCTCTCCTCTGCAGCCCCTTAAGGAACATTTTTAAGAAGGGCAATATATAAATACTGTAAGCAAAAATAATAACTAGCATACACCCTTTTCACATTCGATCCTCCATTAACAACATTCACACGTAGCACAAATAGCATGAAAGAGGCTCAACTGGCCTGGGATAATTAAGAGTCTGTTGCAGTCCAGACATATTAAAAAATGAAGCAATTTATTGTGGCCAAAGGTATGCCATTATAGTATTTTTGTGGCTAGTGACTGCTTTCATGCCAAAGCTATTAAATATAACAAAGGCCTATTGTGTTCGATGTGTGAAAGCAAATAATTTTTAAAAATGTGATTAATTGTTCAATCATGGACCTTTCAAAGTGCATGTGGCAATGCCTTGGCCATGAGAATAAGAATAACAGCTCTCCCAGCATGCATCTGATGGGGATAAACAAAAAAAAAAAGTTAAAATGCACCCTATAGTCTCTCTCTCTGGCGTTCATTAAACATAGCCCTGAAACAGGGAACAAACCACATTTTATATAAAAGGGCTCCGAAATCTGTGTCTACTTACATTAATGCTATATATTTGGAGAGTGCCAAGTATGCACCCAGCACACTTTATTTATAGGTCTATAGTAGTTGAAAACATTGTGTTGCAGAAATGTGGGGCTCATTAATTCATATTTTTTCTCAGGTCCTTCCGCTTCAGTTCTCAAATCTACCCAGGTGCTGAAAGTAGTTCAACATGAAGCAGAATTTCTATTCACCCTACTTAAATTCGACTGAACTAACAAAATGTTTTACTGTGATTCTGTTATTGTGGTCTGTTTACCATTTATTAATTCAAATTCAAAACAAATGAAAAGTTTCTTTCTTTCTTTCTTTCTTCCCCCACCCCCTCTCTCTTAAAAATCTAGACTAGTGAAAGGGTGTAGTAGAATGATATCTCCAATTGGATAAGTAGACTAGGAATTGTTCTTCTGGTCATACAGCTCAAACCACAATTTTTTAAATGGATCTCCTATTGGAGAGTCAGTTAGAATTGATCAGCTCACACACTTAAGGGTAAACCTTCCATTAGCCCTATCTAGAGCAGACATATCAAAAATGAATGAGTCAACTCACTTAAATCACATTGATTTGCTTTGGGATGAACTAGTGTAGGATTTTTCCATAATAGTTATTTTGCAAAGAAATGCAGTTCCTTTTACCAGTGTATGAAATAGAAACAAATTTCTTCTAATTCATTTATTTTAAAATACAGTGACCCCCTGCCTATCACGGGGGTTAGGGACCCAGCCTGACCTGCGATAATTGAAAATCTGCGATAGGCAGATGCAGTTCGGGTCAGGCCTGGGTGGGGCCTAGCTGGGGGCTCTTGTACTTACCCCCAGCCTTCTGAAGGCCCCCCAAAATGCCTCCCTATGAACCAGAAGTCACTTCTGGATTGCCAAAGTGACTTCTAAGCCTCTGACAGGCTTAGAAAGACCCTCGGGGCCTCAGAAATGATTTTTGGTGATCCAGAAGTAACTTCCGGTTTGCAGAGAAGCCCTTTTGGGGCCTCCAGAAGGGCCAGGAAGGCCCTTGCAGGCCCATTTGGGGCAGCGCCAGTCCTGGGGTCCTGAAACAGGCCTTTCCCCCCTTACCTCAGGGGACCTTTTTCATATTCTGTGGTACCGCAATATAGCGGGACCACAGTATATGAACTGTGAAAGGGCAGGGGACCACTGTATTCTGGACTGCAGATCAATGTAAATAATCCATATGTTACAATATACTTTGTATTTAAAGACCAGCAGTTAACCAAAGACTGAAATGCTTGGTAGTTTAGAAGAAGTACATGCTGATCAAATTGTAAGACAGAAACAACTGTTTCACTGATACAAGCTATGGCATAATAGATCCAAGGAATGCAAATTGTGAGTTCTTGTAAAATACTGAATCCAACTGAAACCGAAACCGAGGGAAGTTGACATTCCTCAGAAAAGGTGACCTTTGTCCAGTCAATCTGAATCTATTAAGAGCTTCTTGGCTTGAAAAACTTGGACTCTTCCATTTTCTTTCGGTATCGCTACATCTCAAACCTTTTTGGTTTCTAGTAGCTCTCTGATGAATTGGGTGATACCTACTTAACCCTGGTGAGTAGGATTCTAATTTTGTATGTAGGACCAGCTTAGTAAAACTCTGACAGGCTTAACCCATGCTAGCCATAATATAGCAGCAGGCATTCTTATTATATAAGCACAGAAACAATGCTTTTTTCATGGACCCACACATCATCATAATGCACAGTGGGGAGAAATTGTGTTTTTAGATTCTTAATAACTGGGCATGAGGGCTGAGGCATTCTGGGAGTTGGACTAACCTACAGTTACTTTTCCAAAATATACTTCTCAATGTAGGGCAGTGCTGGCGAACCTATGGCACGGGTGCCAAAAGTGGCACTTGGAGCCCTTTCTGTGGGCACCCAACATCGCCCCTTCACAGCCACCTGTATTCAGGCTAAATTGCTGTATTGGCACTTTGCAAAAACTTAGTAGGTTTTGAATTGCAGTTTGGGCACTCAGTCTCTAAAAGGTTCGCCATCACTGGTATAGGGGGACCATTATACCATATACATTAGAAATGCTTAATTGTTTTTGTCTTGTAGGTTTCAAATTATCTTATTCTTTCCCTTGCCATGCTAGGATTCTGAAGACCGGCCACTGTTCAGTTTCTGATTGTTTACAGTCTCCTGCTGGGTTTGCAACATGATTGAATTGTCCTAAAAGCACATAAACTTGCCTTCAAAGGCAGCTTGGGAGGCAGAAGTGTGACTAGGGAATTTTAAACGGAGGTGACATGCAATGTCTACAAAGCAAGCAGATTATAGTAGAAGGTGTTGCAGTTTGTTCCAATTACAGCACACACTAGAGTGTGAAATGTTCATGCCAATCTAGTAAAAAAAAGGGGCGGAGGAGAAAAAGTGCACGTAATGCTGAAATTAACACCTTTCTAATTGCAGGCATGTTTCTTCACAGCTATGAAGCAAGGACTGCCTCAAATTGGGTGTGAGACAGCAGAGTGGGGTAAAATTATAAGGAAGCTGGATTTCAGTTCCCATTCAACTTAATGGAAGTGATCTTTGATACTTCTGTAACTGATACTTATGTTATCTCTTCCATAAAATAGATCTGTGCCCTTAAATGGATAATTTTCTTTCTTTCTTTCTTTCTTTCTTTCTTTCTAAAAGCCTTTCTCACTTAATATATGACATTCTAATAGTCAATCTGTATCTGTTTAATTAAGAACTTTTTGAAACAAAACACTTGCCATGTTATTCACCTTGCTCTCATTTTCGTCCTATATCGTTAAATCTCAAATCTCAAAACGGTGAGATTTATCATTACTGATGTCTTTTGATTTCACTTGAAAAGGACACTGGAATCAGGTAATCAAGAGATAATAACTTTATGGTAGTATCAAATGCACTGCCTTACATTTGGTGCCCTGGCAAATGGTGGCCTAATCTCAGAATGACAAGTGGATGGCACTCCCTTCCATGAACCTGATTCACTGATTCAAGGACATAATGGAGAGAGGATTCACAGGGTTGAAGTGCCTGGATCCTTTCAGTATCAAAGGTTATCCCCCCAAAAATAACATATCCTCACATTCTCCTATTCTCTTTGAATCCCTGCACCAACTGGAATGAAAATGGATCTTCCTACTAACAGTATGCTCCTGTTAGTGATTCACATTCTAATGCAAAGTGTTTTGAGGTGGCTTGGTTGCAAATTTGCACTCAGGATTCATTGGTCCTACAAAAGCCTGCACCTGGGAGTGATGAAATCTGTTTGAACTCTTTTGTTCACATGAATTAGCACAGATGCCTCTGTTTTGAGGACTCCTTGCGGAGAGTATAGGACTGTTACAGTACATGCTTGTACTTCATGCTATTCTTTGGATTCATGACTAAATCATCTTTAAGGCATTAGAACCCCTAACATTCAGAGATAAATCATATTTCGCTCATATATAAGGGCTTTGGGATAGATGGCCGCTTCATTTATCTCAGGCTGGCCTGCCATACAAATCATGTCCCACGTCATCATGTCACCTCCAACTCCCCCCCCCCCCAAAAAAAAATCAGCTAAGGGGATAAGATAATGTCAGGGCTGATAATGTGGTGTATGTAAAAAAGAAGAATGGTGCTCACTGCAGAGCATGAAACATTTCTTGATTAATTGTCCTGCGTCTGCCCTGAAACAGCACCTGGATCTAAGCCTATATCAGTTCTATTGGCTAAAGTCCAGGTCCCCTCGCTAAAGTGGGTTGAGGGAATCAAGCAGTGTTTTACTGAACTCACGTCAAATGAATGACACATGTGGGTTTAATAATTTCCCCTGCACTAAGTTGAACATTAAGAGGGGTGCCTGGTACAGCCTCTCCCAGTCCAGCATCCACACACCCCACCCCCAAACATCCCATCATAAAGCCCAACACTTATGTATGGTCCCCAGTTGAATCTGTCTACCTCACAGTTAGGAGAGACACCCAACCATCATACAGCGCGGAGGGCTTTCATCTATTCCTGTGGACACCTTCTTCAATGTAACACCCTCTCTGCACTGACAAGAAATCTAGAGATGCCTGTATGCAGAGGACAGGCTAAGGCTGCCACGTATGTGAGCCAAATCAGTAAAGTGCAACCTACTTTGCGCTTAATAATAAGCAATGAAACACATAAACACATCCGTGGATGTCTGTTTTTCATTGCCTTTTGTAATGTGCAAAGCTACTCTTATAGCCTAAAACTATAGAGCAGTTTAAGCTGAAGTAGCACAGGTAGCACTTGAGACCATTGTGGCTGAAGCGCAAACCCCTGCTGGTTGAGATGTACTGAGCCACTCAGTTCCCATCTTGCTTCTATAAAATGCAGCTGCAGTGCAATGTAGCTTAGGTTTGTGCCAATAGACAGAACCCAGTGGGTCAGTAGGATACAAAAACAAGAGAGCAAGTAAAGCTATTTGTCAGTGTGATGGCTTATCTGTGAAGATTCTTGGTCATCCAGGTGAGTTTATCTGGAAGTTGAGTCATGGCAACTGGTCTTCTTTTCTCTCAAGAGAAGAAAGCCCAGTTGCCGTGACTCAACTTCCAGACAGTGTGATGGTTCTTCAATAGAATAACTCCCTGTGCATGGAGAGATGGTAGGTAGAGCATGATAGGCTTATAGGTGTTACTTCAAGAAAATAATTTCTTCATCTTGTGCTAGGACAGTCTGCTCTAATCTGGCATTAGGGGCAGCCAAACAAGTTGAGCATGTGGACACTGCACCATCTCCATATTTCATGTTCTGTTGGATTATTTTGAGCAGCCAAGCAAGCTGTTAGCTACACTGCATGGAGATGATGAAGATTGTGATATATATCTTCTGGAAGTGCCAAGTTAATGAAAACTATTCTAGGATCCCAAACTCCAGATCTTGCTAGATCCTGCCTTCTCATTAATCTCTCTCGGATTCAATTGTTACGTCATTTTCTGATATATATATATATATATATTAATATAGGTAGTTCTTAAAACACATGTCATAGTGGCAATATCTATGCCATTTTGGAATAGCAGGTTAACATGGGTAATACTCTCTTAGAACTGCAGAGCTGGGACGACGTTCTGGGTCATATCCAGCCCCAGAATCACAACATTTTGATCTACAAGCAGAATCCCAACATCTGGATCTACAGCCAGTACCTAAACCACTGAGCTATCTAGAAGTTCATGAAGATGCAACCCATGGGTTTTATTCCCTTACCTCAAACAAAAATTCTTTTAAAGCCAGCACACCTGTTCCTTCATTAAAAACAAGTGATCTGAAGTCAGTGGATCCCAAACATGGAGTAACCCATCATTTTTGTCTTTGCTGTGGACAAGCAAGCATCAGATCTCCCATCTACAAAGCCTTATAAGGTTAATCAGAGATCTTGACGGGGGTCATTGTGCCCTTTTGGCATGTTTCACATGCCACGTGCTTTACTTTGGAGGAAAAACAAAATCATTCATAATCATGTTTTGTGTGCAAGGCCATTAGATGACAGAGTAAATGAATGTATAACTCATATCTGAGATCTGACCTCATCTGTTCAACTTCATTACTTTCTTTAATGCAAAACTGTGTGTGTGTGTGTGCGTGTGCGTGTGTGTGTGGGTGGGTGGGTGGGTGGGTGCGTGCGTGCACACGTGTGTATGTGCATGTGTGCAAGTGTGCATGTGTATGTGTGGGGAGTACTTTTTAAGAAAACCTGTCTTTTCAGTCTGCTTCAGTGACCTTTTCCTCTACATATCTCTCTCCCCACCCCCATTGTGGATATATACAATGCTTCACTTTAACTGCTGATGATCCTGTATCACATATGCTCTGTCTGCTTTTTCCTTTTTGAAATGTGTTTTGGAGGATCTGTATTTCAGCCTTTGCAGCCTGGATTCTTTCAAATAAAACAAATGAGCGGGATAAAGAATTCTCTTTCAATATAAGCAAGACTGATTTCTCTCTCTCCCCCACCCCATGTATATGATCTGTTTTAAATCAAGGAATAATTGGGGTGGGGTCACTTAATTCTTAAAGGGAGTAAAATAGTTTTGCTATTTAAAAACTCATATTAATTTTGAAAATCCTTAGCCCAACCTTGGCACAGAACAAGAACAGACTGTCTACTACAGGCATGTCCAAACTTTGGCCCTCCAGATGTTTTGGACTGCAACTCCCACAGTCCTTTGCCATTGGAAATACAGGCTTGGAATTCTGGGAGTTGTGGTCCAAAACATCAGGAGGGCCAAAGTTTGGACATGCCTGGTCTACTATAACGGTGGCCGACTTGGTGTTAATCTGAAGCTCAATTCAGAAATTATAATTTTTGGTTGCAGGAATTTCATTATACTTTTGCTGTCTTGCATGAGAGCACCTCCTTTTGATACAAAATAAAAATGGTTCTTATGTTACTTTAATTATCAAGAAATTTTATTTGGTATTACCTTTTGTGAATGACAGTCCATTTCACCATATTCATATGCTACCTCAATTGGCAGAGTATTATAATTGTTGTTGGGTGTGTGGGTAAGGCAAAAGCAAAGCCAAGCAAAGCCAAACATGTTGCTTATATACCACCCATTGTGCTTAAAGCATTCTCTGGGAGGTTTACAATTTAATTCTGCAGGCTACACATTGCCCCCACCCCTGGCAGGCAGGATACTCATTTCACTGGACAGAAGTGTGGCCAGAAGGCTGAGTCCTGGGTACTGGTTGAAGTGGCATAGCCAGTTGTCTTCTTTTAGGGATAGTCGGCCAGAAGACATTTCTCTCATGGACAGCTCATTTGAAGGGCTATCCAGTCCCACTGGAATGTCCTTGGTAGAGCTAAAATAAGATGTAAGAAACAGAAAGACATGGAGCGCATTGATACACAAAGTGACTGAGAACTGGACATGTCTGAACTGATAGAGGAGACCAGTGTCATTCATATACAAAGAACAAAAGAGTCCTGACATTGTCCATCTACAGTCAGCACTGAGGCAGCAAATTTAGCAGGCACATAGGTCACCATATCACAGCCTCCTACACGTTGTTGAGATGCAGTATAATTGTATTTAAAATAACCATTTTGTATTTTCTAAACATATAAACTATCATATTTAATTTTCTGCTTACAGTGTCCTGCTTTTAGGTGGCACATATCCTTTTTTAAAGTGATGTTTGATTACCCTTTTTTCCATAAATCATCTGGTTTATAAATGTGAGATATTGTGCTTCTCTATCCATGGTTTAAAATGCCTGGAAATGGCCCAATATTGCTACACAATGTTGTGCATATTTTGCTAGCAGGAAAGAGGATGCCGTGATTTACAGTATATCACAGGTGTACACCCCATCACATTCCGTAAATATTTTAGTATATCTTTTCATGTGACAGACAACACTGAAGAACTGACACTTGGCTACAATGTAAAGCAGTGAGGATACAGCTTGTATAACAGTGTAAATGTGCTGTCTCCTCAAAATAACGCAACACACAGCCATTGATGTCTAAACCACTGGCAGCAAAAGTGAGCACACCCCTAAGTGACAATGTACAAAGTGGGCACAAGTAGCTTTCCCTCCCTAGTGTCATGAGACCTGTTAGTGTCACAAGGTCTTAGGTGTGAAGGGGAAACAGATGTTATCATTCTCACATTTGGTGTTATCGCTCTCACTCTCTCATACTAGTCACTTGAAGTTCCACATGTCACCTCATGGTAATGAACTATCTGAAGATCTGAATCAAGTGTTGCTCTATATAAAGATGGGTAAGGCTATAACCAGATTGCTAAGACCCTAAAACTTTGCTGCAGCATGGTAGCAAAGACCATACAGTGATTTAACAGGACAGGTTCCACGCAGAACAGGCCTCACCATGGTCAACCAAAGAAGTTGAGTGCCCGTGCTCAGCATCATATCCAGAAGTTGGCTTTGGAAAATAGACATATGAGTGCTGCCAGCATTGCTGCAGAGGTTGAAGGCGTGGGGGTTGGGTCAGTCTGTCAGTGCTCAGACCGTACGTCACACACACTGCATCAAATTGGTCTGCAGGGCTGTCATCTCAGAAGGAAGCCTTTTCTAAAGATGATGCACAAGAAAGCCTGCATACATTTTGCATATGGGAGCTCATGGTTTGCCTGCCCAGCTACTGGAAGAAGGGGAATATATGTGAGAGTTGCTAAGTAGATGCTGAGCTGTTTATTACTACAAGAATGGGTAATATTTAAGGTTACCAGCATGAAACATGCTTTGAAATGACTCAGTGGGAGTTCTGCTGGCCACTGCAGTTGCCTGAAAACTAAGTACTGGATCTGATTAGAATAAAAGTACCTTCTTGTACCTGAATTGAAGTACAAAACCAAAACCACTTGGATCTCTTGCAATATGAAAATAAAGAATAAGCCCAATAAAGATGAAACCACCAACACCCGCAGCCAATTTCTTGTAAGTATCAAAGTATACCTTTTAGAGACATGTGTCATGAAATTTATTAGTAGACACTGCAGGTCTCAGGATTATTATCCCCTAATGACCTTAATGCCTGGGCAGGCTCACAAAGAGCTATGTGGTCTCTTAGGCTACTCTCTGCCATGGTAAAGTTGGGGAAAAGCAAATCTAAGGAGAAGTGGAGCAAGTCTTGTGCTGAGTCAGAGGGGAGACCAATAAATAAATAAATAAATAAATAAATAAATAAAAATTAAGGAGCTGTTGAAAAAGACCAATTGCCACTGACCACAGTGGTGTGGTGGCTCAGTGGACTCAGGCTTCTGAAAACTGTCAGCTGCAAAGTTGGCAGCTCGGCGGTTTGAATCCCGGGTGCCACACAGCGGAGCAAGCACTTGCCAATAACCCCAGCTCCTACCAAAAGCATGTAAATGCAAGTAGATAAATAGGTACCGCTGTAAAAAGCAGGAAGGTAAACAATGTTTTCTTGTAGCCATGCTGGCCACGTGGCCAAGGACTTGCACAACACTGGCTCTTTGGCTTGAATACAGAGATGAGCACCTCCCCTAGAGTCGGGCACGACTAGCACGCATGTGCAGGGGGAACCTTTACCTTACCTTACTGTCAGTCATCCTGTGGTGGAAAAACACAGTCACAATTCCCAAAGCCACTTGAATATTTATTCAGAACTTTGCTTTCATTGTGCGTACTGGCATGTGCTTCTCCATCTGCCAGGGGACGCAGCAGCAGCATGGAATTATTCAAAGAAATAATGTGGATCTACTATGGGATGAGAGAGACACCTGGACTGAGTAATCCTTCCCTCATCAGTGATAACAGGGTTGTGGCAGAGGCTGTCCGTAGCCCAATGCTAAAGAAATTGAATCTGGCACCTTTTGCAGAGTGCAGTGGACCAACATCTGGGTTTCAAACAGAACTTTAAAGCTGCTATCAAAATGCCAAGCCTATTGCAGGGATATTTACTTCTGTAAAGTTCAGACAAAGTCCCACAGTAGAATCATTGCCTCCCATACAATCCACAACACCTGGCTCCACTGTGCTAAAAGTTTTGGGACAGGAGACTCTAGTGAAATGAGTCCAAGTGCTTTTTCCACTTTACCAACAGGACTTAATAATGATTTATGGGACTGGAAACAGGGTTGACTCAAGGTGACTCTTCTGCCCTCCTGACAGAAGTGGTGCAGATCTGATCTGTTAGTAGCCATTCATATACCATTTTAGAAGTAGGCTGTATTTTTTTTTTTTTTGCAAATAACAATAAGAATTACTAATATTGTTTGCATGTGGTCATGGAAAGGGCTCTCAGGTTATCTGAGGAAGGGGGTGGTTTAACAATCAATTGATAATTGCTCCTTATCAACTTGAAAAGGATCAACTCATATGTAACTAGTCTCTTTATGCATAACAGATAGACAGTTCTTGGCACTAGCAAGGTCTATGGAAACTGTCGATATTATCCTTGCTTTGTTGCTGAACCAAACATTGCCTGCAGAGAAGCCATGCGTCACGCCCGGTTGAACAAGGAGTTAACACTGGAAAAAAAGGCAACAATGTCCAAGGTACCATAGGGATCAGCACTGGGCCTGCTTTCAATTAAGAATTGTATTAGCAGTTGGGGAGAAAGAGTAAAGATCACATTAAATAAATTTGCTGATGATGTGGCACCAGAAGAACCTGCAAATACCAGTGAGAGCTGAGCAAGAATGCACAGGAACCCGAGTTGTTAGAAGTAAGAGCAGGAAATTAAAACTAAAACTCAGCCTGGAAAGCTAACACATCTGGGGGATTTGTGTGTGTGTGTGTGTGTGTGTG
>JAHTLZ010000330.1:47653311-47663663 GCA_023846285.1 Phrynocephalus versicolor
GAGGATAAATGTTTTCTAAAAGGGCCGTTTCTTAAGTTCCAAGCAAAACACGCTTAGGTCAGGCCATTTCTAAAATAAGCACACTTGTTGGCTTCAGTTCCCCTCCGTTCATGCTTTTCCCATGTCTGGGTGGTAAAATATGACTTTTACCAATGAAGTACACCTTCCATTGAGTTTCCCAGAAGAGTCAACTCCCACACCCTGCCTTGCCCAATAATGGTGGCTGCCAATCAGGCTAGAAAAGTCCTCAGGTAGCTGCTCAGTCTTGGGTTGTAGAGAGAGAATTCCCTCCCATGCTAGCTTTTTGTGGCTTAGCCATGCTATTTATGTTTTCTCATTCAACCTTGTTGTAGCCAGTTGCAATACCATCTGTGTACATTGTAGTGAGGAGGTGATTTGAAAACTGCACTGGGTAACACAGCAAGCAAACAGCAAGTAAGCCTTCATTTCTATATAAATCATCCTTCTTGGAAGATCCTGTTTTACCAACAGAAGGCAAAGACCATCCTGTGCTCCTGAGTCTGGCCCGTAATATGAAATGTGTTTGGCTATCTCTGTGCGGGGGAGAGAGAGAACGACAAGCAGCCATGTGAATGTTTGCTTATCTCATTCTCATGCATGAGAACCACTTTCTTCTCTCCCGGCTTGCAAGAGAGGGAGGAATTTTCTGACATTCTCAGTGAGAGTTTTCATGTTTCATGAAGAGATTTTTGCACACATTACGAGATAACACGAATAATGGCAACTGTGCAAAATGACAGCAGCTGTCATTTTGTTTCACTTTTATGAACTACAAGCACTGGATGGGTTGTGTCTCTTAGGGTATTTGTACACGACCCCTAAACTCCGCCGCAAATGGCTGCCAGCTCCAGAGCTTACAATTGTTTCCCCACCAGCTCCGGAGTTTGCAGGAAATTAAGTGTGACCACGCCCACCCAAGCGCGTCCCAGTGCACTTTTCATGTACCTGCTCTTGGAGGGTGAAAATCCCCAGATCCGGATGTAATCTGGTGAGTGCCCAGCTCTTCTCGCTTCTGGGTTTTTGTTTTTTTTTGCCTCCCGCCCCTTTAAGAGAAGGAATCAGGACGACGACGGGGCTCCGGGCGGCTTCGGAGGTGAGCCTGCATTTTTTCCTCTCTTTTTTTCTCCCTCCCCTCATGCAGACAGGAGCAAGGAAGTGCGGAGGGGTGGGGACGCAGGAAGAGCAACGAACCCCCAAGATCTCTGGTCTGAATTTAAGTGGCCAGCGGATCTTAGGGGTCATGTGAAAAGGCCCTTAAACAAACATGCAGTATTTTTATGCTTTCTCTCTTTGTGTGCTTCCTTTGCTGAAGTGAAAGAACACTAGCTTCATACTGAGAACTTTCCAGCAGTTTTGAATACTGGTGAGCCTCTGGTACAGAAATTCAACAGGACCAATCAAGTATCTTGGATAAGCTAATGCAGTGATGGTGAACCCATTAGAGAGCAAGATGCCCGAACTGTGATTCAAAACTAGGGATGGGCAAAAAATGGAAAAATTGTGAATTGTGATTTTGAAGATGCTCCACAGAAATTTCCATGCTGCTAGCTTCCTGGGATCAGCATTTTCAGGTACTTTTAAATTACATGTTTTTCCCCCGGGGCACCTCATTTGGAGTTGAATAACATGGCCCCCATACCCAAACCTCTCCAAATTTGGTGTACTTAAAGAGGAGACCTTGAGGAAGGTTCAATGATAATAAAGATTTATCTATTATCCGTCTATCTATCTACTAGAAAAGAACACATGCTGGCTTAAGGATTTTGGAATCTGTAGTCCAAAGAACCCAAAACAAAAAACAAGTGTATTCAAGCTTCTAGTATGCAAATATATCTCCCATAGTGTTTATGCATCCCATCCTTATGTGAAATGCCCTACATAAAGTTTAAGGAAAATCACTAGGCACATGCGCAGGAGACATTCTATTTTTAACTGTTCCAACACTGGTTTCCGAAGCATCTTCCAGGACTGCACCTTTTCCCCTCAAAGCTTTGGCTTGAAACAAGCATTGGCTAAAAAATACAAGTAAATTTACACCCTGTATTTCTGGAAACTGCAATATATTTGACCCACTAAATCTTTCAATAATCACACACACACACACACACACACACACACACACACACACACACAGAGAGAGAGAGAGAGAGAGAGAGAGAAAGAGAAAGAGAGAGAGAGTCAAAATTGCCATGTGTTTGGTTTCCTTCTGTTAAAGACAACATGCCTGTATTTCAAAGTGTCTGGATAAAATCATTATCACAATCTGGCAAGACCTGAGCACAGAAGGCCAGGCCACAGAAGCTACTGTGGGACAATTAGAGGGAGATCTGGAAGCATTAAAGTGTCATTTTCAATATCTGAAAGAAGATGATTCATCTCTGTTTGTATAGTCTTCATAGCCGGAGCTGGCGAAAGAGAAATGTGTAAGAAAGAGGACAGAAGACAGCTCAAAATATGATGGCTAAAATACTGTTGTGCAGCTCCACGTGTGCAACAGTGATGAAGCCCTCATCAGTGGGAAATATTTATTATTAAAAGCTCCCTTTGGAGATTTCAGGCTGAAGAGACCCATGGAACTTCACGATGGGGCCGGGATTTAAATTTAAATCTCCTTAGTCCATGCTGGTGTTCTGACCACTACACCACATGGGCTGTTCCTGCTAAAACAAGTACTCAAGTAGTTCTCTTTGGCCTGGCTCCTTCTGACCTCATCAAGAGGCTTAATAAGTGGTAATTGGGACACTTTTTGAACATCATGGCACAGTGGTTAAATTGCTATGCTGCAGCCATAACTGTGCTCAGAACCTGGGTTCAATCCCAGGTAGTAGGCTCAAGGTTCACTCAGCCTTCTGTCCTTCTGAGGTTGGTAACATGAGTACCCAGCCTGTTTGTAGCCTGCATAAACCCTGTAAACGTTCCAGAGAGTGCTTTCAGCAGTATATAAGCAACACTCTTTCCTTTTTTGCCTTTTGCTGTCAGCAGGGGAGTAGGACAATTGTTTTTTTTTTAAACTCCAGCAGACAATTGTATCACTTAAAAAGAATGCTGGCGATTTACTGCCCAGGTTGTTTGCAAGGGAAGCAGTGGCAGGAGGGATGGGCAAGGAACACCATGTCCGTGCTTCACCCACCAGGTCAGTGTGCGAAATTCAAACGCCTCCCTGCTTTCCTGAACATGTAGCACCAATCCATGGGTGCTATACAGTTGGAAAACTCAGGATCAAAGTGCCACCACCTCCTCTTTCACTGGGCTTCAAACGCCTCCCTGGCTTTTTCGAATGTATAGCACTCACAGAATTTTCTGCCATCTACCAAGAAGACAATACTATAAAGATGTGTGTTTATTGAGCTTCTGAGGCAACCAGGACAGAGAAAGGAAGGGAAAGGAAGGTAAGATTATGTTTTATCTGTTTTATTTAGGGTGGGTGGAGAGGATATCTGGAAGGAT
The DNA here is from genome assembly GCA_023846285.1 of Phrynocephalus versicolor. NCBI lineage: Eukaryota > Metazoa > Chordata > Lepidosauria > Squamata > Agamidae > Phrynocephalus > Phrynocephalus versicolor. Next base: position 47,656,780 of record JAHTLZ010000330.1, read on the forward strand.
GAAAACATGGCAACTAGGAAACATGAGGAATTATGGAGATTTGGAAGCCTGGAGTACCAGTATTATATGCTGCACAGGTACCAATTTTGGGGCATTTAATCCTCCACCTTCAAAATGTCCTATCAATTAGATTGTTCTGTTGCAAAATGCAGCAGCGTTATGGGGACAATTCCTTAATGTTTCATCAGTTTATAAGACTATTTGTCAAACACACATATATAAGGATCATAACCTTTACTACTTTGGACATTTAAATCAAATTTATTAGAAAACTGACATCCACCTGGAACCAACTCCCTTCCCATCAATTTTCATTAGGATAATCTTAAGTATATGAGGTTTATCTCCCATTAGTAGGCTTCACAGAAGCATCATTTATATCAGCTCATTAAGTGACTGTTGCATTGGTGTTATCTATTTGCACTCTAAAATAAGGAATAAAACCAAACAACACACCTTCTGATAAACGTATGCCAAAGACTGTCTTTGACAGGTGAAATTATTTGGCTAAATGAAAAAGTGAGGAGGGGGAACAACCTGCATGTTAAGGTGAATTTATGGAGGTCATGGGATCCTTTAAAAACATCTTTGAATATTCTCACTGAAGGATTATGGGAATTGAGTCCAAAAATAAAAGTAGTAATTCTCCTGGAATAAAATCTGTTTGCAATAAGTTATTTCTGTTAGAAGAAGCTACTGAATGGTTTGCTAAAGAAAGACAGCCTTAATCTTCTTCCGTTAGAACAACTATGAGACTCCAGTAGAAGCATAACAAATGGGTTAAAAGCAAAGAAAATTCAGACTTAGAGGCATTTCTTTATTATTCCTTTATATAATCTGCCTTTCTCCTTAAAGACAACCCAGGTGGCTTAAGATGTTTAAAATTAGAAGCAATAAGTATACAATACAAAAAAAAAACAACCAAAAAAACAAAAACCCACAAGCAACACCAGAATACAGTCAATGCAGTATAATACAACAATGCATAAAAACACACACCACTTAATGGGCATTCAACTGAAGGAAAGTTTTCCTGAAGAGAAATGACTTCACCTGCTTCCAGAAGGACAGTAAGATGGGGCCAGTCCAGATTCGTGTGGGAGGGAGTCTGAGAGGAGCAGTAGAGAAGGCCTTCTCCTATGTCCCTACCAAATGCAGCTGTGAAGATGGCAGGACTGAGTCCTCTCCTGATGATCTTGAACAGACCCCCAAAGAGCAATGCAGCCCTTGAGTTAGTTTGGGCCCAAGTCATGTAAGGCTGCATAGGTTGAAATCAACACCTTGACTTCAGCCTAGAAATAGACCAGCAGCCAGTGGAGCTATTATAATGGGGATGGGTGGGTTATGTGATCCCTGTAACCAGCCTCAGTCACTAATCTGGCTGCTGCATTTTGAACCCACTGAAGACCTGCAGAGAAAGGAAAATCCGGAATTTTATCATTCCACCATCCACAATCCTGAGATCTGGCCCATTTGGAAATAGATTTTCTTTTAAAATGTAGCCATATACTTAATGAGATATTTGTTGCTTCCAAATAAAGCATTGCATTTATTTGGAAGAAACCTGAGAAGAAATATGTAACCATTTGATAAAAATGGAAGGTGACGAGATAGACCAACAGATGGACCGTGGCAGAGTTGAAGAGAGTCAAGTGTATCTACACCATACAGTGATAGTTGTTTGATACTGCTTTAATTGCCATGGCTGTATGTAGGTGTGGGTGTACTAATGAAACTAATGAAGCTTAAGTTTTAGGGCTCCTAATCTCGGAGGGTCCTATAACTGACTTTAGTCCACTTTAAAAAATAAATAAATTATAGTGATCTGTCATAGAGCAATCCCATTGAAGAAGATAGCAGTGGTTACCCGGACTGTGCTCCTGGTTGTAAAAGGGTCCCTGTAACAGTTGAAGTTTTCAGTCTCTAAGCATGAAAGCCCCAAAACTCCCATCACTGACTGCATACTACGAAATCTTGTCTTTTGCTGTTTTGTGAGGTAGCAGGAATTCTTTGCTAGATAGCTCCATTGCTCTTCCCTGAGCTACATACAGTACAGTACAAGATATTCTTGGAATATAAACTTCAGAAACTATCACTTAGAGCTGATGAAGACATTTTGCTCTATAAGCCAAAAGGCAAGATGGTACCTTTTCCACTGCAGGTACTAAGGCCAACTGGACTGGCAACTGAATCTGACCTCCGCAATTTTAATAGGATTTAATTTGGTTCCTCTACCACACTTGAGGACTCCCATTCACTTTAGGTGATGCAAAACACCTTGTATGATACATACAGCTCTGTGTCCTAAGAGAGACGAAAGGCCCAGGAAGATGGATTGGAATGTGGTATCATTGCTGCCTAGAACTTCCTCTTACATATCTACCCAATGAGAGGGTTGAATCTTGAATTAGAGCTGTGTGTTACATATTCACACCTCATATTTTACCTGCATATTCATACAGGGATGGAGGATTGTTTCAGCAAAAATTGTACAGCTAAGGTATGGAATTTTAGTTCATCTGAAAACGGTGGCCTTTGGAATACATTCCCTGAAACACTGCCCTATAAATAAGCATTCACATTATTAACTCTCTAATATGCTTTTGAACTTGAATCAGAAATAAGAAGTTTATTTCAATATGTCTGTGAAGATCCTCAGTCATCCAGGCGAGTTTATCTGGAAAATATGTCATGGCAACTGGACTTCTTTTCTTGAGAGATCAAAACATTTCGCTACTTAGCCAAGCAGGTTCATCAGGCTGAGGAAAGTTATTGGTGAGTCCTCCATTTTATAGTTCACCTTGATTTCACATCACCCTGGCTCAAAAGTTGGACAATTGCCTGAATAGGCTGGCTAGGTGGACAATGGCCTGAATAGGTTTGTAGGTGGACAATTGTCTGAATAGGCTCATTAGGTGGACAATGGCCTGGGATGCATGAAAGTTTCAGCTATGCAACCATTCTCAACACCCATTAAGACAACAGGATGGCTTTACTGCATTGTGCAATCATCACTGGACCCGGGAATAAAAGTTTAAAGGAAACCAACCCACACAGATCAGTACATACTCTTTGACTCCTACCATCCATTACAACACAGATTAGGAGTCATCGGGACCCTAAACCACAGAGCAGAGAGCATCCCCTCCTCCACAGAATCCAAGAAGAAGGAAGACAGGCAGCTGAAGACAGCACTTAAGGCCTGTGGATATCCAAAGTGGGCCTTCAAAAAAGCAGTGTCCTGATCCAGGAAAAATGGATCAGTCCGAGACCCAGAGCTGACAGAAGAACCTAGTAATTCCTTACACGGCTGGAGTGGCATATATTTTTAACCTAGCATCGACCAGCTGGCCCATGGAGAGGCTGGCCGGCACTTCTTTCTTTCTTTTACCTAGTGCCAACGAGGTGGTCCGCAGGGAGGCCAGTTGGTGATTTCCCCCCCTTTTTACCTAGCATCGACCAGCTGGCCTGCGGACTGGTTGGTGCTTCTTTTTTTTTATTCTAGTGCTGACCAGTTGGCTTGTGGGGCCAGCTGGTCGGCACTTATTTTTATTATTTATTTTGACAAGCAGCAAGATCAGCACTTGTCAAAATAAATAAAAAACAAAAACAAAATGGAACTAAATGAAAATGTCCATTTTGTTTCGTTTCATTTTTAAAGGGCACTTTGTTTTTCATTTCGTTCTGCAGCAAAATGAAAAACAAAACAAAAAAATTCATTTTATGCCCATCTCTACTAACAACCCATAATTAATGTGTGTTGGGGGAAAGTTGCATAGGTGGGACTTTCACACACCCTAGGCCAGTGATGGCAAACCTTTGGCACTCCAGATGTTTTGGACCACAGCTCCCAGAATTCTGAGCCTAGATTACCAATGACAAAGGACTGTGAGAGTTGTGGTCCAAAACATGTGGAGTGCAGAAGGTTCGCCACCACTGCCCTAGGTCATTGTCCACCTAATGAGCCTATTCAGACCATTCTTCAGCTACAAACCACTTTAGGCCTTTGTCCACCTAACAAGCGTATTCAGGCCATTGTCCAACTTATGCACATTTTCAGACCGAGGTGATGGGAAATCAAGGTGAACTATAAAATGGAGGAGTCACCACTAACTTTCCTCAGACTGATGAAGCTGATTGGCTGAGTTGTGAAATGTTTCAATCGTTTAAGAAAATAAGTTGCCATGAATCAACTTCCAGATAAGGTTATTTCACAAAATTCTAAAGGTACATGTATCAAAGCTGTGTCTTTGAAACAGCAGGAAGAAATGGACAGAGGGCCAGAGCCAACATTTCAGTGTATCACTCTTTGGGAGCATTGGGGCAATTTATACAAGGAGAGGAACACCCCAGCCCGCATATGTTTGGGTATGTTGTCAGAGGGAAAATTTATTGCAGGTAGGTCATAATTTTACATTTCAATATAACAGGGGCAATAACTGAGCCCTAAACATTGCCACGTCTGTTTCTTCCACTTTCCACTTAATTTTGTGGGATTAATGGTGGTGACACTGGAATTTTAGAGCATAAATCATGCAGCATAGTATTAGCAGCTATTCTGGCATGGTGCTCTTGGTCTCGAAACAGATTATCCGCAAATAATAACAATAAAAAGGGAAAAGAATTAATCCTTCTGAGGTCAGAAGTTACCTGTTATACTTCCACCTTCAGATCTGTATGGCATGTCATTTGATTGGCTTGCGGCAAATAACATTGATTCGGAGCAATGCTTGCAGAAGTAGCACTTCTTTTTAAACAGGTTAATTAAATGAAGGAGGGCAAAGAGAGATTGTGGCTTGCAGAAGTAGCCCCCTCCTTTTCCTTTCCTTCTTCCTTTTTCATTTTTCACCTCTGTTTGTAATTGCTGTCATCTTTGTTTCTCAGGGAACCACTAGAAAAGGTGGCTCTCATATTTATTAGCAGAAGATTTCAATAAACATTGTGCAAGATGGTAGGCTGAAGAATGATTTATTGATAATGTGTCACCTATATTTATGGGATATGGAGACCCCAGAGTCTTACAACTGGTAAATCATGTTATATATGTACCCCTGTTTTGGAGGGGAGGGTGAGTTCTTTGCTGCTTTTGGAACATTATGCCTGGAAGATACAGAACTTTGGTGTAACTAGTAATAATAATTAATTATTTGTAACTAATCTCTTTTTCGAATTACAAGGTTAACAACTTAGTTGTGAGTGTTAACAGTGAGAGATAATTTCACTCCCTTTGGAATACTGGCTGTTCACATGTAATTTTATGACAGAACATGGAGTCATTAGATGGTGCTTTGCTTATGGCATTCACCTCGTGGTGCTTTGCTGCCTTGTGGGAAAATGTACATGCTGAGAATGAGGAACAGGAAAACAGGACACAAATATATTTTCTACCATAGGCCATAGATTCATAGCATTTAAGCACTTGTTTTAAAGTAACAAAAGTAACTATTTGGTCATTTTTGAGAACAGCAACTTGGAGAAGCTGCAAAGAAGTGGAAAGGTTTTGGAAATTTAACATCAGCGGATTATTTGAAAAAACTAACCTTTTCCAGCCTCTTAAAAATAGGCAGAGGAAGGCTGTTTTTGGGAAGTCAGTTTTAGTTTTTGATACTTTTGCTGTGTAATCTGAAGCTCCAGAAACATGACCTGATTAAAAATAAAATTAAACATGAAACGTGCCTTTCATGAATGTAATGAGTGTAAATGCACACACAAAAAGGAATCAGTAAACTAGATCCAGTTTTTCACTATTTATTATTGTATGGCTCTGAAGAACATCCATATATATTTCCCCAGATGGAAACAGCTGTTATTCTACTGCAGCCCAGGGTGGGTGGGTACAAATGGTCACCTATCACTGCAGACTGCTTGGGTTGGAGACTGAGCAGTATCTAAGGCTGTCAAGATACTGGTCTTCATTTGCTACTTTGCCATCCCCTTATCTTGCCCGGCAACCTCTTAGACAACAAGGTGTTCCTCTCCTTTGGAATATTATCTTCTCAAGTGATACAGGCCAAAGTTGCCCAATCTAATATTCAGGTTCAGAGGTTTGGTAGTGCCTTTTGTTTACAAGAAAGCCTCCTCTATCTGCTGAACAGCTGCTTCCTCTAGATAGGTGAAGGAAGGCTTAACAACTGACCAAACACATAGACACTGTCATCCAAAGGTTCCAAGCCTTTAAAAAAAGAATTAAAATGTAAGCTATTGTTGTTTTCCACCCCTACAGATGGGCTGCATGAGAGCAACATTTTTCTTATCTCTCACCCCATTTGCTAGGCCTTTGTACACCTAGCTGAATGAAGAGTGAAACGTGAGATAATGGTTCTTTTACAAGAGATCAAAGGAAAGGAAGGCTAAGTTAAAGAGGCTTTCATTAATGTAATACATAGCAGAGAAGCATACGCAAGTGTAAAAATGTCAGCAAGAAAGTTGGGGCAGAATGACCCTCCAGGGCTTGAAGGGCAGTTCACACCTGGCAAGCACCTGCACCGTCTGTGAATGTGAGGCTCAGCCCCCCTCCAAGTGTGCAAGGTGACAGTGTACCTAGACGACACTTACCCTCTGTCTCCACCAGGACCTACACCAAAGAAGGCTATAAATATGATGACATTACCTTGTGTAAATTAGCTGTAGATAGGTGACTGACCTTTACAGAATGAGATTCCCATGCTTTGCAATTAAGGCTGTAATTCTAAGCATATTTATCAAGGTGCAATAGCCACTGAAGTCAATCAAACCTTGAAATGGGCAACATGTTATGGTTATGAGGATTAGCAAGTTTCCTACTTCCCATTTGTAAGGTTTAGCAACATTCATCATGTGTATCAAGAGACATTACTGTGTGTGTGTGTGTGTGTGTGTGTGTGTGTGTGTGTGTGTGTGTGTGT
>JAHTLZ010000330.1:47663673-47677773 GCA_023846285.1 Phrynocephalus versicolor
TGTGTGTGTGTGTGTGTGTGTGTGTGTGTGTGTGTGTGTGTGTGTTGCCAGTGCCTGGAGTGATATGGAGTAGGCACAAAGGAAATTCTCTTTGAAATAATATCAATGTCCAAAACTGAATTTACATAAAATGTATTGCTGTGAAGTAAAATCTCAGCATGGTTGGGGTGAGCAGAACAGACAAAAGAAAATATTTTTTTCAAACCATGATGGAGATGTGTAATCTCCAGGCTTAAAACTTGGTTACTTCAAGGACCAGATGCAGGGGAGTGGCATCAGGAGACATATATCTAGTTTTGTGCACTCCCAGACGCATCTGGTGGGGCCACTGAGAGATACAGGAAGCTGAACTAGATGGGCCTTTGGCCTGATCCAACATGGCTCTTCTTATGTTCTTATGTTCTTTTGAGCAGCAATGGTGGTGGTACCTTCTTATTAAAGTGTGGGGAGGGTAGTGGAGGGAGGGGATGGGCCAGCCAGTCGCAGGCCAATCAAAATTGCCAGATTCAGCCCACAGGCTGGACTTCAGACATGGCTGCAATAGCAGTTCAAGTGGTATTGAGCTACAGTACTATTAACTGCACCATGTGAATATGCTGGGGGAAATTACCTGCACCAGGAAAAGAGAAAGACCAAATATAGGATGCTGGAGATTAGGGAAAGCAATGTGGATAAACTCAGATAGTACCTGAAAATAAAAGACACATGTAGAGAGAGGAAAGATGGCCAGGTCACAATGGAAGAATACAGATAAGTACCAAAGAATTGCAGGGATAACCTCAGGAAGGCAAAACTGAGATGGAGCTGAGATTAACATGAGATGCTAAAAGCAACAAAGCATTCTTCAGCTAAGTGGGCAGCAAAAGAAACAGAAAAAAGTAATAGCTTAGGTACTCAATGGGGATGGAAAAATATAACAACAAAGAAAAGGCAAACATTCTTAGTTACTACTTTAGCTTTGACTTTCCCCAAAAGACAGTCTGTAACTCTCCAGGCAAATGTGAAGTACAAAGAGAGGGGACAGGATTGCAGCTTGAGACTGATAAACAAATAGTTAAAGAGGACCTTACTACTTTAAATGAGTTTCCAGGGCTGGAGGAATTGCATCCAAAGATACTGTGAGGGAACTGGTGGAAGAGATCACAGAACCACTGTCTTTTATTTTCTTGAAATCATGGAGGTTAGGGGAAATGTTGGAGGATTGCCAGAGGACTAACATTGTCCCTATCTTCAAAATGGGTAAAAAGGGGGAGCCTGGGAAATCCAGTTCAGTAAAAATGATATCAAGCCCAGGGGAAATTCTGGAGCAGACTAGGAAGTGGTCACTCCATAACACCTTGAAATCAATGCAGTAATTAGAAGCAGTGTATGGGTTATATAAGTGTAATAAACTGTGAATTTGACCTAGAACCCAACAAGGGCTTCTCAAGAACAAATTCTGCCATACTAATCTTATCTCATTTTTGATTGGGTATAACCTCACTAGTAAACATTGGATATGCTTGAGGCATAATTTATCTTATCAAATACTTATCAGATCTGAAGATGACACACAATTGCGTAGAACAGTTAATACCCTGGAAGACAGAAACAAAATTCAAAAAAGATTGGGATAGGCTCAAGCAATGGAGTGAAGATAACAGAATGAAATTTAATAGAAATGAGTGCAAAGTTCTGCACCATGTTAGGTGGATAGATCTCCAAACTAGTTCCCTCCAGAAGTTTGGCCCATAAAAGTTGGAATGAAGACAGTAGAATTACACAGTCTCTCAGGGGTTTTAGGTTGAGGAAGACTGCTGTAGATAAGAAAGTAGTAGGTAAAAAAACCCAGATGGGGCAGATTAACTTGCAGTGTTTATTTTTACTTGCTGCTGTTTTTGTGACTTACACCCAGCATTATTTTTCTTGACTCTACAAAGAATAGAAGTTGTGCCTCAGTTTCTCTGTCTGCAAAGATACTCAAATTTATTTATGATACCTTCCATAACAGGCCAGCCAGGAAAATGCTGTATCAAATGTAGTAAACGTTGCACAGGTTAAATATATTTATTACTAACATATGCTGATCCAGATGTATGTCTGGAGATCTCCTTTTTTTCTAGCCATGCCCCATTTCCACTAACACATTCACACAGTACACTAAGCTGCCAAATCACGTACAATTCTAGTGAAAAATACTGTTAGGATATGAAATTTGTACTGCAAGATTAATAATCTAAAATTACAGAGAAAACATTAAAGGGGCACACACACAAATACATCATGTTCCATCCAAAGAAGTAGAGGTAAAGGTGGAGAAATTGACAGATATGTTGGCACCATCTGTATGTACAGCTGCATTTTCCTGGATGTCTCTCTCAGAGACATCCAGGAAATCGCCCTGTGTGCAAAACGTAGTTGGAGAATCAGGCTAGGAGGTACGTCTTAAAATGCCATTCAGGATGTTCATTTGGCTATTTTATTTTATTTTTTTAATGCTGGAGTTTACTTTTTACTCTGGACCTCACATGCTCAAGCCTCACAAATTAAGATGGCAAGGAATTGGAAGGAGAGCTTAGTCCAAACTGTAGGGTTTACATGGAAGCATGAAACTGCTGGTGCGGTGGAGTATAGCACAAACAACAGAAATAGGAGGAGCAGCAGCAGCAACATTTACTTGGAGTTAAAGAATTCTGAGGCCCAGAAGCTGCTTTTAGTGCCAGAAATGGACAGAACTCAAAAATCTGATGTCATCATAGCAGCTGTTATTGTTACTCTTCTGCAGCTGATTGTGGCATGGAAGTAGTAATCCTGATCCAGTTTCTGGGGCAGGAGGGGCACAGGGGGAATGTTGAACCTCCTCTTTCCTCCCATTGTCAGTGACGCTGAAAGAGTTGTAATCCCCACTTCCAGCCCTGCCAGTGGCAATGTGACAAGAAGCATCCACTCAAGGTGGCTAATGGGTAAAACTCCAGCTCCTCTTTTCTGCAATTACTCTGGAGCATCCTCATCTCCACCCCATCAATAATCTCGAACTCATTGCCTCTCAATGTGTCCTTGGACTCCGCACCATCATAGGGTACAGCCTCAAGTCTGGAAAACTTCTGTGCCCATCAGCTTCCTTCATTGAAGCAGCATCATTTCAGATTGAGATGTTGGAGTCGTTAGGAGTCAGAAATCCCTTCTGGTCTTATGGACATCACCCGCACCCACACACCATATGCACACCAAGCATTCCTGTCCTATATTCTACCCACCCCTGCTCCAGTGAGGCAGTATATCTATAAATCCATTTAACAGGCTTCATAAATATAACTCTTAGGCTAGGGTCTCTGTTTGGGGCAGTGAACTTGAACTCTGTTGTGGCAAGCAGCTGTCATTTTTTTTCAAATTTACGTTAAAAGGCACCAAATATGTGTGTGTGTGTGTGTGTGTGTGTGTCTGTCTGTCTGTCTGTCTGTCTGTCTGTGTGTAGCTCCTAGGTGACTTCTAGAACCACCTGAATTACTGTCATGTTGGATGCTTCATGGTGTGCACATGCACGTGTGCGTGCACACACACACACACACACACACACACACACACACACCATAAAGAGAAGTCCCTGTAGTTACCGCGGCCACCTAAAAGATAAAGAAAAACAAGGCAGAGAGGAGGGGAAAGCTGCAGTGGTGTGTGGGATGATAGCAGCAAGCAAATGTGGAACAGCCACAGTGAACATGAGAGCAATTCCCTAAAAGTGCCATAGTGGGGGTTGTCAGCACCCGGGGCAAGGCAACCGCCCCCCCCTTTGATCCTGCTGCCACTCTGTCTTCCAGTATGCATGCCATGGGCCCGGAAGGAAAGCTGAGAAGCCCCCCCCCCATCTCACACACACACATCATGACCACTGCCCCCCTTTAAGACAAATCTGCAACAAACCTGGATTAAGCCACGATAAGCTGAATCAAATTGAAGAGGCTGCAGAGCATTAGCAAAAATGTTTATTCATCTAGTTCTGTAAAATCTGCAGTGTATTAGTTTTAATGTTTAGAGGCTTCTCATAAAACCAATTCCTAAACTTTGTTTTATTTAGCATGTGAATTTGCTAGCACTGCGCAGCAACTAGCACTGGGGGAAAACATTTCCCACTGCCACCAACTACGCCAAGCATGGTTAAGCTTTACAACAAGTAAGGTAGAGAAAATCATGAGTCTAAAGTAGGCTTGTTGCCCCGTCCACCTGGCAGCATGTGAATGGCCCCGAGGGCTCCGTGGCCACAATTGTTGTGCCAAGCCATGGAGGGGGAGCAGGGGGTGCGCCGGCCAACAGATAAGTTCTTTTTGCCATAAATTTCTTTGTGTCATATTGCTTTTAAGCCATATTTCAGATTTTTTTCCTCCCATAGCCATATTGATTTAAACATTGCTTCCTGAGAGATTTAGAAGGATTAAGTTTAAGTAATTACACCAGAGCAGTATTTTCTTCTGTTGCTGTTAATGCTAAACTACCATTGGTTTGATTTGATTGATTGATTGAAACCACCATTGGATGTTGGTCTTCTCTGAAGGGGTACTCATATTGAAGAGGTCCTGTTCTCACATGGCTTGTGCCACATTACTGTTCACAGGAGTGAACCTGAGGGAAAACGTATGCTCTACATGACAAAACATACCATGATGTAGAAAGGTCTGCGTTTCACGATCTCATTTAAGGCAAGTGTTTTTTATTCTTTTATTAATCAACCCTGAACTAGAGATGGGCACGAATCAAAAAAATGGCATTTCATTTGTCGTTGGAGGGTCCGTTTCGTTTCTTTTCCGTTTTTTGTGAATTTTTGCAAAAAATTCATTTTCATTTTCATTCGTTTCATTACCATTTCGTTACCATTTATTTCATTTTTTTGTGATTTTTTAAAGGATTTTAAGCAATTCACTCATATTGCAGTAACGGAAACGAAACGCATGACAAAATTTCCGATGTTTCTGTTCGTTTCGTTTCATTTTAGAGACAAAATTCGTTCGTCATTTTGTTACATAACGAAACGAAAAAACGAAAATGGAAACGAAAAATTGTTCGTTTCGTGCCCATCTCTACCCTGAACTATTAGAACACTGCAAAAATTCCATTTTCACTATCTCATAAGTGATCTAAGGATCAATGAATATCTAGATGGGAAAGCATAGGAGGAATGAGGAAGAACTGCTGTTTTCTGTTGGTTTATTGGTAGGATCAAATTGCCTGCTTTAAAAGAAGCAAAGTCCTCATATCAGTGGTGACATAGGAAGGAATTGCCAAAGAATTAGGTCAGACAGCTTGTAAAATAATGTTTCCTAAAGCCTTATGGATAGACATCGAAACTCTGTTTTTATCAATTCCCATTTACAAGTCCTTACAAAACAATTTAGGCTGTAATCATGTGCCCATGTACCTAAATAAAATAAAATAACCTGAATAAAGATGGGGTTGTAATGTAAAAGTAACAACAAGCAAACATTAACATCAAAACTGGGGAAATAAAGCAATAATGTAAAAGCATTGAGCTAAGAGGTAAGAAATGAATTACTGGTCTGTTACAGTGTTTTCAATAAATCTAGCAAGTTGCCGCCAGTAACTTTATCTTCCAGCATTGCTGCAGACTAAATGGAAAGACCCCCAAATAAATTACCGTACTATCCAATATACATACCCTTTTACAGATATGGAAGGGAATCTGAAGTTTCAAAAGAAGAAGCCACCCCAGAATCTGAGGCAACCTGCCAAATTGCTGTACCTTGGAAAGATGAGGCCATCCCATGCACAAACCTATTTATATTCACGCAGTGCTAAAAGCTCCCTTTCAATTCCCTGTCTGTTTCTAGAGGCACAATTGTGCAACCAAAGGCAAGATGATCAGGTTTCTGAGGTGAACTTGGACAATGAGCCAATAAACTCATGGCTTCCAAAGAGCAGACAAAATCAGCACCACCAAACGTTTCAAATAGGGTACCGATTTTGCAGAGTTTGTCCCTAGTCTTCCATTTCCCCTCCCCCCCTCCTCCTGACGTCTCATATCCTTAAGTGCTCAGTGACAGCCTGTAGAAGTTTCCCCATAATCCATCTTTATCCATTAGCAGACACTCAATCACCAAAGTGCTTACCAGACTAAACATATTTATCCGACCAAATCACAATGCACAATGCAAGACTGCCAATCAGGTCTTGGCTGTTAGCAGGAAATGGCTTGGAGGGGAGGGCTTTGTTGTTGTTGTTGTTGTTGTTGTTGCTGCTGCTGCTGCTGCTGCTGCTGCTGTTGTACGTGTGTGTGCTGTGAAGAGCATGCTTACCTCCAACAAACCACAAAACCAAATTAACCTAGCTGTATCCTCATAAAAGAAACCAGATATCCTGTTGTGAAAATAGAAAGCTTGGTAGGACAGGCCCTCTTTGATGGCCAATGGTGTGGCAGAGGAACCGTTCAGACTACAAATCTGGTTACCACAGATTTATATCGTTTCGCCCCACCACCACCAATTAGAGTTCTGCTAAGTTTAAAAGCAATTCTCTCTGTTCCCCTGCCTCCCTCTCCCGCTCGCCTTTAAAGTATCATTTGGGTAATTCAAGTAGGCCTTCAAGTTTCCTATGTTACTAAAATAATTGCAGTAAGTGTTGTACTTGCTGGCCAGGGCTCCTTTAATTCTAATTGCTCTTTTTCTGCGCAATTATGTTGTAAAAGTGCTTGCATTAGCCCATTTTTAGGGAGGGAGAAGTCCAAGAGACACAAATGTGGTAGTAATAATAATACTTTTTATTAGCTTGGCAAAGAGGAAGAGAGCAGAGCTTTTTCGTAAAAAGCTTAAAACTTCAAAGTTATGACGGGGGTGGAGGGAATGTTCAGAACCAGAGAAACAAGCCCACATCTCAATCCTTTTTATTAGTTTCATACAAGCCGAGTGCCATCAGCCCAACTCTCCTGGCATTTTCTCCTTTCTGGAAACAGAAAAAAAATGCTTCAACATCCGCACAGCAGAGCTTATTTAATGCCCTGTGTCAGAATGACATAAAATGGCTCTGCATGTTTTCACTAAGAAGTCTTAATAGTTTTAGACTTAATGGTATTATGCCTCCTTTTAATACCAATAATTTTAAGGTAAGCCCTGGCATTGGCTGGGCTGAGTGCGTTCTACAACCAGTGCCTCTGATTCAAAGCGAATGGCTAGAAGGTGACATTTTACTGTGAGGAAAGGAGCAGCAGGAATACACTGAAAGGAATGAGGATTTCATAAAAATAAAGGGCATACTGCTCTTGACAGCTAGCCGCGCAAGTGAAAGGTGTGCTTTAGAGGCTTTCTTATTTATCAGAAATAACAAGAGAGTTTCTCGCTTACTTATGATTTTTTTATGAGCAGCTTTAACACGTTCTGCTCCTTGGAAGGTGAACTGTTTCCTAAATAATCCCTGAAAGGAAAGATAAGCAAATGAAAATAAATAAAAACAAACAAGACAAAATCGCTTAACCGAAAAACTCACAACATGAACAGTTTCCTCAAACCTTATAGAGTAGACATTCTAAGAGCTGGGAAACAATGAAAACGCCAAAGACACACAATGATAGTTGCAAAGCACCGTTAGGAACCAACAACCACAAGGGTTGCGGAGGGCAGCAGGAAGAGCTATTAAAATCTACAAGTATCTATATACTCGAGTATAAGCGAACCCGAATATAAGATGAAGCTCCTAATTTTACCACCACCAAAAAACAAAAACAAAAAAAAAACCCACTGGGAAAACTTATTGATTCGAGTATAAGTCTAGGGTGGGAAAGGCAGCAGCTGCTGGTAAACTCCAAAAATAAAAACAGATTGTGGCCATCAAGTTGTAGACTACAACTCCCACAAGAGGAGAGGAGGAGAGGAGGAGAGGATGGGGGGAGGCAATTACGGAGCACAGCAACTCTGGCACAGCACAGCCCCATGGAGGGCAGGGATGAAGCCCAGAGGAAAGGGAAGGGGCTGCCCCTCCCCTCCCCTAGCCTCAGCAACAAAGGCTGAGGAGCACAAGGTGAGGATGAGGAAGAAAGGTGAGAGAAGCAGGTGGGGTACTCGCTCCCACTCGCTGCGTCCTCAGCTGTACTATGAGCAGGGCCTGGTGGAGGTGCCTCTGGGGGTAGGGGTCTGCTGCTCCGCCGTGACTCCCAGGGGCCCACCAGGCTAGGGAAGGGGGGGACCAGCCCAGCCCTCCTGACGTGCTCTTGGCTCCCCTTTCTGCTCCTTGTTTTCACCGCAGTGGCTGCTTCAGCTGCCCTGATGAGATGATGGGAGTTGGTGGAACGGGCAGGACTTGCCCTCCACTGGCTTCAATTGAATATAAACCGAGGGTGTGTGTTTTTTCAGCCAAAAATAAGGGCTGAAAAACTCGGCTTATATTTATGTATATACAGTAAACGTTTTTGTCCTCTGGAAGAGATGAAATTATATTTCAAGAGTAACATAATGCATGAGAATAAAATCTGCTCTCTGTCTCCTGAGGAATTCTTATAACAGAGCCCTAAAACAACACTAGGCAAATCACTGCATGCAAATATATCCAACAGCCAATGAATATTTGGTAAGGAACTATTACATTGTATATTCCATTGAACATTTCATTCTGCTATTATATGTCCAAAGAAGTGGACCTGATCCACGAAAGCTTATATTAAAATATAATAGTTAGCCTCTAAGGTGCCACATGTTTTTGTCTTTTGTTTTGTTTTGTTTCTTTGATTTTTGCCTGGAATTCCCTTAACTTTGTAACATACACTTTTTAAAGGTATTTTTAAAAGAGAAAATCCTTAGTCACTTAGAGCCATTTTGGCAGTATTTTGTCAGCTTTCAATGCAATTCTTTTTAAAGTCAATAATTTCCCCTCCCACACACACAATAAAAGTAACAGAGAAAGTAACAAGTAATGCAAGTTTTTAAAAGGGTTTCTAAAACAAAAATGATTTTGAACATCACAACTAGTAATGAGAATGAATTGTTTTTAAACAATAACTTTTTGGGGGCTTGTCAGGAGCAAAGAAAATGGACAAGTACTGTTTGTTCAGTTTTTCTAAAACTGAAAAGCCAAAAGTTAGCATAACATAAACAGCATAAAATGAAAACTCAGTTTTTCAGTGATAGGAAAAAGCTGCTTAATGTAGTCTTCCAGATAGGAAAGTCATCATGTTTTGAGATTGTACCACTGCAAAATGGAGGTGAAGCTCACATAATTTCTCTCTCTCAAAAAGAAAGAAAGAAAGAAAGAAAGAAAGAAAGTTTTCCCCACGCATGTGGAGCAGCATTCTCTATACATGAAGTGGTACACTTCAGGATGAGGTCAAACTGTTCAAGTGAAGTTTGGAAAATATGCACAGAAACAATACACCCTACTTTGCTAGAGTACTTTCATCTTGACCTTTTCAAACAGCTGTGGATGACTCCAATGCTAACTTTAAGTATACCTATACCTATCACATGTGGTCAAAACAAACATGTTTTGAAACACTTGTCATATATTCACATTAAACAGTGTGACTTAGATAAGTGTTGATTTTCCAAAGTCCCACTGATTCAGTGAGTAATAATCTGCCAGGGACTCCCAATCGGATTCAGCTTTGGCAAACATCTGTAGTCCTTTGCAAAATGGGTGAGTAAAATATGTCTGCACCTGAGTAGAAATGTGGTTGAGCTGGCCAGACGGCCTTTGAGGAAACCATAACAAGTTTATTGCTGGCTTTTTAAGGAGGAACTGATCATTAGTTCTTTCAGATGCATCAGAACAAACATTTATTATTTGTCACTAAAAATATTCAGTAAAGGCTGTGCTGTACGTCTGAAAGGCTAGGCGGTTGAATATACAAGACAACACCACATCTGCAGAATGTCCCCTGAATTTATTTATTTATTTATTTATTAGATTTCTGTACAATGCCATCTGGACAGTTTACAAAATTTTGAGGTAAATACATCAGGGAAAGCATTCTGGCTCCATCCTTTTAAATAACTGCAACAGTGTCAGGCACATGTCTACTTAAAATGTTTATCTCTGGATTCTCTATGTTGTATATTTCTTCATGCTCATAGTCAAATAAATTAATGCCACTGGGGCCAGAATCTTTATGAAGTCAAGGCCACATGACACAATTCATTGGGGCAGCTTCTTATATGTATTCTTAGTCCACATCATAATTGGCCAGAGAAGGTGAAGAAAGAGCAAGAGTGAAAGTAAGCAATTCCTTCACTACATCTCAAAAATCTCTGAAACAAATGTAAGAAATATAGTAACTACTGCCAACATATGAGAAACTATAAGCAAAGTACAGAGGGTATATTGTTAAATTGAAGAATTTAAAGGATGTCAGTAACAAAGGAAGAAACGAATAATGGTTTGCCAAATCAGCTGAAGGTAGGACGTAAACCAATCATTTTAAAAGAAAGGGAAACCTTGATTAAGACACATGGAGTTCGGTAAGATATTCAGTTTTTCTTCAAGAAAAATATTTCTCAGATTTTTTTTGCACACATCCATTGATAATCCAATATACTTTACAGTGATCGTAAATGAAGGTTTTTTTTCATATTCATGGAGATAACGAGTGTACAACAGTTTTTAGCAGATTAAAGACAATATTTAAAACTAAGAAAAATGAATGTGAATAGTTGTTGGCTTTGTTTTGGGTTTGGGCATGTGTAAAGAAATAGAAAAAGAAACAACTTTTAATCCAGCAGACTTTAACCCCTCTTAATCCACCTATGTGGCCTGTCTCTAAACTTTGGATTCTGACTGTGTTATTTTAACTGTTGTTTGCACGACAGGTGGTTTTGATGCTGTACTGAGGAGACATCCATACATGTCTGAGAAGGTGGTTTGCTATGTTTCATGGGATACACTGCCAAATATAAGAGAATGAAAGTTGTAGTCAAGGTATAGTAAAAACAACAACAACAACACTTCTTTTAAGACAGAACAGTGGTTTAGATTATAAGAAATTGAAACATCCCACCTTCTTCCCAGGTTTCCTCAGCGGTTGTCTGATATCATATACAATATGCTCCCCTGGTTCTGGAGAACATTTGCAGAAAGAGATTTTTTTTTTTTGTAGAGAGCTCTATATGGCTAACCAATAAACAAATAAAACATTTAAAATGTTCCTTAGAATGAATTAATAAAGCATGCCAAGGATGGTGAATGTTTAGAGGCATATGTTAAAAAAAAATCTAAGCCATGTGGGGAAAAAACACTCTAAGCCAGTGGTGGAGAACGTTTTAGAGACCGAGTGCCCAAACTATTTTTTTTTTTTTTTGCAAAGTGCCAATACAGCAGTTTAACCTGAATGCAGGTGGCTGTGAAGGAGCAATGTTGGGTGCCCACAGAAAGGGCTCCGAGTACCACCTTTGGTACCTGTGCCATAGTTTCGCCAACACTGATCTAAGCTAATACAGTAGCTTTATTTGGTGCAATCAAATAGACACAAAACACGGGACGCATTTGCAAGATCTTGTGAGATTTAAGCAGAAGATTTAAGTGTGATATTAGTGCACAGGGCCAGAATGATTCTTGGGGAACTGAGCACATGTTCATCAAATCATAGAATAATTGAGTTCGAAAGGGGTCTCTCAGGCTATTGCATCCAACTCCCTGCTTGATGCAAGAATCCAAATAAAAGAAAATCTCACCAACTGTGGAAAAACCCCAAATCCTCAAAATCATCCATCAAAGAATCTGGGATATAGAGCGCCAAAACATCTCATCAGGGCTCGATCCAACGTGCTCTTCTCACTTTTATGGTTTGATGCCAACTCCAGGACTAGGAGCAAATTATATGAAACATCTCACTAACCCTTGTCTGTGGCGTGCTTTTATGCTCGCCAGACTGAACATCCTTCCCTCAGCAGTTCTTTCAGGAAGATACTACAACATTCCATTTGAGAATAGACTCTGTAAACTATGCTTACTGGAACCAGAGTCTACCTCTCATATCCTTCTCTCCTGCCCCTCGCACCACAAGCTTCGCCTTCGTCTTCTGACCCCTTACATCTCTAATTTCTCTGGATCCCCGGAGAGTATAACAAAGCGCCTCCTGGAGGGCAAACATCCGGAATTGACAGCCTCAGTGGCTGAATATCTGGCCACTGTTTTAAATATTAGTAAATAGTTTGGGGCCAAGGCCTGCTATTAACCCAATTTTTAAATCATTTAAAACCTATTTATTTACTTCCTACCTCTTATTTTACATTTTGTTGCTTCTGTTTTATACCAATGTATGCCAATAAAGGTTCTTGTGATTGTGTGTGAAAATCTCACCAATGGCTGTCCCCTTTCCCCCTTGAATGCCTCCAAGACTGGATTGCCCACTTCTTCTGTGTTGGGTAGCCACATCTGTGCATTACAGAACTTCTATACATGAACTTGAAGTGAGAAATAAGGACACCCGTGTAGAGCTGTAGCATTAACAACAAGAATAACAATTTTATACTGACCTTCCACTAATAACTAGTACTCGAGACAGCTTGTGTTCATCATAAGACAAAATAAAAATGAGAAAGAAAAACCCATTCAGCCTGGCATCATTTACCATAGAAGCGTTAAAATCAAAATTAAACCAATCTCAGATAAAACACACTTAAATCCTCTACAGCTTTGTAATAATATTTTCCTATTCAATTAACTGAGACAATATCACTAATAGCTACAAATATGCAGTTTGAACTTTCTCTGTTCAAGATCAAGTTACAGTACTGTTCATTGGAAACTGTACTTCTCAGTGTTCCGTTCCATTCCATTCCATTTATTTATTTATTTATTTTTCAAAAAAAACTTGCTGTCAGACCCACAAAATTAGCAAGGCATGGAAACCTTCCTATCACCAGAGGGGTGGAGAGGAAGAGCATGATGATATTGAATGACATTTTGGAACTATTCATCTAGAAATGCAAAACACAACAGTAACATGTAAATATTTGACTTGTTTTAATTTGTAAGGTAGCATGTTTTGACTCAGTGATATAAATGCAAATCAATGGCAGCTATGTTGCATGGTGTTACGCACAAACATGCACATATCAATGGGCAAAAGCATGTCATAAATTACTCCTCTCTGTGTGTGTGTCTTCCTGTCTACATTACTTTTTCAAGATCATAGGATTTGTATCAGTGTATCATAAAAGAACATAATTTGGCCCATATTCTCATTTCTAGTATCTTTTCTCTGCTTCTTCTCAAAAGTCACATATAATTGCAGAATTAATTATAGTCACTGTGCAGGCTTGAGTGAAAAAAAAGGTCAGATTCTGCCTTTTTCCATTTGCTTCTTCAAATATCCTTTACTCCATGACATCAGATAGTCATCCAGACCATTTCTCTTCAGTGACAGCTAGTTGTTAGGAAATTTAGTATACATTTCACAAAAGTTGTATTTGGAACTCTTCTTCCAAGCTTTCCATTTCGACTCAACATGATGTAAAGAAGGCCTCATTGGTAAAGGTTCATTGAATAATGGCTTCTTCCTTCAAGCTATCTTTTAAGTGCTGTTGAGAAGACCACTTTTCTAAAGGAAATCTTATCTCAGTACCACCTGTGTTAAGCTAACTGTAGAATTTAACATTTTTACAAAATGTTTGTTTTACAAATATCTATCTATCTATCTATCTATCTAGCTAGTGGAGTGTACATCCATATATATATGGATGTACACTTCATTCAATTCAGTGAGATTTAATCTCAAGGACAAACTTTGCAAATAAATTACATGTGTAATGTTATATACATGAACCCTTCTATTACTCTTTTAATTAAACAGAATTAAATGTACTCCATTTAAGGAGTCATTCCAGGAGGGAATGTCTGAGACCCAGAATAAAACCGCACTTTACAAATATAATGTGACATCCCTTTTTTTCCTTCCGCATTAATAGACAGACTTTTATAGCACAGTAAATATAGATATATCTTCTGAAAACACATTCGGTTCTGTTGGACTATAAATGTGTACAGGTTTTCAGCCTTACAATACATCCCTTGACCCCAAAAGAATGCTGCCACAGTAATTATGTGGACTTTTGTGGAGAAAAGACAAAGGAAGGAAGGAAGGAAGGAAAGAAAGAAAGAAAGAAAGAAAGAAAGAAAGAAAGAAAGAAAGAA
>JAHTLZ010000330.1:47677783-47702740 GCA_023846285.1 Phrynocephalus versicolor
AGAAAGAAAGAAAGAAAGAAAGAAAGAAAGAAAGAAAGAAAGAAAGAGAAAGAAAGAGAAAGAAAGATTTTCTTTTTTCAATTTTGAATGAAAATATATTTTTAAAACGTTCTGGAGGAAACACCCAATGCCAATGTGCCTTTCAGTCTGAAAATAAAGAGACATGATTAAGAAATACATGTGTTCCATTAAACAAATAAAAATACTGGCATTGACATTGGGAAACTTAACAGCTAATTGCATGATTTTCTGTCTGACAGGCTCCAGAAAGGAGATTATGGACTGAATAGAGTATGAGTAGGCAAGTGTGCTCCTCCATGTATTTTTGGCCCTCAACTTTCACCTCTCTTTATCCCTATTGGCAATGCTACTTAGGACTGAAAGATGTTGCAGTCCATCAAAATAATTTTTGGAGGCTACAGTTGTTCACCCCTGAAATAAATATGCAAGCTTTTTCAACCTTGTGGCCGTACAAAGTCACCTGGCCTTTCCTCATAATGTTTATTCCAGTTAGCAGTTACTTGTTGGGCTGCCAGGTCAGCTGCACTCCATTGTCTATGATCTGACAGCCCAAACAAAAAACCAGACCGTGAGACATTGCAATGTTTGTGTGTATGTGTGTGTGTGTGGGGGGGGTCCTTTTGTTATAGAGGCAAGGCAAGCAAGGATATGACGAGAAGCAAGCACAAAGAAGAATATGAAGAATTACAGTATATGCCATCAATTTGATTCCAGCGTATGAGGATTTCTTCCAGGGATTTTTAGTTATAGGGTACTCAGAAGTACAGTATGTCTGTGAAGATTCTCAGTCATCCAGGTGAGTTTAGCTGGAAGTTAAGTCATGGCAACTGGACGTCTTTTCCTTGAGAGATTGAAATGTTTCGCTGCTCATCCAAACAGCTTCATCAGTCCAGAAAGTGTGCCAGGACACCTGAGTTCTGAGCTGTGCAGCATTTTCCTTTTCTAGATTTGTCTGGAAGTTGAGTCATGGCTACTGGACTTCTTTTTGAGAGATAGAAACGTTTCGCTGCTCATCCAAACAGCTTCCTCAGTCTGGATACAGCTAGTACGAGTCCTCCATCTTATAGACAGCTTTGACCTCTTGTCACCCTGATCTGAATTAGGCTCATAAGATGAACAATGGCCTAAATAGGCTCGTTAGGGAGACAATAGTATCCATAGCCTTAAGGTGAACAATGGCCTAAGGTGCTGAAACCTATCAAGAATGGGTCGTTAGCTATGGCCTTGGTGGTGAAGGCTTTTTGATTTGACTGGGTACTTTGGAAAGCACACCCTGGCAAGTAGCAGATAGACTATGCCTGAGCCCGCCACCTCTGTTGAGGCAGGAGAGTACGTGAAAAGAGCTGCTATCATGTCCAAAACTCTAGCAAAAGATATTTTGATGCCTGTTGGAAAGGAAAAGAGTATATCAGCTCAATTCCATGTAATGAAACTTCTTGAGATTTTAACATTATTTCAGTACTGATAATGGGGTAGCATCCTGTAATGTGTGTGTGTGTGTGTGTGTGTGTGTGTGTGTGTGTGTGTGTGTGTGTGTGTGTGTGTGTGTGTGTGAGAGAGAGAGAGAGAGAGAGAGAGAGAGAGAGAGAGAGAGAGTCTGTGTGTGTTGTGTTGGTAGAGTCGTGACCGACTCTTGGTGACCCCATGTCCATGGAGTTTTCTTGGCAGGAATACTGGAGTAGCTTGCCAGTTCCTACTCCAGGTGCCTACAGCACCTGGTATTCCCTGGTGGTCGCCCATCCAAGTACTAACCAGGGCCGACCCTGCTTAGCTTCTGAAATTGGGTGAGATCGGATGTGCTTAGGGCATCTAGGCAGTTCCTGTAACATATTTTAGGGCAAAAGAGTGCATGACACAAATAGTGTTTCCTTCCAAGATAGGATTCAAGAGAAATGGTGAGTAGAGAGCTGTCACTGTTTTCTCAGTATTGGCTGCCTAAGATGATTTTCTCTCTCTGCCTAAAGGTAGGGCTGGTCCTGCTGGCCATCTGCTAAAA
Source organism: Phrynocephalus versicolor (assembly GCA_023846285.1). Classification (NCBI taxonomy): domain Eukaryota; kingdom Metazoa; phylum Chordata; class Lepidosauria; order Squamata; family Agamidae; genus Phrynocephalus; species Phrynocephalus versicolor. Next base: position 47,679,801 of record JAHTLZ010000330.1, read on the forward strand.
AGATCACACGAGTGGGGCTAGGTAAATGACTTCTTGCTTTAAAGGTTTCCTATGTAGTTGCTCTCATGATCCTACAGAGAAAATCAGCACGGGTCAATAGAGATGCTCGTACTCAAGAAGCAAAGGATTGTGTGTAGAGCATCATTTGCCACCCATGGGGGTGGGGGCTGAAACACCTACATGATGTGCCATTCCTCCACAGATCCTTTTGCCTTTTGCATAGAATGAACCATAATAATAAAAATTCCAGAAGGAGTCCCTTGTTGTTGGCATCAATTCAAGATTTGACCTTTCTTTAGCCAAAAAAAGAAAAGAATGAAACATTAATTTCTCTCTCTCTTTTTTGCAGTATTTAAAGAATGTGATGTAAAGCAGCCATATAGTAAAATTACTTTAAGCCATTTCTGAAGCAGTAAAAACAACTCTAGCTTTTTTTCCCCTCCTTAAGTTCGGACAATTAAGAACAGGCCCCATTATTTCAGACCTCAGAAAAAATCTGAAACTTATTTAGAATCAAGAAACACATCCTATCAGCAGCTACAAAGTTTTTTTAAAGAAAGTTTCAGTTCAGTTACTGATTCTGATTAAATTACCTGGTTATTATAATTGGGGAGGGCAGGGGTAGAATCACAGGCTTTGCAAAGGAACAGATTATATTTGCTTTGAGGACATGTGAATTTTTTTTAAAATCTTTCAACTCTTGGGTGAGTTCTGAATTGAGATGGGAAAACAGTGAAAAATGAATCTCATTTTCCTGACAAATTTAGCCAATTTGTCAAAATACATGCGTTCATTTTCATCATTAATCGATTTGTCGATTCGTAACTGGAAATTCATCATTTCGTCAATTTGTCAGCCCTGACAAATCATGAATCATGACAAGATCACCATTTTAAAAATTCATCTCCACCTTTGGTTCTGAAACTATAGTTCCTTCTCTCACTTTTTTAGACAATATATGCATATCTTTGTGTAATTTTTGGTAAGATTTCCACCTTACTTAAGAAATGTTGTATGACTATGTTATGGGCATGACATTTTGGATTTTCTGTCAAAATATAAGCATAATTCTGAGAAAATTTCATATTTGCTGGCATATACATGATATTCCCAATAGGCTGTTTGGTTTAAGAGAAGTGATTTTGGAGGACAAGGAGGTACACGCAAAGGGGCAAGGAGAGGAGATTCCCCATTTACTATCACACCCATTAACTAGCTGTATTATTGACAACATGTTGTGGTCAGATGCTGTCAAGTCAAACCAAGTTGGAATGACCTAAGAGAGCTTTCAAGGTTAATGAGGTATTTAAGCCATGATTTTACCAGTTCCACATCCCCAGTGAGTTTCCATAGCTGAGTGGAAATGTGAACCTCCTGAGTAAGTCTATCACTCTACCCATGATGCCACATTGGATATTTCCCTCATATGTGTGTCAGAACTGACATAGAGCAACCCAATAGGCTTTCAAGGTAAGTGAGACATTTAAGGGGGTGGTTTTACCAGTTCTACCTTCCCGGTCAGTTTTCATGGCTGATTGGGGATTCACACTCTGTTCTTCAGATTCTTAGTCCATCACTCTAGCCACTGCAGTATACTGGGAATCCATACCCCTAATACAAAAGGGTAAAATCAATTAAAAAATGCCCGCTGGAATTAAATCTGAAAAGTACAATTCAGAGCTAACCCAGCATGCTTCTTTCGAGAAGTCACTGCATACTACAGAGGCTGTAACTGAGGAAGCTCATAGAGCATTTTTATTAATATTATTTATTTATTATTTATGCTATGCATATGCCACTTTTTCCCAACAGGGAACTTGTATCAATTACATCATTACAATAACAGCTCACAATAATTAAATCATTACAATAACCACAGTTTAAAAACACTATCGAGAACTGTACTAAAAAACAACAACCAATTAGACATCTATCAATATTATAAAAATGCAATTAAATTCAGATTTGAAAACATTTTAAAATCTCTACATTTAATAAATCCAGCATTACCTAGACCTTTCCGTTTTGCTTAAAAGCCTTGTGTTGCAGTGGTTAAACTGCTGTACTGCAGCCAAAACTCTGCTCATGACTAGAAGTTCAATCCTAGGTAGCCAGCTCATGGTTGACTCAGCATTCCATCCTTCCAAGGTTGGTAAAATAAGTTCCCAGCTTGCTGGGGTCAGCATGGGGAGATGTGTAGCCTGCATAATTTAATTGTAAACTGCCACTAGAATGCTTTAAACACTATAGGGCAGTATATAACCAGGATGTTTTGCTTAATAGCAAGCCTTAAAAGTCTTTCCGTGCCAAAGGACAGAAAAGAGGGATTGGGGCAACCAGTCTTCCCAGGGCACTTCATTCCAAAGCCTGAGAAGCCTTACAGACATATAAGGACAGAATTGTATGCTTGGGTCACTTCCCAAGGAACTGCTGAGGAAAACCATGCTAGAGCGTATTTACAATGTAATACAGTATGCATTAATATGTGTGTGATCTTTCAAGGGTGCAACAACGGACCTATGTACTGCTTTTGACTTTCTCAGGGGTTCAGCATGGGCACCATGCTGAGCGAGTTGCTGATCTTTCCAGATATGTATTGCAAAATTATCTGCATGTATCTGTCTCATTACTTGCAAGGAACTTAGGCTCGCGTATATATGGGGGAGAGGAAGTGCATTAACAAGTTGGGAGTGATCAGCTTTGTAAAATAAGCATGATCCCCCAAGTGCTTTGAAATGCTTTCTCATTGAAACCTGGTGTCCAGGAATCTTCGTTGTTTGAAAAACATGGGGCTCGTCTCCTTCTGCCCATTTGCCTGATCCTCAAAACAGAAATAGGCATCCTTTGTCTAACTTGGATATCAATTTGGCAGCAGGCATTTGTAGTAGGGAAAAGGGAGGCAGGATTGAGTTGTAAAAGTCCCAGAATTTTGAAACTGCAGGGAGGGAGAGCGATGGGTGGGGAGATACACTGGGAAAAGGGAAGTTTTAGAAAAATGCACAGTAAATCTTTTCAAAAACGATCTACCCCAATTTGATAGCTTTAGTAACAGAAATTGCATCATTTGTAGCTTAGCATATACAATCATATGCTTCTGCATATTGATAAAAAATTTTAAAAATATAGAAACTTTAGTTTTTCTGCAAGCAAAATTGTGGATATCCTCTCTATTCAAGAGAGGGAGCTGCAAGCTGATGCATCATATACAATTATGCCCACACCACTTAGTTTTTCACTTCTGAGAAGTAAGGACAGGACAATCCTAGAGACCAGTTTTTATAATAAGCAAAATAAAGTTGACTGCTTGGACAGAAACACCTTGTTTTTTCCTGTGATTTTCTCTGACAAAGAAGAACAGATATTACCCTAATGAGGCACCCAACAATCCATGGACAGTAGCGCTCCCCTTTCCCAGTGAAGATGGCAGCACAGGGAAAAAAACCCATCTTGAATTTGAATGTTGCCTATATCTACAGTGCCTACAGGAATTCTTGTTCTCCAATTCTATAGATTGTCTTACATAAAGAGATCTTCATAATGCATGGTTCCTAGCATTCTGAGTGAGTTAAACCTTATCTTGAAGAGAATTTCCATTTTTTTAAAATAAAATATTTATGGATAGTCCCCCCCCCCCGATGTCCCCCAAGTTTCAATTTTTTCCATGTGGGAGTAAATGGGAGCAATGGTTTCTTCTCCCACATTCTTCTGTTATTTCTCTTCACCTCTCTTGGCAAGAGAGAGTGGGGTGATAAAGTAGTGCGATATTTCCATGAGTCTATGTCTAGGCTGGGCATATGACACTAGAGGTTAATCAAACCAAACAAGACGAAACAAAACCAAATGTTGGTGTGTGGGACATAGCATCAGCACTCCCTTTAGCAGCACATTGGGTGTGTTGTGTTGGGTGTGACAGTGCTTGCAACTTGCCCATCATCACAGGCTTCCAACAGGCTGTGCCAAAAAAGTGTTTTGAGCGAAAAGCTTTAAAGGAACATTAGAGAACAGAGTTGGTCTTTCATGATATTTATGATCTTGGCTGGCTGTTCTTCAAGATTTTCCTCATCTTCAGAAGGATTATGTTTCCCCTCAGTGGTTTTTCATGTCTTTTGGGGCCTTTAAACATTCGCGCAAGCACTCAACAGTTAAAATTAAAGATCCCGTACGTGACCTTCTAGCTGATGGCTGAAATCCTCTCTTGCTCGAGAGTCATGAAGCTTTCTTTATTATTCTCTTTATCATGTTGGTTCTAAAAATAAAATAGTTCTGATGTCAAATTATCAGAGCCCTGGAAAAAAAAAAGCATCTGGTGCCACAGATATGATAAGCTACTGCATAAATCCCTTCTCTCATCATGCATTAATGTTTAAAAATGAAAGGCTAAATGGCACAATACACCTTAAATACATAGCGTGCTCTTCTTTTCCTTTTATTCATAAGCAAGGTCCCTGGACGGTGGCCTTTATTGGGGCTCAGCCCATGTGGGCAGAGGCTATTTAAACCTGTTAGTTTTCCTATACCCTGATGATGCAGGGTTGAAGGCAGCCAGGCACGCAGACAGACAGGCTGGCCTTCACTGGCAAAATGGAGTTTGTCCCCCACCCCCACTCCACCCCCCACCCCCCACCCCCCCCCATTTCTCCCCCCCCCCAAACTCCTACATATACTTTAAGGTATGTGAGAAGGTACGCCAGAGGGGGAGTTTAAAAACATCTAATTGCATTCACTGGTTCTCACCCACATTTTCCTCTTGTCCTAAATTGCTCTATTGTGTGTGTGTGTTATGTTGTTACAGTGGTGACCAACTGACTCTCTGTGACCACATGTCCATGGAGTTTTCTTGGCAGGAATACAGGAGTGGCCTGTCTGTCAGTTCCTACTCCAGACACCTACAGCACCTGGTATTCCCTGGTGTTCTCCCATCCAAGTACTAACCAGCCTGACTGTGCTTAGCTTCCGAAATCAGGTGAGATTGGATGTGCTCAGACCATCTAGGCAGCTCCAGTTGCTCTATTAATGCAGTGCTAAACACATAACATTTGGTATGGAGCGGTGTGCACAAGAATTTTGTAGGCTACTTACAGATTCAGGAATGCTTGTAGATGCAGTCTCAGTCTTTCTTGAGTTGCAGTATCTCCTAAGGACTGAAGGCCTTCGCTACTTCCTTCTGGGCATTTTCCAAAGCCCTTTCCTCCTCTGGGTCCAACAACTCACTTTCCATGGGCAGGTTTCCTCATTAGAGGGGGCTGGAGAAGAGATTATGCTTGTTTTGTTACTCTTATACATTATTTGGGTTGAATGTTTAGTCACATCTTTTTGCAAGCCATGCAGAATAGTGCTTCTCCACTAGATGGGTGGGATGTCAGTACAATCCATCCATCCATCCATCCATGGAAGCTTCTTGATTGCCCTCCCCTTCAGGTGACTATCCTTAGAAGCGGCCTCCTCTCCAAAGTAAATGTTCATGTCCCATGGCTGTCTTGAATGTAGCAGTAGCTGGTTCCAATGGTCTTGCTTATGAGTCTGGGATGGAGCCAGACAGCTCACCAGCGCCACCTGTGGTCACCCCCTCACAATAGACCTATGTTCTTCCTTTCAGCTCAAGGTGAAACACATGGTTCTCCTCCTTGCTTTATCCCCACAACAACACTATGCGGTAGAGCTTGCTAAAAGAGTGTGTGACTGCCCAAGATCATCTAGGACAGGTATGTCCAAACTTCAGCCCTCCAGATGTTTTGGACCATCACTCCCAGAGTCCTTTGTCATTGGCAGTCTAAGCTTAGAATTCTGGAAGTTGTGGTCCAAAACATCAGGAGGGGGGAAGTTTGGACATGCCTGGTCTAGGAAGTTTGTGGTTCACTGGGCACTAGAACATGGATCTCCCAAATTCCAGCTCCACACTCATAATTACATTGCAACACTTTTCACATTGAAATGACTTTTTTCTTCTGCATGCTGGACAGATATTGATGTGTGTGTTAGCCATTGTGAATAGAGATGGGCATGAAATGAACTTTTAATTCATTTCGTTATTCGTTATTCATTTCGTTAGCTAACAAAATGAATAACAAACCAACCCATCAAAGAGAAACGAAACGGAATGGAAATTTCCTTTTCATTCGCTTCGTTTTTCATTACCCCCTCCTACCTTGTCTTTGCTGCAAGTCGTCCTGGTCCTGGTGGGGGAAGGTAGGCCTGTAGAGGCTGGGGACTTTTAAAACAAAACAATAAATAAATAAAAATAAAGAGGAGCACCGACCCGGCTGCAGGGGCTGTGTGGTCGGTGCTCTAAAATGAAGAAAAATAAAATAAAACCAGCGCTGACCGGGCCCCAGGGGCCCCACGGTCGGCGCTTGAAGGGGGAAAATAAATGAGGCACTGGCCCCAAGCCAGCGCCTCAAAAAGCCCCTGACACTGGGGCCAGGATCGCCTCCCACGCCGCTACCTGTTTGGCTTGGTTCAGGTTCATACAATTGTTAAAAAAAATCATACAAACCCGAACTGAACCGAACCAAGGGTGGGTCCGAAACAGACGAATCCGAACCATGGGTTTTCTGTTTCGTGCCCACCTCTAATTGTGAATAACCATAGCCATTTGCAGAGCACATGATTCATTCTATGACCAGGCATCTATTTCTTCATGTGGCAAACATACTTATTGTGCACAGAAACATCTTGCAGGCATAAAATATATCTGTCTTTTAAACTTAAAAAAGTCCAAGCCTTTTAAAAACCCAGCATTTTGATGCTTTGGTTGCGGGCAAATTACAGTTTTATACCAACTTCATGTTCAGCTGGCACCACCAACAGAATTATTTGCCAATAGTCAGAATCCTAGGAGCAGATGTGGAGTGTAACTGCATTGCAGGCAGGCACTCGGCTGTTCCTCCAGTTATACAAACTCTGTGCATTGAAAAGAATGGGGGACTTGTGTGTGCAAGAGGATGTTGAATATTCCTTTGCAGAGTCAGCAGGGAAAAAGATAAAACCAACCACACACACAATGGGCATTTTGCAGGGAAGAAACAATCAGGGTTTGGGTGACCGATAAAGTAAGGAACCTATTCATGGTTGAATGGGAGAGTTCACATTTATCTATGGTTTAAAAGGATTTAATGGCCTTTCTTTTTCAGCATGTTAGTGAATGAGATATATTTGCCATACAGAAAGCCCCAAAATGTATAAGCAGCCAATATCTGCGGGTAACAAATTTCAGAGCACTGTGGACACCACTGAGAAGGCCCTATTCGTTGTGGTAGTTTTCAGGGGTTCTCTAAGAGTGGCCACCTGCAAATGTGGTGTGTGGGACTCAGGTGGCCTGGGTGGACAAACCTAGGCAGAGTTGCTTCATTATGCAACAAGGTTGATTTTATTTATTGTGTAGTTTTGTTGATTTTTTTTGTAGCTGCCCAGAGTAGTGGCTTAATAAACAAAATATTTTTTGAATGATGTCCGGTTAATTTTGTTGAAAATGAAAATCAGAGACAGAAAACACTGAACTCCCAATGATACTACTAGTGCTAATCAATATATCAGAAAAAACAGGAATTGAATCAGGAGTCTAAATTTAATATCAGAGATTATGGTTTATTTAATAGGTTTTCCCTCTTATATTTTAGAAACTACACTGTGGTTCTCCTTGAATTTTTATTTTGTATTTTTATTTAATAATGTTGCATAGCAATTTAGGACTAGCTTGCTATTGGTTTCCCCATACTGTAACATTATGAAAGCGAATCACAGTATGCATTTGTGTAAATATATGCACCACCTAATACTTATTTAGCATTGGTTAACAATATTGTGAAAGTGAATTTTCTCGAAAAGACTTTCAAATGATGCATGCTTTTTTTTTTTTAAAAAAAGTACTGTACATATTAAATGGATGTTAACTAAAACTAGAACTAGAACAATGTTAAATAGCAAATTAGAGAATGGGGTTCAAAATGCAGGCAACTTATTATGATCAATCAGTTGCTCTCCTGTTGTATGAAATCTTTTTTGTCTTACACGTCGTGTCAGATAATTGCTTGATAAAGTTTCACCGTGATTTCTGTTATTAATAATCATAGTTTTACCAAAATGCACATGCAGAGCACCTACAGAGTGCTGTTCTGCCTGGTCATTCAGTAAATATGATTTTTTTTTTCTTTGGAGGCTCTGCAAACCCTGAATTCTTTTATGTATACTGAATGCGCTTTGTGTTCTCCTGGTTTTCCTGATTACGCTGATCAAGACTGATCTTCTAATAAGCTTATATTAAATTTTCTTGGAAAGTGTTGTCACATCTTTCTTCTCAAAGGCTTGGTTCTCTCACTGTATAAATAATCTGACTACAGTTTTCCACAGATCCATTTCGTAAAGGAAAGCACACAATGCACTACAACAAAATGTTTGCGGTGTATGATAAGATAAAGGCATTTTTCCTGTGGGTTTGTTTTGGGGAAAGAATAATCTGGTGATAGTGATAACTTTGTGGTGTTTTCTCTGTCGCTTTCCTTCATCTGCAGTTGACGACACCGAAAATATTTAGATGTATTATGAAATTTAATTAGTATTCCTGTTCTTTGAAATCTTATAGTTGTGTTCATATCAGTTTGACCAACAAAGCATCGGAAACTGTAACCTTTCCTGCTTTAAGTTTATAATAATGTATTTTACAAGTCAATTGATCTTTGCCATGGAAAAAACAAGATATGGGTTGCTGAGGATATTTGCAAATCAACTAATCTCATGTGTAGAATCACAGGGAAATAAGTGAGCTATATTATAGGGTACAGTATTAACAGACAGAAGCAGCAATGTGGGTGTTTTCTGGATGCTGTGAAAATCACATTTCCTTGTCATACTAAATGTAAGCATGTGGCTTGTTTTACTGAGATTTTAAATTGCAAAGAAACATTTACACACATGCCTGAAATTTCTAAACCTAAAGGCATGTGATTTTTAAACCCAATGGCCTCACCATTCTGTGAAGGAAAACTGTTATTAAACTTGTGGGGGTGGAGGAAAACATGATCACCGATCATGTGGGCTGTCTTATTCTGGAAATGTAGTCCAAACAAAATCCACAAAATTTTCCCCAAGCCTTTTAGCAAGGATTCTGTCTAAGAGAAGGAAGCCTTTGTAATCAAAACCTTAAACATGAGTCTCTATTTACTATTTTTTAAAATTCTGATTTGTACTCAATATTTATATTTTTCTAGCCTGATGAATTAGGGGAAAATGTCTAAGACACTGTTTTTCAAACAGACTGGAAAGGCACTTATGGAGAGCCTGCATTTAGAATTATGCTGCAATTCATATTTGTGCTGCTGTAATAAAACCATTTGGACTGTAGGCAACCTGGTTTGCTTTTATGTGACCCAAAGATGAACAGCCAATCTTGAAAACACATTAGTTTGTTATGCAGGGAAGGTAGGAAAATTGTGTTATTACAGTAAAAGTTGCAGCGTTTTGACCCAAGACCCATCATCCCTCTGGCAGGCTTTTTTTTTTTTTGTTAAAGTGCTTTGTTCAGTGACACACTCAGACAGTGAGCAGAATCTGTCAAGGGGTGGCAAAGCAGTGCAATACAAGGGTGGTGAAATATGCTGGATTTGCTGTTGCACTGTTGACAATCAACACCATGACTCTTGCAAGTCTCCCCTGCTCCCATGTTGAGCTTAGTTGCAATTCCTGAGGGGGGGGTATGTTGTTAAAAGTCATTTCTAGAGATGGGCACGACCAGGGAAAATGACGTTTTCGAGTTGTTGTGTGTCAGAGCCGGCATGTTTCGGCTCGTTTCCGTTTTTTGCGAATTTTTTGAAGAATTTGTCATTTCGTTTGTCGTTTTTTCATCTGTCCTTAGTACTGGTTTAGGGGGGGTAGCGGGCTCCTGGAGGCACCTCTCTGGGGTGGGTGCCTCCTCTGGCCCGCTACAAAATGGGATGCATAGCCAATTGGATATGCATACCAAGTCGCAGTGGCCTCTCTTTTGGGTGCCTCTGACTCACAGCATACTGCTGGTATAGTGCAGTCACAGTGCACAGGGGAAGGCTTCCTCTGGGCGCTGTGTGGTCCACTAAGAAGGGAACTGTACTTGTGTGTGTAGTGCAATGCGAGTACAGATTTGGCTTAGGGTTAGGGTTAGCGCAAGGGCTAGGCTTAGGGTTATGGGTAAGGTTAGGGTGAGTTCGTGGGGTGCACCTCTGGGTGCCTCTCTGACCCACTAAGAAGGACAGTGTACTGGCATATGGGTTAGGCTTAGGGTTCGGGTTCGGGTTCGGGCTAGGATTAGTGGGCTTTTTATGCCCGACTGGCACATCCCAGAAGTCTCGGTCAAAACCTGGTCAAGTGGCCATGCAATTGGTGGAATGGCTCCAAAAATTTGCATGGCCCCATCCCATGGCCAGCCCACCATTGCGCGTGCGCAGGTGTAAAAAAATAAAAATAAAATAAAATAAAATAAAATCAATGGAGACGTTTTGTTGCAAGAAAAACCCACTGCTGCTACTGTAAAAATTCAGGCAGTTTTAAAATAGCTATTTTCACATGTTTCTGTGGTGCTTTGGTGTGTTTTTGGAGCACCACGATTTCAAAATAAATATGGCGGTCGCCCCATTTTGGATCCCCTGCCCGCACCGCATGGCATGGCGAGTTGGCAAGACGACGAGGATGCGCAGCCCAGGAGAGGAGAGGGGGGAGAGGCCGGGGACCCCTCCCCCAGAAACCACCCCTCTGGTAGGTGCCCTCACTCAGGCAGGCATATTTTCGCCTGCTTTTTTGGCCGGGAATCGGTTTTTTTTAATTTTTAAAACCTTTTTTCTGTGCCGCCGTTTGGCAAGTTGGCGGCGAGACAACGAGGATGCCCCCCACCAGAGCAGCCCAGGACAGGAGAGGGGGGAGGCCGGGGACACCCCCCAGAAACCATCCCTCTTCAGGCAGGCATATTTTCGCCTGCTTTTTTGGCCGGGAATCGGGTTTTTTTTTAATTTTTAAAACTTTTTTTCTGTGCCGCCGCTTGGCGAGTTGGTGAGACGACGAGGATTCGCAGCCCAGGAGAAGAGAGGGGGGAGGCCGGGGACCCCCCCCCGAAACCACCCTTCTTCAGGCAGGCATATTTTCGCCTGCTTTTTTGGCCGGGAATCGGGTTTTTTTAAAAAAAATCTAAAACTTTTTTTCTGTGCCGCAGCTTGCCGAGTTGGCGAGATGATGAGGATGCGCAGCCCAGGAGGGGAGAGGGGGGGAGGACGGGGACCCGCCTTCCAGAAATCACCCCTCTGGTAGGTGCCCTCACTCAGGCAGGCATATTTTCGCCTGCTTTTTTGGCCGGGAATCGGGTTTTTTATTTATTTTTAAAACTTTTTTCTGTGCCGCTTGGCATTGCGCAATCGCTGCGATGCCAGGAACGACCACAACAAATCAGACCCAATTTTTCTTTAGTCGGTTCGAGTTCGAGTTCTGGCGGAGTAATTGTCGTTCTTCATTCCGTTACGTAACGGAAACGGGGAACGGAAACAGAAACGAGGATTTCGCCGAGTCGTGCCCATGTCTAGTCATTTCTGTTGTAAGTTAAAATACTTGACAATGGCTTGGTCTTTAATGGGCAATTAAGAGTAGTTAACTTTAAAAAACTCCTGCTTCTCATTTAGTGATATGGACAAATTCCAGCAGCCAGAATTTTAAGATTCCTCTTTTGTAGCATCTGGCTAGGGAGCTATTCAGCATATGATCAACAGTTCTGCCACCTGTTTGTAAAATTTGTTAATTACTTAGTCAATTTTAGGTATTTTGTTTACTGTTTTTGTTGTGATATTTAATTTTGATTTGAGTTTATTGTGTTTATTGTTTGGTCTTTAACTGTTATTTTAAAGATGGCCATTGTTATTTGCTGATGTAAGCTGCCCAGAGTGGCCTTTGTTGTCAGATAGATAATTGATAGACTGATAGATTGATAGATTGATAGATTGATAAATAAATAAATAAAATTTATTTATTTATTTATTTATTTATTTATTTATTTATTTATTTATTTATTTATTTATTAAAATTTTATAGTACACCTTCTAGTGACAGGCCCAACTCCTTCCAGGCATACTGCTGCTCCACTGTATGTATTATAATTTTGGCTTGTTTGATCAGGATTCCCCCTCCTCAACGTATATACCGAAGCCCTTTTCAGAGGTTAAATAATGAAGGAATGACTAAAGAAGATTGGTATTTGCCACATTTCCCCCTGTTCCTTTCAATAATTATTCTAGCATTAATTATGTTCCACAATATTTTGCCATAAATATGTGGCATATTTTGTTTGGCTGGCCTGGCATGAAATTTTGTGTAGCATGTCTATTCTGGTAGTTTTTTCTTTGTTTTTGACTTGAACTGTATGACTGCTTATATTGATCCTTTGGGGCAGTTGCTTGGTACAGGAAGCCAGATATCAGTTGAACATCAGGAAAAAAATGTCCTAAACATCAGAGTAGAAACTGCTCCATCCCCTCTAATGCGAAACCACCACTCCTGGAGGCCTCTACTGGCCTCTGACAGACAGAAATTTTGGATGAGAGTTTTTCCAAACCCATCTTCAGCATTCAGATAAGATTTCAGTTAAAAGATACTGTAGTTTAAAATCTATTTAAGTATTCTACTGCTTGGTTGTTCCACGAAGGACTTCTCATCAGACTATACTGCATTCTTGATTACTGAGGTGAGTTTTGCTTTCTGGCTTGAATAAACAAAATGTTTACAGAATGGGTGGGTAACCCTTCAGCACAAAAGTTACAAATTATACCTTGGAAACTAAACCCACCATAGGGGACCAAATTGTCAAACTTTTTTTTGTAAGATAACAAAATACTTTATATGGAAGAAAATGAAAGTGTTTCATTATCAGCATTTGTCACTGAAATCTCTGACAAATGATTGCCCATTTAAAACCAGATTAAGAAGTTATCTGTAGAAAAATATATGGCAACAGAGTGCTTTCTGTTTAAAGTGCACCATGTAGGAGATCCTGAAAAGAGTACATTTGCAAGACTCTGTGTTTAACAAAAAGTATTCACTGCTATTCCTGTTCTCTTAGAGATAGCAAGTGTTTGTTTTGATCAAACTCCAATCTCAGTCTGAAAAACATTAATCATTATTCATGTCCTATAGCTACAAAGTGATCCTTGTTCCCAGACATTGTCTGTTTTAAAAGAGGGAATAGAAGTCGTACTGTTCTCCTGAAAAACTATTTCACATAAACCTTCCTAAGAGAAAGTCACTTTTACTTAGCCGTGCCTGTTCACATTCAGTACCAGAACACTGCAAAGTTCTCAGAGGAACAAAGTTCTGATTTTGGACCATCAGCAATTCTTTCATCACTTCACAAGGTGCTCTACCTTGGCTCATAGAAGACCACCACGACATATGCACTGCAGCCTGCATACCAGAAGCCTGCTAGTAGTTGGAAACAGTCCATCCTTTCTGTGGTATTAACATTCTAAGTTTCTTCACGACATAAGCCAAGGGGAATCAGTTGTTTTATTCATTTTATTACATACTCGTAATTAGAGATGAGCACAAAACGAACAATTTTTCATTTCCGTTTTTGTTTTTTCGTTTCGTTAGCTAACGAAACGACAAACAAATTTTGTCTTTTAAATGAAACGAAACGAACAGAAACACCGGAAATTTTGTCGTGTGTTTCATTTCCGTTGCTGCAATATGAGTGAATTGCTTAAAATCCTTTAAAAAATCACAAAAAATGAAATAAATGGTAACAAAATGGTAACGAAATGAATGAAAACGTAAACGATTTTTTTGCAAAAATTCATGAAAAACGGAAATGAACCGAAACGGACCCTCCAAACGACAAACGACAAACGAAATGCCATTTTTTTGATTCGTGCCCATCTCTACTCGTAATCAGGAACATGCGTTTTAAACAGCTTGTCGTATGTCCATTTTTCTGACTTATTCAATAAACAAATATTTCCTGTTCCTCTAGTGAAGTATGTAAATTGAAAAAAAAATCTCATGGTTGTTTTTCCATTTAAAAATGGAAGGTTTTTAAACAAACATTCACTCATCTCACCACTGTTTATAGCTCTATCCAGTCCATCAAGGAGATAATCAAATAAGTTTGAATGCTGCTGAGCAAGTGTGTAAGTGTGTAAGTGAGTGAGTGTGAGAGAGAAGCAGGCAAGTTTACCAATGATCCCCAGTGAAGGTTTGACCTCAGTCCACTTTCTAGTCCCATATAAAGTAGAACCGCCCCATAGTGGGATGCAGAAGTATTGACTTGTTATTACTGTTATGTGCTGTTAAGTCACTTCCAACTGATGACAGCCCTATCAGGGTTTTGGAGGTATATGAAATGTTCAAGGCCTGGTTTGCCATTGCAGTCCCTAGTGAGTTTCCATGGCTGAGCAGGGATTTGGACCCAGGTCTGCCAACCTATCAGTTTGAAAGCATATAAATGCAAGTAGATAAAAAGGTACCACCATAAAAAGTGGGAAGGTAAACAGTATTCCATGTGCAGAAATGCATTCAGCCATGCCGGCCACATGACCATGGACTGGCACAACACTGGCTCTTTGGCTTAGAAACAGAGATGAGCACCGCCCCAAGAGTCGGACATGACTAGCACACATATGCGGGGGAAAACCTTTACCTTTATTTACTCCTGAGAGTAAAGCAGTTGCTTTAATGTGTCTGCCCTAGTTTGGACTACCAATTGGATCTAGGCCTTTATTTTTATGCTGTTAGTATTTCAGTTTGGAATAGTCTATATTTCCTGTCTAGTTCAAAATTACCCATTACTTATCTAGGCCCATATTCCAGACTGTCCTATAAAGAAGTAGAAAGGAACAATACGTCCATATTGTATCAGCAATGTAAGTCTAGAAAGAGTGCTAGATTCTCACACACCTGTTGGGGCTTTTGTGCGTGTGTGTGTGGGGGGGGGGCGTTCCAAGGGCTTCCAATCAACAGTATATTATTTCCATTTGTCAAGGTTTTATTCTCACTAATAGTATCAAGTTTAACCATTGGTGCAGTACTTTGTGTCCACCCCAAATTCATACACACATGTTTCTCTGTTACATTAAAAAACTAACTTTAAATGTCAGGCTATGCTATTATCTGTGAATGAGTCTAGCTTTTGATGATACAGACATTTGGTATTTATTATGAGGGCTATTTGTTAACCATTATGGAGCCAAATGCTTCCCTTGGACATCGTTTCAGCACTCATATTGATGCCAACAGGAGCTCTACACGCACATCCAAGGAGCGAATTTGGCCCTTTGGTTGTAAATTCCTCATTTCTGTAGCCTGTAGCCACTGATAGGATATGCATGATGTAAGTGGGAGTGGAGGATCAAAACAGGCTGAATGCTGATATTTGATTTTTATTGGTTTTAGGGATTCATTTTTAGATTCCATTAATAACTGGCCCTAGTTTTTACAGGGATTGAGCCTTGCTTCGTTTTAGCGCTCTTGGTTCTGTTTTCCTTATTTTTCAGCCAAAATTGACTCATTTTTATTCATATGGCAGATTCCGAAGTGAGCAAATATTTTCTTACTAGGTTGTTGCTTACCATTTACATAGCTGTGTGTTTCCTGATACTAAACACCAAATAAAATGTAAGAGAGTTTTAAGTGGATTTAAGCTATATTTGGCTTTTATGTTGCTGAAAGTGAAACCGACTGCTTGCCAAAAGTCTGCAGACTATACCAGGGCTGCAGTCCCGCATGTGGTTATACATACTTTTGCCCCATTGATGTGAACAGATAGAGATGAATAAGGACAGATGAGCCATCTCTTTCAATTTTATGGGACCAGAAGATGACTCACATGTAATAAAGCCCAACCCAGCTGCTGAAGCAAAGGCCTGCCGTTCCAAACACTCCACAACCCCTGAAGTGTATAACCTATTTTCAAGCCTAAATTAAAAAAAAATATTTTCCAAAAGTTAAACCGATATTTATCTGTACAGCACTTAGTAAACAACAAGAGCAGTAAGTCTGCTGCTACTTGTTTGTATTGCTTTTCTACATTTTTAGCATACATTCAGAATTTATTATTTCACATGTATATGATTTTAGATGTTTATAATTTGTGATTGTTGCTGTGTGTTTTGTGTAGGGAGTTAATTGCCTGGATGGATGGATGGATGGATGGATGGAGGTATTTACATCTGCCCCAGGTAGACATTTTTATCCTCCTTGTGGACTTTCAAGGCACTAGTGGGTGAAATTGATGGAGGAATTGCAATATCTTGTCTGTTGCAATGGCAGTATTTCACTGCCAGACACTACCAGTTGCGTTGTCCACACTTGCCTATCCAGATGAGAATAGGAAGTAGCTCCTTCCTTCTCGGGCAGCAGTGATAGTGGAAAGAGCTGACAATGAGTGGGAGAGGCATCATCATTATAGAACTGCAGAGCTGGAAGGGAGTATGTTTTTGGCAAGCAATTTTAAATCACCTGCCCACAAAAGTGAGAGGCTTCCTTTTGAGGGAGGGGGGACATTTTAAACTGGCTCTAGCTTCTGAGAGCTAGGCTGGAGCCTGTTTAAAATGGCCTGGGGGATTCCCTTACCAGAGGAGTCTGTACGATAAGGGAATATTCCAGCAGAAGGCTGAGAGGGTAGCACTGGTTCTTTTTTGACAGCTTGAGCTGTCAAAATCAGCTGGGAGGCAGTGGCGAGAACCGGGAAACAGCCGCCTGATCGCAGCCCTTGCCTTAAGGGAGATCTGGCAGGGGCTTCCCAGTTCAGAGGAACTGAACTAAAAACATCATTTCATTTTCATTTCAGATAACACGCTGTCCGTGTTTTGTTTCATAATGGTGTCAGGGCGGGTCGGTGGGGTGGTGGGGCATTGGGTGGGCGATGGTGGCAGCAGGCGGGCAGGGCATCAGGGGACAGCAGATGACAGGGGATGGCAACGGTCGTGGGGGGTGGACGGCGACGGGCGCAGGGGTGGGTGGCGATGGGCGCAGGGGACGGCGACGGACAGCGGGGGGACGCACGGCGGTGGCCAGTGGTGGGGGGCGGCGGGGGGCAGCAGGCTGGCCAGCACCCCCTCTCCATTTTGGCACCCTAGGCAACTGCCTACTTTGCCTTAATGTATGCGCCGGCCTTGCTGCTATCCACACTTGTTGAAAAACAGCCCTAAAAATTACTTTGTGTTTCGTTGAGAAGTGATGAAATGATGGGAGGAAAAAGAGTCAGCTTCTTAGATTTTTCCCTTGCGTGGTGTCACTTTGTGAATGGTAATGGTGCAGAGGGACCCCTGTTCCATACGTAACCATTATTTATTTTATATACCATATGTCATTATTGTATTTTTATCCTGCCCTTCTGGCTAAAAGGCCATTCCGGGCCAAAACAACATTCAAAAACCTACTACAACATAATGCAAAGTAAAAATAAACTGCAAAACATAAGTCAACAACATAGCATCATAAATTAATATTGTCATAATTAAATGTAATTAAAATAATATTGGACTCATTGTTAGCCTGCGGAGTGTCCCAGAGTTCCACGATTCTTCATACTATTTCACATATATATGAAACAAACAGAAGCTGTCCAGAAAGTTGTAGTCTGGCACCACCAATATGTTGATAATAACCATTTCCATCTGCTTTTTGAAATCTCCCAGGAGGCCTTTTTCTCAGTCTCTCAGGCCCCTGTGTTTGGTTCCCCCAACCATATCCCCCATTGCCAGTAGTTAATCTGGTATCCTCCAGATATGATGGATTACAAATTCCATTAGCCCCAGTTAACTTTAAGGGCTACAGCAAAACAAAACAAAGCACCTTAAAGGAGAAAGCACGCTAAGGAGGCTGACCAGATTAGCCCAGTGAGGATGAAGCATATACTCCCTTGTGGCAAAAGCTAAGTGAGGAAAGGGAAGAAACTGAAAAAATGGAGAGAGAGAAGGAAGAGAACAGAATGCAGGATATCAGAAGAGGGCATGCCTGGATCGCTGAACAGAAAAACCATGCCCTGTAACATTTTGTTATAGTTCCTATTTATTATAACACTCTTTTCTAGCTCTGTGACTCTGTGCAAGTGAAGGGAATTCTTCAGCCAGAGGCCCCCAAACCTTTACACGCAAACCAAAGGGAAATACTTTTATGAAGTGTATCTTTGTTTCTCTTTGTAGCACAACAGTGTCACTTGAGAAAAACATAGAGAAATGTGGACCCTAAGAGCTGTGGAATGGCCTATATTTCTCACAATTGCAAACGAGCAATCAGCAAGAAATGAGTGTAAAGATCTAAGACTTAGCATAACTACCTGGTTTCTTAGTAACAAGCTCCACTGCTAATGTGAAGCAGCTGTGGGAATTTTACAAAATACCTCAGACTGTTGAAAAGCCATTAGGGAACTGATATATAGAGAATATAAAGACCCATTCAGCTTTCAAAAGATTTCTCAATATACACCCCTATGCTATTTCTTAAAATCATATTCCTACATTTACATGCCATAGAAAGCATGTGTTGGAATATTTTGAAAGGGTAAGCCAAATTCCATCTTGTATCCAGAATTGCTCTTGAAACTAAAGTCATAGCAAAGGCATGAGACTATTGAGTGCAGTGGTCATACCTGATAGAAAATGGACCAAGTAGATAGGACTTGCACTGTTATAATTTGCTATTTGATATTTTCAGAACATCTGTTTGGAAATATGAGCACTGAAATATAATCAAAATCCCAACAGCAGTTTTAAATTGATCTGATAAATATAAGTGACTCATGATTAGACCAATGAAGTGTCCCCATTTAGCTTTCAGGCTGAAATGCGTAAACTGCCCTGACTGATAAACTATCCTAATCCAGGTCATGTATATAGTATAATTCTGTCCAAGATATGTTGCCTAAGCCAGAGCACTAATGTTATCCATCCAGGTCATGAGGCACCAACCATCACATTTGGAGGGCACCTATGACAGTGCTATAAGTTTGTTTCTCCACTGTAAGATAGTAACTCACAATTTGCTTCTCCCTTTATGGAACCATAATCTGTTGCCTGAGGGGGCTACCACACACTGTCCAATGGTAGGGCTGGCCCTGGCTGCACCACCTTAGAGTGCAGGAAGGAACTTGTGAGAGCTGTAAGCCACCTTGGATCCTTTTCCAAGGAGAAAGGTGGGGTAAAATACTCTAAAACAAACAAACAAACAAACAAACAAACAAATAAATAAATAAATTTTAGAAAGATGGGTCAATAAAGATTTATCTTATCTTATCTTATATTTTATCTTATCTTATCTTATCCTATCTTATCTTATCATTTTGCCTCTTTATAAATCTGTGGTGAGGCCCCATCCTGGAGTATTGTGTACTGTTCTGGTCACCATATCTTCAGAAGGATATTATGGAAATGGAAAAAGTGCAGAGGAGGGTAACCAGAATGATAAGGGGACTTGAAAACCTTCCTTACCATCTGAGGCTGCAGAAGAAGGGCCTCTTCACTCTTGAATGACAGTGCCTAAGAGGGGACCTTATTGAAGTTTATAAAATCATACACGACGTGGACAAAGTAGACAAGGAAAAACTGTTTTCCCTGTCACACAACACTACAATTAGGGGGCACTACCTGAAAATTTTGGGTGCTAGATCTCAAACAAATAAGATAAAGTACTTTTTCACCCAGAGGATCACTGGTCTATGGAATTCCCTGCCAGAACAATTGGTGACAGCTTTCAGCCTTGACAGCTTTAAGAAAGGATAAGACAAGTTCAGGGAGACCATGGGCGTCAGTGGTTATCCTTGATGCCTAAGGACAACCTCCAGGTTGAAGAGCTAGGCAGGATATCTCTGAATGTCATTTGCAGGGAAGCGTAAGCAGGTGAAGACATCTGTTTGGAAATACCCAGAAGCAAATTGTGAGCCATTGTGTGAGACAGACTGCTGGACTGGATGGGCTGTGGCCTGTTCCAGCAAGGCTGTTCTTATGTTCCTATGTTCTTCTTGTAACTCTTCTGCT
Source organism: Phrynocephalus versicolor (assembly GCA_023846285.1). Taxonomy (NCBI): domain Eukaryota; kingdom Metazoa; phylum Chordata; class Lepidosauria; order Squamata; family Agamidae; genus Phrynocephalus; species Phrynocephalus versicolor. The sequence goes on from JAHTLZ010000330.1 coordinate 47,699,771, forward strand.
GATGTTTTCATGGTTTTCTGTCAAGCCACTTGGTTTTGAAAGGGTTGTACAGTGTTCCAAAAAGGTGGCAGCATTCTAAATTTCTTTTTGATGTGTACAGAAGTAGCACAATGACATCTTTCATTTTGTCTGGATTTACTTGTGGTTTGCTCATAATTTAAAAAAAAATTCTTACCAGGAAGTGAAATAGTGGTAAATTAATATCTCAGTGCCTTTGTGGGAAATAGGTGCGGTATATAAGTGTGAAAAATAAATTAAAAAATAAAAATAAATAAATAAATAAATGATAAAGTGATAAAGTGATCTATTGCTAGTCTTGTATATATTAATTAAAAAAATCAGAGGATGATCGCCAGGAAAAGAACATAGTAGTGGTTGTTCCCATGGTCCTAAGCACTGTTCCCAAGCTGCCTACATTACCAAACCATCACCGACATATACACGTGCTGTCTTTACAACAAAAACTCAACTGATGACATGAGAAAATTATGTTCAAACCATTCCATCTTGAATAAAGTAGAAGAACTCCAGCAGTAAAGAAAAATTGTGTTGGGAGTGAAAAATAACAGAATTAACTCAAATCAGCCTTTGTACTGTGGGATCTGTTTTTTTTAAAATTAAACCACACTATAAATGCAGCAAATCCCACAATATCTGAACACACAGTCCACAGCCTAAGAAACTGCAAGGATTCCTAGTATGCCACCTGAAAGGGTGATATGATATTATTCTACAACTGCATTTGTATTTAAAATTTAAAATCTGGAAAATGAAAAAGTTCAAAAAGCAGAAACTAAACCCTACTGACCTTACACATAAACATGGGCAACTCTTCTCCTTGGTTTACTAGATTGCTTTATATCATTTTTCCTAGATTGCTAGTTAATAATGTGTTAACAATTTTAATTAAGCCCCAGTTCATATGCAATGTGACTTCCAAGAATTTTGTTTTCACCAGAACATGATCGCATTTCCCTAGGGAGGAAAATTAACTAAAACAATGTCTTCTCTTCACATACATTTAAAGATGTATTACATGATACTGTAGGCATTTATGATGTAGAGGTAAAATTAATAACGAAAAGGCAGATTATATTTTGTCTTAAAAGACTCATTCACATTTATTTGCATCTGTTTTGGTTTTTTTCCAGTGGTCTTTTACAAAGATTTTAGGCTACAGATTTCAAAGCACATCGTATGGTGACAAAGACTTTAAAAAGAAAAAAAAAGAAAAGAAAAGCACACATACACAACAAAATATGTAAAAGAGCCTTTGTGGAGAGGCCGTCTCAAACTTCCTGAACATATACAGTCATGTTCCTCAATAATGTTAGCCAAGCCTTCATCGTAAGGGGTGGTCTAGCTGTAATTCGGAATTTGAAAAAAGATAGTGTACAAAAATTCAATTATGATTTGACCCCACATCATTATGTGCCACATAACTAATTAAGGCACTACATTAACAATTGTAGTCTTAATGTGCTTGTCTGTGAGGTTGCATGACTCACTTGCCTTTTGCAAAGAATAAGCGGTTTGTATTAGACTTCGAGGCGTTAGGGACATTTTTCAAGATGACCCGTTGCTGTCATTGCTGTGTTAAATTGCAGGCCCGAGCCAGGGCTAGAAAAAGACAGGCTTATCATGAGCCAGGAAAACAGCAGCATAAGGGCTGATAGCTCTGAGTTAGGGCCTTGTTTCCAAAAACGTATGACTCAGTGCAAGGAGCCAACCCTCCTTGGCCTACTTCTGTCCTGTCCAAACCAGCCATTAAGAGCTCTAATGTTCAGGTTGCGTGCCTCGCTCTGATTACAGCCAGGAAACAAGATCACAGCAAACTTTTCCTATACCACCCCCCCCACACACACACACATACAAACACACTCTGTAAAGCATTCATCTTCATTTATTGGATGAAGAGACTTTGCAGAGAAAGCGCTATAAACAGGAGACGTATGGGGTATTTCAATTAAGTACTGCAAAACATTCATCATAAGCCATGAGCTCACATAGAATGTAATGGGCAGCAGGAGTTGTTTGCGTGCCTTAAGGAGATGCTGATGTACCCACACACCAGAAGAGACAGATCGCTTTGAGGAGGATGGGCTTGCCATATGGAAATACCTCTCCCACAGCACTATGGACCACAAAACCATTAGAGCTGAAGTTCCCCCCCTCCCCCAAAAGAAACATTCCAGAATCTGTATTGTAGTAATACCACTAACTGGCCAACCACAAAGGCAAAAGAGAGTGTACCAGTTTTTCAGAAATCTTGAGAAGTGAAAGGGAAGAAGTATCTGCAGACTTTCAAATGAAGCTCATCAAGTGACTTGAAAGTAAGTTCCTTCCATTACTTATAATAACACTATGCTGCTGGTGAGGACTTCTGAAGATCTTGAAAACTTGCACACAGTTTTGGGTCTTCTTAGTTGGCCTAATAAGAGAGCCATTGAATTTTTTCTTATTGTCTACAGGGCAAACTATGTCCTTCCTTCGTTCGTTCGTTCGTTCCTTACTTTGTTCCTTACTTCCTTCCTTCATTCGTTTGTTCGTTTGTTCGTTTGTTCCTTCGTTCCTTCGTTCCTTCGTTCGTTCCTTCCTTCCTTCCTTCCTTCCTTCCTTCCTTCCGTCCTTCCACAACAGGCCACATGTTGCAGAAAGCCATGCACTGAGCTGATTTGGAGGCAATGCCTCAGTATAGATTTATGAGACTAAGAGTGTGATTACACTATGACAATAATGAATTGATAGCTGGATTGAGTTTTTTGAAATAAGGTTCAAGTCATGTGGTAGTCACACGGTGTTTGGGTGGGTGTTATGTGTCCTGTTGGGAAAAGTTTTACTTTGTTTTAAGCTGTGCTGTATATTAGTTGAGGGAGCTTGTCCCATTAGGGATGTGCCAGGTGTTTCCTGGGAAGCAGCATTTAGGAAAAGAGTCATTTAGGAACACACACACACACACACACACACACA
>JAHTLZ010000330.1:47707602-47734725 GCA_023846285.1 Phrynocephalus versicolor
GATTCAACACATATATGTCATGTTGTCCTTCAGAAGAGTGCTCTGTCAAAAAAAACCCTGCTAATATCAAGAATACAATATCTTTGTGTTTAATCACACATGACTGGGATATTCAACAGAGTGTTCGTATTCATGCCAGTAGGTTTCGAGATAAAAGCCCTTACAAGGATCCATCCTCTGCTGCACCTGAACAATCAAATCAAATCATAAATTTCCTTATTTTTAATAAAATAAGCCATTGGAATGGAAGAGGTATTGGAAACATTTTTTTCTTTACTAGATTTCTCCTTCCTCTTGCTTCTTGGTAATAATTTCAGCTTACAAGAAGCAATCATATAAAATTTAATCAGATGAACGGATTTTTGGCATGGCCGTATCTGCTCGCCATGGTTAACAGTAGTGCCGTAAAGGAGACAAAAGTTCCTTTGGGGGTATATTAAAAGCATCTGTTTTGTGAGTTTTAGACAAACAGCAACACAGCTAGTAATGTCTGGTTATTCCTCACCACCATGTAGCATGACTTTCTAAATGTGCCATACATTATAATATCAGCTATTATAATATCAGGTATTTCAAGACTGGCAGGGAAGGAGCAAGAATGGGCACAATCATTTCAGCAAATCCTAGGGCGTTATTTCAGTATCTCAAACAACCAAGATGTCATCGATGTATCAAAGCACAACACTGGAGGCAGCCCCTATTTCTAATGATGTTAAGCCTGGCTGGTGAGTAAATGAGTCCGAAGCTTTTGGATTAATTTAACACACTTTGGATATTTTATATTGTTTTCTATTTGATTTGTCTGAGTTTTGTTTTGCTTATTATTGTTTGTACTGTTGTAAAGTAGTAAGCCACCCAGAGTGGCCTTTGTTGCCAGTTGGGCGGGCTATAAATCAAACAAAGGAGCAGGACAAGGGATCAACCCATTCTAAGATGTCAATATCTCTTACCTGCATGAAAATGGATATAATCCATCCATTTATTACTAGAGAACATCGTCAAGTGTAAGGATGTGTTATTGAAGACCAAGGTGAGACTGTGGACTGCCGAGAAAGACAAATCAAGCCTGAGTTCTCCCTGGAAGCAAAACATGATTAAACTGAGTCATTTCTATTTTAGACACATTGTGAGAAGACAAGGCTCATCAGAAAACATGACACCACTGGGAAAAGTTGGACATCCACAGGGGAATAACAAGACCAAGTAAGAGATGGATTGATTCAACACAGAAAGCCACAGCCTTGAGCTTTCAAAAGTTGAGCAGAGCTATTGATAAGAAGATTTTTGAAGGCTTACTGTATAAGCTTTCCATACATCAGTATCTACTTGAGGCTATGTAACAATATAACAGCAGTCTATAAATCACTTTACTGAAATGAAGGAACTGTTGGATTTTCCTCCACTAAATTGGATATCCTAACTTGAAGAGAGATGGTTGGCAGGTTTGCAAATTATCTTCCTTGACACATGTAATACAAGGAAAGGTATAATGTGTCACTAGGATGAAATCCTCATAAAGGTTGCAGGCATAGGAAGAGGTTTGTAGGGTAGGGTAAGGACTAGAGGTCCCAGAAGGCAAGAAGTCCAGGGAACACGTGGTGAATGGACAGAGATGCAAGAAATTATGGGATGGAGAGATGAAGGAGATTTGGAGGTCAGATCAGAGGAAAGAGACACTCAGAGCAAGGAGGGACTTGTGAAAGATGGAAACCATGGAGGCAGCCAGAACCTAAGATGCTTCGATCTAGGCCAATAGTTGCCAACCTTGGGTCCCCGGGTGATCTTGGACTACAGTTCTGAGAGGTCCTGATCAGCAAAGTTTGCATTGAAAGCGTCTGGTAGTTTTAGTCCAAAAACATATGGGGACCCATAGTTGAGAACCACTAAGCTAGGATATTGATCTAGGTGGTGGTGGTTGTTCAGTTGTTCAGTCATGTCTGACTCTTCATGACCCCATGGACGAGAGCACATCAGGCCCTCCTGTCTTCCACTGCCTTCCAGAGTTTGTTCAAATCCATGTTGGTTTCATCGATAATACCACCCAACCATCACATTCTCTGCCATCCCCTTTTCCTTTTGACTTCAGTCTTTCCCACAATCAGGGACTTTTCCAAGGACTCCTCTCTCCATATGAGAGGGCCAAAGTACTGGAGCCTCAGCTTCAAAATCTGTCCTTCAAGTGAACATCCAGGGTTGATTCCTTGCACAATGGATAAGTTTGATCTCCTTGCAGTCCAGGGGACTCTCAAGACTCTCCCCGAACACCACAGCTCAGTCAAAAGCATCAATTCTGAGGCAATCAGCCTTCTTTAAAGTCCAACTCTCACTTCCATACATCACTACTGGAAAAACCATAGCTTTGACTATTCAGGCCTTTGTCAGCAAGGTGATGTTTCTGCTCTTTAAACCTGCCTAGGTTTGCCATCACTTTCCTCTCAAGAAGCAGGTGTCTTTTAATTTCATTGCCGCAGTCACCGTCTGCAGTAATCAAGGGGCCCAAGAAAATAAACTCTGTCATTGCCTCCATTTCTTCCCCTTCTATTTGCCATGAGGTGATAGGACCAGTGGCTATGATCTTAGGGTTTTTTTTATGTTGAGCTTCAGCCCATTTTTTCACTCTCCTCTTTCATCATCAACATGTTCTTTAATTCCTCCTCACTTTCTGCTATCATAGAATCACAGAATTATAGAGTTGGAAGAGACCTCAAGGGCCATCCAGTCCAATCCCCTGGCATGCAGGAACCCCCATCACAGGATGCCAGACAGATGGACATCCAACCTCTGCTTAAAAACCTCTAAAGAAGGAGACTCCACCAACCTCCGTGGCAGCATATTCCATTGCCGAACAGCAATAACTGTCATGAAATTCTTCCTAATGGTTAAATTGAATCTCTTTTCTTGAAGTTTGAGACCATTGCCCCGTGTCCCAGTCTCTGAAGCCATGGAAAATAAACCAGTCCTTTCTTCAATGTGACACCCTTTCAAATATTTAAACATAGCTATCATATCCCGTCTCTGTCTTCTTTTTGTAAGGCTAAACATTCCCAGCTTCCTAAGCTGCTCCTAGTAAGACATTTCTTCCAGACCCCCAGGTCGCCATCCTCTGGACCCATTCAAGACTGTCAACATCCTTTTTAAATTGAGGTGCACAGAACTGGACGCAGTACTCCAGATGGGGTCTGACCAGAGCAGAATAGAGCAGTACTATCACTTTCCTTGATCTAGACACGATGCTTCTGTTGATGCAACCAAGAATCGTGTTGGCTTTCTTGGCACTGCATCACATTGCTTACTCATATTCAATTTGTGGTCCACCAAGACTCTCAGATCTCTTTCACAGGTACTATTTTCCAGCCAGGTGTCTCCCATCCTATATCTGTGCAATTCATTCTTTTTAGCTAGATGCAGCACCCTACATTTCCCTCTGTTGAATCCCATTCTGTTAGCTTTGGCCCAGGACTCTAATCTGTCAAGGTCATTTCGGATTTTCATCCTATCCTCTAGGGAATTAGTAACCCCACCCAATTTGGTATCATTTGCAAATTTGATCAGCCTACTCTCTATTCCTACCTCTAAGTCATTAATAAAGATATTTTTGAAGAAATCTGTGTTGACTTCTCAGAGTAGTATCATCTGCATATCTGAGGTTGTTGATATTTCTTCTGGCAATCTTAATTCCAGTCCCGCCTTTCGCAAGATGTACACTGCATATAAGTTAAAAAGGCAAGGTGACAGTATACAGCCTTGTCGTACTCCTTTCCCAATTTTAAACCAGTCAGTTGTTCCATATCCAGTTCTGACTGCTGCTGCTTGTCCCACATAGAAATTTCTTAGGAGACAGATAAGGTGGTCATGCACTCCCATTCCTTTAAGGACTTGCCATAGTTTGTTGTGGTCCACACAGTCAAAGGCTTTGGCATAGTCAATGAAGCAGAAGTAGATGTTTTCTGGAACTCTCTAGCTTTCTCCATAATCCAGCGCATGTTGGCAATTTGATCTCTAGTGTCTCTCCCCTTCGAAATCCAGCTTGCACTTCTGGGAGTTCTCTATCTACATACTGTTGAAGGCTCCTTTGTAAAATTTTGAGCATAAACCTGCTACCGTGTGAAATGAGTGCAAATGTATGATAGTTGGAGCATTCTTTGGTGTTGCCCTTCTTTGGGATTGGGATGTAGACTGATCTTTTCCAGTCCTCTGGCTACTGCTGAGTTTTCTAAATTTGCTGCCATATTGCTTGTAGCAACTTTACATCATCCTCTTTTAAGATTTTAAATAGTTCAACTGGAATGCCATCACCTCCGCTGGCCTTGTTGTTTGCAGTGCTTTCCAAAGCCCACTTCACTTTCCAGAATGTCTGGCTCAAGGTCAGCAACTACACTATCTTGGTTATCTGGGACATCCAGATCTTTCTGATATAACTCCTCTGTGTATCCTTGCCATGTCTTCTTGATATCTTCTGCATCTGTTAAGTTCCTACCATTTTTGTCCTTTATCATATCCATCTTTGCACGAAATGCCCCTTTAATATCTCCAATTTTCTTGAATAGATATCTGGTTTTTCCTTTTATATTGTTTCCCTCTGTTTCTTTGCACTGTTCATTCAAGAAGGCTGTCCTGTCTCTCCTCGCTATTCTTTGGAAGTGTGCATTCAATTTTCTGTATCTTTCCCTTTCTCCCTTGCATTTTGCATCCCTTCTCTCCTCTGCTATTTGTAGGGCCTTGTTGGACAGCCATTTTGCTTTCTTGCATTTTCTTTTCTTTGGGATGGTTTTCATTGGGGCCTCCTGTACAATGTTACAAGCCTCCATCCATAGTTCTTCAGGTGCTCTGTCCACCAAATCTAGTTCCTTAAATCCTTCACCTCCACTGTGTATTCATAAAGGAATTGTCTTAGATTTTACCTGACTGGCCCAGTGGTCTTCCCTACTTTCTTCAGTTTAAGTTTGAATTTTGCTATAAGAAGCTGATGATCTGAACCGCATTCAGCACCAGGTCTCGTTTTTGCTAACTGTATAGAGCTCCTCCATCTTTGGCAGTAGAGAACATAATCAATCTGATTCCTGTATTGTCCATCTGGTGTTGTCCACGTGTAGAGTTGCCTTTTGTGTTGTTGCAGAAGAGTGTTTGCAAAGACCAGCTTGTTCTCTTGACAACAGTCTATTAACGTTTGCCCTGCTTTATTTGGAACTCCAAGACCAAACTTGCCAGTTATTCCTTTTACCACTTGATTCCCTACTTTAGCATTCCAGTCCCCTATAATGAGAATAACATCTTTCTTTGGTGTCAATTCTAGAATGAGTTGTAAGTCTTCATAGAATTGGTCAATCTCAGATTCTTCATCAGCAAACTTGGATTACTGTGATGTTGAAAGGGCTGCCTTGGAATCGTACCAAAATCATTCTATCATTTTTGTGGTTGTATCCCAGCACAGCTTTTCGTGCTCTTTTGTTGACTATGAGATCTTTTGCCGCCCTGAGAATTGGTGAGGCCTCGAATCGTCAAGCGGAATTGTTCCGTGTGGTTCGAGACCTCACCAATCCCGCTCCGCCAGGGCCTCCTCCTGGTGATTTCACCAGTGAGTCATTCGCAGCCCATTTTAAATCTAAGATAGAGGCCATCCGTTCCGAGCTGGACACCGGTTGCTCTGATCCGGCCCCTGTCATGGCCGGCGTCGGGCCGCCTCGGTCGCCTCGGTTTGTTGAGTTCGGACCTGTTACACCTGTGGATGCCTCCAGGGCGCTGGGACATTGCAGGCCTGCGGCTTCTCCGTTCGACCCTTGCCCTGCCTGGTTGATTAAGAGCGCAGGGGGGAGCATGCCGAAATGGGCTTCACTGATCGCTTCGGCCTCCTTCAGAGACGGGATTTTTCCCAGTCTGCTGAAGGAGACGGTGGTGAAGCCCATTGTTAAAAGATCCGGCTTGGCAGTGGACGATTTGTCCAACTATCGTCCCATAGCCAATGTTCCCTTTTTGGGCAAGGTGATTGAGCGAGTCGCCGCCCTGCGTCTCCAGTCGTTCCTGGAGGAGAACCACGTCTTGGATCCTTTCCAGTCCGGGTTCAGGCCGCGTCATGGGACCGAGACGGTCCTGGTCGCGCTGCATGATGATCTGTTGAGGAGGGCTGACAGGGGTTGCTCTACCCTGCTGGTCCTTCTCGACCTGTCAGCGGCTTTTGATACCGTCGACCACGGTATCCTGCTGGAACGGCTCTCGGAGGTTGGGATTGGGGGCCAGGCCTTGGCCTGGTTCCGGTCCTTCCTCGGGGGCCGTACCCAGCGAGTGAGCTTGGGGGGTGAGTTGTCGGCTCCCTGGACACTCCCTTGTGGGGTGCCTCAGGGGTCGTCACTCTCCCCAATGCTCTTTAACATCTACATGAGGCCGCTGGCTGAGATCATCCGGAGTTATGGAGTCTGCTGTCATCAGTATGCTGATGACACGCAGCTCTATCTCTCCTTTTCCACCTGTGCAGTGGAGGCCGTCCGGACCCTTGATCGCTGCCTGGCTGCGGTACTGGACTGGACCAGGACTCACAGGCTCCGGCTCAACCCAGGCAAGACCGAGGTTATGTTCTTCGGGGGCTCCTCGGAGGGGTACTGTGGCCCTCTTCCCAGCTTGGGTGGGTCCGCCCCCCAGCTGGCGCAAAGAGTGAGGAATCTGGGCGTCGTCCTGGACCCGGACCTGACCCTTGGAACCCCAGGTGTCAGCCGTGGTCAGGTCGGCCTTTTACCACCTAAGGCTTATCGCCCAGATTCGCCCGTACCTCGATGAGAGTTCCCTGAGGACTGTGGTACAGGCGCTGGTCATGTCGAGGCTGGATTATTGCAACGCTCTCTACATGGGGCTCCCCTTGAACCTTGTTCGGCGACTGCAGCGGGTCCAGAATACGGCGGCCAGGCTGGTGGTTGGCGCGCGCCGTTATGACCGCGCCACCCCTATCCTGGTCCGCCTACACTGGTTGCCCGTTGCCTCCCGAATAAGGTTCAAGGTGTTGGTTTTGATTTACAAAACCCTCCATGGCTTGGCCCCATCTTATTTGACGGAGCGTCTCACCCGGCAATTAGATCCGGCCCGACCCACCCGCTCCTCGGTGGCTCTTTCACTGCGGACAGTCACCCCGAGGGAGGCCCGCAGGGCGAGCACTCGTGGGCGGGCCTTCTCGGTGGTGGCTCCTTCCATTTGGAACCGTCTTCCCAGTGAACTACGGCGGGCTCCATCGCTGGCGGCTTTTAAGAAGAACCTGAAGACCTTTCTTTTTCGTGAAGCTTACGGCGATGCGTAGGGACCTGTGTTTATAATCTTCTTTTTTTTTTTTTTTTTTTTTTGTGCCCGCCTAATTGTTCTTGGATTTTACTCTTTATTGTTATTGTTCTTGGTACTGATTTTTATCTGTTTTAATTGTATGTTGTGAACCGCCCAGAGTCCCCTTGTGGGAATGGGGCGGTATACAAGTGTAATAAATAAATAAATAAATAAATAAATATGAGAGCTACTCCATTTCTTCTATGTGATTCTTGGCCACAGTAGTAGATGTGATAGTTATCTGAAGTAAATTCACCCATTCCTGTCCATTTAAGTTTACTGATGCCCAAGATGTCAATGTTTATTTTTGCCCTCAAATGTTTGACCACATCCAGCTTACTCTGGTCCACAGATCTTACATTCCAGGTTCCTATGCAGTATATTTCTTTGCAGCATTGGACTTTCCTTTCTCTTCCAGGCATATCTGCAGCTGGGCATCCTTTTGGCTTTGGCCCAGCCACTTCATTAGCTCTGGAGCTACTTGTACTTGTCCTCCGCTGTTCCTCAGTAGCATAGAATACTGGACTAGGACTCAGGAGACCTGAATTTTATTCCCCAACTCTGCCATGAAAACTCCTGGGGACAGGTGCGAAACGGGTAAAACCAGTCCTTAATTACCTCACTTACCTTAAAACCTCTATTAGGGTCACTATACCTGTAAATCATTTCTGACATGACAGCACATACCAACAAATGTTAACATGAATCATTTGAATTAATCAATTTATTTGCAGAAAACAGTCATTTGATAAAAAATATTTCAGGTCTACATATGTCACAAACAGTGCAAATGTTGTATAATTCTGCTATTTCTAACCTTTAAGGTTATGAAACAAAAAGACATATGTACTGACTTAGAACTGAAGTATTCCCCCTTGGAACGCATTGGGTTTTAATCCATATATAGGAATGCCCAATGAATGATTAATAAATCAGAATATTCAGTGACAAGGCTTATTCTGAAAACTAGGACTTTAGAAATTAAACAGCCAAGGTCTGTGAAAATCCTCAGCAGTCGTCGCAATGCCTTTGGGCATATTACAAAGGTTTCCAGAGTTCTGGACTATAATATGTCAGGCTGACGCATGTTCATCAATCAAATGCCATAAGTGGGTAAATTGGGAAACAGGGTATTAGGAATAAACAGAGTTCTAAAAAAAGAGAAAGGCAATGACAGGCAGCCTTAACAGAGCAATTTTGTTTCTAAACATAGTAGCTATTGCAAGGCCTCTTTGAATGCAGAGGAGACAATTATTGCCTAAACAAATAAACTAGTGTCTTTGAACCCTGGGCACTGACAAGCATGCTAGCTTGAAAGTGCTCTGTGGCTTTCCTGGTAAAGAGACATTAGATGTCAACTTCCTTCTGGTGTGCTAATATGTGCCACTTTATGAGATTGATTAGGTGACCTGAATAGCATAAAAGGGGCTACTTGACATCGGACTATAGGGTTTGCACAGTCCTGTTGTCTTAAAAAAATATTTGGGTATTTGGAAGAAATGCAGGAGGGCTGGTGGAAGACAGTAAGATGTCAAAGCGGCTGTCTACACTGCATCCTCCTTCGTCCATTTAAAAATTCATTTCCTCAATTTGTATTCATACCATGGAAAGCTATTTAAAAGCTGTCCATGAAAGGGGGAAACAGAGAGATTTGTGGGATTAATGTCACAAGTGCAAAACAGAAACTGAAGCTGAAGCTGGCGAAAACAGGGCATATAGTGGTGGACAGGAGGTAACCAAGCTACATGAGAGAAGAGCTGATGTGAAGGGAACATGGGTAGTCAATAAAATAAAGGATTTCCCATCCTGCCCTTCACATGTTTCAGTTGAATGCCAGATGAACAGGGAAGAGGGAGAAAAAATAAAAAGGGAGGGAAGGATGAGGAATTAAATAGTGGATAAAACCCAATCTGCCATGTGTAATGGAGGCTTCATAGAAAGAAGTGGAAGGGCCAAGTTGTAGCCAGCTGATTTCCTACTAGAGAATCAAGGAAGAACTGATTAATTGAAAAATTGTGGACTCATTTACATAGAGACAAACTTTGTTTCTCTCGGCAGGCTCCATTAGGGAGCATAATGTGTGCCCCCTAATTCAGTTCCTCAAAGAACTGGAGGATGCTGATAGTGTGACAACTTTTTTTAACCTGCATGGCAGACTTTCTGACTGAACTGTTGGAAATGACCTCTAATCTGGTGTTCGAGCCTTCTGAAAAAGGAATTTAATATTCATGGCAGTGGTACAATTAAAATATGTATGATCCTTCTCCTAGCCTGGAAGTGGTAACTGGGAAGAGGCATTGCAAAACCTTTTCAAAAATCTGCTGGTTGGGAACTCTAGTAATTGTAAAGAAGCATGATAAAATCCTTCCAGCGATCTGCAGGTCAAAACTGAGCATAAGACTAGGTGTTATCACATCATCATAAGTGAAGCTCCTTTTGGAGATAAAATACAACTGCTTATCTTAGCCTACTGCTTCCTAACTTTGAGTCCCCCAGTGTTCTTGGATTACAACTACCAGATGTAGAGATGGGCACGACCAGAAAAAAATTACGTTTCGAGTTGTCGTTTGTCGGGAAGGGCCCGTTTCGGGTCGTTTCCGTTCTTCGCGAAAATTTTCAAAAATTTGTCATTCCGTTTGTCGTCTGTCGTTTGTACAGTGGTTTAGGGGGAGGGGTGGGCTCTGGGAGGCACCTCTCTGGGTGCCTCCCTCTGAGTTGACCCAGAAGGGAAGGGAAGCGTAACGCGTAGCCGCTGCCAATTATGTTGGGTTGTTGTTAGTGTGACAGGAAACCTCATCGGCACTTCGCTGTCTCACTAAGAACATTATAGCCAATTAGCCATTAGCCATATTAGCCAGGGTTGGGGGTTAGTGTGTCAGAGGCACCTCTCTCGGCGCTGACTCTGACTCACTAAGAAGGAAAGCATACTGGCGTACTGGCGTACAGGTTACAAGGGAGGGAGTGGGTCCGGAATTGGAGGCACCTTTCGATGCACCACTCTGACCCACTAAGAAGGGAAGTGTACTTGTGTTCGAATCTGGCTTAGGGTTGGGGTTAGGGGGTAAGGGCTAGGCTTAGGGTAACGGTTAAGGTTAGGGTGGGGTGGGTTACTGGGCTGCACCTCTGGGTGCCTCTGGCCCACTAAGAACACAGTGTACTGGCGTATGGGTTAGGGTTAGGCTTAGGCTTAGGCTTAGGGTTGGTGGGCTTTTTATGCCCTTTCTGGCACATCCAGAAGTCTCAGCAAAACCTGGCCATACGATTGGTGGAATGGCTCCAAAAATTTGCATGGTCCCATCCCATGGCCAGTCCATCATTGCGCGTGCGCAGGTGTAAAAAAATAAAAATAAAAATAAAATAAAATAAAATAAAATCAATGGAGACGTTTTGTTGCAAGAAAAGCCCACTGCTGCTAAGATAAAAAATCAGGCATTTAAAATACCTAATTTTCAAGTGTTTCTGTGGTGCTTTGGTGGGTTTTTGGACCATGATTTAAAAATAAATATTGCGGTCACCATTTTGGATCCCCCCCACCGCATGACAAATGGAGACGACGATGCCCCCCCCCCCCAGCCTGGTACCAGCAGCCCAGGACAGGAGAGGGGGGAAGGCCGGGGACCCCCCCAGAAACCACCCCTTGGTAGGTGCCCTCACTGAGGCAGGCATATTTTCGCCTGCTTTTATGGCTGGAGATTCGGAGTTTTTCTTATTTTTAAAACTTTTTTTCTGTGCTGCTTGGCATCGTGCGATCGCTGCGATGCCATGAACGACAATGACAAATCAGACCCAATTTATCTTTATCGGGTCAGGTTCGAGCTGGAGTGGAGTAATTGTCATTCTCGTTCCTCGTTCCGTAACGAGAATGAAGAACGAGAACGGAGACGAGGATTTCGCCGAATCGTGCCTATGTCTAACCAGATGTCCTGGCCAGACCACCTAATAGTGAAGGCTTTGGGAGTTTTAGTCTGAGGACATCTGGGGACCCAAGGCTGAGAACCATTGTCAGAGCCCAAACTTTCATCAGCATCGCATTTCACAAATTGTCTTGAAATCCACAAACACAAGCACAGTTTCAACAGAAAATAAGGAAGTCTAAAAATCAACAAAGCCTGACTTCCAGTACTGAAAACTACAGCCTGAAAAAGATCAAATTTCAGTAATTCCCACACAGCCACAAGCACCAGTGATCCCTTCACAAAATAGAACAGATAACAACACCCATCAACCACAGAGAAGGATTGCTGCCAGCCTTGATTGCAATGAAATTTCTTAATCCCTCCATCACAATTCAATGACTAACACCTATTGTCCTGCATAGGACAAGTTTCCCCTTTCCCACAACTTTAAAACCACAGAATCTCACATGCCCCAGAGCACAGAGAGAACTCCTAGTTCCCTGAGATCCTTGCCCTCTGCAGATGCCAGCCACAGAGACCGGCAAAAGTCAAGAAGAATAACTTCCAGAACATGGTCAAACAGCCCAAAAAACTTACAACAGCTATCTTGCTTTTGTTTTTTCATTATGTTATCAGAAAGTTTCTCTTAATACAAGTGTTGATCCTGGGGTTTAAAAACAGGAACCAGTCAACCCAAACACTTCATCAAGTGATCCAATAACCCAATGTCAGGAACTGAGGGATGGCCCTTTTGCTTTCCCAACTGTCTGAGAATTATTGAGCTCTAAAAGTTTAAGTTAATAGTATTGTACAGGCAAACGTTTAGTCTTGCTGTCCAGATTTCATATGTTCTTGGACATGTATCAGCTTGTAGACTCTCTACTTTCATATGTTCATGGTGATCTTGATCAACATCTCTTCGTCCTTTGGAAAATACATATCTTGTTCTGCACCACTTTGCCTGTTTAATTTCTTACCGTATCTACAGTACTCCTGTCATTTCATAATGACCAATTTGGTTCTTCTGCTGATCTCTCGTTCTGTGTATCCTTTCTGTGTACAGGGCTTATCAGAGCCACTGTTCTACTTTTTAATAAAATATTTTTTCTTTATTTACTGATCTGTCGCTTCATTTCAAAATCGCTAACAACAATCCCTTCCTTTCCCAACTCCGTTTACAGTTTTCAAAAACCAAAACTTTGCTCTTCTGGGATATCACATTTTCATTAGTAAGGTGGCTTGAATGCACAAAATACCAAAAGATGCAAGTCAAACAACCACCAGTCAGTGCCATAGGGGCTGGGTGTTACTGCTGTTGTTGTGTGCAGCAACTCATCTCTCTCTCTCTCTCTCTCTCTCTCTCTCTCTCTCTCTCTCTCTCTCTCTCTGTGCATATAACTCTGATGACAGAAACTCAAACGTCATAAAAACCTGGAGAACTTTTAGAGAAGGTCAGAGGAAGTGTCTCTGCCATTTTGGTGTCATCGGTGCCCAGGGAGCAATTTTAAAGGCAAAAATGAATCAGCAAATCAATGCATCAATTTGTTCATAAACTGAATAGCTGAAATCACTAATTTGTTGATTAGTATTTGTACAAATTGATACCCCATCAAATATGAACTGATGAATTTTTTAGTGATTTTTGATTTCTTGATTTTTGGGGGGCTGTAAAATAACTCCAAAGCCCCTAGAGACACCATATTTATACAAAAAACTACTATGACTCTTCTCTACAATCCCTCCAAACTTGGAGAAGATTGGATTAATGGTGTCTTAGTTATGACCCCTACAGATGCCTACCCAAGAAAGCCCCTATTTATTTACAAATAGGGTTTTATTTAATGTAAACAACAGCAACTAATCAATTCACCAGAAAAAATCATAAATTTGTTTTTATTTATTTATTGACCTTCCTGAATCATCAATCAAAATGAATCACCATTTTTCTGATTCGTCCCCATCTCTAATCATTAAATGAAAGGAGTTGCCATTTTTCTGATTTGTGCTGAGCTCTTCTTCCAAGCTATTGTTCTGTAGCCAGATGCTTAAATCATTGAACTATCCACCCAGGGATACTGTGCCAAATCATAAGAACAAAATTCCCTTGTACAAAATAATAGCACTAATGGCTGCCACCTGGGTTCCCATATACTTACCACAAAGTACTATGCTAATTGACAAAGTACTATGCTGGATCTCATTCACTTGCTTGGTCATGTGTCTGATTGCACAATCACAGCGCAATCCAGCACCTTGCCATTTAGCTGCAATTAGCTGTGGCAAGTGACATAAAACTTACACGAACACCAACAAGATTTTGGCCACTGAGTAGACATACCTGCTGGTAGGTTGCTGTTTCATACTGTCTAATAGTAGACTGCAGTCTAAATATTTCTGTGTTCCAATAATTCAGGCACCAGAGGATTCTTTGTTGTTTTACCCAATAACAATTTCATGAAAATGAACATCCATACAGTGCTTTTTCTCATGTGTAAAATTCCAGCTGTATTCCAAAGGAAGATGATCTCATTTTACAAAGTGGGGAATGGCAGTGAAAGAAGGAGAGAGAGTGTTATCTGTAGTTTACATATCCATTTTCCTGGTTACCTGATGATGCTGAACTACAGCAACACATGGTATTAATCAACCTATGTCGTTAATAAATATTGGGGAACAAAGAGAATCTTTACTGCTGCAATTCTAGCAGCTGTAGGATAAACTTCCATTCCAGCCCCTAAACACATTTACTCAAAAAGATGTTTACATTGTTATGGCTGAAATGAAGAAGGAAGTTAAAATTGGTCCATGTGGTGGTTGTGAGGTGCCATTCTGAGGATGGTGGCTTCTGGCTTATGAGGCTAATGTGTGCCTTTTCTTTGGGAGGTTTGTGCAGCAAAGGTCACTCTGAGATAGCAAATGGTAGGGAGAGCACTTGAAGAAAATTAGTCGTAGTTTAAATTCCAACCATGTGGTGTAAATAGGTAACACAAGTGCTTTGGGGAAGTTGCTGGACTGCAGCTCCTATGACCCTTGCTGCTGGACTTGATGGGAACTGTAGTTCAACCATAAACAGTCATATCTCCTTCACAGATGGTATACGTCATGCTTGCAACAGATGCCACTCAATACCACTTCATGGCTTACACAAATTTCTTTGCTTCCAACTGTACTGAAAAATGTTTCCACCTCCATTCCCAGCGCACATACTCACAAATATACATGTTCTGTTGCAGGAAGATACATTCTCCCATTGAAGTCTGGCCTCTATTGGAATTTAAAAGCAAGCAAGAAGGAGACAACTCTTGAAATTCTGAGAAAGTTTAGTAGACTCATACAGCTGGAGGTGGGTACTTAAGAGCACAACCATCCCCCCAAAATATTCTCTTCTTATCTTCTTTGTCTTCCTTCCTTCCTTCACTTCTTTCTACTAAAAATGGTAGCCAATTAGCAATATACACTATAGATTTAAAGCTATGGATTTAAATATTTTTAATTCAGTTGCACGTTGAATTACTATGTACCACACAGGTATTGGGAGATGCAGAACATGATTGGTGCAAGAACTGAGTAGGAGAAATGTCCAGTGGTAATATTTCCCCTTTTCCTTGATTTTGTAGAAATAGGTGCAGAATTCAAAGATGGTCTCCCAGTGTTCGACTCTGACTAGAAACAAGTAGGTAGTGACATTGTGTTCCCATGTGTTCCAAAGGGCAGATACATATTAGTGTACAATGCTCAAAAAGCCTGTTGAGTAGCTCATTGATGTAGGTATATGACTGCAGAGGAAGATGTTGTGAGTTCAGTTCTCCACAAAGCATCCAAATGGACAGCCAGATTGTATAGCCTTGAGCAACTGCACAGTCCCAGGGCCCCCTCCCTCCATAATGAGTAACCACTTTGAAGCACTTCACATCTAGGACACCCTGCAAGAGTTACCATAAGTCAGAAATAATGTGAAAGCACACCATGCTCATAGTGAAAAGCAACTGAGATGATGTAGAGCCTTTAAACAATGACAAGTGATGACATATTTCCCTGTCCTGATGGTGACTAGCCACACACGGCTGTCTGGAAGTCAACATGGATTTATTAAAAACAAATCATGCCAGACTAATCTGATCTCTTTCTTTGAAAGAGTTACAAACCTAGTAGATGAGGGGAACACTGTGGATGTTGCTTATCTTGATTTCAGTAAGGCCTTCAGTAAGATTCTCCATGTCATCCTTGCAAAGAAGTTTGTACAATGTGAGATGGATAGTGCTACTCTTATGTGGATTTGTAATTGGTTGACTGATCATACCCAAAGGGTGATCATAAATGGCTTCTCCTCAGCATGGAGAGAGGTGACTAGTGGGGCACCTCAGGGTTCTGTTCTGGGTCCAGTGCTCTTCAATATCTTTATTAATGACTTGGATGAAGGAACAGAGAGTAGACTGATTAAATTTGCAGATGATACCAGATTTGGAGGGGTTGCTAATTTCCTAGAGGATAGGATAAAAATCCAAAATAACATTAACAGATTAGAGTGCTGGGTCAAAGCTAATGGAATGAGTTTCAACAGAGAAAAAAGTAGGGTCCTGCATCTAGGCAGAAAAAAAAATGAATTGCATGAATGAACATAGGATGGGAGACACCTGGCTGAAGAATAGTACCTGTGAAATAGTTCTGGGAGTCTTGGTGAACCACAAATTGAACATGAGTCAGCAGTGTAATGCAACAGCCAATTTAAAAAGATATTGACAACCTCGAGCAGGTCTAGAGGATTGGTTAAAGGTCTGGAAGAAATATCTTATGAGGAACAGGTTAGGGAACTGGCAATGTTTAGCATTACAAAAAGAAGGTTGAGAGGGGATATGATAGCCAGCCATGTTTAAATATTTGAAGGGATATTATATCAAAGAGGGACAGGTTTGTTTGCCATGGCTTCAGAGACTAGAACTCAGAGCAATGGTTTCAAACTACAGGAAAAAAGATTCCATTTGAACATTTGGAAAAACTTCCTAATGATCAGAGCTGTTCAGCAGTGGAATATGCTGCCACGGAGGGTGATGGAGGCTGGATGGCCATCTGTCGGGAGTACTTTGACGAGGGTTCGTGTATGGCAGGGGGTTGGACTGGATGGCCCTTGATGTCTCTTCCAATTTTATGATGATTCTAATGCTGCTGCCACCCTGTCATATGATGGTTGATTTTATTATCAAGATTGCCTTTTAGCTCCTAAATAGGGGTCTTTACCATATGAATATGCAAAAGACTCCATGTCAATTGAAGGAGACACTAGGGCTTAGCCAGCTGAGACACAAGTTTTATAGGATGTCAGAGCAAAATCTCCCTGTCCGTCCGTCCGTCCGTCCATCTGTCCGTCCGTCCGTCCGTCCGTCTGTCCGTCTGTCCGTCCGTCCGTCCGTCCCCCCCCCTCTCTGTGTATTTAATGGAGGAAGGGTCAGACCAGTTGTGCTTTTCATTGTTTCACACTAAACCATATAGGCAGCATGCTTTTAAAGAAAAAGAAAAAAAAACACATACAACATTGGGTGTTCTTCCCTTAGAACACCAATGTACAAATGATTTAAAGCTACATTATCCTGTTTCTAATTCCTTCCCTTTCTTCCAGCGGAAATATAATTGCAAAAGGCTGGGAGTAGGGATTGGTGCACCAGCTTCTTTATCAGCCTTGCAGAGAGTAATAAAGTCTCTTTTTATGGGCTTCTCCCTAGCCTAGTTCTCCTTTTCCAAATTAGAGGAGACAATATGACAATCTTAGCCAGCTCTAATCTTATATCTTGATTTGCAAACTCAGCAACAACATTGAAACCCAATTTAAGGAGAAAACATTCTAGAATGTAATCCACTTCCTCGTGAGTGGTGGCAGAAGGGACTGTGGGTAAAACCAAAAGCAAAATGTAAGAGGAAATGAAAATAATGAGCAGACTTCTCAAGGAGCAAAAGGAAAAAGAACAGTGTAATTATTTTTGACTCCTTAATAAAGCTAAAGCTCAAGGATTTGGTGATAAGGTGTAACCTTAGAGGGTAAGATTTGTTCACGACAGTTCAAGGATTTAGAAACTGAATAGAAACAGTGAGAATCCCTAACACTGAGCTTAAATGTATTGAAATGACATAGATATGGGGTGAAAACCACATCTACAGTAAAGTAAATGTCAACGTTTCTATTGATATGAGTTGAAGAAGACTGGCTGAACCCATAGTGACTATAAATAGGCTGTTAGATACTTTTGCCTGACATGTAAAAGGTTATTACATGCAGTTTATAAGAACTCTCTGCGTACTTCTATCACATTACTGTACTGTGTGTAGGCTTATATTTATTGTCAGATTTAGAGACTTTCTGATCATCTTTATCTCAGGAAGCGGAAAGATGACAAGATTGAAGTGCTGCCAAAATCAGCCTCCACGCACCCCCCCCCGAGTCCAATTCTGTAAAGTGTGGGAGAGAGTCTTACTGACCACAGTTAGAGAAGTAACTGGGGGGAGATTCCAAATCCAGGAATCCAACCCTATCCCCCAGACGTGACGTGGGGACCCTGCATGACTAAGGTCAGAAGGAGCAAAAAACCAACACTGTGACTCAGGGTTCCAGAGCAAAGAGATTATTCCTTCCTCTTTTATCTGAAGTTCTGCCCCAAGAAGTCAAAGACTTCTAGCCTTGATGAGCTATGGGAAATACTCTCCAGAGCTGGGCAGGGTGGTGGTGGTGGTGGTGGTAATCCCCAGTGAAGATTTCACTGGGTGACTAAGCACATACAGGGGAAGGTGGTCCTTCTTTAGGAGACCAGTGTAATTCTTATAGCCTAGGCCACTGGTGGTGAACTTTGGCACTCCAGATGTTTTGGACCACAACTCCCAGAATTCCAAGCCTCTATTGCCAATGACAAAGGACTGTGGGAGTTGTGGTCCAAAACATCTGGAGTGCTGAAGGTTCACCACCACTGGCCTAGGCCCTCCATAGTCTACTGGTGATGGTGGCATCTTCATAATACCTTACCTACTGAAGATTAGAGCAAGAAGAGTTTTCAGACATTAATTTCCATTGGTTTCTTCCCAGCTATAGAGCTCTTGTCCGATTACAAGGTTGACCCTGAGAGTTCAGTACTTTCTGTCATTCGGCCATTCTTCTAAATTTCTGCTGCTTACACTCTGTAGCATTTGCATCAAGCTAAAAGTGAGACTTGAATGGCTTAACGTGGAAGCCATTCCATGTGAGGGCTTCTCCTTGCATTCGTAGGATGTCCATTTGTAGCTCACCAGCCTGGAAAAGCAGGAGTAGGAAAACTTAGTAAGAAATAAGAGTCAGGAGAGTAAAAAGTATTCAATATACGATGACATAGATATCCCACACTTAGGTCTTCCCAGTGTCTTCTTCCTGGTTGAGAGCATTCACATGCATTACTTTGTTGTTGTCACTTGTGTCCAGCCATGAAGAAACTGGGATGGAGGTAGAGGGATATGGAAACAGGTGGGAATTGGCAATAAAGCAGTAACTGGAGGAATAAAACATGGATTTGAATGTCTCTGTTCCAATGCAGAGAGCTGAGGAACAAATAAGATGATGGTAGATGTCCTTAACAGATTAGAGAAATGGGTAAAACCAAACAGTGGTTTTTTAAAACAGGTAACATGTGGGCATCTGTACTGAGATAGGAAAAATGACAAATATAAAATGGATGATACCCAACTTGATAATTGTATGTCTGAAAAAGATCTGGGGATCTGAGTAACTAAGCAAAGCCACTTTGGGTCCTTTTCTAAGGAGAAAGGCAGGGTAAAAATGCTCTAAAACAAACAAACAAACAAACAAACAAACAAACAAACAAACAAACAAACAAACAAACAAATAAATAAATAAATAAATAAATAAATAAATAAATAAATAAATAAATAAATAAATAAAGCTAAGCATAAGTCAACAGTGCAAGGTGGTGGCACAAAGGTCAATTCAGTCCTTAGCTGCACCTACTTGTATTCATAGCAAGGTATATAATAGTACCATAGTGTTCATCTGTGATCAGACCTCATGTGGAATACTGCATATAACCCTTGGCATTCAGGAAGGACGTTAAGAAGCTGAAACTGAAACATGCTCAGAGATTAAGTGACCAAGATGGTAAAGGTTCCGAAAACCTTCTGGAAATAGGGACTTGCCTGATGGCATTTGGGATTTCCTGCAGCTCTATAATTTTGTGAGTTCTTTTACTTCTTTTTTATTTTCGAAAACTACACAGATATTTCTTTATAAATACCATCAGCTAATATTAATATGTACAGTCATCCCTTTACAATATCCTTCATGATTCCTCATTTTTCCTTTTTCTTCCCCTTTTAAACAAATGACATTTTGTTTTGCAGCTTCCTTGACAACAACATCTGAGTTTTAGTGAGACTCGACAATATAATTACAAAAACCCAAAATACAACTAAAAAGTACAAAACGTGGAATCCTGTAGTGCAACTCTGCACATGCAGTGAAGATGATTTCTTTAGCAGCTGAAAATCATCACTGAGAAATGATGATTTTAGCATGTCGGCAACTCAGGCACCATGTGATAAAGTTGTGTACACCCTAAATTCCCAAAGGAAGCATAAAAACACTGGCAACTAGAGATGGGCACGAATAAAAAAATGGTGTTTCGTTTGTCGTTTGTCGTTTGTCGTTTAGGGGGTCCGTTTCGGTTCGTTTCCGTTTTTTGTGAATTTTTGCAAAACGTTTTTGTTTTCGTTCATTTCATTACCATTTCATTACCATTTATTTCATTTTTTGTGATTTTTTTAGCATTTAAAGCAGTTCACTTGTATTGCCGTAACGAAAACGAAACACACAACAAAATTTCTGGTGTTTTTGTTCGTTTCGTTGCATTTTAGAGACAAAATTCGTTTGTTGTTTTGTTGCGTAACGAAATGAAAAAACGAAAATGGAAATGAAAAATTGTTCGTTTCGTGCCCATCTCTACTGGCAACCTGCTGCTAATGATGACATCATTACTGGTCTGCATGCAGCAATGCCTGAATAGGATTTCAGCCAATATATGATTATTCTAGTAAATTGAACAGATTGCCATGGGGTGGAAAGCAATTTAAAATTCAGGTCAAAGAAAGTCAGAGCACTGTACATGTACATGTTCATACATGCACGGAAGCGCACAAACTCAAGCTCTGTTATAGGTCCCCTTCCTCAGAAGCTAGTCAGTTGCCAAATCTTGGCTCAACCAAGATAGCAGATTCATTCCCCATCTGCCATTGATGTGCTTTGGCCAAGACCTATCGGGACCACCCAGTCCTAGGGTTAAAAGTATAAATGCTACACTAATCAGCTATTTCGACCTCCTATAAAATGGAGGTGAGGCTTCAGAAAGAGTCCTGAAATTCCAATTTGTTCCTCTTGCTGATGTTACTATTATAGTGAGTATAAAAAAAGATAGGTTAATGTCTTTCTTTGCATGCACCATCTTGGTAACAGAAATAGAAAGCTGGCCTCAGAATTATTCTTAAATATGCATGATGAAAGCAAAAATGGAGGGGAGCATTCTGTACAGTATAGTACACCAGTGGTATTATTTAGGTAAACAGTGAGTTGGTCTGCAAAGAAGCATCAAGAAAGGGAATAACAGACTAATTAGAAGGTTGATCATTTAAAATCCATTTGTTGGCATACCTTGCGGAATTGCTATCTTTTAGCAGCATTAAATCATTGCACACCAGCATTGCCAGAAAGCCTCTTCATTTCCTTTTAGTGACTTCTTGCTGCCCTCAGTTCAAGTTTAATAGAAAAGGAAGGACATGATGTAGTTTTAATGACAGGAAGCCAATGCCTTCCAAATGAATAAATTCCATCACGGGCTGCCACAGAGTGTGCTAATTATTTCCTTTGATAAATGAAGCACAGTAAAAGTCTCTCAAAAATAGATCTTGCAGCTTAGTCATTGTCTCTTCTACGGCAGCTGTTATTAGGTTGGTTAATATAAATCTGACAGTTTTAATGTAACCAACATCATTTCATTTTAATATCAGTGTCTTTGGTGTAAAGCAAATTTCTTAATTCGTTCCCAGATCAAGGCAGCGAAACAGAATGCTTTGGTTTCTCCCAGACTTAATTGAAAGTGCTGGGTCTAGCTTCTAAAGGTCAAGAGAGCTTAGAATACAGACGCCATAGGATTGCTTGCTCCCATATAAGCCTGCATGGGAAATTAGATGCATATCAGTTTTGGTAGATATTGTGACTGAGCATCACTATAGACTCATGGAGTTAGATTCACAGGCTGTGGCTTTCTTTCTTTTTTGGTGATGGTTGTAGAATGGCTGCTCAAGTGAAGTTGGTTAGGGATCTCTCTGTGAAAGTCTAGTATTCCCCCAGAAACTGAGAACTCTTCGAACTTCCACCATGGAGCATCAACTTATATTGCTACTGGTTTTTAAAATGTAAAGCATTCATAATTCTTGGTGCTGCTAGATTCTCACTTTCCTTTGAACGTTTGTTGCTTTTTCTTCTTGCTTTTTGAAATGATTTGTAATTTATCATATTATATGTTTTTTTGATTGTATTTTGTACTCATCTGGGTACTTGGTAAATAAATCATGGCGGTAATATCACAGTCAACCAAACCAGTAGTAGATGAGATGTCACGACTCACAATCAGCCAGCCCTGACTGCCAACCGTGCCTCCCCTTCTTCTCTGAGATCAGAAGACTCTGGGCTTTAGCATCATAAGTTGCAGTTAGAATGGTTCCATATGAATCAATGGAACTAATGCTAGACTGGTCTCACCTCATTCCCAATGATTTATTTTGGGCCTGCTGTAGTGTACTAAGCAACAAGATTTTGGCTAATATAGGTTTTCTGCAAAAGTTATCCCATTTTTCCCCCACTCAAGGTGCTGTTGCTGAAAATTATATTTGTTTATTTTGCTTTTCTACAGGAGGGAACAACCATGCAGCATATAATTATTTCCCAATGGCATATCTCTTGTATCCTTATTAGACATGGGCATGACTTGGCAAAATTCTTGTTTCGTTTCTGTTCCTCGTTTCCGTTACGTAACGGAAACGGTAATGACAATTACTCCGCCAGAACTCGAACTTGAACCGATAAAAGAAAAATTGGGTCTGATTTGTCGTTGTCGTTCCTGGCATCGCAGTGATCGCGTGATGCCAAGCGGCACAGAAAAAAAGTTTTAAAAATTAAAAAAAAAAACGATTCCCGGCCAAAAAAGCAGGCGAAAATATGCCTGCCTGAGTGAGTGCACCTACCAGAGGGGTGGTTTCTGGGGGGGGGTGTCCCAGGCCTCCCCCCCTCTCCTGTCCTGGGCTGCTCTGGTGGGGGGCATCCTCGTCGTCTCGCCAACTCGCCAAGCGGCGGCACAGAAAAAAAGTTTTAAAAATTAAAAAAACCCTGATTCCCGGCCAAAAAAGCAGGCGAAAATATGCCTGTCTGAGGGCACCTACCAGAGGGGTGGTTTCTGGGGTGGGGGGTCCCCGGCCTCCCCCCCTCTCCTGTCCCGGGCTGCTCTGGTACCAGGCTGGGGGGGCATCGTCGTCTCCATTTGCCATGCGGTGCGGGGGGGATCCAAAATGGCGACCGCAATATTTTTTTTGAAATCGTGGTCCAAAAACCCACCAAAGCACCACAGAAACATGCGAAAATTAGCTATTTTAAATGCTTGAATTTTTACAGTAGCAGCAGTGGGTTTTTCTTGCAATAAAACATCTCCATTGATTTTATTTTATTTTATTTTATTTTTATTTTTTTACACCTGCGCACGCGCAATGGTGGGCTGGCCATGGGATGGGACCATGCAAATTTTTGGAGCCATTCCACCAATCACATGGCCAGGTTTTGCTGAGACTTCTGGATGTGCCAGAGAGGGCATAAAAAGCCCACCAACCCTAAGCCTAAACCTAACCCTAACCCTAACCCTAACCCATACACCAGTACACTGTGTTCTTAGTGGGCCAGAGGCACCCAGAGGTGCAGCCCACTAACCCACCCTAACCTTAACCGTTACCCTAAGCCTAGCCCTTACCCCCTAACCCCATGCTCTGGGAAGTCAAGGTCACGCTAAATCGCGGTGGAAAC
Organism: Phrynocephalus versicolor; assembly: GCA_023846285.1. Taxonomy (NCBI): domain Eukaryota; kingdom Metazoa; phylum Chordata; class Lepidosauria; order Squamata; family Agamidae; genus Phrynocephalus; species Phrynocephalus versicolor. Next base: position 47,730,886 of record JAHTLZ010000330.1, read on the forward strand.
GACAAACGACAAACGACACGACAAAATGACAAATTTTTGAAAAAATTTGCGACAAACGGAAACAACCCAAAACGGACCCGTCCCGACAAATGACAACTCGAAAAATAATTTTTTCTGGCCGTGCCCATCTCTAATCCTTATTGCTAAGGAGGAAAAGAAAGGCAAAACCTATCAAAATCTTTTTCAAGCCTGTGAAATCACTACAAAAAGACTAGCCCTATTCAGGCACTATGTCTTAAGTGATGAAGGGTACATAGGGAGGTCATATAAGTCCTATCCTGTCAGCTCTAGCTCATTCAGATGTCAGCAAGGACCAGCAAGGCTGTTCAGCTAACCCTGCATTCACCAGTGATCAAGAATTCCTTCTTATCATGTGAGCTCTGTAAGCATATTCAGCTGTATGTATTAACAGACTGCTTCCATCCCTCTGCATTAAACAAGGTCTTACTGAATTCTAGATGGGGTAGAGATGCAGGGAGTGGCGCATAAATGCATCTTCACCCATTTAGTCCTGGACCATTCCAGGCTGGTGTGAGACATATCAGTGTCAAGATCTGTTCTAAAGCAGCAAGCCATATTCACTGAAATTCACATATCTTTTATAGTGCATATAACCTCATCCATTCCAGCAGACAGAAAAGGGTTGTGTGTTGTGTGCTATGAGATTGCACAAAACAGAAGGGCTTCCCTCACAAAAATGTGGAGAAATGTGTAGCAAGATGTAAGGAAGAATTCTCTTTGCACCTCAGAGCATCTACACCTGGAACAGTTTGCAGGAGTAAGATGAAAGGCTTACATTGATTACCTGTGTAAACACAACCTCTTCTAAGACTGCAACCCCCAAATGACATAAAACAGCAATATTGTAGTAAAGTTAGTTCAGTGCCACTAAAGTCCTGAGGACTGACCAAAATTTTCTAGTTGTTAATTTATGGACTGCAATATTGAAGCATCCATTTCCTCTACACCTTAAAGTGGAATGCAACTGGCTTAGCACCAGCAGTGCCTTAACTGATTTGAGAATAGTACTGCTTTTTCCATCTTAGGTAGCTTGGTATTTTACTTACAGCTGCAGAGTGATTCCTGTATACCATTTTATTGTCGCTTCACATTGGATCAGAACATCAAATTGTAAGACAGAATTACTTGACTAGACATGTAAAAGTTAAATCTACATATCTATTTAAAAATAAACATTTAAGGAATAGATGGATCTACACTATACAATGATAGCAGTTCAATACCAATTTAAGAGCTGTTGCTCCCTCCCTTAGAACTCTGGGATTTGAAGCTCAGTCAGGTACTTAGCATTTTCAGCTATTTTCTTGTGTGCTTTCCTGAGCTGTGCTCTAGAGCAGTGGTTCTCAGTCTTACGTTACCCCGGTGTTCTCGCACTGCAACTCCCAGAAACTCCAGGCAGCACAGCTGGTGGCAAAGGCTCCTGGGAACTGCAGTCCAAGAATACTGGGGTGACTCAAGACTGAGAACCACTGCTCTAGAGTGGTTTTATTTTCTTTATTATTTTCTTTATTTTTGGTGCATGTGCTTACTGGATCTTTTCCAGTCCCCTAACAAATATTCCTTTCTAAATATCCCCAATTCAGAGTTAAGAAGATCTCTAACAAAGCATCTATCTAAAATGTTCTTGAAGGATACAGTGGTTGCACACAATTGTAAGGCAAAAATGGTCAGGTGACTGATTCAGCTATAAGGGAATATTTTCTTTCTCTTTTTCCTTAATAAGTTGGTAACCTGTTTTCAATGCTTCTCTGGAAAGTAAATTGCAAAAGAATCTTATGCTGCAATGTAAAATTACCCTTTGTGCCAGGTGTAAAAAAAGCAGAGCTCAATATCAAATGATTGCCTTGAAGCTCTAATTTGAAATCCCATCAGGGTCACTTGTTTACTAGCACTAATAGCTGACTAACCCACAGCCTTTAAATTACTGCTTATTGCAGCAGAGCTGTTCACACCATTCTAGTTAAGGACCTGTCAGAATTTTCACTGAAGTAACCTGTGTTCAGTGGTTTATTGAAGATTTTTCAGACTATTTCTCAAGAAACGTGGCTATATTTTTAGCCGGCATTAAATTAAATATCTACCAGAGATGGGTACGAAATGAAAATATAGCATCTTGTTTCATTTCTTTAGTACAGGGGAACCTCGATTTATGAGATTAATTCATTCTGTGCACACACTCATAAATCATTAATCTTGTAAATTGGGGAGTGGTTTCCCATAGGAATGCATTGAAAATCAATTTGGTGCATTCCTATGGGAAACCGCTTTAAACAACCCGCCACTTCTCCCCCACACACACCTGCCAAGTTGTGGGGGGGGGGGGAGAAGGGGGCGCCTGTTCAAAAAAACTTTTTGCCCCTGAACCCACGTGCTTGGCGCAGCGGCTAGAAGACATTTTAAACGGCCAGCACCCCTCACCGCAATGTGCCCGATTGAGGTGGAAAGTGCAGGTTGTGTAAAATTTCTTTTAGCTACAGAGACAATGCTTGGCTCAGTGGCTAAAAGACATTTTAAACGTGCTGCTGCTACTCACCTCCCCACATCAGGCATTTTGTGGGGGAAAGCGCAGCATGTTTAAAATGTATTTGAGCCACTGAAAAGGCACTTCCTCAGTGGCTCAAAGACATTTAAAATGACCTGCCGCTTCTTCCCCAATCCTCCCGATTTCAAGGGGGAAGCAATGGGTCCTTTAAAATGTCTTTTTGCCACTGAGGAAGCACTTCCTCTGTGGCTCAAAGACATTTTAAACAACCCACTGCTTCCTTCCCCTAATCAGGCATGTTGAGGCGGAAAGTGTGAGTCATTTAAAATGTCTTCAAGGAAAGCAGTGGTCAGGGAACAGCTCCACTACTGCTGCTTGCCTCTAAGACATTTTAAAAAACCCACTCCTTCAGGCAGGTTGTGGGGAAGGAGCATGTTTTTAAAAATGTTTTCTAGCAAGGTAGCTTTCTTGGACTCTTCCCTGTAAGCCCCTGAAATTTGGAGAGGTTTCGGATTTAGGGGGCTGAGTTATTAAACTCCTAAGGGGATCCTCCAAGGAAAAATAATTTCTAATTGAGTCAAAACAGAAACTGATAATACCCAGCTTCCCAAGTCAATTACAAATGATTTTCTCCTGGGGTACTCCCTTTGGATTTTAATAATTCAGCCACCTGGACCCCAAACCTCTCCAAATTTGAGGGGCTTACAGGGAAGATTCCAAAGAAGTCGTGCAGTGATTTCCATGCTAATACATGGCAGTGAGCTGTATTTTTGAGTACATTTTGTTATGTTTATGTTCTCAAAAACATGGATTGCAGCCATTTAGTGGCATGGAAATGGCAAGGGAGCTTCCTCAAGCTATTCCCTGTAAGCCCCAAAATTTGGAGGGGTTTGGGGTTGAGGAGGCTGGGTTATTAAACACCAAAGGGGCCCTCCATATCTAATTGCAAGAGTGTGGTGTGGCACACACCAGCAATATAGGGATTAAGCTGCTTAAATGAACCCCTATATTGCTAGCATGTCATATAGCAGTTAAAGGGCACTTTCCTAGGGAATGCACCTTGTTGGTACATAATTCAGATGTCTGAAACCCCTGTAAAGGACAGGTGGGAGAAGCCTCTCTGCAATTTTAAAAAAAGGTTTTAAGTCAAAGATGAATTTTCTAATCAACTCACCAATTTGTCAGAAAAAAATCATAAATTGGTAATTTGTGATTTGTTGAACTTAACAAATCATGACTCAAAAAGAATCACAATTTTTCTGATTTGTGTCCATCTCTAATCAGACTGTGAAGAAGAAGAAGAAGAAGAAGAAGAAGAAGAAGAAGAAGAAGAAGAA
>JAHTLZ010000330.1:47734735-47750728 GCA_023846285.1 Phrynocephalus versicolor
TTTTTTTGTACCTTCAGATTCTGTATACAACAACTAAGACTTAGAGTAGTTGCATGATATACAGCACCAGTGTAAGTACTGTATGTACTCTACAGTTCCTTTTTTTAAATGCTTATTAAAAATCTGACGTGCAATGGGCAGGATTCAGTGGTGGACTTCTATATGTAAAAAAGAGGAATGAAGAATAACCAGTTTGAGATGGAACCATCTTTTCACTGCAGCCTTTTATCCTCAAAACTAGCTGTTTGGGCCCGGGAACCCTCTGAATTTCCCCAGTAGAGTGTTGGATTTAGCTCAATGTTATACAGTATATTTTGCATGTCAGGTTTCCTGCAGCATCCTTTTTCTTTCTGATGTTTCTTGGTAAGAGTACTGAACTGATTAAAAGGAAATGAGAAAACTGTTGAAAGAGGTTGATTGTTGATGATGCCCGACTATACTAGAAAGAAACTTTGTAAGAATCTGATATTCTGCTAATGTACTGTGGCTGCTGATAGTGGAAGAATGCAATCTGTTTCTTAAAAAATCTGTTCATTGTTGTACTCCTCTCTCCTGCAGTCTTATACCATCTGCATCATCACAATCTGTTCCACCCAACTATCATGCCAATGCACAAATTTTAAACAAAAACAAAGTTCATCTATTTTTGTGGAAAAATTTCACAAGTGTTGATATTTCTGATTTAAATTTCACCTAAAAACCAGTCAAAACTTTTGTGTACACTTTTATCTAAGGCACTTATTTCTGGACTTAAGTTTTGATCTGGAATCTTCTTCTGCTAGAAATGGCAATTAGGTTTGTTTAACTTGGAACTGAGGACCACATCGGATTTGTTCCTATCCCCATCTTGCCCTGTTGGAGTAATTAATAATACACACATTAGGAATGATCAGCATTGGAAGTGAAGCTGGAATATCTGTATAATCTCAGAACAAACAAAGGTGGTTCAGGAAACCTCCAGTCACCCTCAGGCCAGTTATGGGTCTCCTATAAATAATCAAACTTTGCTTTGGGGTTTTAAGGGCTGAGCGTTTTGATATTTCAAGAAAAGCACTTGTGGCTGATGGTTGTAGCAGAAGCGGAAAGATCAGAATGGAATGATGAGAAATAAAACCTCTCCTGAAGTCATGGAAAGTCCTACATCCTGGGAAGGGTTCTCCTCAGTCACACCAGACTCTCTACTTTCTCATCCACACCTACTGTTACACATTCAGGCATGGTAAGGAGAAGTGCACATCATTTGTCAGATTGGCTGTGTTCCAGAAATCTCTCGCTCTTTCTTTCAGAAAACTACACTCAGTTTTCATTCCAGTTAGTAGCTATTTATATGTGGATGTGGGATGGATGAATGACTATCTGGTGTGGGCTTTGTTTGGGTCAGTGGAAGCAGAGTGGGTTGAATGTGATGAATGAGACTGCAGCTAGCTGAGCAATTGTCCCATGGTCTCTTACCTGACATCCGGGTAAGGGACGAAGGTGGCGGTGAGGAGCTCCTGGGCTTCCAGAGGCAATGGTTGGGTGGTCCACTGCTGCCCAGCATGGCCGTGGCTGGAGCTCCGGAGGCAGTGGTGAGGCCTCCCGCTGCCTGGCGCAGCCACTCCTGGGCCTCTGGAGGCAGTGACGGGGAGGTCCACTGTTGCACAGTGCAGCCTTTGCAGCTCAGATATGTAGACATCTGAGAGGGCATATTCCATATTGCCAACATATCTTTTCACTACGGCTTTTGAGGGGAGGGGGATTGAGGACATGAAAGGAAAGAAGCTGGTATAATATTTACTTACAAACAGGGAGTCTACAATTTTCCCAAAGCGGATGGAGCTACATAGCATCCCTATTCCCATGTCACAGCCTGTATTTTCCACATCTTCATGTTTTTTTCTTCTAGTCTGGAGAGACAAAAAATAGCTAGAAATACACTCTAAAACATGAGGACAGACTTCCAATAGGTCAGGGCAGGTGAATCCTAATTTTAATAGCATATATTCAGATAAAAAATGATTGGACATGTATTCACATATGCCTAATACAGTGATGGCGAACCTTTTAGAGACTGAGTGTCCAAACTGTGATTAAAAACCCACTTATTTTTCACAAATTGCCAATACGGTATTTAAGCTGAATACTGTGGTACCCTGGGTTACAAATGCTTCCGGTGCTACCATTCGGGAAAGTGAGGATGGAAGAGTAGGCTTTTGAATTTCCTGCAGCCACAGGACCCTCACTGTGGTTGCAGGAAATTAAAAAACCTGTTCTTTGATCCTTGCTTTCCTGAAAGGTAGCACCCCTGCTCTTTGATCCTTGCTTTCCCAAAAGGTATCACCCCACCTGCCTCTCTGCCCTGGGCAGAGAGGTGGGTGGGTTGCTACATTATCAGGAAAGCCAGGAGGGAGGGTGGTGACTTGTGGGCTCGTTCGTAGCCCCAGTTTACTCTCCAGCCATGTTGCTTTGGGTATCCCAAAAGTGGCATGGCGGGAGAGTAAACTGAGGCTGTGAATGAGACCACAAACCTCTGCCTTCCCTTTGCTTGGCTCTCTTCATGGAGCTGCCTTGAGACTGCCAAAATGGCTCAGTGCAGAGAAACAGGCGAAGGGGAGGCAGCGCTTTGTGTTCTCCTTTGTAGCCCCAGTTTACTCTCCAGCCATGCCGCTTTGGGGATGCCTGGAGCAGTGTGGCTGGAGAGTAAACTGGGGCTACGAACCAGCCCACAAGCTGCTGCCTCCCCTTCGCCCGGCTCTCTGCACAGAGCACAGTGGCGTGTTCTGAGAAGAGGGGGAAGTGCAGTGGCTGTGAGGGGGCAATGTTGTGTGCCCACAGAAAGGGCTCCATGTGCCATCTTGGCACCCATGCCATAGATTCACCAACACTAATACTTATAATAAAAACAAATGACAGAGAAAACCAAACATTAATTCACCAACCGTGTTTTGTGGGCAACTAAGTATTTTTTAAGTACAATATTCTTAAACCTCCAGTTTGGAGTACGCTGGTTTCCTCTTTATTTTTCTTAAGTGCAACTTATGATTCATATTGGCAAAGGGAAAAGGGGGGGAATCAAATATTATAGCAGTTTAAAGAGTAACAAGTTTCTTTCTGTGGGACTTTCATGGATCAAAATCCAATGTCTACTTCAGACTCTTATTTATGTAGATTTCCATTTTACATAATAATAATTGTAGCGCTCTAAAATGTCAGATCACTCCCATCATGTCTTAAGACAGGAACATGTCAAGCTGAACTGCACTAAGATACCAACTCCTCTTTAATTATTTCCAGACAAATAATAGTCAAGAGGAATCTGATCCTAGAGAAAAGCTTTGGAGAAAGAGCAACCACTACCTGTCTTTAAAAAGCTGCTACAACACTGTGATTATGTCAGTCCATATAAGCTGAAATTCATAATGGAAAGCATAAATGTACTTCCCAGGATATATACATGCTTATGGTTGGGCTGTCGACCAATATACACCCTGTTCCTTTGCAGCTGATGTTGAAAACCTTGCTCAGTATGTATATCTCCATGTAAAGATATAAATTGCTATTGCACACAATTCCTTTCCTCAAAAGAGTAGTCTTATTTTATTTTTGTGTTCCCCTCAGCAGTTTCCATTACTGTCAATAGGATAGTCAGTCGTATCCATTTACTTACCTCCCTCAGCATAAGGGCTTGCTGTAGCATCTGATTTTCTCCCTTTTCTTGATTGAAGGATTTTTGTAGGGAAACTGAAGCCCTCTCTACTTGAGCTTCTCTAATACCCAGTCCTTTAAAGAATACCTAATCCATTCTGTCCCAGCAAGAATGGGATTTGATGAATGCAGATTGTGTGTTCCTGTTTTTTGCTAGAGCCACTTAAAATAAATCCCTCAATAGGAGTTTTCTTTCGCTTTAGTTTTTCATTATTTCCAGAGGCAAAGCTGGCAAGGCAATTTATAATTCAATTTTTGCTAAATCTGCAACACCTAATATATATGTCAAGCATTTCAACAGCAGGGTACTTTGGGGGATAGGTGATAAATTGTGGTGATTATAAGTGCAAGCTGTTTGTCCAAAACATCATATCAAAAGGAAGGTATAAGTGCTATTAAGAAAGTGGAATATATCTTCAGAATGTCCAGAAATTTAAGAGATAATTGCCTTGTCTGTGACTAGGCTCTCCCTAAAATCGTACAGCTAAATATTAAAATCTTAAAGATTTTCTGGATAACACTCCTCAACTATTAGGGAGGCAAAACCTCTGATAGCTGCACAAAGCCATCATGTGTGAGCAGTATTTCACCAGACGCAGGGCAGTAATTCATTTCTATCTCAAGAAGGGACTTACTGTGAAAGCTGGAACATTTTCTCGTTACATTGGTGGATGTGAGAAATATAAATGTTATGTTAAAATATAATCACCTCTCTTTTTCCTCTTTTTCTAACCCCCCCCCCAACTCTTTCAACGAAGAATGTTGTACATATCTACTAGGAAGTAATCTTCATTGAGTGTAATGAGATGTATTCACAAGTCTATTTAGTCCACAGCTTTGACACATTCATATATTTTTCTGTTAAATGCCTAGCATACAACATATGTCAAAGGAGCAGGGGGGGGGAGACAAAGGCTCATTTTGCTCCCATTTCACTAGATATCGGTTTGGGGACATATTAGCTGCTGTGGTTGCAATGAAGCCGAGTATCAAGAGGAAAAAGTAAGGGTTTTAGAAATGCCTAGCTAATGTGTTTATATTTACATGCATTCACCTTTAAACTTGGATGGTAAAGGTAGAGAGATCTGATTGCAAGTTCAGTATCAGTAATGATAATTTAGTAGAAACTAACATTATACTCATTATTTGGCCCTTTCCCCAGGGCAATGCACCATCAGGAGTGCTTTGCAGGAGCACACTTCAGCCTTGGCAATGGTGCACAGTTACTGTGGGCACAAGCTCAAGTTGTATGCATGTCGTTGCATAATAGGATTTTTTTTTGTCTTTGGATGATTATTAGAGGTAGTACAAGGGAACCTTGCAGTTCAGAGAAATAGGCTATGCTTCTACATGTACAGATGGGTCCAAAGATACTTATGCAAGTGGCGCTAAGATTCCGAAACAAAAATGTAAGAGGAAGAAAGGGCGCTTTTACACGACCCCTAAGATCCGCTGGGCACTTAAATTCGGACCAGAGATCTTAGGGGCTTGTCGCTCTTCCTGTGTCCCCACCCTGGCTCCTGGCTGCGTGAGGGGAGGGAGAAAAAAAGGAAGAAAAGATCGTGGCTCACCTCTGTTCTGCCTCCGCTCTTGCCACCTCTTGCCGCGGCAACATTCCTGTCTCTGTAAAGTAGCTCTTAAAGGGGCGGGAGCCAAAAAAACAACAAACAGAAGCGAGGAGAGCCCCGCACTCACTATCCTTACACTGCATCAAGCAATTTTCACCCCGGAAGAGCAGGTAAAAGAAAAGTGCGCTGGGTCGCGCTTAGGTGGGCGGGGTCGCACTTAATTTCCTCTAAACTCCAGAGCTGGTGGGGAAACATTTTTAAGCTCCGGAGCTGGGAGCCATTTGCTCCGGAGCTTAGGGGTCGTGTCCTGCTAGTTGTTGTGAGTTTTTTGGGCTGTTTGGCCGTGTTCTGGAAGTTTTTCTAGGGGGTTTTCTAGGGGCTTTGGGGGGAAGAAAGACTTCCAGAACACGGCCAAACAGCCCAAAAAACTCACAACAACTATCAGATCCCGGCCATGAAAGCCTTCGAGAATACAATCCGTATTGTATTCAACAAAACTGCCCTTCTCAACATATACTTCCTGTTTACAAATGATTCTATTTACAGGGCCACAGGAGGTACCCAATAAAGAGTGGCCTAAGATAAAAGAAACTAACAAGTAAATTTTTATGATGCATGTGTTTTGTAAGAGCTACTTGATATTAGATTTCCGAAAAACATGGATTTTTTTTTTTAAAAAAAATAAGGAATAAGTCAATGAAGAATGCAGCCATCCCTTCTGAGCCAAAGCTATATTTTGCCCTCTGCTTTGCCATCCAGGGCAGTTTTCTAACGGATGAGCAGCTTTGATGAAGAATGTAACCAAGCAGTCTCAAACAACCAGTAGCTTATCTGCCAATAAACAAGGAATTTTCATTATCAGTTGCTCAAGCGGAACTGTAGGATATAGTTAGCATTTTAAAATTTTATTCAGTAACTTGTTCCTGAAGAGGAACACAAATGTATAGTGTGAGCAAGGAAGAAGGAAGAGAACACACAACCAGAGAAAGAAGCCTGGAACATAATGTCCACAAAAGGAAACTCAGAAACATATGGGAAATAAAACGGATCTGGTGTATTTGGTGGAATCCCACAAATATGTAACATTTAGAGAAAGAAACTCACACTGTAGTAAGAATGCCTAGAAAGCGAAGAGTTGTGGTGAAACTAGAACTACAACATTGAATGGGAGGCAGTTTATATATTTTTAAAAAATCCAAGATATTCCACAGAGCAGTTTTCTGAAAAGTGGCTTCAGATGTGATGACAACAGTTGACAGGAAGTTCAAGTGACCCTCACTTTGTTTCTACTATATCAGTGATTACTTTTGAAGCTTTTTATTAAAGGGATCCATTAAATACAATCCCAGTTTCATCTTGAACAGCCTGTAGATGACAAATGATACTATTGCATGTAAGCTGTTTACATGGTATGCTTTTATGTTACAGACATACCAGACATGCTTAAGATAACATGTTTTAATGGTCGACTAGAGACTTATCAGACATGTGTACATTTTTTCCTCCTAAAGAGTAAGAAGCCTATAACTGGCATCTGAAAATGGCACTGATTGTAGCTCAGATGATCTAATGACAAGGGTTCTGCAGAATTTATCATGTCATGCAGAAAATGGGTTCACTTCATTCTGAGGAATTAAACAAAGTTCCAGTTAAGATCTATTTAGGATAAAGATTAATCACAAGAATACTAAGTTACTGAAAATTAAAGTTGTTTAAAGAGAAAGGATTTTGGAATGTGATACTGGAAGAACAAGCATTAACTGATTTCAGTGCACTATCTATAATGGATATCAAGTTGCCCTCTGCCTTACTTGTTCTTTTAGCAGAAGCGTTAGCATTAGAGAATTTTTAAAAAGTTGCCATCCAACCCTATGGTTAAAATCCAGAGTGACCTTTGAGGATCCTTTTATAGCACTGAAAAATTTCTCTACACAATTTTCCAGCCATCCAGATTGGTGGATCATAAATTCGTTTTTAAAAATTTGTTGACCACGATGAATCACTAATCAAAGTGAATCATCATTTTTCTGATTCACCCCCATCCAGGCATGGCTTTTAAATCTGTATTTTATCCAACACATTCATGGCTGTCCAGGATTGTATGAGTTGCAGAACATGAAATACGCTGTCTCTCTTCAGTGTGGGAAATGCACGCCCATAAAAATCCATATTAAAAAGCCTTCTATTTAAGCATGCCTACTTATTATGTATTATAAACAGAGCCATTGCAAGTTAAGAATGGAAGATGAGAGATAACAGGAGAGGATAGAGGACATTAAAAGGTATAAGCTCACATTAACAGAGCAGAAATGAAAACAAAGTAAGACCATTCTATTATTGGTCTCTCAACTAAAATATTCCAACTTAATCAATGGAAACTTGGTAGACCCCACTGACCCAAGTAATCTGCTGATTTAATGGATCTACTCTATCTGAAACTTCAGATTTAGATCAAAGATCACAGCCACGGTTGTATTTGCTTGATGTCCAAGTAGGCAACATAACCAACGTCAAATAATATCTTTCCTCTCCTAGATTCCCTACTTATTTATTTTCTAGTGATCCCCTTGGAGGAAAGAAAAGAGGTTTTAGGGTTCATATAGAGTATCAACAGTACCAGCAGAGTATAAATCCTTACAAGAGATTTTCTTTATTATTAAATTTGAAGAAAGGAAATCCTTGAAACATGTAATACTAAAAAGGCCATGTATGGAACCTTTGCTCAGACAGTAAGGGGTATAGATAAATGGTATCAATTAAGCCCTAGCAGTTCAGTTTTATTAGCTGGAACCTGACACGGTGGTCTAGGACTTTGTGAGTCCAACAAACATATGTGTTTAATTAAAGGTATAATTATTCCACATTGGGGTTCTCAGAGGCTCAGTTATTTCTTCAGCACATCTACTTTTCCATTTCTAGAGAGGCCCTCAAGCATATCAATTAAATGGGTGTCTGCTGAGAATGACTTCTTACAAACTTCTGTTCAGAGGCCTTTACTATTCTGTGTTAGTATTGCATTTCAGTCTTCCTTATTGCCTTAGCATTATGGAAAATTCTATCCAAGGAAGCCCTACTGAAACTGACCCTTTAAGCTTTTGAGAAAAACTACCTGAGTTTTCCTTAGATATGTTTTATATGCTTTCATTTTAAAATTGTTGTGTGTATCTCCTCAGCTAGATATCTAACTCAGCTAAATGGAAGCTTTAGATCAGGAGTGAAAATAATTCATCCTCCAAATACTTGTTGGACTGCAACTAGAGATGGGCTTTTCATTTTGGAAGTGGTCAGCTTCCAAAACAAACCATGTTTGGAACTGGAGGATGAAATCAACCAATCCCTTACCTTGCGCTGGGCTTGTGTGGAGTTAAACAATGAGGAAGAAGCCTCTGATGCATCATTGTTCCTTCTGTCTGGTGCTGGCCAATCAGGAGCTGTGCAGGGAAATGCATCATTCTGCCTCCCTGTCTGATTGGCCAGTGCCAGGGAGAAGGAAAGATGATGTGTAGGAGGCTTTTTCCTCATTGGAGTTTAACCCCATCTGAGCCCAGCAAAAGGTAAGGGATTGGTTAATTTCATTCATCCAGTTCCAGATGTCAGCTGAGCTTCCATGGTTCATTTCGGAAGCTGACCACTTCTGAAACAAAAAAAACCATCTCTAAATGCAACTCATTTCAGGCTCAGCCAACATAGTTAATGATGAGGGGGAAATCTTGGGAGTTCCGAAGGGGAGGGGGAGAACGAATAAAAAAAAACATGTATCAGGCCATACATCCTCATCCCTACTTTTTATATTTAACTTGACTGAATGGATTCCATTTAGAACATAATTATGTTACTTGGTGGTTCCCAGCAAGGACTTAAGCATCATTTGGAGGAAGAGCACAAACATGTACTACAGGCCCTCTTTCTTGCTCTTAATCTAACCTCTATCCCTTTCATACTATCTTTAGTCATGAGAAAAAAAATTATTTTCTTTTTAAAGTTATGATTAAGCAATACATTATCAATAGTCCATCGTTACCAGCTGAGCTCTGGGAAGGTTCCAGATATGTGATCCGGATAGACTCTTGTGACTGAGCAATCACACTTGCAAATTAAGCCTCTGCTTCCCTTCTGATGACCAATCACAACTCAGTACAAGTTAACATGCAAGCTGTGGGAAGCGTGAAAAGCTGCTGCTGTGGCAGATGTTTTCAACACTTACGGAATTCCTATTCATGTAATAGGCTGTGGTTTGTAGTTTGGTATAATTTGGCATATTTGTTAATGTTTTCAAGATAACTAGCTGACCCTTGGGTTTTCGTTAAGTAGGTTGCATGCACCACTCTTGCTAATTTTTTAAAAAATACAATATTCAGTTTGAAGAACAGCTTGCTGTGACTGTTTTGTTACTTTTTGGTTGGGCAGGAAAAGGTACTATCTTCCTTATCTTCTGATTTTTTTCCTGGTCTTTTTCATTGTACTATCATGAATTATCAAGCTCAACTCATTTTTTCTTGCAAATGCATAACTGAAAGACAGGAAAGCTAGACTGTGCGATCATTCCCTTTATTGTGGTGCACTGCAGATACATCTACATCACTAAAGCCTGAGCTTCAGAAACTGCCCTCTGTTTTTCATTTTCTGTGCATATAGGAGGACTTCTGTTTGGAGGGAGGGTATTATTCCGCCACCAAACTAAGTGAGATATGGAATGTTCCACAGGTACTCTGATGAGAACATGACTTCAAAAAGCAATCCTGGCAGCTAGAGTGTAACAGCTAGTCTGACCCCCACCCCCCGGCCCCATCCCTGTTAGATCCCTTCCATTGATGCCATGAATTTGGAAAGTAAGTGTTGGAAGCAAGGTATTCATGGCCTTCCAAATGGTATTGGACTATCATTCCTAACCAGCTCAGACTAGTTGTTGCAGTTCAGCAACACCTGGGAGCCCAAAGCTTCCCATCTCTCATCTAGGTCTTTTACTTGCAGAGCTATAAGGAAAAGCAGGAAGGATTTATTATTTTCCCACAAAGAAACATATTTAAGGTTACATTCCAAGGGCAAAGGCCCTTACCAGACCTTAAAAATGTTATAAAATTAATAAATGATATAATTAGGGCTGCAACCAAACCACATACTTACTCAGCTGTAAGCAAGCCCCCTTGAACTCAGTTTAACTTTTCAATTGAAACCCATAGAGGTTGCATGCATCAGTGGCACTGATAATCACATTAATTACCAATTCAAGTACCCGCAGAGATTTCCTGCCCCCTTAAGGTTCTCACACCCTAAAACTGTTGGCTCTACAGCACTTATCCTGTGCATTTATTGCAGCATCAACATCAGTTGCTAGAGGCACCAAAACCTTTTATTTTATTTTATTGATTGAATACAAAGTGTCTAGCCTCCTTCGCTCAAGGCAAAGGCTTTTTTACAAGGATAAAAACTACTCAATGCCAAGTATAACACCTAGCCAAATGACATAAACAATTCCTTATTGTCACTGTGATTTTTCACTACAGCTTCATTATGGCCTAGGATAGAAAATACAGCTGTGCAGAAAAATCCTAGATAGTCAGTGCTTGCAAAACATGTCTCCCGAAACCAGAAATAACTAATTCATCTTCACTATTTGGCTTAATTCTTGTGGAGTTTGGTGGAGTTTCTGGGACTGTGGTCAAGATCCCAGTTTTTTATTTTTCTGCTACAAGGAAACAGAGGCTTTAATTCAACTTGTATTGTTATTTGTGACTGAGGCACTTGCTAAGCCTTTTCTCTTGAAAGGCGTGGAAAGCTATAGAAAGGAGGCTTTATAGATACTGCAAGACTGCCCCAAGAAGTTTTGCTTTCTGAGGAGAAAGACAAGATGGCGTCTTTTCCATTTCACTGTACCAACACCGGCAATAATGGCAGGCAGCTTTGTTGTACTTAAACAGGGGTAATGGCTGAGTGATAGATGTTCAAACTTAATAATAGTTACTCCGTGGGTTCACCTTCACTGCTTACTTCATGCTATGGCACACAGTGTTGACCCAGACAGTAATGTAGTAATTCCATTGCATGTAACAGGAATATAGGAAGTTGGTCCATTGAAATGAATAATGTCCATCATGTTCCTTAGCCTAACTATCTAGAGATGTTTTCTATCACAACTGCCAATCTTCTTAATCAAGGAACTCATGGAAGGTGATATCTAGGGGAGAGTAAAAACTTATGGAGAAATTGTCTAAACCAGCTAAGGTCGTTACTTCACATCCAGTTTGTCGCTCTAGAAAGTGCGCTGAGTTGCAGAATAAAAAATTGTTACCCCACGTCCTTCACGGTTCATTCAAAATAAAGTGTGACCACGCCCCCAAAGCACGACTCAGTGCACTAAAATTGTACCTGGTCCAGGGGTAGTGTTTTCGTTGTCGCTGTTTTGTTTCAGAATTTATACCAGTACATATTTTTTTTCATATAAATTTTATTGCGTGGCTCACAGGGCCATTGCAAAGTGCATCAAATAAAAACAGTACAATAAAAATATCAATAAAATAACAATACAAATAGATAAAAAGGGGCCTAAGGGTACAGAAACCTAGATATCAATTTGACTATTAGAAGTAGTTAAAGCAACTTTCATTATAATAAGTAAAGAACAGAACCTTGCCATTTGAAACGTAACAAATTTATCTCTATCACAGAGTAAGATTTTTAGCTTTTCTTCGTCAGATCTACCAGGATATTTTTCTAAGATGAATTTCAAAAGTCTTTCATGATGGATTCCAAATAGTGGGCAATAAAGCACAACATGTGCCAAGTTCTCGATGGATTTATTATCACAAGAGCAGACTCTCTTATGGTATGGGGATTGTGTATAACAGCCCTTTAGATTGGCAAGTGGTAGCATATCAAGACGAGCCCGAGTAAATGCTTTTCTATGTTCAAAGTTCGTTAAATCAGCAAAATAAGATGGGCGATTTAGAGGCTTAGGTGTAATGTTCTTATAAAAAAGGGCTGTTTTTAGGGTGCTAAGTGAACCTATATCTGTTTGAACACAGAGGTCAGATAATCTTTGCTTTAGTAAGCATTTAGCTGCTGTCAATCCAAGGTGTCTCACATGCTCTTGGGAAGAACCAAGTTTGGCCACTAGATTCAGTACAAAAAATTTCCATGATCCAGAGTTCATCTCCCCATAGGATGATGCTAAAAATTCAGAGCGGGTGATAAACAAGATTTTCAGCCAATAATTAATTATTTATTTGTTAATTAGTGTTGTTATTGACATTAATGCCAATTCTAATCAGACTAGTGCAGAAGGAGTTGATGGGGGTACTGCCAACAATAGATGGGCAAATTTATTTTGGGTTACTTCAAGGGGTTATACGTTTCCCATTCCCCATACTTCAGCACCGTACAAAATCTGGGGAAGTAGCTTGGTTTTATAAATTTTGCAGATGGGAGGAATCAGGAGGCCTCCTTTGGTCCTACAGAATCTTAGTAATCCAAACATGGCCTTCTCAAATTCCTGTTTTGCAAAGTCAATCTGTGAAGCCCAGGAGCCTGACTGATGGAACATCACACCTAAGTATTTGAAATGGGTTACCTGTTCCAGTATTCTCCCATCCATCATCCATTTATGAACTTGAGGTCTTCTACTGAAAACCATAATTTTGGTTTTCTCATAGTTGATGTTGAGAGAATTTTCTATACAGTAGTTATTAAATTGTTTCAGGAGCCTTCTGAGGCCTATTTGTGTGTGGGATATTAGCAGAGTGTACCACATATTCCACAACATATCTTGTTTTTCTTTCACACAACGATGTGTGTGTGTTGCGTCATTACAGTCATTACTGACTCTTTGTGACCCCACGTCCATGGGGTTTTCTTGGCAGGAATACTGGAGTGGTTTGCCAGTTCACAACTATAGTTCCCTTTAATTTTTAAAAAACAACTATCAAGCGGTATATCGATATGGCAGTACTTAGCTATAAATTTTGATGGCGGGAATACTTCATAAATACAATATTATAAGCTGAAATCTTCTGTTGTACTGCACATACAGCCTTGTCCGCCAGGTGTCATCAGGTAGCACATATATGATTCACACATCCAAAACATCACTCTACTTTCTGTTTTCTGTTTCTTGGAAGGTTGTGTGATTGTGCCACGTGACTGATATTGTGTGGCAAGAATTCAGACCTGTATGTGTAGGAACACATTATTTAACATGAAATGACCCATAATTGTTCATTCACATGGCCACCATGTGACATTTTGGTTTCACAAAGGTCATTTCCCATTACTCCTGCTCCTCCTTTAAAAATTAATATGGAAGCATCAATTTACAGTACCGATGAGATGTCAATGCCGTCCAAACACAGGTTTTTAGGTCCTAGAGCCTTCCCTCCTAAGATTTTGCTCTCATTGGGAAGGAGGTGGACAGCCACTGCACTGCCCATCATGATTCAGGGCTGGTGAAGCTGGGGGTCTGTGTGTTTCAAGCTGCACCATTTTTTCCTCTCTAAGTTATCAGGTGTAGTCTGTGGGCATCAATGGGGTTGGTATTTTGTTGGTGTTTCTGTAAGAATCCCCCATAAAAATCTTAAGAAATCAAGAGGATCATTCCTTGATTTCATAAATCCACCACTCACTCTCTTCCTTTTCACACCAAGGGAGAGCCATGTGCCAAAGGATCCATGAATTCTCTGGTATAGTCTGGACATCAGTGTAGTTGACAATTTGTTGGCCGTTTTGCAAGAACCCCCATAAAAATCCTAAGGGGGAAAAAGGATTATATTTGGATTTTATAAATCTACCTTTCACTTTTGGAGTAGGAACTGGCCAACCACTCCAGTATTCCTGCCAAGAAAACTCCATGGACATGGGGTTACGAACAGTCGGTCATGACTGTAATGACACAACACACACACACCTTTCACTTTGTTCCCACGACACCCTCACAGGTCCACCCTCACTGCTCTATTAGCGTAAGGAGGACTTGTCACACCTATTAGTAAATGTAAAAAATGAAGATTGGGGGTGGAAAAAATTAGCAGCAGATGAAAGGCAGGGGTTGTAATGGCAGCATACGAAGAAATATTCCAAGATTTTAGGTTCACACAGAAATGCAGGACAGAATGAGGAATTTAAAAAAGTATCAGGTCCTCAATGGACAGGATTTGCTTTGGATTCAGCCTGCTTTTGGTGGGTGGTGATGGTGGAGAATGTGAGGTAGAATGTACCTTATAAACACACACCCCATAAACCAAGATTAAAGAGGAAAAGCCAACAAGCTTTTTTGCTGTGTGAGCACAACCAGGTTTCATGCGTTTTGGCGGAGTGTCTTCCTAGCAGCTCTTCTTGAATATGGTAGGAATGGAATATGGGATATTTGTGAGTAAAAAAAAAAACCCTAGAAAAGTTAATTTTTGGGCTACCATCCTCAAAATACCTTACTGGCCATGCTGGATGAGTGATTCTAAGAAGTAGAATCCAAAAAGTAACTTGTCCACACTCTGTAGCGCATGTGCTCTGCCACTGAATGACATAGGCTGGAATTATTGCAGAATTCTTGTTTCTAATTAGTGCTCTCTGCCTAATTAGAGGGATGTGTGTTAATGGAAGCTCAACATATTTTTGCTACTGTGTCTGTTTTTGAGTTAACCTTGCCCACTCATGTTCCTCTTACAGCATCACTATTGCGTTCATTCAGTGGTAATGAATGTGTTGTATTAGGTTGAATTTTTCCAAATTACTCACCTGCTTTGTTTGCCTCATTGATTCTTTGGTGGTGGTGGGAGTTGTAATTATTTATTGTATATAGAAAACCATATATTTCAAATATGATCAAATGCCCTTTACTTGGAATATCAGGAGCTTGTTACTACAGTTCTATGCAGATCAGTCACTGTCAAAAAATAAGCACATTTTGCGTTTCCACAGCTCTTTTCTGACATACAAGACACTAATGGATAGCATTCATAGTAAAGACAATGGAAGCAATCTGGAAAACGTGGGCATCAGCCAGAAGATGTTGAATAACTGAAAGATCTGTCAAAATGGATTGGACTGAAAGGTCTAATAGTGCCAAATGGGTTCAAAATATCATATAAATCCATGAAACAGCAGTTCCTTTTGCTAGTTCCTGAGATGGTATAAGTAGTGGTTCCAAAAGAAACTAAGTGACACAACCTGCAGAGCCTACATTAAGATTCTGGCTACCTAGATGCCCTAAGCACATCTGATCTCACCTGATTTCGGAAGCTCTGCTTAGTCAGCCCTGGTTAGTACTTGGATGGGAGACCACCAGGGAATACCAGGTGCTGTAGGCGCCTGGAGTAGGAACTGGCAAACCACTCCAGTATTCCTGCCAAGAAAACCCCATGGATATGGGGTCACGAAGAGTCGGTCATGACTGTAACGATGCAACACACGCACACACACTAAAGTGGATGCTGCACTTGAAGTGGCTGTAAGGGAATGGGTACTTCCTGCCTCCATTTTGTGCACAGTGATTTCAAGTGGCATAGATAATTCTTCAGGACCCTTTGACAAGCTATTACACAGGGATAGCTTATATGTAACCAAAGATGAAGCCCGTGGGGATGATCCAAATGGCCTCCATAATAGTTGGTTGTGAAAAAGAATAAAATACAAAAGAAGGACTACAGCTGAACATTAAGAAGAACAATGACTGTGAAAAAATAAAATAACTTTAATGCTGACTTTATTTTATTTATTTATTTATTTATTTATTTATTTATTTATTTATTTATTT
>JAHTLZ010000330.1:47753132-47766310 GCA_023846285.1 Phrynocephalus versicolor
CTTTCTTTCTTTCTTTCTTTCTTTCTTTCTTTCTTTCTTTCTTTCTTTCTTTCTTTCTTTCTTTCTTTCTTTTGTTTGGAAAAACAGCAGTCTCTCATGCGCTAAATGGATAGCAGTGGGAGTGAGTTTTTGCAGCCTGTTGCTACTAACTTGAGTCATATAGCAATCCCCTGCTTAGTTGTACCTTTTGTTTTGGTGATATAGTAGTCCCCGTTGATCATGGGAGTTACGTTCTTTAGGCACCCACAGTAAATGAAAATCCGCAATATGCAGATGCCATCGTGGTGACGGCATCTGCATATTGGGTCAGCTCCGGATGCCTCTTCTAGAGCATTTCTGTCCTTCCCTCACCCTTCCTTTACTGAGGTGAAAGGGGTCTGTTCTCAGCCACACACACACCCTGTCTCCCTCTCCCCTACCCCACCTGCTTGCTTGCTTGCTTGGCCAGCTCTTTCCCTCCCCTTCCTTCTTTCCCAGCCATGCCAGTATTCCAGAAAGGTGTCAAGCAAGCAGCCATGTGAAGGGAAAGGCAGGTGGGGTGGTGGTGGTGGTGGCTGAGAATGGATCCATTTCGCCTCAGACTTAGCTGCGCCCCAGACTTAGCTGCGGCGGCGGCGGCAGTGGCTTCTCTGTTTTCTCTCCTTTCCTCGCCCTTCCTTTGCTAAGGTGAAAGGGGTCCATTCTCAGCCACACCATCCCTGTCTCCCTTTCCCCTCACCCACCTGCTTGCTTGCTTGCTTGCTTGGCCTTCCTGAGCCTCGTGGCGCAGTGGTTAAATGCCTGTACTGCAGGTAAAACTGTGCTCACGACCTGGGTTCAATCCCCGGTAGCAGGCTCAAGGTTCACTCAGCCTTCCATCCTTCCGAGGTCGGTAAAATGAGTACCCAGCTTGCTGGGGGGGGGGGCAATGTGTAGCCTGCACACTGTAATTAAAATTGTAAACCGCCCAGAGACTACTTGTAGTGGTATGGGGCGGTATATAAGCAGAACACTTTGCTTTTGCTTTTGGAAAGCTGTCTAGTGAGCGGGCGAGTGAAGGGAAAAGGAGGTGGCAGGTGGCTGAGAATGGAACCCCTTTGCCTCAACCTTAGCTGGAGCAGTGGCAGCTTCTTGGTTTCTCTATTTTCTTCCCTTCCCTCACCCTTCAGCTTGTCAAGGTGGAAGAGGGTGGAAACGGCATCTTGCATGTGCTCTCTTTTTGGCTTTCAAAACCTCCACCACCTCATGGAGCTGAACTCACCGGCGGGCGCTCCTTCAGCTTGGTGAGGTGGAAAGGTGAGGTGAAAGTGACACCTTGCAAGTGTCCTGTCTTCGGCGCGAGCGGGCAGTCGCCCCCACCAGTGAGTTCTCCTTGGTGAGGTGGAGGGGGCACATAACAAATCCGTGATATACCATGACCATGGTATGTGAACCGCGACAACTGTAGTCCTTTTTTCTTTCCTGTCCATCCTCTGAGAAAGCGGTTTGGTGGCTCTCTCCTTGTCTTGACATTCCACACACCCCAGTCCATGACTGTAACTAAAGATGGTAACTGTGTGTACAGATACCTTTTATCTTTTAAAGATGCTTACAGAGTGATTTTAACACAGAAAGGGCTAGGATTGTGTGCAGTCAAAAAGGGTGTGCTGAGACTGGGCTGATCTCTCCATTTTTCTGTTTCTTTTTTTCCTGCCTTATCATTTGCTGATTAAAGGAATGGCAAACTTCATAGAAGTCATGTTACCTAAAACCCCAACAGACTTTAACCCTAACACCTACTACTATGAGTTCCTATGGCTAAACAGTAACCATAACATACTCCTGTTTTTAAAGTAGACCATATTTTTAACCACCCAGCTCTGCAGACCTTTGTTTGCTGAGAAAAAAATGTGCATAGATTTTGTTTGCAAATTCAGTTTTTCCATCACTTCTAGGATCAGCTGCCTTGAAAAGGAAAGCTTATATAGTGTGTGCATTCTATCCCATGCCACATATAAACTCTAGATCCTTTCAGGCATACTGGTTTGGAGCAATGGCATTTTTAATTTTTTAAAGTATCTCAACATTCTAAAAATTAAAGGTAGAAGGTAAAGGTTCCCCCCGCACATGCGTGCTAGTTGTGCAAGTCCGGCATGGCTGCAAGGGAACACTGATTTACCTTCCCACTGCTTTTTATGATGGTACCTATTTATCTACTTGCATTTACATGCTTTCAAACTGCTAGGCTGGCAGGAGCTGGGGTTATCAGCGGGAGCTCGCTCCGCTGTGTGGCACCTGGGATTCGAACTGCCGCGCTGCCGACTTTGCAACCAACAGTTTTCGGAGCCTTATTCCACGGAGCCTCTTAAATTAACAGATTTAAATTAACAAATTTAAATTAACAGATTTAAGTTAACAAATTAACTGGTCCTCTTAAATTAACATATATATATTTATTTAATTTTTTTAATCCTTCCTGAGAGCACTTACTGTACCTTACCAGATTCCTTACTTTCATTTGGCAGCCACTTGTTGTACCTCTTGAAAAGAAACCCATGGTCAAGGAACTGATATGTCTTGGTGATCTCAGCCCTAAAAAGCCAACCCAAAACGTCCAGGTTTGTCAGATCCAGTTCTTAAACTGAGCGATGAACATAGCACAGCTGGTTGTCAGATCTGGTTCTCCTCCAAGATATGAATTAGCATATCACCCCAGCATACATATCACATCATCTTCTACTTCAGCAGGATGTAAATCATTGTTGGATTAATGAGATTGGTTATCTTGGTGCACTGTATACCTGGAAGAAGACAGAGCATTTGACAGACTGCACTCCGCTTGCAGCTATTGCTAATTTAAAGAGCTGCCTCTGAGAAACTTTAATGATCCTTCCCAATCCAATTAGTGAGGAGTATTCTCCCAGGCCATCTGAAAACCGGGAGACATTGTCATTTAGGCATCTTTTGTCCTTTGACTATCACTGGTGGTCACAATCACCTTGATAATAAGCTTTTTTTTTTTTAAAGAAAGGCTTGTGATTATGGTTTTTATTGCTTCACTTAGACTGAAGAGTTTATTAGCAATGTTTACCCTCTGGCCAGGAGTGTTTTAATGTCTCCAGATGGTATAATGTCTGGCACTTAGCATTGTGGAGATTTAATTTTCCCTTCCAAATCATAAGTGCATAAAGTACTTTTCCCTATAATGATCTTAATGATCTTATTTATGTATTTATTTTCTTGTGTCATTTTCTGAACAATAGGGGTTGGATTAAATTTGTGTCTTGCAAATTTTTTTTTGGCTGGAGGGTAGCATATAAATACAATCCCAGAGGTTGTTTTGCCCTTGGGTTGGGCTATAGATTTTCTATTTTTAACATCTCTGAATTTGAATACAAAGCTCTGTGGTTAAATAGTCACAGATCCATCTTCTTCAGAGATTGGATGCTCCAAATTGGGAACAGGAAGAGGCATTTCTGTAACCCTTCCCTTAATCTTCAGCATGCACATGCACCAAATACTTTGATTTAGAACGGTAGACCATAAGCCATTTCAAACAGAATGGTTGCACTGTGTTATATAAGGGCCTTGAGCAAATACCTGTCTGTGGACTACCTTCCAAATGGTTTTGCAATCTCCTTGTTTTTGGTAGAATTATCATGTAGTATATAATAATGCAGCCATGCTCTCTCTCTCCGTCTCTGCTTTTTTGTTTCCACTCCATTTCCCAGAATTCTCCAAGGACTTCCCAGGCAGAATTGTAGACATTTCAGCCCATGAACACATTACTTGAAGACAAACTCATTTCCCTTACCCAGATGAGTCTAAGGCCTCCTTCTAAGGCTCTTTATAAGCCCCCATATAAAGTGTTTCCTGAGGGTGGTAGTCTTTGGGATGGGGGAGAAGCTGAAATAAACATTATCTTAAATAAGCATGTCAGATGTTTACTTGTTTTTCCACTTTACTATGTCATGCTATATTTTGAGACAAATGATATATGTTCCTCATGAGTACCTTTACCAATATTTGTCTTTTTGTTCACACATACCTTGGAACAGATTCCTAATAATTAGAACAGACATTGCCTCTGAGTAGAGGAGATATAGCTTTGTTTCATAGTAGGTACTGTTGTTATCACAAAAAGCCCTTAGGCCTAGTTTTAAGGCCACTTAGGTTCAAATGGACTGTTACTATCTCCTGCCAGCTCTGAAACAGGCTTATGTGATGGGTACTAGCTTTATTTATTGAGAACGACTTGCACTTGGTGCTTTAAATCTCATGTCAAATCACAAATCCTTTCTGGTTGTATGACAAATTAAACACACACACTCAGATCAATGTATCCCATAGTATCTGAAGTGATCAAACTGAATTGTGCCATTGTTTCTGTGCTGTGATGGTGACAAGGATCCCATTTAATGAGCAGAGGGCTGTTTTGCAGTAATTAATCAACCAAATGCAATGTCACACTGAGGTCAAGGAAACCAGAGGACCAAAGGAGGAGAATGCTGAAATTGAGCTGAGATAGAAAATGAGAATGCAGTGCCAAGGGAAGCTTGGCGGGGACATTAGAGTTGATGAAACATTTAATCCAAACTTCCATTTTAACATTTCAGTTCAGAAATAATCACATTCCCTTGGTTCAAATGGAGGTCACTTTTGTAACTTTTCAGATGCTATTTCCTCTGAATGGCCTGCAGAGATGCTCTGAATTGTACAGATGTTGCTCTGTTCACTCCTGCTGTCTCAATCTTTATTCTTTTTAGTTTGCAAAAAAAAAAAAAAAACCTCATTTGCCTGGTTTTGCTCCCAACTTCTTCCAAAACAAGGAGCAAAACAACACATATTGTATAGATGAAGCAGAGATGTTTCCATTTAGAAAAGTTATTTTCTAGGTGATAACTCCTGGCATCCCCCCTGATAATAGCATAGCTACTGGATCCAAGAGTTACTTTTCTAAGCTCTGGTTAAAAGCGACATCCCCTATTTCATCTACTTTTCTCTGCATTTTTACAAGTAACAAGCAGCATAGTTATCTCCAATTAGTTACTTTTTGAATAGTTCTGTATTGTATGTAAATTAATACAACAAACAGAGTTGAAATCACATTATATGCAGTATAACAATTGCCATTTTTTAGTTACAGTTTCTAGCTATTCCAGTTTTCTAGTGGCATTTTTCTATTTATTTCTTCTTAATTACATTTATATATCACCTTTCTATGAAAAGATAGCACTCAAGTAGCTTACATTTTTAAAAAATAAAAATAAAAACAGATAAAACTGCATTGGTCTAGTAATAATAAAATCATATAAACCTGCTCCACCACAAAAGCATTAAAATAAAGCAAAATGCATTAAAAACAATTAACATTCGAAGGGGCTGGTTAAACACCATCTGCCATCCTAAAAATATGTGGTTGTTATCCTTTCTAAAATTTTGTCAGAGTGAAGTCCATATTTTATGCAGTTCTCTTCTCAATTGTAACATTTTTTAAGAGTAAGAAAAAGGCAAGGAGCAGCACATCAAGTAACATGATAAACTAGTTTTTCCAACAGTGGAGCAAGTAACAAAAATTAATTTCATTTAAAAATGCCCTTGTACGTCTTTGGTTTCTCTTACACTAGTTTGATCACACCTTAGTACTATCAGCATGCATAAAGCACTATTTTACCCCCCCCCTTTTTAGAGTACTATTAAGGCAACACATCCTGCCTTTAAATGCATTGTTTTGTTATTTGTTTTCTTTCAGAGATAGCCTGGATACTCTCCCATCAAGTGTACAGTTTAGTGAGATGGATCAACTTTGGTAACTGGCAGTTGAAGGAAGTCCTAGCTTGGGTTGTTTACACGAACATGTTTTAGAACAGCTATTGAGCTTCCATTTATTTTGACCCTCTGCCCAGTCACATAAGTGTGAAGGCAGGCAGTGAGCACATAAGTCGGTGATAAACTGAGCCCTCCTTTGGCAGGCAGGGAAGTTAGAGTGATAAGGACGTTGATTTATGTTTTTATCTGTCACTACGTTTTCAATGCAGCCAACCTTAACGGAGCAAGTTCTGTTATCACGTCTTTTCCTTTTCCTCTAAGTGAACCAGAGTCTCTCGCTTTTTCCCCCCTTTGCAACAATAAAGATCTATATCTGATAAATGCCACATTCCCAAATTCTCCTCTTCTTATTTAATCCTTTTACATGATTTCAGGAATGGTATCCCAGCACTGAATTTATTTCCCTAAAGCTAGCGTGCGTTAAGAAATGTTCTATGAAATAAAAGTGTGCTTTTCACATTGTTATTTCATGGAATAGCAGGAGTGTTTGCATGCTCTAAAGTCATGATTGCTCTCAGAAAATAAGAATGATAGCAAGAAAATGCTCACAAGATCAGAGTAATGGGGCTATGAAAGGGATTAACTTGCTCATGTTCTACAATGGTTGTCCCCCCGGTCAGGCCCAGATGCCGCAGTCCCTTGGAAGTCTCTTCCAGAGGCCCAGATTAAAACCTTGACATAAAGCTGCACACATGGCCCATGTATGGTGGGGAACATTTGGTCTTCCAAATATTTTGGTTACAATCCCCATTGACTCGCACCCAGAATGTCCAGCGTTGAGAGAAAATGGGAATTGTCATCCAAGATTTCTGGTGTGTCCTATCTCGGCCAAACGCAAACAGTCCCACTGCATAGCTTGTCAACACCGAAGAGGTAGGAGTATGCCTGCTTCTTAGATCTGATGGTGGCCACACTTCTGCCTATAGCTCAGCAATCTGGTCAATGTATAATATATATGTATGACATGATTCTGCACCAATACAGATCAGTCATTAGGAAGGAACTGCATGAAAAACTTCAGAAGGGAAATGTTCACATTTTAAAAGAATGAAAAAAGCCTGCACTTGTCTATATTTTTCTCCCTCTCCCTCTCCCAATCCCTTTCCTCTTCCCTAGATTTGAAATTAATAGTGCTGTAGCCCAGTAGAGACTGTGACAATCTGATGGACATTTTTTTTCAGCAAGAAAGGTGAATACGGTTCATTTCTAAAATAAAGATCATACTCTTCTTTTCCTTTGCTACCAACTCAGGATCTTCATAGAATCATAGAATCATAGGGCTGGAAAAGACCTCAAGGGCCATCCAGTCCAATCCCCTGCCATGCAGGAACACACACACCCCAATCAAATTTCTCTTTGGTGACATCCAATCATGTTCTTTGAATGCTGGATATAAAATAAGGGATCCCTAGGGGGTGTTGCTCCACCATGTTAATGGCCCCATAAAACTTGCCTCTGCTGTACAATCTTCAGCCACTGTTCAAAGAGAAAGACTCCACAAATCTATAAGGAATTTCATTTTCATCCCTTCCTCTTTTGACATCTGACAAATTTCATCTCAACATCATAAATAATCTCAGACAAATCCTACCAAGGGATAATCAGGGATAAAACCCCTGCCTAAACAGCATAAGCATTTTGATAATACAGGAAATGCTTTTCACGCTGATGCAATATAATATGTCTTGTGCTGGTCCTGCAGTTTTTAATTTAACCACCACAATCTGTTTTTATCTTCTGTCCCCAGAGCCCTCCTGGAGAAAAACCAAGTCTCAGATAGGTAAAAACTCTGTATTGCGTGAGTTGCTGCTGAGTTGTCTAACCAATACAGATAATCAGTTTGGGATTCAGTGACCACTGCCGTGCCTTTTGAGTGTTGTGGATGTATGCCTTTTTGGTGGAAATGATCAGATCATGGAATTCTTCTCAGTGAAATTTATATTGCTCCCTGCTTCCACTCTTCTCCGTTTCCTTTTAGATGGGGACAAAGACACTCTCCCCCAGCCCTCACAGCTGGTTATATTTCATCCATCTATTTTATTATGACTTCAGTGCTGTTTTTAATTGTATTGGCCAGCACACAACAGTGTCATTTTGCTGAGTCCATCCAAGCCAGGGCTATCAGTTTTGACTTACCACAGCTGTCTGTGGTTTCCAAATTGGAAACCTTTCCTGAAGAGGGGCAGACCGAGCCTGGGATCTGGAAGTTGAGTCATGGCAACCTGGATGACTGAGAATCTTCACAAACATACCAAGCCTGGAAATGTCTGCCTATGAAATATGTGATCTACCACTGAAATAAGGCTTTTCCACAACACAACCCAAATGTTTCCTGGTGCTTTGTACTAACCAGCCAGTCCCCCTGAGTATCTGAAATGCTCAGGTTGTGCATACTCCAGGTGGAATATTGACAACGGCTACACTGGGGACAATAAACTGGATGCCTAAGCTCATCTCTATGCTGGGTTTTTCATGTGGTGAGGGCTTTGCATAGGATAGCTTGGGTGTAATATATTAATGGGCATGGAGCCAAAAAAAAAAAAGCACACAGAGCAGTACAAAAAGTTGTGCTTTCCTGACGTGGGTTTATCAGTTCCTCCATTTTGGGGGTTGTGAGGCCTGTTAGAAACTATCATTTGCCCTCCATCTAGTCCGTCATTCAGTCACACTG
This sequence comes from Phrynocephalus versicolor, assembly GCA_023846285.1. Lineage (NCBI taxonomy): Eukaryota > Metazoa > Chordata > Lepidosauria > Squamata > Agamidae > Phrynocephalus > Phrynocephalus versicolor. The sequence goes on from JAHTLZ010000330.1 coordinate 47,761,591, forward strand.
TTCTTGAATTCAGACACCATTCAGTTTCATGACCCACTTGTTTGCACATCTCTATTTCATCAGTCAATGAATCCATAATTGCTGCTATCATTCCCCTGAACAGCTGCTGCTTTTTCCACTCCTGTGGCTTCCTCTTGCCCTATGGTAAGCTATAAAATTATTTATAGCCATTGCAGCAGCCTTTTCTCTATGTGTGCTCAGGGCTTGTAAACCTCAAATATTTCTTTACCACTAATGGGCACGGAGAGAAAATGTTTCTGATCCTTTGTTTACTGGCAGTACACACAGTGCCTAGTACTTTACATGAGCACTGTATGAGCACATGAATTAAATTTTTGCCTGCCATCTGCTTAAATTAAGAAAGTAGCTTTATACACATATTACACACACACACACACACCTGTGTTGTCTTTGCCAGTTTAGTTTGGAATTCAAACAGAATTAACCCCAGATTAATGGGTTTGAGGAATTTTCAAAACTGATTTAAAACTTCATTTTTTCTCTTCTTCTTCAATTTCCTTTTACCAAAAGCCAAACACTACCATGGCCATTCTTATGCAGCAGCCATCCTTATGCATCAATTACAATGTTGTGTTGAATCAAAACCAGTCTTTGAGATACAGTTTGCACTAACAGGGTGAATAATAGTTCCAGGGGCGTGGCTCAGCAGACTAAGGCTCCAACAACTGTCAGCTGCAAGGTCGGCAGCTCGGCAGTTCGAATCCTGGGTGCCACACAGCGGACTGAGTTCCCACTAACCCCAGTTCCTGCCAACCTAGCAGTTTGAAAGCATATAAATGCAAGTAGATAAATAGGTACCTCCATAAAAAGCGGGAAGGTAAATCAGTGTTTCATTGCAGCCACACTGCACAACACTGGCTCTTCAGCTTGAATATGGAGATGAGCACCACCCCTCGAGTCGGACATGACCAGCATGCATGTGCGGGGGTGCACCTTTACCTTCACCTTTATTTCATACACTGTCACCAGTAAAGATGGGCACGAGTAAAAAAAAATTGTGTTTCATTTGTCGTTTGTCGTTTAGGGGGTCCCTTTCGGTTCGTTTCCGTTTTTCGGGAAATTTTGCAAAAAAATTGTTTTCATTTTCGTTCATTTCGTTACCATTTCATTACCATTTATTTCAAATTTTTGTGAATTTTTTAGCATTTAAAGCAGATCACTTGTATTGCTGTAACGAAAACGAAACACACGACAAAATTTCTGGTGTTTCTGTTCGTTTCATTTCATTTTAGAGACAAAATTCGTTTGTCATTTCGTTGCGTAACGAAACGAAAAAATGAAAACGGAAATGAAATTTTTTTCGTTTCGTGCCCATCTCTAGTCACCAGGATTGGGATCCCAAGAAATCCAATTATGACTATTTGTACAGAACAAATCTTCTGGCTCAAAGAGACACTTGACCAACTCTGTTTCTGGGCACAATTCTTAGTATGTTTTTGCTGTGTGTGTTTTTGTCATTCTTAAAGCATTGTTATAACACACGGCCCTCTAAATATTGTTGGAATAAATTTCCCATGACACTCTTTACTGACTATGTTGACTACTTTTGCTGTGGCTGATAGGAATTGCAGCATAATATCTGGAGGATCACATGTTGCTTACCTCATCTTTAGAATATGAACTTGTGTGAATATTATATTCATCCCCCAGGGCAGTAGTGCTCAGCCATGTGTCCACAGATGTTCTTGGACTAAAACTCCCAAAAACCTTCACTGCTAGCCAGTCTGGCCAGGATTTCTGGGAGTGGAAGTCCAAGAACATCTGGGGACACAATATTGGGAGCCACTGCTCTACAGTGTGTTATCCAGATTCCCCCATGCTCCATCTGAAGCTTGGTAGATGGCAATAACAGAGAGGGTCTACTCAGTTACACTAATTTGTATATGGAATGCATCTTCAGAGGAAAATCTCATGGTAGCAACTAATTTGGTTCAGCAGAAGGAGAACACATTATTGTTTCCCTAGACTTTTTAGCATGCCATGTAAAGTGGCAGGTTAGGTTTTATTTTTCTGAAAGTGTACATTGGAACTTTACTGCCATTTAGTATTGATGCCTTAATTTTCTTTTATGTTCTTTTGCTAATTTTAAAAGTCATTTCCTTGGACAATCAGATGAATTAATAAAGTAACCTATGTAAACTTGAACATTCAAGTACAGGCCATAGAGTTTGAATCTTTTTCAGCTCATCCTGTAAAAGAAAAGAGCATTATCTCAGATCACTATCTACTTTCAATTATACTCAGTCTCTAAACAGTATACCAAGTGACATGGACACAGCAGAGTGTCCTAGGGATGGAGCCCAATAACCTTTCGAGGAGAGGGAATATGGTGTTCTGATTTTGGGATCTTGGTCTGGACTCTTTTCTGTTTTGGAGGGAAAATGTCATCCTGTCTAGGTGGCAAAGCCTCTGTATGTCATTTTAATAATTTGGCATCCTGGTTAATGAAACTCCTTTAGTTATTATATGGTAAGTGCTAGATGCCCTGAGCACATCTGATCTTGCCTGATATCGGAAGCTAAGCAGGGTCAGGCCTGGTTGGATTTCCGGGTGGTTGGATGGGCAACCACCCAGAAATACCAGGTGCTGCAGGCACTTAGAGTAGGATCTGGCCAGCCACTCCAGTATTCCTGCCAAGAAAACTCCATGGACATGGGGTTACGAAGAGTCAGCCACTACTGTACCACCACCACCACCACCACCACCACAACAACAACAAATACACAAACACCGATTTTGGCATGTGTACAGCCTGGTCCCCGTGTCTTGTAGAAAAGTTAGGCAACCTATGTTCCTTTGGGCTACCTGCAGTCCCTGGCCATTCTCAAAAGGCCTTTGGATGTGAATGGGTCAAACTTCTGAAAGAAGCAATCTCATTCCCTCACAGCAGCATGGTGGGTAAGAAGAATGGGGGAGAGAAGATCAGGTTTGATGGCTTCCACTTATGGCTCTGGCCTGTGGGCATGGTGAGAATCTTATAGGTGTTTGCATGACCTTTGTACAATTTGCTGCAGCTAAATGCAGCTTAATGAAGTGCCAGGGCATGCCTTGATCTCACGCCTCCACCATGAGCCTGTTTGGACAAACAATATGTGTCCTTGCACGTGGTCAATCAGAAACTCTTAAGTATGGGACATCAAGCAAACGTTATGGAAACAATTGCTTTCCCGTTCTGATGGGAAGATTTCAAGAAGTCTCCGAGAAGAGGAAAGATTTCAGGAAGTCTCCAAGAAACTCAAAGTGTTCTCTTTTGCTTGAGTGGACAGATATATTTTGTCAATGGCTTACATATTTGAAGCTGTGTCGTTCTCTTCCATTAAAGTGTATTGAAGGTTTTGCCCAGAAGCAAGAGGAGCTACTAAATGCACAGTAAGTTTGAAATGTGTATAGCCTTTGCAGCACGTAAGGTTCTTTCCATGATAATCTCCACTGTGTTTGTTGGACACACGAAAGATTAATTTGAGAAGCACATGGTGTTTCACCTAACATTAACAGCATGGAAATTCTCAGTCCAACCCAATCCAAACTGTTTGTTATTTAGACACATTGCTAGTTTAATTAGGTCCTTCAGACAGTAGCTGCAAAAATATTGTCTTTGGGGCATGATCGAAGCCAAGAACATTTTTGGTCTGGATCTACTAGTCTTTGGAAAGTGGCCAAAGCTATCTGAAAATGTAAATAACCATCCTTTATGTTCAGAGGAGCCTCAATTTGTACAAACCATTTGGGAACATCTCAGAATATAAATCATTTAAAATAGTCTTTGTCTCATAAATAGCCCATCCATAGCTTCAGGGGCTGGTGGGGCGGGGATAAATTTCATTTGGACCCGTTAACTACATATGGCTCAAATTAGCTTCATTTTCATTTTGTGAGTTTTATGAGTATTTTAAAAAATAATTTTCCTGTTTTCTGAGCAAATTACACGAGACATCTGCCCTATATTTAATCTATGAATCTCATAAAGGCAAAGAGGCAGACATTTTATGGGTGATATTATAAAAAAATTAGATGATAATCTTGTTTATTTTAGCAGTTTCTATTTGCTGTTTTAGCAGTAGTTGGTACATGTTCAATATTGCAGCAGGCCACTGAAATGCCAAGATACCACTCTGAATCTCTTTCAGCCCAGTCCTCTGAACTGCTGGGCTTGAACAGCCCACTAGGAGTTTAATTATTTATTTATCAAATAAATAAATAAATAAATAAATAAATAAATAAATAAATAAATAAATAAATAAATAAAATGTCTTCATTGCCTGATGGAGAGGACTTGTCCACAAAAGCTCACATTAAAGTATAGCAATTAGTCTTTAAGGTGCAACAGTGTTGCTGCTGCTGCTGTTGCTGTTGTTAGCAGCAGCAGCAGCAGCAGCAGCAGCAGCAGCAGCAGCAAGAAGAAGAAGAAGAAGAAGAAGAAGAAGAAGAAGAAGAAGAAGAAGAAGAAGAAGAAGAAGAAGAAGAAGAAATATTTCCACCTTGCCTTTCTCAACAAGAAGTTCCAAGGTGGTTAAAGTTTCAATGTTAAGGATGAAGAGCAATCTCTCAGGACAGGAGATGGGCACAAAAATGCCGTTCTGTGATTTGGTGGCTTTCCAGTCCTGCCTCCTCTGGGGGCCCCTGTTCAAATAAGATGCAGCACCAGATACTTCGAAAGAAAGAAAGAAAGAAAGAAAGAAAGAAAGAAAGAAAGAAAGAA
>JAHTLZ010000330.1:47776850-47831255 GCA_023846285.1 Phrynocephalus versicolor
GGAGATTAAATCAAATACATGTTAAAAGAGAGGAGATTTTAGGAGTAATCGATAAATTAAGGATTAACAAGTCACCGGGCCCAGATGGCATCCACCCAAGGGTTATTAGGGAACTGAGAAATGAAATTGCAGATCTCTTAATGGTTATATGCAACTTGTCTCTTAAAACGGCCACAGTGCAAGAGGACTGGAGGATAGCAGATGTCACACCAATTTTTAAAAAAGGAAGGAGGGGGGACCCGGGAAACTACAGGCCAGTTAGCCTTACATCTGTCCCAGGGAAGATGGTGGAAAGCCTCATCCAAGAGAAAATCTTAAAACACATAAAAGAACAAACCTTGCTGAGAGAAAATCAGCATGGCTCCTGTAAGGGTAAATCTTGTCTGACAAACCTTTTAGAATTTTTTGAAAAGGTCAACAGGCACGTGGATTTGGGTGAACCGGTGGATATAGTCTATCTGGATTTTCAAAAGGCTTTTGACACAGTCCCTCACCAAAGGATGCTGAGAAAATTGCACAGTCAGGGGATAAGAGGGCAGGTCCTCTTATGGATTGAGAACTGGTTGCTGTGGCCACAGGAAATTCAAAACCCTGTCTTCAATACTCACTTTCCTGAAGGGCAGCACCCAAAGCATTTGTAACCCAGGGCACCACTGTATTCAGGTTAAATTGCCCTATTGGCACTTGGAGAAAAAGAAAGTGGGTTTTGAATTGCAATTTGGGCACTTGGTCTCTAAAAGGTTTGCCATCACTGCTCTAGAGTATTAATAATGTGACAGAAATTTATCATATGGATAAAACATAAGCATGAGGCTATATTAAAGAACTTATTCACTGCTAAAACTGAGAAATTATTTTTCATTAAAGATCTTCTGAGACCTCCAAACGGACAAGATTACTATTATCTTGAATGCAATGTGAAACATAAATGCTGTTAATATTACTGACGAATAAAGGCATTTTTTTTCTTCCATGTGAGTTAATAATACAAGATGAAATTATCAGATTTTAATTTAATTTCTTCTTGAGGCCCTAAAAACTATGTGTTACATCAGAGTTGGTGGTTCTTCTATGAGTAATAAGAAGACCATGGAACACACTGGTATAAATCATCTCCTATTGCACCATTCTGTCAAGCCAGATAAGGCAGGAATTATTACTTCCTGCTGTCCACCCGCACATCATAAAAGAGATTATTAATAATCTATACATTTGTAATGCAAACAACAGTGGAAACAAAATTACGAAGACTATTAAAACATAACCTTTAATTCACAGAAGATAGTCTTGTTGAAGTGAGTGTACCAAGTGGATTTATTATACAGTATATCTACAGTACTTAAAATATTTTTGCCCTGCCTTTTTCCTAAAATGGCTTACAACATTACAATGCAACATTAAAGCTATAAACAGTTAATTGTTTGATTATTAAACAAATTAATAACATTATATTAAGAATGTTAGGTAAAGCATTGCTAAAACAGGTTTAGAAGCAACAAAACACAAAGCACCTTGTTTTAAAACCTCTCCAAGGGCGCTCTTACACGACCCCTAAAATCCGAGGCAAAGGGCTCCCAGATGCAGAGCTTAAAATTGTTTTCCCACCAGCTCTGGACTTTTCAAAAAATTAAGTACGACCATGCCCACCTAAGCGCGTCCCAGCACACTTTTCAAGTACCTGGTCTCCGAAGGTGAAAAATTTCTGATGTGGATGTAAAGCAGTGAGTGCCGGGCTGTCCTCACCTTCTGTTTGTTTGTTTTTTTCCCCCACCCCTTTAAGAGACTTTAAGAGACTGGACTGCTTCCCGGGGCAGCTCCCGAAGGCAGAGCGGAGGTGATACTGCATTTTTCTCCCTTTTCCCCTCCCCCCCACACAAACAGGAGCAAGGGAGTGCAGCATGGTGGGAACACAGGAAGAGCGACAAACCCCCCAAGATCTCTGGTCCAAATTTAAGTTGCCAGCGGATCATAGGGGTCGTGTAAAACTGCCCCTAGACAGTCCTCTCCTAGCCTAAAGAAACAGTGGGTAGACAAATACTTTAAAGGATCAAATAAACACCGTGCAAACATAAGCTACACCAAAACACATTCAAAGCAGTAAAGTTCAGCAATCCATTAAAAAAAACAACAACACTCAGACAGCCAGTCACTCGTGGAAAGCCTGACGGGAAAAGTCTTCATCTGCTCGTGGAAAGAATGCAAATATGGGATCAGCCTGGCTCCCAGTGGGACATGCATGCGGTGTGTCAACCTGAATCTCACCTGATTTCAGTGGGCCTGCTTCAAATGTGACTATGGTTTAATAGGGCTTGAAGTTTGGATTGACCCATCATCACACAGCTTTGCTAGGAAAATAAATGAAATGGTACAGCTGAACAATTTTGTACATAGGAAGGTGCCATGGGTGGGAGTGGTGTAATATGTAGGCTAATTGTTCAATTCTAATATCCAATAGCAAAGGTATGTGATACCTTTAGTAGATCACTAAAAAAAAATCACAAATGCTGTACTAGCTTTTAACAGGTCTTCATCAGACTGGTGACCACTGTGTTGTGGACAGTCCATAAGGGGAAAGACATATAGGGGTGCAGAATTACTTGGTATCCTCTGTTTGTGTCAGGCTGGCCCTCTGCCTTGACAACCTGGAGTCACTGGAGCTAGGAGATGACTATGGATCTGCTCCTTGCTGGCTACCTATTGGCCTACAGGGCAGTGGATGTCCAGCCAAAGAAGCCAAGCATGAAGACTCTCGCTTGAGCTGACCTCAGGAATGAGGTTTCTATTTCAGTCTGCTCACCTGGCATACAAGGGGCACCTGTCTCCAGCTGGGGCCATTTTGTGGCAGACCAGTTTCCCATTCACTACCCTTCCCTAATTATTGTGTTGGATTAGCCCATAGATTTGTCTAGTGATTGATTGATTGATTGATTTCTTACTGTACTGCAAAGAAGCCTGGCCTTGACATCCACTATCATTTTTGGAACTTTCATTTCCCAAAAGTATGGGGAATGTCAATGCCAGGACTATTTCTTAAAAATGGGATTCAAATACAGGTGCCAAACACAACTCAGACACTGTGGTTTCAAAATCTACCCCTGATGGTCTTTGACTGGATCATCTCTAGCTACTCACCCAACAAAAAGTAGGCGAGTATTTTCTTTTTCTCCTTTTTTATATGGTAAGCATACTGTTGTGGATATTATGTTTTTATCTGTTTTGTTCTTGTTTTGTAGCCTATGGTCTAAAAATTATCCTCTTCTCAGATCATTAGGAGTAGCTGTATTTTAGGGCAGGATCAACAGCTAATTAGAATGTTGATTGCAATCAAGAAAGCAACTTCAGATGGCCCAGTGGTGGAGAAAAATATCATGCAATAGAAATCCAGAAAGGATGGCTATGTTGTCATGAAGATGGATATACCTTCAAAGACACACTTGGGGAAAATAGCTCCCATCTTTGCCTGTCTTGTCCAGGAAACCTCTACATTACTCTATGAACCCACAGATTAACTGAGATAACTGAGATCTACTCTGTGTACAAATTCTGCACTTGAAATGACATGTGTTGCATCAATCTTTTAAGGAGATACATGGCATCCTAACCCTCTGTGGTGCAGTGGAAAGAGAGATAGACTAGGACTCTGAAGAACACGCTTTGAATCCCCTCTTAGCCATGGAAACTCTGTGTAGGGAGGGGGGTGCTGGTAAAGCCACTCCTTAAATATATCACTTACCTTGAAAGTTCTATTAGGGTCAATCTAAGTTGGTTTCAACTTGACAGCACACAACAACAGCAGCAGCAGCAGACACTGGACTTTCTCTACAAGAATGGCATCAAGATAAACCAAGCTTGTTGCCAAGAAAAGCTCTGTTTCCTGCCCTGAAATATCTGTGTCTGCAACTGAAGTACTGTATATACTCGAATATAAGCCTAGTTTTTCAGCCCTAATTTTGGACTGAAAAAAGGGGCCCTCGACTTATATTCGGGTCGATACTTTTAGCCACTGAGGCTAAAAGTATATTGCATGCCGCTTCTCATGACCCCCTTCTGAATCACAGGGGAGTGGTGCGCGATGTTTAAAATGACTTTTAGCCACTGACCCAAGCACTTGCATCAGTGGCTAAAAGTCATTTTAAACATCACACACCACTCCTCCAGCTCACAAAGGAGGAGCTGCCAGGCCCTGCTGCATTTCTCACCCTAGACTTATACTCGAGTCAATACGTTTCCCCAGTTTTGGGCGGTTAAATTAGGGACCTTGACTTATACTTGGGTCGACTTATACTCGATTATATGCGGTAAATGTTTGCCTAGGCCTGAATTCAAGTTGGTATCCCTCCCATTGCACCTTTGAGCCAACATATATATTGACTCACGATTCAGTGTTGGATTAAGTGGATCTACTGTATCTAGGACTGACAACTGGATTTGGATGACAGCATTTTAATTTGCAAAACCGACACATACTAAAACAGAAAGCTACGGAGGAAGCAGTGCATTCTCTCCTGATCCGCAGAAGTCTTATTCAGCCTGATCTCATCCAGATATTTCACAAGATGTTCCCAGTCTAGCAGCTGCATGTTCTTGCCAGATTTAGGTTGATAAATGCAACCTGGGATTCTCAGAATGTTTCATCTAAAATCACTGCCAAAATGCCATCATTGTGTAGGGCTATCACAGAACAAATACAGTCCTGGTTAAAAGTGAGCATTGTATCAATCTTTTTGTCTCCTTTAAGGCATAGGTCATTTATCAAATACAGCAAATGAGGTCATCTGAACTTCTGGTTTGCATAACTTCCCTGAGGAATATTGAGCAATTTTTGTGGATTTCGATGAGATAGGATTGGAAGCAGGGACTCATACAAAATGTAAAAATCATTATCTTGCCGAACCACAGTTGAGACGTTAGATAAATATATACTTGGGGGGGGGAGGGGTTGAGAGAAGAGACAATCTTCCAGACTGGAAGCACTTTATATATCCTTCTTTCATGATAAGAATTTCAGCAATTTTTAACATTGGAAAGAAAAAAAAAACAGCAACCACCAGACTTTGGCAGGATATGGACATTGGCCCTGACTCACTGTGTGCATAGCAGCTGAGAAGGCAATCATATTGACTCACTAACTACTGATGTCTTGGATTAATCTGCAGTTTGATGGGGAACATGATAAGGAGGCTGCCCTATGAACACACAACTTTCTTGCCATCTTTATTTGGCAGGGCTACATGCAGAAAATCCCAATTACTACCCTAGACTGACAAATCATGTTGGTAACAGTCTTGTGGAAGGTCAATTCTTCTTACATCTAAGGAAGTAGATGTATCCTCCTACACTTGTGGCCACTATGTAGATTAACGAATTTCATCATTGCCAAGGTATTAGTTAAGACTTGCCAGCTGTGGCATCATTTCACAGTGCCTTTGTTTATTTTCCAACTCACATAAAGAATCACACTACTGGATTATGATTGAGGTGTCAACATTTTTTTACCATAATCATAATTGAATGAAATTTATTCAGAAGCTTTTAGTTGTTTGGCCTCTAAATAATTTTCTGTTTTTGTTTCTGTTTTTGCTTGTTTGTTTATTTAAAATATTTTATCTCAAATTTCTCCTTTAAAAGGACCCAACCTTTCTGAAGCTAAGAACATACTTGCATTGTTAGCAAACACATCAAGACAAGGCAATTGGTAACAAAGATAAAACCAACCACTCACTGCTAGTCTATGCAACGCAGCAACAGCAATACTGCATATTTCACAGAAATGCATCCCTGAAAAACCCTTGCAAAAATATAGAAATAGAAATGAAATGAAATATTGCTGTCCCAGAGTCATAAATCGAGGAGAAAAAAATCTGAAGGTATCATGTGTACTGAGCCAAGAAAGGATGAAGTCAAAATCTACCTCCCTAATTAGACTGATGCATCTGGATATGTATATATTCAATGTAATTTACATGGGTATGCATAATATTTATTAATATGTACTAGTTGCCAAATCTGACTGGAAAGTAAGTATTGTCCTGCCTTTTCAAAATGTTTGATAATGCATACAGCTTTCAATTAATCCTTGGCCTAATTGGGAAGAGGATTAACTACTTTCTCCATGTTGTCTTCTCAAAAAGGAATAAATCTGATACTGTAACTTTTGTGGCAGGCTAGATTTTGTGGAAGTTCGATTTATTTTCCTGTGACGTGATCCTCAGAACATAATAAGAGAAAGGAATTAAGCAAGTCACATGACTTAATTAATTCCTTTTTCAAATAATATTGTATTGCATTGTCTAAAATATTGTTGTGCAGTTATACCATTGGCAAGAAGGTAGTGTAAGCAATAGTGGGAAACTAGTGTTGATTAAAGCAAAAGCAAAGAAAAGTCTTCTGCTCATATACCATTCCGTAGTGCTTAAAGCACTCTCTGGGTTGTTTATAATTTATTTGCACAGGCTACACATTGCCCCCCCCCTGCAAGCTGGGTACCCATTTTACCGTCCTCAGAAGGATAGAAGGCTGAGTCAACCATGAGCCAGCTACCTGGGACTGAACCCCAGGTTTTGAGGAGGGATGGGCACAACATGAAAAACAAAACAAAACGATGAATCAGCATTTTGTTACAGATGAAACAAAGCTGCTGCTGCCAGAGCCACTGCCAGCTGGCCGGAGAGGATGAGCGGGCCCGGCAGGCCGGCCTAGGACCACCGCCGAAGCCGCCGTCACCTAAGCTGCCACTGCCAAAGCCACTGCCAAAGCCTCACCAGCCAGCCGGAGAGGCCGAGTAGGCCTGGCAGGCTGGCCTAGGCATGCTGCCAGAGCTGCTGCCGAAGCCACCGCTGGCAGAGCCCCACCAGTCAGCTGGACAGGGCTAGCAGGTCTGGCAGGCTGGCCTAGGCCTGCCACTAAGGCCCCACCACCTGGCTGGAGTCAGCTGGACAGAGCTAGCAGGTCTGGCAGGCTGCCCTAGGCCCACCGCTGGAACCCAGAAAGAGGAGGAGATGAGTAAAGTAATGAATTATTTGGTTACTGTTTCATTTCATTTTTTTTCAACAAATGTATGAAACAAAATGTGGGGGGAACAAAACGAAATGAAACGAAACACGGTTTTACCGTGTCATGCTTATCCCTAGTTGTGAGCACAGTTATAGCTGCAGTACAGCCGTTTAACCACTGCACCATGAGGCTTTTCCAACCCCTCTGCTTCAATTCCTGGTGATGTGCTAAGACATCTTGACCAGCACACAATTTAGAATCCAGGAGAACCTTCAACACATTCAAGACATCTTGGTTCGAAAGACCTGGAAGTATTATTTTGGAAGATTACCCCAGTTGCCTAAATGCTTTCACTGTTATTTCAAGACAACGGGCAAAATCCTGTTTAAGCAGGCACAACTTGATGCCTGTGTAAATGTCCTGTGCAACCAATAACTGCGTGATTTAATTGCACTATTGACCACATTCCCTGGCACAACCAGTGCACAATATGCTAGTGGAAGTACTTTGTGGGCTGCACTTCAGCACGATCATAATTACCACAGGTGCAATATCAAGTTGCACCCACATAGTTACACAACAGGATTTCACCCAATGAGGCTTTCCTCATTCCCTGAAACTAAGTGTAGCCATGTTGTATCAAGAGATTCCTACAAAAAATCTACTTTGTAATCTAAACATATTCCAGAGGAAAGACATGGGATATCAGGATATTTAAAATCATCATCATCATCATCATCATCTGCCATTAAGTCAGTACTGACTTATGCCAACTCTTTTCCTGGCAAATGATGATGATGATGATGATGATGATGATGATGATGATGATGATGATGATTTTAAATATCCCGTTATCTCATTCTTTTATCTGGAATATGTTCCTTCTCCCTGACCTCTGGCTACTCAGACAAGGAGGCGGGATGATGCATGTCTTTGCCAGCTCCTGATTGGCCAGCACCAGGGAGAAGGGATGATGACATGTTGGAGGCTACTTCCTGGTTGGAGTTTAGTCCCGTGCAAGGTAAGGCAATTGGTGATTTTGTTTCAGAGGGTGGGTCCAAGTTCTGCATGGCACCTGTGCTGCTGTGCTTCGTTTTGGAACCAGACCCATTCCGAAATGAAAGGGCCATGCCTAATGGTGACATTTTGATTTTCTCAGAGCAACCAGACCTCTCATTGAAGACTTGCCTAAGTTGAAAATATTATAATTTTTCCATCACAAAAATTTACTCCCTCATCAAATCATTAAAATGTGTGGACACACAGATGTGCAAACTGATAAACTCAGTACAAATTGTCCCAGAAGTCTCGGCAACATAATGCCAAAAGAACCCAAACTGGCCAAAGAATTGGCCCCATGGGGAAAATGTTGCTTCTTATCAAACTAATGCATGTATGGGAAAATAACAGGAGGAATTGTAACCTATTAAACAAATACATCGCCCACTTAGCATGCAGTCACTACTACCACATCTGTCTAGCTTGTAGTGGTTAGGATATCAAAAGAGGAATTCATGCATGGGATATTGCCAAACCAGAGCTTTAAAAAAATGAAAAATGCATTCCTCTTCTTCTTCCGGACTTTAATTCCCAGCCTCTCCCACTTAGCATAGCGACTTCAATTCACAAAAACATTTATGTTTACTTTTTGTTGAATTACTGGCGTTGGCACATAGGACCACAAGCTTTAATGTTATCCAACACTTTAAAAAGCCAAGGTGCAATTACAGTAATGTTTAATTCGGGGGTCTGCAACCCGCGGCTCCGGAGCCGCATGCGGCTCTTTGGAACATTTGCCGCGGCTCCGGGAGGGTTCAGAAATTTCAATACAAAGGCGCCGAATCTCGCGAGGACAGCCCGTTCCACAAGGCGGCGCGAAGCCAAGCATGGCCACACTCTCAGCGTGCTCCCTCTTCTTCAGAGCGAGAGAGAGAGAGAGGGAGGCATGGTGGAAAGTGCCCGCCGAACGGCAGCCTTTTTTCTTTTTTTTTAACTTCAAGAAAACCTCCCAGATCTGGATTGTTGCCTCCCCCCCCAAGAAAAAAAGACGGGAGGAGAAAACCCTCCTTCCTTCCTTCCTTCCCCCCTTCCCCTTCCTTTCTTGCTTGGGTGTTTGGTGGGAGGGGGAAGAAGCGATGTGTGTGTGTGTGTGTGTGTGTGTGTGTGTGTGTGTGTGTGTGTGTGTGTGTGTGTGTGTGTGTGTGTGTTGTGTGTGTGTGCAACGTGGAGGAAGAGAAAACCCTCCTTCCTTCCCCCCTTCCCCTTCCTTTCTTGCTTGGGTATTTGGTGGGAGGGGGAAGAAGCGACGTGTGTGTGTGTTTGTGTGTGTGTGTGTGGTGGTGGGGCAGCGTTTAGACGGGACGTTCAACGTAGAGGAAGAGAAAACCCTCCTTCCTTCCCCCCTTCCCCTTCCAAGCATTACACACGTGCAGTTGGTATATATATATCTCTCTCTCCTTTTGCTTCGCTATAGCCCCCCCCCCAAAAAAACTACGGCTTTGCACTAACTTGCCGGGATGAAGCTCCAAAAACGCGGGGGAGCGGGTGCGTGCATGGCGTGTCTCCGCGAAAGAGAAAGAGAGAGAGAGAGATTAGAAATTCCCCTCCTCTCCCTCCTGTACTATTTTTTGGAAAATTTTTAAAAACTGCCCCCCCCAAACATGGAAGCGGTGTGGGCACGACACACTCGGGCTGCGCTTCCCTCCTCCATGGAGGGTGGGGGCGAGAGGAGGAGGAGGAGGAGGGAGAGATGGAGTGTGTGTGTGTGGGGGGAGAGTCAGACCATGGCTGCAGGATCCCGGCAGAAGGCAGCGAGGGCGGAATGGGAACCTCAAGAAAGGCAGCGTGGGGAGGGGGCCACGGCTAGTCTTCTCTCTCCCCACCACCCCCCGCCGCCGCCGCCGCCCTGCTTCCTTGCCCGGTGCTGTCAGTTCTGGCCCAACAAGCAAGGGGTTGGTGGCGGCATGAGCGGGGAGGGGGGGAGCGGCGGCGGCGGCGGAGAGGCGAGAAGCAACGGAGGAAGTCGGCTTTTCTTTTTCCTGCGCGAGATCAACTTGGCAGTCGAGGGACGCGGTGTGACAGCTAGTTCGAGCCCCCCCCCCAGCCTGAGGAGGGGTCTCTCTTATTAGACTTCCAGCGGCTCCCTCCTGGAGTCAGCTGGTTTCGGTGGTGGGGTGGGGGCGCCGGGCTCAAGTTGTTCAGGGGGCCCTGGCCGCCCGGGGAGGCCAACGGCACGCCACCTGGCTCGAGAAGCTGAGCCGAGCGGAGCGGAGCGCCTGTGCGCCTGCCTGCTTGTCTCACTCGCTCTCGCTCTCTCTGAAAACCCGCCAGCAGCTGCCTTCTGCTCCATTCCAACACACAGAACGTGCCTCCTGCGCGCCCACCCACCCCCCAGCCCGGCCCTCCCCAAGGCTGGCGGACACGCAGCTGCCCCAGTTGCGCGCACGGGAGAACTTGAGGCAGGTGCGCGCCTCAATGGAAACCCTCGGGGACAGGGTGGCGGAGTGGGGGAGGTGGTGGCGGCTCGGGCTCGCCCGCTTGCTCGCTCTCCCGGTGCCTGAAGTGCCGAAGAAGCAACTTTCATTGGCTTCCTTCTCAGAAGCCCTTCGGGGGTGCCCGGAGGAGCCGCAGCCGCCGGCGCTCCTTCCCACCCCACCCGAGCCCGGCGCCGGGGCGCAGCGTGTCCAAGGAGCGTGCGAGGGAGTGTGTTGCTTGCAAGCGCCCAAAAAGCCAGGAGCGAGGGAAGGGGAAAATATATTTGCAGTGTTATATTTGTTTTAAATGTCGCAATGGTTTTGCGGCTCCCAGTTTTTTTTCCCCCTCGGAAACGGGTCCAAGTGGCTCTTTATGTCTTAAAGGTTGCAGACCCCTGGTTTAATTGAAGCAAAACAAGTTGAGGAGCCATGTAGCCATCACAAAAACCAAATACAAAAGTGGAACAAACAGGCATGCTTCAGTTTGCATGTAGCATTTAAAGTTCAGTTTAATAAACACTCCTGGAGTCCTAACTCATGATTTTATTGAAGTAACTGCAGTGACTTCTGGTATCTCGTTTTTCCTTGAGACTAAAAGACTATAAAGTGGCAAAATCAAACCCAACGCCCCAACCCGTGACCCCCCCAAAAAAACCTCTAGTACTCCACAAACCCTCTTTAGCCATAGCATAGATCATGGAGGAGCCCATGGCTTATAGACAATCTCTTTCTCAAGTACTCTAGCAAAATTACCTCTAAGAGGAGATAATTTCCATTCACAAGGTTTGCTGTTTTAAGCCTTTCGGGGAAACATGAATTTCCCACTGATGCCATCTTGCATCTGTGACACAGGGGCCAGAGTGAATTAAATGGAAGAAGGACACAGTCTAAACAAATAGAGGTTTCCATTCCCCCAAGAAGTCTGACAACCAAATAACACAAACCATGGGTCACATAATTGTATGGTTTCAAAATATGGGAGGTTGCATCCCCCTAGAAGGCACAGGGAAATTTTTAAACCATTTTTTTTTAAAAAATGAGTTTGGGGCATTTTGTCCTTTCGCCCCCTGAGAGCCTCATTTTGATCCCAGCTACATTTTTGCCCATCTTTAGAACCAAGTAACGCTGTTGCAAATTTAAATACAGTCTGTACTGAAAATATGGCTAATGTATTTATAAAAATAAATAAATACAGAAGTGATTCGTGATAGTTTTCACAGGTCCCAAAAACAGAAATGATTCATGAAAATTTTCACAGGTCCCAAAACTATCATGAATCAGTCTGTATTTATTTACTTTTATAAATACATTAGCCATTTTTTTCCAATACAGACTGTTGTTGTCTGTGATAACATGTATAATATTCTTATGGAATATTGGACTATAGCTGGGATAAATTCCATTTTATACCTTGCAACACAAAATAGCATCCACATTTCTTTCTTGCTATTTGTTTCTGTGCGGAACAACCAACGATGAAAATTCTAATCTAAATATATTATCATGTTAGCCTGTTTAAATGAGCCTGGAGTTTGGCTTCAGCATATAATAACAAGGAGCAGATTGGCTAAAGTGTGGTTGGTGGTGGACACTCTATTGGAGATTCACTTGTGTCATCCCTTGCACTTAAAAGTGAAGTCTACGGAACCAATCTGTTGTAGTCAGATCTTTTCAAATATACAGTATTAGCCAGTGAAGAAGGGAAAACAATAAAAACTGCAATGTAGGATGCAGGAGGTTTTAGCTTTCTCTTCATAATTGTTTTGACAAAAACCACACCCATATGGTCTTTAGTTTAGAAGTGTGTGGTGGAGGAGGGAGAGGGCAGAGGATTGTCAACATTTTCAATGGGAACTGTTCTTCAATGGCAACTGGGTTTAGACCAGTGGTTCTCAACCTGTGGGTCCCCAGATGTTCCTGGACTGCAAGTCCCAGAAATCCTGGCCAGCTCAGCTAGTGATGAAGGCTTATGGGAGTTGCAGTCCAGGAACATCTGGGGACCCACAGGTTGAGAACCACTGGTTTAGACAGTATTCACCCAGATCAAAGCCATGGAGGGGAAAGTTAATATTGCTCTTTTAAAGATGCTTTGCAATGAAAATTTGGTACTCCTGTACCAACTGTTCTGAAAATACAGACATGTGGACATTATTTGGAATAATGTGTAAAAACAAACCACATCTGGATGCTTCTGGATTTCCAGTCTCTCATATTAAATCCAACATTTGCACATTCCTATTAGAAGGAAAGGGAGAACATGATTTTGGCCCTAGAAATGAAGAGTCCTTGCCTTTCCTACTAGAAAGTCATTGATTAAATCATCCAAGTCTGGCAGCTGCAGCATTACTCATGTCAGATGCATGGAACAGGAACTTCCATCACTGCACTGCACAACTATGATGATGGGAATAATGTGACTTGAATCTCTGTTACCTGTTGCAATGTCCAGCACATTTATACAGGCATAATTTTATTTTGGCCCTGCACTAAGAAAATGTTGCCCAATGTATATTATATAAATCAGCACTGTTTTAATCTCTGGGAACAAGCATGCATTGTTGCTCCAGTCTTTTTTAAAACAGTCTATGGTGGTTAATATCTTATGAACCCTTATACAGTGGTACCTCTAGATACGAAATTAATTTGTTCCTCAAGACACTTTGTCACTTGGAAATTTTCGTATCTTGATCTGACTGGGGTGCAAGGCACCCTGGGAATTGAAGTCTTCTGCAAAATTTTCATATCTTCAGTGTTCCCATAGAGAATTTTCCTATCTTGATTTTTTTGTGGAAGTTTTTTTCAGAAGACTTCCATTGCCAGGATGGACTTGCTTTCGTATCACATTTTTTTTTAACTTGAGGTACCACTGTACAACTATATCATCATGAGAATGATGAAATGAGCTAGAAAATTGTAACTATTCCTCCACAAGAGCAGATGTGAGTGAGAAAAACACTCTAGACAGATTGCACTTACATTATTTAACCTGCAAAGATTTGACTCTGTAATGTTTTGCTGTAATGTTTCAAGAACCAAATGCAAGGAGATATACAACTTGCTGGCCATTTCTTGTTATTTGGCATTTGAGGCAGAAGACAAAACTGAAACTGAAGCGAAACAGAAAATGATATCCTGAGATGGATGCACATATGAATAATGGTTTCCAATTAACCTCTCAAGCAGCCCTTTTAAACAGATGCAGTAAATGTTTCCTCACTGATAGTCTTTGTTCTAAAAACCAGGCACAGCCCTTCTTCAGGAGAGGAGATGAATGGTTCATCGTGTATCTGCCAATGATGTCACAATGAAGAACTATTCCAGTGTCACTGGCTTACAGTTCAAAATATGAAAATGTATGACCCTTGTAAGGGTTCATTCTAGAAAGTATTGCTAGGGGTACCCAGAAAGTATCTTCATTCATCGAAAGATATAATGGTCTAACTGGTAAGTTTTAATGTTCTTTGGGCTAAATCTAGTCTTAGTCTTCCTAGAGTAGGTCCATTGAAATAAATAGGACAAGTTATTATGGACCCAGCCACGCTACACATCCCGTCTGTCTATATGACATGTTATCATTAGAGATGGGCACGACTCAAAAAAATTATTTTTCATTTTTCGTTTGTCATTTTGGGGTCTGTTTCGGTTCGTTTTCGTTTTTCGGGGGTTGTGCATTTTTCATTTTCGTTTTTGTTACGAAACGAAACAAAAAAAACAAAAACAAAATTTTTTCATTTTCGTTAGCATTCTTTTCGTTGGAATGTGTCTGCCATAACGAAAATGAAAAACAGGGCAAAATTTTTCATTTCGTTTTCGTTTCCGTTTTGTTTTCTGGAAAATTTTCGTTTTCGTTTTTGTTGCGTAACGGAAACGAAAAATGAAAATGAAAACGAAAATTTCGCTGAGTCGTGCCCATCTCTAGTTATCATTGTATCTTTTTTATCTTGGTGGCATGATATAAAAAGTACTTGGTAAGCCAATGCTAATTTTAAAATATTTAAAACAAGTGGACAAAAAGAAACTTCAAAAGTCATCATTTCCTTCTCATGTGGTTTGGCTTTCAAGTTAAATAGTTTTAAAAAGTAGTTAGAATTTACAGTAACTTTCTCTTTCTTCTGTTCTCTCCCCCCTCCTGCCTCTACTAAGTGTCAATGTGTTGCATTTAAACGGAATACTTCAACCATATAGTCTGTGGGACGTGGCTTATTATTTCAACATATTGCAACTTTTTAAGCTATTGACAGCTTCTGTGACTTTTAAAATAGTATTCGAATGAAACTGTAAGGAAGAAGGGCCAGTTCACCACACAGCAACTACTCCCAACAGGGTAAATGGCAAAGATGAGAAATGGTGCATTGTTGAACCACAGTTCCCATAATTCCTGGACCAGCTTGGCCAATCTTGGCTGAGGAAATCTAGGAATTGTCATCTTGAGAATTTATTTATTTATTTATTTTCAAACGTGTACACCGCAACCTATTTCCCGAGGGGAACTCAGGGCGGTTTACACAAAATTAAAAACAATAGCAGCTATTACAAGTAAAAACAATATTGGCAGGAGGTGGAAAACAAACAAACAAACAAAAAATGGTACACCCCTAGCAATTACCAAAGGCGTCCTTGAATAGCCAGGTCTTCAGTGCTTTTCTAAAGGACGCCAACGAGGGTGCCTGCCGTATCTTCTATGCCTGGTAAATGCCACACATTGTCACAAGATCCTGATGGACTTGGTGGTCGGCGGTAAGGTGGGATGGGATGTATCCAGAATCAAATAATGTCTCTCCTATAGGTAAGGATCTACTTATACCAAGTACCTCTGCCCAAGTTTAGAGAATCCCATGCCATCTGAGGGATTTTGAAAGTTGTAAGCTAGCTCATCAGCAGAGCAACAGCTTGGGGAAGGGCCGACCCCCAAAATAATTTTCTCTGGATCCAATCATTGGCAATGATTACCTAAACATACAAACGATACATTTTATCAAGCTTGCCACAGGTGCCATTGAGATGTTCCAGCTGGCATAAGCAGTAGCCACAACAAAGTGCCATTTCTATTTCTCTTTTAATGGTAGTTGTGATTTGAGCAATGCTATAAGCCAACACTGCAAGCCAACTCTGATCCAGTTATACATATTCTGGAAACTATGTTTATATTTACCAATGGGGTTGCATTTGTCCTGCAGCCATTTGAAAGCTCCAGTGCCCTCTGTTGGCTAATGTGATTTCTTCTCCACACCGTATATGTAAACGTCTGCAAAGGTTAATAATTGTGTTTAAGCAAAACTGCATGAAAGCTTTATTGATTTGCAGTCCATCCAAGAAATAACAGTGGCACCCACAATTAAAACTGGGAAGAGTGGAGACTGAAATATTTTAACTAATAAGCAGCGGCTGATACATAAAAGGAGTTAACGGATGATCTCCCATATTATCTCCTTGCCATTTTGCCTCCATGTATTCAAAGAGAGAAAAATACAGGTGTTGAAAAAGTATACTTAAGGAGTAAGTTCTTTTTTCTTAAAGAAATTAGGAAATCCCTGTAAATATGATGAAAATCAATCTAGAGGTTACATATGATACTTCATTCTTCAGAGTGCATCAAAGCCATTTTAATGTGCTTTATCTTCAAACAGCAAGTACGTGAGACTTTAAAAGCCCTTAGGCTAAACGATTTCACATGAATTGACCTCTCTGGGTCCCTCTAGGAAAAAAGAACAATAAGGGGAAAAAAGCTGGGAGAATTCACAGCCTGAGTGCCTTCTGGTTTCAGAGACATATCTTGGCCTGTGTGTGGATCTCTCTAACTCACAGGAAGGCCTGAGTTAAAACCAAACAGCTGGATTCTGTCAGTCCTGACGGAGGGCAGTCTTGTTAGTATAGCGTGACCCCTGGAGCACTAACACAGATAATACTGGCACCTCTCCCTCTTCTAATCTACTACCAGTCTGAGCAATCCAGGAGGGGATGGGCATTAAGGCCATATTATTCCAAACAAAAATCAGCAATGGTAGCAAAGTATTATGACATTGCGTGATGGATTTTACTGGCCATTCCTTCCTTTCCCAAGGCTTTTCCCCTCCTCCTCCTCCTCCTCCTCCTCCTCCTGCTTTTTCAAGAAGACTGCATATAAAAGATGTTTCTGAAGCAAGACTCTTGGGATCCTTGCTTTTTAATAACAGAGAGTACAATGAGACTTAGACTCCCAGGTAACTGGGTATAAGATTGCAGACATCAGACAGCCATAGTACAGCTGCTTACCTGAGAGTGAGCACCACTAAACATAGTGAGATTTACTTCTTGGTCGACATAGATGGGGCTACACTATAACTGTTTGAATAGCTAAGCCATTAATGGCACTCAGGAGGAAAAGAACCAGGTGCCTTAATGATCACCATTAGAGATGGGCACGACTCAGAAAAATTTTTCGTTTTCGTTTTCGTTTTCGTCTAGGGGTCCGTTTCGGCTCGTTTCCGTTTTCGTGAGCTATTTTCAAAATTTTTCATTTTCGTTTCGTTACGTAATGAAAACGAAAAATGAAAACAAAAACGAATTTTTTTTCGTTTCTTCCCATTTAGCTCCATTAAGTGCTTTTCCAGTAACGAAAAACGAAAATTGGCTCAAAATTAGTCGTTTCGTTTCCGTTTTCGGTCCATTTTTGAACCATTTTTCGTTTTCGTTTCGTTATGTAATGAAAACGAAAAAACGAAAACAGAAACGAAAATTTCGCTAAGTCGTGCCCATCTCTAATCACCATTTTTGGTGAATGGAAATGGCGCTTCAGGTCAGTCCTACTTTGATTCTTACCCCACCCTCCCAGCCTCTTCTGTATACTCCTTTCTTCATGACTCGAGTCTCATATGCTTAAACAATACCACTGAGGACGTTCATGGCCCCTAAGGCTTGCTTCTTCCAGAATTCTGACATCACTGTCTTCATGTGTGAATAAAGGTATTTATGAATCTTTGCTTAATAAGTGGTGTATGTAGTTGCGATGTGGCGTGCCCAAACAGACAAGAGACATTCATGATGGAGAGGTTTAATGATGTTCAACAACCATCTCAGCTAGTGGTGGTGATCACAACATTTGTGACAATGAGGAGAAAGATATGATTCTGTAAGTCCTGAATGCACTGTAAAATGATTCCCCTGGGTGATCCATAAGCTCTAATCTTATCTGAAAGTTTTCACTGCTCATCCAAACAGCTTCATCAGTCTGAAAAAAGCTGGTTGTGAGTCCTCCATTTTATAGCTCACTTTGACCTCTTGTCATCCTGGTCTCAAATAGGCTCATAAGGTGAACAATGGCCTGAATATGCTCATTAAGAAGACAGCAGTTTCAATAGCCTTAAGTTGAACAATGGCCTAAAGTGCTGAAACTCATAAAGTATGTATTGTTGCTATGCCTTGGTGGTGAAGGCATGAACTATTTTTGATTTGTCTAGGTATTGTTGAAATCACAGCCAGATAAGTGGCAGATAGACCATACCTGAGCCCCCCACCTCTGTTGAGAGAGGGGTTTTCAATGCTCACATGAATGGCTTCCCTGACCCCTCTCTCAAACCACCTATCTTCTCTGTCAAATATGCGTACATCCTCATCTTTAAATGAGTGACCTTTGTCCTTCAAGTGGAGGTGTACTGCTGATTCTGGTCCTGAGCTGTTACCCCTCCTATGTTGGACTATCCTTCCATTTAATGGCTGTTTAGTTTCTCCAATGTAGAGGTCTGCACCCTCCTGACTGTATTGGACCACATATACTATATTGCTCTTTTTGTGTTTTGGTATCAGGTCCTTTGGGTGGACAAGTCTCTGTCTTAATGTCTTTGTGGGTTTGAAATAAACAGGGATGTGGTGTTTGCCAAAAATCCTTTAAAGCTTTTCAGACATTCCAGCCATGTAGGAAATGACCAGGTTCTTCCGTCGGGTCTGGGTCTCAGGCTCATCCATTGTTCTTCTGGGTTGGCACACTGCTTTTTTGAAGGCCCACTTTGGATATCCACAGGCCTTAAGTGCTGTCTTCAGGTGCCTGTCTTCCTTCGTCTTGGCTTCTTGGCTAATGTTGTGCAAGAAAGAAAAACCCATGCATTCTTGATACTATTGGTTTGTGAATCCATATGACCAGAGTATGCAACACTTCATTTTCATTATTTATTCACCAAGGCCACACTGATTTTCATCACTAATATTTGTTTTGGTGTTTCCTTCTCTTTCAGCTTTATTTATGGCATTTTCAGTCATTATGGGTTAGATCCAGATTTAACACTAACTGAAACGCCATCTTTATTGAATTTTCTATCAGCCAATTCCAGGGCCTGGGTGACCTTCAATAGAGTTCACTGTAGAAGAAACTTTACTGTTTACTCAGAGGACTACAAAACAAATCTAGCAGAATGTCTAACAGAATAGGAATAGATCTAGAACTATACAAACTTCCACCCAGAAGCAGGAGCAGACCAAGTCATATATGCATCAGATCTGTTACAGTCCTCTTGAGGATTCAGACCTTATACCTGAAATCAATGGAACTGGAGTTAATCACAACTAACTTCAGTTGAGATATGATGACACAATAAGGGGAAGTGTAAATTAATTTGCATTCACTTGCTGTGACCTCACACTGGAAAATTTGGGTCTTTTATTATTTAAAGTGGCCATATTTAAATCTAACTGCTTGCTTTGAAGCAAACCCTGCCACTGTTGTTGTTGTTGTTGTTGTTGTTGTTGTTGTTGTTGTTGTTGTTGTTGTTGTTGTTGTTGTTGTTGTTGTTGTTGTAAAGAACTGGATTAAGAATCAGTGATAAGAGTTCTTTCTGTCTCAGTTTCCTCAGCTCTTAACTTGTTATCTTAAAAAAGCCTGTTGCCATCAGACCTTTGGTCTCTGTTCCTTAACTTTAATTAAAAAAGCAGGAGCTCTTTTGGGGCCTTTTCACACGTCCCCTAAAATCCATGGCAAATGGCTCCCAGATCTGGAACTTAAAATTGTTTCCCTACCAGCTCCGGAGTTTACAAAAAATTAAGTGCGACCACGCCCACCTAAGTGCATCCCAGCACACTTTTCAAGTACTTGCTCTCCAGGGGTGGAAAAATTCCTGATGCGGATGTAACATAGTGAGTGCCGGGCTCTCCTCACTTCTGTTTGTTGTTGTTTTGCCCCCTCGCCCCTTTAAGAGCTGCCGGGAGCAGAGCGAGATGGCAGAACGGAGGTGAGCCGGCATTCTTTTCTTCCTTTTTTTCTCCCTCCCCTCACGCAGACAGCCGCCAGGAATGCGGATGGGGTGGGAACACAGGAACAGCGACAAACCCCCAAGATCTCTGGTCCGAATTTAAGTGGCCGGCGGATCTTAGGGGTCATGTGAAAAGGCTCCTAGTTGCCTAGCAAAGAGGGAAAAAATGAAAGAAAAGTATTGGGAGAATGGTTTCACCAAGGAGATTGAGTGTTGTAGTCTTGTCCATGTGTGTACTTATACTCTCTCAGGAGGTAAGAGGCAAGGGGAATGTGCTTTGACAAAGCACTGCTTTATTTATTTTTTTATTTATGTATTTATGTATTTTAGAGTATTTTTACCCTGCCTTTCTCCTTGGAAAAGGACCCAAGGCAGCTTACAGTAACGATAATATACATTCCAGTACAATTACTATGTAAAGCTGATGATATCCCTAGGGATTCCTTTCATCATTGAGAAGCAAATGGGAACCATGGGATAGGAGAGTATATAAGTTCTGAAAAGTGCTGACACTAGAGGTGGGCAAGAAACAGAAAACCTATGGTTTGGGATCGTTTGTTTTGGGCCCACACTTGGTTTGGTTCGGGTTCAGTTTCGTATGATTTTTTTTAAAAAATCGTACGAACCCGAACTGATCTGAACTGGTTTGGGTCCTTACCGGGTGGTGGCGGTGGCAGCGGCCGATCGTGTCTCCTGCGGCAGGGGCTTTTGGAGGCCCGTGCACCGGATCGGTGTTTTTCTTTTGGCCTGGGGCCAGTCTGGTACCAGCTGTAGTGTCGCCGGTTGGCCTTTTTTCCCCTGGATGCCCCCTCCCTGCAGCCAGCAGGACCCACAGTCCAGGAAGGACCAGCACCAGGTAGGAGACACTGGCGAATGAAACAAACAAACAAATGAAATGGAAATTTCGGTTTCATTTCGTTTTGTTTCTCTTAGAGGGGGCAGTTCATTATTCATTTGGTTATGTAATGAAATGAATAACCAATAACAAAATGAATCAAAAGTTCATTTCGTGCCCATCTCTAACTGCCACCACTCATCATCCTATTAAAGAGGAAGGGGCTCCCTCAGTGCCACCCATGAGCCGTGTGTCCTCCAATGGTAGCGCTGCACTAGCCAAATGCCCAATTTCCACCGAGCCCTCCTACTAACTGGACCTCCTTTCCAGTGCTACCACACCACACATCTTCAGTGGGTCTCCTCACTTCAGTGACAGATTTTTAGGGACACATAGAGCTACCACACATCTAAGGAGTGTAACTAAAGTGAGATGAATGTGGCTTTCACTCTGGGTGCCAAAAATGTACAGGGCACAAACATTTTCTAGTGGAAGGGCATGAGTCTGCCTGCCTAACAGGTGTGTATACAACCTCCAGCCACTGCTTTTAAAACAAAATGAAACAAAAAATATGCGAGTGTAGCAGAAAACCAAAATTGCTGGGTCACATTCAAAACAGCTTTGTTCACACTGTGACCCAGGTGTTCACCCCCTTTCTCTTTTCGCTCTCCATACATTCAAACTTCATATATTTACACTGTTATTAATAAGAAGTAAGAATCAATGGCCATCTGAAGAAGCTTCATTCTGAGTCGGTCTCACTCAGTATGAAAATAGCCAGTAAAATACCTATTTGGTTTCCCTTCTCAGCTTCTATTGGAAACCTACCTGGTAGATTTATGAGTTGATTTCTCTCCAGTCGCCTGACTCCTTATAGTGATTCCCAAATGTCTGCAGAACCTAACAAGAGCTTAGTGCGGCAAAAGATGATGACATCATAGAAGCTAGCAGGAGAATGAATGATGTGGCTAGCTATGCAGTCAATATTAATGGAAAAGAAGGTTATATGGAAACATGGCCTTTCTGTCAGATACAATGAATGAGTGATATAATTTGTTTTGTCCTTCCTTTTAAAGAACAAGTAGCACGAGAGAATCTATCTTAATAAGGGCATGCTTATAGTCTTCATCAGTGAGACTATAACATTTTTAAACCATCCATATGTGATCCCATTATTAAATTAGGATGCTGAACCCAATGTAAATTATCAATTTATAAATCAGTCAGTCAAGTAAATTACCCCATTTTATACTGATAAATGGGAGTTAACAGTGCAATTACCGCTTTCTGAACCATAAGGCACGCATTTTCACATCCCATCAAATCACGTCAGTGAGTTATAGATTACTGACATCATATATGTTTCCCTTTACATGACTGAGCTTCCAGTATTTAAAAAACTCTATATTTTTATTAAAGACAATAAATCTGAAGCTAGGTGACATAGCATCAGAATCCAATGACTGAAATTCAGCATGCATTTAATGTCTGCTCTGAAATGAAGTATAAATATGCCTAAAGATTCGATTAGGCTATGATCTGTGTATTGTTGATTAAGGGTGGCCATTTTAAAAAAAAAAGCATTGAGAAGCAGCTTGCAGCACTTATTCATTTCAACTGAACTTTCACAAGAAAAGATCGCCAAACTGAACTCAAAATTGGCAATACTGAGTAATGTTTTGATAATCACACTGTGATAATCACATTGATAATATTCATAGCTATAATGAAGTGGTTTTTCACTCTAGAAATAATGTAGAAGAATCAACAAAATGTTACTTTTTGGAGCTTCAGAAAATGATTGATACAGTGCTGAATATTATGGATCCGATATCTGCTCAAGTATGGTTCTTTATATATTCGTATAAACAACTATATATTATTTTGGCTTTCCAGATTACTCATTTTAACAGTTCAAGGCATTAAGTATAATAGACTGGCCATGCAAACACGAACAGATTTGTGCTAATGCTTTGAATCTCATAGAACATTTGGTGGGTATGGATAAAGAACGTTGATGGGATATAGTTAAAATAACTGCAATATTTTTAATAAGAAAGCTAGACTTAAGTGAAACTAAACTAACCAAAACCCCCAATAAAATGGAAATTATCCTAGTAAAATATTTTTAAAACCTCTTAATAAAGCTCATAAAAACCATAGCAATGTCTAACAGACCTAACAGAAACTAAGGAAATGAGCCAGACTCTTTTAGCGTTTTGTGAAACTACCACACTATTTTTGTGACACTGCGTTCTTTTGGCCTCAGATCAGGAATTAAAGTTATTGGATGTGTGAGATCAGTTCCCTCAGTTTTCATATTCAAACCCATAAGCAGGTTTGTGCAACAAACATCCTCAGTTACTTGTATCCAGTACCTATTCCTTCCATAGCATACTTCATGGGACATCATATATTTGTGTATCTGCTCACGGAAATATATTCCACATACAGTTTGTACAGAACCATTCCTATTATCTTTTAATGAAATGAATATACGAATTGGCTCTCCCATAGAAGGCATTGGATGGAATCTTATTGCTTAGCATAAGCCAAATTGTAAATTTCAGTCTGTTCTTCTATGATAAAGGGGACATCCTCACCACATTTTGATGGGTAGAGGATAGAGTACACAAGTACATCAGGCCAGCTTGAGTATCATGTCCTTAAGAATCATGGCAGAGATTCTTTAATTCCTAAGGAGGAATGGACCAAAAGTTATACAATAACCCCCCTCCTGGCCATTTCGCGGTTCATGTACTGTGGTCCCGCTATATTGCGGGACCGCAGTACATGTCGGGGCTCCAGCTGATTAGCACTGGGATGGGGGGGACCTTTATTTTCCCACCCCAGCACCAATGAGCTGGAGCCCAGGGTGTGGGGAAGGGGGGGAAGGTTTTAAAAGCCCGGGCTCCAGCTTGGTGGTGGATCAGATCCCCCAACGCCACTCGCCGGGGTCACTCCAAGAAGCCCAAGCAAGCAGCGGCAGAGGATCAGATCCCAAAATGCCACTTGCCGGTCTCCTCCAAGATTTTTTGGAGCAGCCCGAGTGAGCAGCGGTGGGGGATCTGATCACCCCTGCCCCCAGGTCCCACCCAACCTGCATCCTCATATCACAGATTTTCAGTCATCACGGGTCAGGTGGGTCCCTAACCCCCACGATAGGCAGGGGGTTACAGCAATCTGGCTTATTTATTTATTTATTTATTTATTTATTTATTTATTTGTTTATTTATTTATTTATTTATTTATTTATTTACATTTTTAGCCCCCCACTACCAAATGGTCTCTGGGAGGCATACAACAATGTATTAAAACTATAAAGCAACATAATTATTGAAATTATAAAATACAATACAATTTTAAACAATCAATATACAATACAAATTATAAAATCCTGCTACTCGTGAGCCCAGCTAAATACACTATCTAATTTATGCTAAGCAATAGACACGGACACTTTGTATTCATATCCATGTGTGTGTGTTGGTGTGTCGTTACAGTCATGACCGACTCTTCATGACTCCATGGACATGGAGTTTTCTTGGTAGGAGTACTGGAGTGGCTTGCCAATTCCTACTCTAGGTGTCTACAGCACCTGGTATTCCCTGGTGGTCGCCCATCCAAGTACTAACCCGGGCCGACCCTACTTAGCTTCCAAAATCAAGTGAGATTGGATGCGCTTAGGGCATCTAGGCAGCTATTCATATCCATAGGGATACAAATACCTGTATGAAGTGTGACACCACAGGTGCCAGGGAGGTCTGATCCCTCCTCCCTATAACTGGCTGGTTTACTCACTGGTTTCTGTGCAGCATGTGTGTCCATCATTGGCATCCTCACTCCAACCACGGAAGTAGCCCTGCTGGCACTTCCCTGCTTCCCCACACTGCTCAACAGGGAGACTCTTTATCCTGCCTCCAACTGGAGTGATTGGCTGCAAAGGGAGGCAGGGAAGGGCTGGCAGGGTCACTTCACAATTGGCGAAAAGCCACCAATGATAGATCTGCACAATGCACAGTGACTGGTGAATGGGCTGACTGGTTCTGGGTGGAGGGGCTAGACTCCCCTCGTATTTGTGGTGCCACATGTCCTATTTGTATCCTCAGGGATAGAAACATGAAGTGAGCATGTCTACTAAGCAACAACATGTGAGACATTCATTATAAGTATTGAGTTTGAAGGAAGCAGATTTATTCAGGAAACTAGTCTACTTAAATGAACAAGAGTTGTATCATGAATTTCTGGGTCCCATTCCATGCTACCCCTTGAGCTCTATTTTCTCCAAAGGCTCATAGAAGAAGTTAAAAAAGAAATGTCCTCCATCATTTATCACATGTAGTGTTGTTCTTCTAGTAGTGGGAGGACTTTGGATCCAGTAAAGTTCTCCAGAAATGGAAGGGAAATGATTTTTTGTAGTCATTCTTTTGGTACCCACCCTTCTGGAAGTGATTTTCTGAGACTTTCTGAGGAACAGAAAGGAAGCAAGTGTCCTCACTCTACATAACATGGGGATTCTTGCATTGGCCAGGAGTTGGATGTGAAGACTTTTAGGGTACATTCCATCTTCATAGTCCTGTGTCGCAAAGCCATGGGTGTTGGCATTTTTGTGATGAAATATTCCTGTTTCTCTTCACATTGGTCCTCCTGAAATAAATAGGACTGACATGAGGACATCGTTTCATACATCATATAGTGATTGAGAGTAGAGAGCTAAAAGTCAGCTGGTACATAGAGGTGCCTGCTGAAAAATGTCTTTTTTTTAATTAATCCGGTTATTATTTGGCATGACATGAAACACCCAGAAACAACATTAAATTCTGCACTACCAATAGGTGAGGAATGCTTAGCATATCCTCTGCATGAACTGAGACTGGTCAGCAGTGTAGATGGTTTTACAGCCTGCCACCCCCTTTGAACAGCATGGGATCCTCCATGGTTTGGCACAATTCCCAGAAAAATTGCCTCAGGAAAAGAGCATTTTCACCTTGTGCAAAGAGAGTGACTGATGTCAAGAAATGTCATTCCCTTCAGGAGGCAAGCAACACTTCTGGGAATGATATCAGACTAACTTCTTGCACTCAGGAGGACAAAGGAACTAAAGAGACCATTCCCTTTGATCTGCTGATAGCACCAATTAGATTCCATCTTCCTCACATCTGCTTCAGCCTCTAAACTTCAGGGGACTCCCCAGCCATGAAGAAGTTAAGGGGAACCGTAAAATGCATGTTTTGCTGGCAAACAGCAGCAAACTTGCTAGGCTTTCTTCATTAGGGTTAGCTATTTAAACCATCAGCAGCGTTCTGGGAGGACATCGGACATGTGTCTACCAGATGCCTGCAAACAGAGCTACACTAGGGACCTGACTCAACTTAACAATAATCTGCAGACAGCGGGTGTGAACCTGAGCTGGGCCAACACCTCATCAGGCTGCATGGCTAATTGATTTCAAAATTAGACTTGGTATTTTTAAACAATAATCTTAAAAGGCAGCAATAAAATACATCAAAATCCTTTGAGCTAGCCAAGCTTTCATCCGAATGGCTTATTATAAAGAGCTGGCACACCTGAACTTTGGCATAGACAAATAAATTCCCAAACAGCAAATGGAAACCACATTTGGCATTGAAGGTTTTTGTCAAGTAAAGTCCGTAGTCATCAGGAAACAAGATCTTGGTTCCCCCTCTCCCCCAACCAACCGTTGCCCTCAGTGACAGGAAATAATTCATTGAACATGTTTTGCTGTTGCTCTAGCGATCTTGACGATCAAAATATTATGTAGCAAACTATTCAGTAATTTGGGTTTAAGGGTCTCCCTGTCCACGACACTGGAAGCTCTCCCTAAACGCATCATGAGTTAGAAATGATTCGAGGATGATCGCTGAATTACATAAAAGGATCTATCCCTTTGAACTTGGAAAATCAGCATGGCAAGCTTCAGTCCAAAGGAGTGAGAGTTCTCTTTTGCCTGCCTATAATAAATTATACCCAACCCTCTCAGCAATGCTTGAATTTTTTTCTGAAAGCCACAGTTTGAAACAGCTTGACTCCATATTTTTCTCAGAGTGAGCTTTCTGGCTATGTAAACCAGGGTTAATTTTTAATCTAGATATGCAAATACAGGCAACATGTTGGCTTGTTTTTCCTTTTCCCCAATAGAGTGTCAGTTGAGAGCTAGTACACACAAATAATTATCAACCACAATATATTAGGAGCAAAGAAATACTTAATGGTGAATAAGCGAAGCTGACAGCCGCTGATACAGGAAAAATAGGATTTCCTCTCCCCATGGGCACAGTAGATTTTTCATATTCGTCACACTCATTTTGAAATGAAAAAAAATGACAATAAAGAAACTTTGGCAGAGAATGCTGCTGCTGATGAGGGCATTTTCTGCCATTAACAGTAGGGTTCACATTAGAGTTAGCTACCATCATATTAGTTGCTTTAGTCTATTTGCTTTTCCCATGTAAGCAAGCATGAACGATCACAAGTTACTGTCACAAATATCCATAAAATTGTACAGTATCTAAGTTTATCTCAAGAACAGACCTATATTAAAACACACTTCTGTACCAGCTGCCTAGGGTCCTTTGGGGGGAAAGGTGGGATAGAAATACCTACCTACCAACCTACCTAAATACATACATACCTGCAGTGTGTGATAGGTGCAATCCTTAAAAACAGCAAATAGCAGCAACTGGAGGACCGATAGGTCTTGGGTTACAGCAAAGGAATGTATGCATGCCTTTTCAGTGGCAACACTTGATGAAATGGTCTCTCCAGAGTAACAGTGATGTCTTATTTATAGTTCTTTTAATACCAAGGTGAAGATTGTTTCATTCCTGCTGGCTTTCTCACTGTGTGGCTTATCCACATCCATGTGTTTTGTACATATAGTGTGTACTTACATATTGGATGTTTGTGTGTTTGCAGCAAATAAAGGTCTAGAACCAAATAGAGTGTCAGTGTTTAAAGCAGTGGTGGGGAACCTTCGGCATGCCAGATGTTTTAGACCACAACTCCCAAAATTCAAAGCCTGTCTTGCTAATGATAAAGGACCATGGGAGTTGTGCTCCAAAACATCTGGAGTGCTGAAGGTTCACCACCACTGCTTGGTTCTCAGCCATCTTTTCCTGGAAATTTCATCTGCAAATACTGCCAAATACAAATATGCATCTAATGGTACTCTTGTATATAGCTTCAAGTCTGTCCCTCTAGAGTTGTCTCATCCCTCTGTAGATTCCTCTGCCCTGCTCAGTTTCTTGGGTTCCAGTGGTTATCATCATCGTCTTAGAATTTCAGAGCTGGAAAGGACTCTGTGGATCATCAAGTCTAAGGGCTTAGTGGGGAATGAGCTCTCAGTTTCTAATTCAGCAACCAGATACTCAAACCATTGAGCTATCCAGCAGTTCTTCTTCAACAAAAATCCCAAACGCACTTGGACCATCAAGTGAGCAAATGGTTGTCTCCATTGCAATTCTGCGGCTTAGAATAATAAATCTCAACTACAAAAGACCCATTGAATCACTGAGGTTTTGAGTTCCATTAATCCAGTTGCCCTACTCTAGTAAATCGTTGCTATGCTAAGCAATGGGGCTTCAACTAGCATGTGATAATGCGCCATAATTCTTAGAAGTATTGTTATGTGAGGGAAGCAAATAGCTGACCCCCTTGGAACAGGCCTTCTTTCCTGTGCAAGAAAGAACTCCTTGCAATGTTGAGTTTATATTAAACCCTCCTTTTCAAAAGAATATATTTTAAATTTAGGTACCTTCATCACTTAATGAAAGCGATCAATTTGTAAAAATCAATTACAGTGGTACCTCCACTTATGAGTTCAATCCGTTCTGAATGCATGTTCATAAGTCAAACAACTTGTAAGTGGAGCAGCCATATCTAAAAAAAAATCAAAAAAATAAAAAATTAAAAAAATTACAAAAATTAAAAATTGTAAGTAGACCAGACTGCATGTAAAATTTGTAAGGCAGCAGCTAAAACGCCAATGGTTTTCCACTCTTAAGACAAATTGCTCGTAACTAGAGCTGCTTTTAGGTAGAGGCACCACTGTACTCTTAGCAATCAAATGATGAATCACTGCAAAGTTACATATACAGTGGTACCTTGTATAAAGGAATTAATTCGTTCCAAATGAAATTATGTTAAGCAAATTTTCCTTTATACAAATTCCCATAGGAATGCATTGAAAGCAGAGTGATCCCATTTTTATGTTGTACGGATTTTCCCCATAGGCAATTATGTTAAGCAAATTTCCCCTATCTCCGGAATTTTTTATGTTGTACAAATTTTCTGTTATACAAGCTGTCTGTTATACAAGGTACCACTGTACTTGTCAACTGATGTTTACTTAAACCGTCCCCAGAAATTTTAGGTAGAGTATGTTCTGTGGTTTATTACATTTAGGCAGCGGTATTCTAAGGGAATATGTATTTCTTCCAGTTACAGTATCTTGTTCTTCTCCCACAGAGGAAACACATACCTCAGACATGCATATTAAACCCATTTTCACCTTCAAAGCATACCAAATGCCTGGGGGGAAAGCCCCTGCTCTCACCAACACTTCTCTTCAAGTAAAAACAGGTAAACATGAAAATGTACCCTATTTGATTTTGAGTTAGCAGTTTATTTAAACAGGGTTAACTATTCAATTCATTACTTAAAACAGTGGTTCCCAAAGTTTGTGGTACAGTGCCCCAGTGCACCGCCAAACCAACCAGAGGTGCTGCGGAAGCCACAGAAGTACATCAGTGGAGGACGGACTTCCCCCTCCCTTCCACCCCACCCAAAGTATTGTACTGAGGGAGCCACAGCCAGGAGTCAGTAAGGCAAGAAATGTTTTGGAAACACGGGTTTAAAGTGATCCCACTTATTCCTCTCCCCTTTCTAGGTACAAACTACAGTTTTTGCTCTTTTCTTTTCCTTTTTTAAAAAGCAATACGTAATAGTTAACTGAAGTACCAGCATGTTGTTGTTGTTTTTTTAAAAAAACTGTTTATTTTGGTTGAGATTGAGAATATAATCTTAACTCAGTTGAAGAATTTGGGAAATAGCTACATTTGCTGTAACATTAGCCACATTCACTGTTCTTCCTCAAAGGCTGCAAGTGCATTTGGAATGCTAGCTACCCTAAGGACTGTGCTTTAATGCCTCAAATTGTGGAATCTGTGGAGCTTGCAACTGGCTGACTGGCAGACTGCCATTGTGGGAAGAAAGATAGATTTTATTTTAGCCAAAAAAGAACATTACATTTCAATTTTAATTCTTGCAACACTGATATATGAACAGTGTTCCAACGGTGCTTCCCATAATTTTTAGACTAACAAACCCTACCCCAAATTTACCAATATTAAATAAAATGTTTTTTTTAAAAAAAACTATTGAAAACATCCCACAGTGTTTGCTGTGGCCAGCAACCCCAATAGCAGCTAATAATTTATGTGCCAGTACTCATCCTCTTCTGTGTCTTCAAAAGTACACCTTAAACAAACTGAAATTCAGAACAGATGGACAAATGAAGGCATCACAAGCTAAATTCTTACCTATGCACTGTATGTTACTGATGTGCAATACCACTGATTCCTGAGGTTTGCTCAGGTGTAAAAGAGGATAGATTTGCTTGTGATATTCATCACCGTTAGGAGGTTTTCATCTGGAGGTAAGGGAGAAAACTATTCTTGGTAGAGAAAGCAAACAATGCAACTGTTTCCCAAACTGTATTTCACTATTGTCCCTTACATTTTAGAAGCTTGCTACATGGAGAATGTGTAAACGTTCTTTGAAGTGGAACAAACAACCTAACAAACCCTCAACCCCCCAAAAAAAAACCCCATGAGCCAGCTGTTCCTGTGTCTTACATGTTTTAGATTAAAATCTTGAGTCTACTAAGACTGGACCACCACAGAAGAAAAGGTAGGAGACACTGTGAATGTTCTCAAGCAGGGTGTTACAGAAACATCTGTGGCAAATTAATCTATCCTTATCCTCTGTGAAAATTCACAGGGTTTAATAGCTTTCTTACCTGTGAAGTGGTGGTCTAGTTATTGGGCTGCGACATGCACAACCATAAAGTGATACAGCTTTCACTGCTCTGTTTGGATGCTGTGCTTCCAAATCTCAAAAACAGAACAAAACAACGCCAAAAAAGTGTGAACAGCTGAAGTGACACACTACATAGGGTTGACTATATATTATGGAAGATGGGCATTAAAGCATAATTCTGAGGAAACTATGAAGCAGATAACACCAACGTGCAACCTTGTGAGGATCACCCACATTGTGGATGCCACCCCGTAAAAAAAATATACAATTGAACACAGCAAATACCAACGGGTTCCTAAAAAAAGTAGAGCTCTGAAATGTTACTTGTCTGACACCAGTTTTTACAACTAACATAGCACCTGTTACACATAAATAATAATGCAGTATATCAAGCAATTAATGCATTACTGTTAGTGTTCCCTGTAAGCTGCACATGTGTACACAGAGCTTCATTGGTGCCACTCAGTGACAGCTGAAATCAATGCCTGTTTACTTCCAGTTTTTCACCAAACCTCTCTTCCATGTGCAGACGAGCAAGGCTCCCACGCAGCAAGAAAAAAATATTGGAGGGAGCATTGATTACTGCTAAAAGAAAAAAAGGAGATCAAGACAAGTATCATATTACTACCTAGGCTTTTTTTTTAAAAAAAAAATTGTGCCCCCAATATCTAAAAGTGTACCTGCAGCAATGCTGTTGTAAAACTGGCAGCAGTGCCTGTGCTGGGAATTTCAAACCTCCTCTGTGCCTTCTGGGAGAGGGACCAGCTGAGATCATTTAGATCATGTGTATCTGAGGGACTAGCATGGTCTGCTAACTAGACTAGACAGACTAGAACAAGCTGCACAATCCAAAGACCTAGACAAATTCAGATGGTGCGTCCTTGACAGTCAAAGATGACTTGACAG
This sequence comes from Phrynocephalus versicolor, assembly GCA_023846285.1. NCBI lineage: Eukaryota > Metazoa > Chordata > Lepidosauria > Squamata > Agamidae > Phrynocephalus > Phrynocephalus versicolor. Next base: position 47,808,335 of record JAHTLZ010000330.1, read on the forward strand.
CACATAATTATTTTTTATTTAGTTTTTAAAGCCCATGTTCTTCTTTTAAAATACAGGCTCTTAAGTAAGATGTACCAGCTTCTATGTTTTGTGGGGTCACTTCTGGAGACAATAGATGTGGAAGCAGAAGACTGTAAACTGAAACAATGGATACAGACCCACTAAAAACAGGTATCCTTTCACAGCAAAAGCTGTGGGCCAAAGGAAACAGAAAGAATTTCCCCCATTCCTTACTAATCTCACAATGCTATGATAATACATACCAGAAACAGTAGGGAAAAATGGTAAATAAAGGATATTATTACAGAAAGAGATGGTTTGAAATTTATCTATCCCACTTGCTTGCAGATTGCTATACTATAGATCTAAATTTTCATAATGCATTAGCTTATATTTTCCCCTTGTTTATTAGTGGCCTATAAAAGGTATCACCTATAGCCTAGTCCTATATAACCCCGTTTGCCTTTTATCACAAGGAATGGAAGGTCAGTTCCATTATAGTGCCTTTTATCACAAGGAATGGAAGGTCAGTTCCATTATAGTGGTCTAGTCCCCAGGAAAGGGGACTAGACCACTATAAACCTTAATCTAAACTCAATCTGAATGGATTTAAATGTAGCAATAGAATTCCTCACTTTGAGAACACCCTCTTTGTAGTTGGTTGAGCAAAGCAAGCCAAGTCTATGCCCTGATACATGAGCTGGAAAGATAGCTAATAACATGATTGTCATGAGGGCCATGAGGGCCAGATCTTAAGATCCTAGCATCATCTTTGTGCTCCTTAAAATAGCATGGGCAAGAATATTAGGGGATAGCAGAATGGACACATTCACTAGCAGGATATTTCATATAGTATGTCCCAAGCATCCACACAATATACAGTGTGACCATTACTCAACCTGGAATAGAAGATTTTATTTTTACACAGTATAGCAACCCTAAATTTCAGCGTACAAGGAACTAAGTAACCTGAAAGTCCAGGGATTAAATTGTTAGAATGTATTTTCAAAGGCTTTCACAGCTGGGATCTGATAGCTGTTGTGAGTTTTTCAGGCTGTTTGGCGGTGTTCTAGAAGTTTTTCTTCCTGACATTTCAGCAGACTATGTGGCCAGCATCTTCAGAGGGCAAGGATTAAATTGTTACTTTTAAAGATTAATCATTTACAGACATAGTTCCAAATTAATTAGCTATACTACCATTTTAACTCTCAAAATTTCTCAAAAGCAAGTAAATGGTTATCAGAAGTCAAACTGCTGTTCATCAGATGGAGTATATTCAGTCTTTCAGTTTGGAGACGAGATAAAGTATATTTGTGTGGAATAAGTATTCTCGAAGAAGTATCATTCAAGAACAGAAAATCAACAAAGTACAACATGTGTGGGGAGTTTGTAAATTAATATTTCTAGTCTACATTTATTCTACAACCAAGTTAAAATTAATTGAAACTTGGGAGCACATGGTCTGTATTAGACAGAGATTATTTGAATAATAACCTGAAAGGGGCAAACATAGAATAACAAGTTCATAAGTATAAAAATGTAGGTTCTATGATGTTCCAAAAGAATTAATATTTTCCAAAGCTAAGAGCAGCAGGGTAGGTGATGACACAAAGCAAAGCACGGATTCTCAAAATACAACTGAAGAAGACTCCAAGCAATTAAAGACCTAATAAAATAGTAAAGTGCCTGCGCCTAATGGCTTTATCTCTTTCTTTTATAAAAGATTGTGAAATATTTCTGCAGCGCCTTGATAAAAGCAATTAAAGAAGTCCACCAGAGAGAAATGCTTCAGGAACTCAGAGGATATTAGTATTCATCCTAAATCTTGCAAAAGATAAGTCAAACTTCATATTTCTTAAACCAGATTGCCTTGTGAATTATTGCCTGCAAAGATATTAAAAACAATGGAAAATGCATCCACCTTTAGTCATAGGGAATTGGTCCCTAAATCTAGCATGGAATATAATGTATGAAACAAGACAGAGTGTTTTGAAAGAGCACCACTTTTATTCTGAAGACATGGGCATTATAAAAGATAATATAGAAATTTTCTACTAAGTTTTCCCATAAGGAAAATGCCTCTGGGGAAATTGGTGAGGTATATAAATTTTAAACTAAATAAAATAAAATAAATGTGGTTTTACTTTGAAGCAAGAACCCCACCTTCAATAATGGAAAGGAGAGCTGCTGAAATTTGCATTTGGGGGAGTTGTTATGTCTACCATAGCATCCCCTATTACACCCCAAGAAACTCCCATAGACACAGACTAAGTAGTATGTCGTGATTCCATGACTAGTGGCACACTGCCAAACCAGACATTTTTAGGGATTCTAAGAAGGGTCAAAGAGAGCTTTGGGTCTGTTAGATCCGAAGGTCCTCAGCTTTCTTGAGAGCTCCCAGTTATAAAGCCATTAACAATTCCTGCCTGGAGCTAATATTGCTAACTTACACCCTAGAAAGAGGATCAGGGTCGAGAAAAGAAGGACTTGTCAGAGAACATGGTGAAAACCATCTGGAACTAACATGGGCTTGATCAACCAGCAGAGCTTTGAAAAATCATAGAATCTCTTCTATTTTGCTCTCCCATTCCACTGCTCATCAAATTTATCCGTCAGTTAATAATATGGGAATAAGATAAAATAAAATACTCACAAATTGGATTTTTTTTTCCTTTAGGAAAAAGTGAAACTATAGCAAAACATGGCCTTTTACCAATTTTGAAAATAATAAGGGGGATATATGATATCAAACAGTAATGGCAACGGAATTTTAACATTTTAATATAATTTATTTATTCTCCAGGAAATCTGAATACAAGAGAGTAGTGCTTTCAGATGACTACGTAGGAGCATCTTATGTTGTGTCCAAGATATAAAGCGACAAACATGCAAGGGCCTGTGAGTCTTGGCTGAATTTAAAATATGACTTTATCTACATTTGGTAATTTTTCCAGACCAAAATATTCCAGAAAATGGTGGAGGAAATACTTACAAAAATGATGAATGCTCATGTCTGTCAAGCTCTTTCATTATTGCTATTGTAAATCAGCTTTTCATGTACCGTTAGATTAAAAGAGCTACTTATTTCCATTCCAATTGCTGAAGTTGAACATTTGCCAATCACTGTGAAGTTGAAAAAGAGTGAATAGAAACAAAGAAAAAGAAAGAAAAAATAAATAGTAAAATTTCTGGAAATTATTTACATTGTGTAGAATTTACTAAATGTTATTATACTGCTAAAGCAAAAGGAATACTTAGAGTTAAATTATGTATTACACTGCAGCAAAAAATGTACATTGGTAATTCGGCATGTAAACTTGATTCTGGTAAGATTTCTGTGTTATTAAAACTCATTTTCCTTCTGTAATTTTCATCATTTTTGTAAATCATTTTAGCACAATAATGTTACAGCAGCAATATGTACATTGAATGCTTTCCCATTAACCTTTGCTTTTAAATATTCATTGCAGTATTTCAATAATATTCACAGTCGAAGAATTATTTTTTTAAAAGCATTAGGATTACTCTTTGCAACCAAATCATACAATTGACAACAACCATGAGAACAGCAAAATATTTTATGCAGCATCTTGTTAAAGTGCAGCCTACTAAAACATAAACCTGAGTTCTGACATAACACTGAAAAAAATGAATATCACACTAAAAGCATATGAGACTAAGCTATCAGAATGTGTTTGAGAACTTATCCATCATATTTGAACTGGTAATAACTATTTCTCTGTGACTGCTCTATATAAGTCATTTAGATAATGTACATGAAATATGGAACCAGACAACACCACAGAATAGAGATGGGCACGACTCAGGGAAATTTTCATTTTTGTTTTCGTTTTCGTTTTTTCGTTTCGTTTCGCAATGAAAATGAAAACAAAAAATTTTCAGAAGCAAAACGACAATGGAAACAAAATGAAAAATTTTGCCGTGTTTTTCGTTTTCGTTACGGCAGACACATTGCATTGAAAAGAATGCTAACGAAATGAAAAATTTTCGTTTTCGTTTTTGTTTTTTCATTTTGTTTTGTAACGAAAACGAAAACGAAAACGAAAAATGTGCAACCCCCCGAAAAATGAAAACGAATCAAAATGGACCCCTAAACGACAAACGACAAACGAAAAATTATTTTTTTGAGTCGTGCCCATCTCTACCACAGAATAATTCTTTTCCTAACTCAATATTGTGATTGTGTGTGTGTGTGTTGTGTCATGACAGTCGTGACCGACACTTCATGTCATCATGTCCATGGAGTTTTCTTGGCAGGAATGCTGGAGTGGCTTGCCAGTTCCTACTCCAGCCACCTACAGCACCTGGTATTCCCTGGTGGTGTCCCATCCAAGTACTAACCAGGGCCAACCCTTCTTATCTTCTGAAATCAGGTGAGATCGGATGTGCTTTACTGAACAACTAATTAATTTTGTTTTCTGTCTTTGGAAATTCCTTTTATCTTCATTTATTTCTTTGTAACATTTCTCATTTTTCACCTGCTTGCTGCTTTAATGTCCAGAATAAAGCAGTTTACAATGTAAGCTGAAAGATGTCTGTTCAGCAATAGGTCCTTCTGAAACCCAGTGCAGACATGTGGGGGCACCTGGAGGGGGAGGAGTAGGAGAAAGTCCTGCGCCCTCCGGCCACCACGTACAAGGTGAGCGGCAAAGCAGGCAGGCAGGCAGGTGTGAGAGAGTAGTGGCTGCGGCGCCCTCCTCCTCCTCCTCCTCCTCCTCCTCCTCCTCCTCCTCCTCCAACTCTTCATTGCCAAGTGGGAGAGGTAGGGTGGACACATGCACACACGCACACCCGTGCACCCCACACCCACAGGATTGCCCCCCCTTGCTGGGTGGATGTGATGGGGTTGGGGAGGGCCAGAGGGGCTCAAAAAACAACTTTGGCCCCAGGTGCCCCAAAACCTTGCTACACCGCTACTCCAGGCAGCTTGTTTTGGGTGTTGTAAAAAGGCAGCAAACGATTAGACTGTCCATTCAGTTATGATGGCTTTCTCCAACCAGGAATGGGGACAGGTGTTTGGAGGATTTTCTGTCTCAGACAAAATTACTTGAAAGTGTTCTTCATTGTTTTACCTTTTAGGCAGCCAAATGTCATAGGCCAGCCCTGAGTTTTAGAATGCCTACTGAAATTCTAGGAATGGAGTAAGCACTGGATGGAAATTTGGTATCCCTTTCCTTTTTAATGACATGTAAAAGCAGAAAGAATTATGCTATGCAAAAAAAGATTAAAATTAAAATTAAAAAGGATATATGTTACATGCATGTCTCTGAATCCATGAGTTCCAGATCGACTCTGGAGATTATAGGAATTGAATCAGGGACTTTCAGGGTAGAAACTTTTTTTAAAAACCAAAGCCTGATTTTAAAATGCATACAGTGCTCCTTAGAGAACGATGATTTATTTACTTCCTGCTCCCACAGAGATCTTTGAGAGCCAATTCCAGGATTTTACTCCTATTAAATTTTGTTCAGATCACTAGCCAGCAATATATTAATGGAACACGCATAGCCATCAGATCTTATTCCAACAGTCTTGCATCTTTCATTCACAGCTATATTAATTCTCCTCCAGTTGTGGTATCAGTTATAATCATCAGCACCGTGAGGAACACATGAACCTTCCATATAGCAAAACTGATCCGTTTAGCTCAGTAGTGCTTAATCTAACTGGCAGTTGCTTGTTGGCAAAGATATTTCCAAACTGAGGTGATCTGGAATCCTTAACTGAACTCTTCTGCTTGCAAGCAGTATGCTCTACCACAAAGCTGTATGGTTGGTTCCTCCAAGAGAATGATCTGTTTACCATTGGCTACTGTCCCTACTTTCTGTGTTGCATGCTATTAAGTCCAATGTGTGGCAAAACTTTCAAAGTACGGTATGTGAAATATTTAAGGACTGGTTTTACTCTTGCCAGCCTCAGTGAGTTTCCATGGTCAAGTTGGATTCGAACCTAGGTCTTCTATGTCACAGCCCAATACTCTCTCCAGTACATCACCCTGGCAATCTTTTCAGGCTTACTAGACCACAAAAGTACCCCAGGCAGACAACTGAACACTACTGTAGTATAAATTTAGACACAATCAGAGGTTTCAGTGGCATTTCTTTAATCATGACTAAATCTAGATCCAACCCAAACTGCAGTATTTGGGCCAGTATTTGAAATTCCCCTTTCATTTTGAGAGTTTCACTTTTTGGGAGATAATGTATTAAGAACTACACATAGCCACTCTGTCTTCTATCCCTTCTTCTATTTAGTTTTCTCTCTTTTGTCACTCAGATTATTCTCTATAAATCTCCCCCCCCCCCGTGAGTATCCGGCCTAATGATCACCCCATATCAAATTTCCCCTTCCCTCAGATTAATACCTAATCAGGTTATCTGACTTCAAATTATTTATCCCCTGAGTTGCAGATTGTACCATCAGATCTTCCCAAAATCATTATCTATCCAGATCCTCTGATTCTGTTGAGATTTTAAAAAAAAGGAATAATTGCCAAGGTTCTCCTTTATAACCCTGGGCGGATCTCCCTTTGCTTCTTGATTTGCTTCTTATCAAACTAAGCCCAGATGGAACAAATGAGTCATGATGATGCCCAAATCCATGCCCCTGGCAAAAAAAAAAAAAAAAAAAAAACCTCACCCACTCACCCCATGTGTCCCATGCAGTCCATTAGGGTAAGTGAATTAAAACAAACATCTGAACAAGGTATCTGGTGTGTGTCTCGGTTCATTCTTCCATAATAAACTACGTTCTGTCTTCCATTCATTTGTCAATCATAGCAACTAAAGACTATTATTTGCTGCATGTACGTGACACCCGCTATTTGCAAAGCCTGTTGGCAAGAAAATCAGGTTAGAATGACAGAGCAAGAAATTAGGCAGAAGTCTGATGCAATTAGCTACAACAATCAGTGCTCTAATTTCTGATTTATTGTTTCCTGTTTTTCTGCTGCCTTCAATCCAGCCATACTGTATGTGCTTCCTATAGGTCAAACAATTGCCTTATCAGTCCCAGTAAAATCAAGAGGTCGTAGTTAACGATATTTATTTAAACATGCAGGATGCTTCCCACTGCCATTAGGAAATTGCTATTGCTAATAGCTTGTTGGCACTGTTTCCTTATTTATGCAATTTCTAAAAAGGCTCCAGTCCTCAGATCCAGCAGCGGGGAAGCTTCTGAAACTTTGAGTGACAGAATAGTTGCATTTTGTTTATTGTTTGACTGCCCATATTTATATTAGTACAAAGCGCATTCAAGATGGCAATTTCAGCAAACTGAATTTTTTTTAAAAAAACTAAGCCTTTTTGTCTTGACCCTTTGAAACATTTTCATTTCTGAGCCAAATTCTGATCCTGCTGAAGATTAGCAAGAGTTTGTGACTGATTTCAATAGGATTAGGAGCTGGCTCTGGAACTCTCCTCTGACTGCTGATTTTGTATTATTCATTGTTTGAGGTTTGGTCTGCAGTCCCATTTGTGGTAATCCATGGCCATTTATAAAGTATTATTATATAATCATTACAAATCCAATTGTAATGCAAATAGCTGCTCCTTTTACAATCACAGCTTTATAGCAATGCACCATCAAAAGGTATGAAAAGCAATCTGTCCAAGAATATTCATTTAATTGGGATTATATGTACCAAAAAGGAGAGAAACACTGCTATGTATTTCAAAAAGTAACTTTTACTGACATGCTGACACACTGGATAATTAGTTAGATTGCAATTGTTTTTAAGGGCTTACATGCTGAACAAAATTGACTTCAGAAGGCGAACACATATATACGTACACACAAAACTGAGACAAGTGGAATCTGCAACTAAATGTTGCATTGTGAAATGTACACTTTTAAAGTTTTTCATTCCATTCACTCTCACCGAATTTTCCATTCCCCCCCTGAATGTTAGGCAGCATTCTGTGACCACCAAGCATATTCAATCTTTATTGGGTTGTTTAAAGAGTTTCTCTCCCTTTGATGGATTTCCCATACCTGCCATTCTTTTATTCATTTATTTCTGCAAACCTAGATGTACTCCTGAGCCTCAGCAGAGCTTGTAAAATTTACTTTTCAGACTATAGTTGACTGAATCTTCTAGTCACTATGGCCACTTAAGTTGTAGTCCCCAAAGTAACTTTTCTACACTCTGACTATGTATTTAATCAAGCTAGCACCATCTGCTCCACAAAGTTTTAAAGGTTTTTATTTATTTATTTTGTCAATAGTCATTCATTCCATTATTTATTCTATAACCATTCTAAGGAGACAGGAATCTTAGAAGTTGCATACTAGCTCATAGAAGTAAAAAAAGTGGGTTGAGCCGTGTGACCAGAAAAACAAATTCAAAAGTAGGCTAGGTGATACCTTTACTGTCACTATTAAAACAAAAATAGTAAGCTAAGCTTTTGATAGCAACTTGCTATCTTTATCAAAGCATTGTACCAAAAATGCAATATTGATAGAGGATGTAGTCTATCAGACACTGAGAATCTTTTTAGTGAGATGGAATACACCAGATGATCATATCAGGAGGCAGGACTGGTGTTCAGACTACTTCAATGTCCCAGATACTACCTCACACTCAGTTTAATATTCTCACAAACATTTTCAACATCTCAAGTTTAGATTCAAAATGAATGACCTACCATTGGTAGAGCCTCTGAGGACTGCTTTGCTTAAAGACTCCTAAGAATTACTAAGGGGTTAAATGACAAGGATTTTCCATTCAATACAACAAAACACAGAACAATACAACACAGAAGACCAACAACTCCAGAGGTGCCCAATTTATCTGTGAATGAGAATCCAAATGGAGCAAATTGGCAGTGGCATTAAAACTGCGACCTTTGTTAAGCCATTAACATGGTACAAAGATGACATATTGTCAGGTTGGAGAACCTGACACCTGAACATCTCCCTAAGAACCATACAGAGCTTTATAGACGTTTACAGGAAAAAATTAGAAGCCAAGGTTCACCACCGTCTGCATCATCTTATCCAGGGTCAACTCCAGAATGAAATCAGACCACCACAATTCAATCGCATCAGCATTCATCTGGGAATCTAGGTACATCCCTCCCCCATTGCTGCAATTACTCCAGATAACATCAGCAGACCCAGATCCACAAGCTCCACTCATTTACATTGTTCCCCACACTCCACATGCACAAAACTATCCCAAATATCCCGCAAAAACAACCATAAGTCCAAGAGCCCCAGAAAAACTACAACCATAAATGTCTGAAAACATATGGAAAATAAACTCGAGTTATGGGAAATACTAAAGTCAGAATTCAACCCAAAATATGGGAGCCCAAAATGTACAAGAAAAGCTCAGAAGGCATGTATCCACCACAATTCAAAGCTTGCAAAAGCGCACAGCAAAGCAAGGCTCAATGAAAAGGCAGAGATTCCTCTGCAGGGACTAGAGATGGGCACAAATAAAAAAAATTGCATTTCGTTTGTTGTTTGTCATTTGGAGGGTCCGTTTTGGTTCGTTTCCATTTTTCGTGAATTTTTGCAAAAAAATCATTTTTGTTTTTGTTCGTTTCATTACCATTTCATTACCATTTATTTCATTTTTTTGTTTTTTTTTTAGGATTTTAAGCAATTCACTTGTATTGCAGTAACGGAAACGAAACGCATGACAAAATTTCCGGTGTTTCTGTTCGTTTCGTTTCATTTTAGAGACAAAATTGCTTAACGAAATGAAAAAACAAGGTCACTCTATCCACTGCACCACACAAGCTTCAAAGAAACATTTCTTCTCCCTCTAACATAAATAATTGTTTTAATTGAATCACAAAAATCTTTACAAAGACATCTGATGTGAAGATGGAGCACAATCTAGGGTTCATAACTTACAATATCCCTGACTCCCAAAACTATTCTGCATTTTTGGGTCTGGGAGTTATCCTTCATCTTCTGCTACTTTTTTGTTTCTGAAAAAGCATAATTAAAACTCAACAGCACAAACTCAACTCAGAATATTACAGTTGGGTATGGTGCTGTGGCACAGAATTCAAAACTGTGCTCCATTGTCCCCTTCTCAACCAAGCAAGGGTTGAGTGGGTTCACCACCCGCCCGCCCCTTGCCTGGCTAAGAAGGGCAAAGCAGCAGGGGACTGACAGGGTGAGCACAGACTTCACTGCTCGCCCTCTCAGCCCCCTGCTATGTTGGGGGATCCCAGCTTCCAAGTACACAGCAGGAGGCTGACAGGGGAATCGGTGTCAGGGAAGCCGGGATCCCCCTGATGTGTTGAGCAGAGTTCTGAATAGTTCAGTTTTGTTTCCTTTTGGGAGAAAATTGTTACTAACAAAATGAAATGAAACTACTAAGGATATGAAAGGAAATGAAACGAAACACTATTTTTCTGTTTTGTGCCCATCACTAATAAAATAAAATAAAATAAAATAAAACCTCACATTCAACTCAGTTTCCAAGCAAACATCCTTATCCTTAGTGTGCCTACTGAACCCTAGGAAATGTGCATCAGAGATAGATCTCTCTCTCTCTCTCTCTCTCATTAACACATTTCCTCCCCTAGCTTCATACTCACCAAACAGCACAACAGTTTCTTGTACACAATTCTGTGCATGCTAATACTAAACTTAACACTCTACGTTTGTTCATAAAACTTCACTGTTTCCCACTGACAACCAAATGGTACTAGAATGATCAACATCAGAGAATTCTAACTTTCATTCTATATGAAGCACATAATATAATGAAGCCTAAGTCATAAGGCAAACACAAATGTAATCTTTTACATTTTACATTACAGAGCTTGGTGGCTCAGTGGACTAAGGCTCCAAAAACTGTGGGCTGCAAAGTAAGCAGGTTGATGGTGCCATACAGCGGCGTGAGCTCCCACTGATAACCCCATCTCCTGCCAACCTAACAGTTCAAAAGCATGTAAATGCAAGTAGATAAATAAGTACCACCATAAAAAGCAGGAAGGTAAAAACAGTTTTTCCTTGTAGCCATGCCAGCCATGGGGCCATGGACTTGCACAACACTGGCTCTTCGGCTTGAATACGGAGATGAGAACCACCCCTAGAGTCAGACATGACTAGCATGCATGTGCGGGGGGAACCTTTACCTTTTAATCTGATACTACTGGGATCCTGTTCTTCATTCACATGATATTCCAACTGGAGGACATGATTTTCACTCATGCCTTTCACTGGCTTCCCACATAAGAATTCTAAAAACCAACTTTGGATGTTTTGTGAACCCACTACAAAAACAGGACAAGTGGCATAAGGTGGGGTTCTTTATGGGAAGTTGTAATTGAGTAAACCGAAATTATTGCCATGGCCAGGCCATGCAACTGGTGAGCAAGGAGAAACAGGAGTGTTAATTTTTTTAACTAAGACCAACTTACCACTGAAATTTATGCTCTTGGTTGTATGCCACCAGCCTTAAGTAGCAGGAGACTCACTATTTTATTAAATCCACTTGGGGCTATACAGATGAGCATACTGGACAAGCGCTCTCTTGTTCACATTCTGGTATCTGGATTACACACACACTGAAGTGCCAGCTAGAATTAAAAGTTATCATCTATGCCCAGGAAAATCCAGGCTGATCCATTTCCCTCCAAGGCAACGTAAACATGTCTCTCTCTCATTAAAAAAAAATTACTAATTTGTCTTCAAATTATGTTCTGATGGGAATTGAAAATCTTAGTTTTTCCCTCTGCTTTCATAATTTAATACTAATATTCCCTCCATTATTACTTTTTACTGGTAAATCAAGGAGCAAGTTGGCGGAGCCCAGCTGTGACCCCAGGGCAGGAACTTTCTGCCTGCTGTCACCTTCTGACAGTTTATGCTCTTAATTACCTCAATCAACTAGAATACAAGCACCCCTCTGTCTGCCAGCTGGCAGGCTCCGCCTCAGAAAACTGCCAGCCTTGAAGATTTAAAACCTGTAACAAAGGGCTGTTAATGTAAACAGTTTACTGAATAATACACACAGGCGCTGGTAGGCCCACCTCAGTAATCAAAGGTAGGCACCCCTATCAGGATGTGTTACCTTGAAAAAGAGGCAAGGTCTTATTTCTTTCTCCTTTTCAGCTAAAAAAAGAGGGCAAGCAAAATCTGGAGGGAGAAAAGGGGCCTGTATTACTATGTGACATTCACTGTGGTCAAGACCAGGACACAATGTGTAGATTCGGCTGATCTGAGGCATTCAGAAAGTAAAATTTTAACTAATTAATGGTTAAAGATTCAGAAAAGAAGTAAGTAAAGGGGGAGGCATATTTGTCATAAAATTTCTTCCTCTCTTTCTCATAACTATAGAACTTGATATGAAAAGAACATAGATGCTACCTTAGTATAATTGAAAATTAAAAGGGGGACCTGTGTGGCCATTACAAAATACAAACGCAAGACTAGGTGATACCCTTATAGGCCACTAATAAAGAATAAAAATAAATAAATCATTCCAAGCTTTCGTGGACAATTCCACTTCTTCAAGGCAAGTACTGTACTTAGAATGAGTTAGAATCTTTGTCCATTTAGTCCAGTATTGTGAACTCTGACTGGCAGGTTTCTAGCAGGCTTCTTAACTACCTGTAACCAGAAACACCTAATTTCTTACCCAGATGATGCCTTAGCCTAACCCTTTTAGCTTTCCAAGCTAGACCAGTCAATGTGTCTAGGATAGTGTGGTAGGAACTGAGTCACCCAATAAACTGAATAGATCAATGAAAAAAAAAGTTATGTCCTCAGAAAGCAGTGGCACATGTTTCTACAGGATGTAGTGAAGGCCACCACCTTGGATGTCATTAGAAAGTGATTACACAGACTCTTTGCCAAAGCTGGCTATTAGTCATGATGGCTGTATATTACTTCCAGCATTGGGAGCTACCAGTTTTTTTTAGTTCAGTAACATGTTCACTACTGTATCACTGGTATTCTATATTCATCGAGCATTTACTGTAGCATCCCAGTGATACACTAGTGTGAATTGCTGGGGGACATGAATGGGGGAAGCAAATGTCTTTATGCTCAGTTTGGGGACTCTTCGTGCACATGTGGTTGGCATCTATGGAGAAAGACTGCTGGGCTAGCTGGGCATCGATGTGGTCCAGCATGGCTTTGTTTATGTCCTATGCTAAGCTTCAGGGAAAGTCATTGTGGCAAACCTGTACAGAGTTCCCAGTCGTTTCACAGACCATTGGCCTATACACACCATTTTACTCTCACTGCTACCATTCAGGGTTACCCAGTTGAAATAACTGAGTCTCAGTCAAGTCGTAACGTTAATAAAGTAAAAGAAAGTTTATTGAATTCAACAAGCTGTCTCATTTTAAGGTATTCTTGTGCACCCTTAATTGAAAGGTCCTCTAAGCAGATTACACTCAAATTCTGTCCTTTTACTTTTCTCAAACCCCTCTCATCTGTCTCATCACTCACGCATATTTCTCTTAACTCTTAACTTTTTTTAAAAAAAAAACCTTTATCTAACCCACACACGTCCCTCAGGCTGAGCTTTTTAAACATGTGCACTCTGACTCCATGCTCCCTCATTGGTTCACAGCATTAACCCTCCACATCCTCCTGCACAAACACATTTGACTATGGAGGGGTAAACACCACAGTCATTAATTGCATATTGAAAAGTACCCATTGTCCTCCAAACTACAGTTTCAAAGGTGCTTCTGCATCAAGAAAGAATAACCAGCATTCTAGCTCCTGCACTTTCAATAGAAGGAGCATATCATTGCCCTCAAAGAAAAATGCACACCTTGAGCTGATTTTTCAGATGGCTGCACAAGGCAACTGTTACAGACATAACTAATACTTTGATTCTTGAAAACTGGAACAGAGATGTTTTGTTGTAAACATGATCATAGAGTACTTCTGAGGCTAGATATTCATGACAGGTTGTTCAACCAAACACTTTTGTGCCCAGTTTTGAAGGCAGTTGACCCAGGACCTCCAACTATCTGCTCAACTGATAAATCAGACAATATAAATTAATCTTCACTTGTACAGCTGCCAACATTGATAGCTCATGTTACAGTATGCTTAACCTGGCCTATGTAGTGGGGGGTGGGGTCTCTAGAATCTTCCTTCTCCTGCTCTCCAAGGTGAGGAATCAACCAAGCTGTGGTGAGATGCCTCCAAGGTTACTTTCTAACCAGAGGTAAGAAGGCTGATTGCTGGAGAATTGACGCTTTTGAGCAGTAGTGCTGGAGGAGACTCTTGAGAGTCCCCTGGACTGCAAGGAAATAAAACCTATGCATCCTGAAAGAAATCAACCCCGAATGTTCACTGGAAGGACAGATTTTGAAGCTGAGGCTCCTGTACTTTGGCTGCCTCACAAGGAAAGAGGACTCATTGGAAAAGTTCCTGATGCTGGGAAAGATTGAAGGAAAAGGAAAAGAGGACGGCAGAGAATGAGATGGTTGGACGCTGTCATCGATGCAACCAACATGGATTTGACCCATCTCCATGAGGCAGCGGAAGACACGAGGGCCTGGCATGCTCTGGTACATGGGGTCATGAAGAGTCAGACATTACTTAATGACTGAACAACAATAGGTAATCCAAGTACCTTGCTATAGAAGAGAAACTCTAAAGGTAAAAAATACATTTGGATACAACTTTTACTATTTAGGTTTTTTAAAATATATAAAGACAGTGTGTGCCAGTGCCAGACATTAAAAGGCATTAAGTTTCATACAAAAATAAGCCACATAAGACCTTCAAAAACATTGCCATTTCTTTCAAATCAATCTTTATCAAGCTAATCTGACTACTTTCTGAGACCAGTTCCTGCATTCATTGAGGAATCTCAGCCTCTACACATTTATATGTGATAAACCACTACTGGTGGGATCCAGTAAGGCATTATGGGTTAATTTTCTATCTAGTAAATGAACCATAGAGCTAGGTCTCTTTCTTTCACACCACCCTGTAGACAAAAGCAGCTCTTCCTTTTCACACAATAAACCTGGTTATTTGCACATGCCATCTTGTGGCAAGTTCGGAAATATCAAGTCTAGGATTATTTTATTCAGTCTCTCCTTCTGAGCATGGCTCAGAATGATACATTCTGATTTCAACACATATAGGGGGAAGGCCACTTATTTACAATTTTCAAGCTAAGATTCCCTATGAATACTGTTGTGAAAGGAGTAACATCTGAAGAGTAAAAGGGTAAAAAACAGAAGAGGCAAAAAAAACCCGATTGCTAAGCAGCATTCATGGACAGAAATAATTTAAAACATTTGGAAGGGGGCGAATAAGCACTTACAAAGCAAGCTAAGAAGCACAACTAAAAGAGTTTGATGGTCATTACCCAAGGAAGATATTCTGTATTCTTGATCCCATCTCATGGTGGTCTTGCATGAGACTGTCTACCGCAGCTGGAGATTAAACTCATGGATCTTTGGAGACCCATTCCAGCAATACATTGCTATGATTCTGTCGTATGATTTCATATATGATTGGGTTGGTTACAAGTGCCCTGTTATATTTTGACACATAGTAGTACATACAGATTTCAGAAGCTAAGCAGCGTCGGACCTGGTTAGTACTTGGATGGGCGACCGCCTGGGAATACCAGGTGCTGTAGGCGCCTGGAGTAGGAACTGCCAAACCACTCCAGTATTCCTGCCAAGAAAAGTCCATGGACATGAAGTCACAAACACACATACAGATGTAAGATCAACTGTACAGAGTAGGACTCTGGAGACCTGAGTTCAAATCCCAGCTTGGACACAGAACCATACTGGAAGATGGTAATGGTGAAACCATCCCTTGAATATATCACATACTGTGGAAGTGTTCTTAGGATCTCCATAAGTCAAATGCAACTTGAGGCCACATAACAAACAACAAAGTACAGGCGTGTCTACCAAACAAAACTTAGAAGCAGACCTTGTCAGAAAATAAAGCAGACCAGGCTTGATTCTTCTTGGATGAGAACTCGAGTTGTGATTGGCATTAACTCAATGATTTTTTGTTTCATTTTGTTTTTTATATCTTTGTCATTCATAACATCACACAAACGTAAACAGATTTTCCAGAGTACAGTGGTACCTTGTATAACGGAATTAATTCGTTCCAAATGAAATTACTTTATACAAATTTTCCGTTGTACAAACTGCTATTTCCCATAGGAATGCATTGAAAACATATTTAATCCGTTCCAATGCACAGCAAGACTAAGGTTACCAAAGAGGTTGAGCTGCTGCAGGAGCCGGTGCAGATCATCCTCTTCCTCATTGTTGTCGCCTGCAGACAGCAAGGGGTGAGGATGGTGGTGGTGGTGGTAGTGCTGGTGCTTCTTTCACCCCACCCGGGTGACTCCACAACTGGCCCTGCCCGGCACAGCTGCTTGGCCACCTCCGGGCTGCCTCCGGGTGCTTCCCTCGTGGGTGGTAGTGGTGGGGGAGCTGGAGGCGGCAGCAGCACCAGCGATGGCATGGCGATGGCCACCTCGGGGTGAGGCGTCTGGGCCAGCCGCTTTTCTTCCTCCTCCTGGAGGATTGGGCGCCTATGTTTTGCATTTGCATTTTTTTTTCTTTGCACCACTGGGCTACCCCTATTTTGATCTAACAAAAAAATCGAGAGAGCAAGAGACTTAGTGTGTTTTACCTTCTCCATCCTAGACCGGAGAGCCCCTCGTGTTATGAAGAGGACTTCGCAGGTCTTTTGTTTGTTTGCACTGGAATGGAGGATGTCAGAACGCGAGGCGTGTTTTCTTTTATGAGTTGAGCTTGTTGGGGAGGGGAGGGGAGGCGTCTGGGCCAGCAGCCGCTTTTCTTGCACGCTGCTGAGAGCCGAGGCGAAGAGGGAGGGGGGAATGGGGAGGGGGAGGAGGGAGGGAGAAATGGGGAGGGGAGGCGTCTGGGCCAGCAGCCGCTTTTCTTCCTCCTCCTGGAGGATCGGGCGCCGCTGAGAGCCGAGGTGAGGAGGGAAGGGGGAATGGGGAGGGGGGAATGGGGAGGGGAGGGGAGGCGTCTGGGCCAGCAGCCGCTTTTCTTCCGCCTCCTGGAGGATCGGGCGCCGGGCGCCGCTGAGAGCCGAGGCAAGGAGGGAGGGGGGAATGGGGAGGGGAGGGGAGGGGAGGGGAGTGCAGAAGGAGAAATCCTGTTCCCCCAAGCCGGGGGTGTTTGCAGGCACTGATGGAAGGTCCTGCCAGCCTCCTGCCTTGTCTCTGCTCTCAACAAAGCCGTGCTACAGCTGGTGAGCGCTGGCTTTGCTCCATGTTCTGTGCGAGGTTTCTGCCACCCGCCCCCTCCTCCTGCCCCCTCCGAGACAGAAGGCTCCTCCGAAACCCCACCCGCGGCTCCGATGGGGGGCTGCCGGGTACCGGCCGGTTCCCGCCTCTCACATGGGTTCGGAAAGGGAGGGGAGGAGTGGGTCAACATGAGGAATGAATTGGTGCTCATTGAGACATAGAGCGAAGGCAAAGACAGCTCGGGTTCCCTTCTTTGCTGCTCCCTTCCTTCCTTCTCCAGCTCGTCGCACCCTCCTGTTTGTTTTTTTTTAAGCCCAGCTCACGAGGAGCCCGCCAGCAGCGGTGGTTGGTGGGACCGGCGTGGCCGCGTTGCCACCGCCGCCACCCGGTGAACCAAGCCCACACAATAGAAGGGGAGAGAAAAGGCCGAGGGAAGGTTTCGCCTTTTAAAAAGCAACAAGCGCGCGTCCCCTGCCCCGGCCAACGAAGGCGGCTTCTCCTCCCTCAGAGGACCCTCGCTCCCCGGGCTCACCCGCCTCTCTCTCTCTCTCTCTCAAACACACACACACACACACACACACACACACACACACACACACCACTCCGCCAGGCTGAGCGCCCCAGCAAATGCGCCCACCCGCCACCGCCGCCACAACAACAACTCCGCTCGCGCCTCCCCAGACACACAAACACACCGCGCCAATGCCGAGCTGCTTCCTGCTGGCAAGGCACGTGTGCGCCCGACTCTCTCTCTCTCTCTCTCTCTCTCTCTCTCTCTCTCACACACACACACACACACACACACACACACACCATGCCTGGGGAGGGGGGAGGGGAGGGGGAGGGAGAACACGGGCTGCCCCTTCCCCCACCACACACACGCCCACTCAGCCCCGTTGGGAGTGGAGGAAGAGGCAGAGAAAACAGGGAAGGGGGAAGGAGGGGGGGCCAAAAAAAATTTACGTTGTACGGATTTTTCGTTGTACAAGCGTTACGTTGTATGAGGTATGACTGTATTTGAAAATGTCATGCCTGTATTTGGTACCAAGATACATGTGTGACAGATCAAACTATACTCTTCTGATGTTGTTCGACACTGCTTTTACTGCCAGATTTTACAAGCTAGCTGAAGTTGTGAATTATTGTTAGATGGACCTCATAAACAAAAAGCTAAAGCGTATGCATGCATGAGAATATTGAAAGGTTTGCAAAATGCTGTCAGCATGTGACATGCCAGTGGATTTCTCTTCCTTCGTTTTACGGTGTCTTTTCTCTAGATAGACATATGCCTGCTAAGTATGTGTGCATGGATTTATGCTGCTCAGTTAAACAAAGCTGTGCAGTTATTTTTCCAAAATCTCTCCTAACATACCTCAATACATATATCTACCACTATAGGCTATATCTTCAGGTTGGATTAATCATTAGGATACATGGGGGAAAGGCCAAACAAATGAAAAACAAAACAAAAAAATGGCAGTTCAAGTTTTTTTAAGCAGAGCACTTTTTTTGGTCTTTGACCTTACCATCTATGACATAGCTTAATGCCAGTACACGAAAACCACTGATGTTGAATATGAAAATGGGGAGCTGAAGGGATTGATAAGCATAACGGTGTTTAACCTTCACAAAGCAATTTACCTCAGCTGCTTCTCTGTCAAGTTTCATTTTGTAGTGTTTCCTCTCTCAAAAATAGATCACTCAAAGGATGAAATATTCTGAAACAGACTTTTGTGCTTTGTCATTCCTGATGTCAGATTAATATCCATTAATTCTTCTGTGAAGAGATTGTTCCATTTGTCCCATGTAGAGTGCTACATTTTTGGTGCCAAGTGAATACCTTCCTTTAATCCCAGACATTTTAGATTCTGGGGTTTTTCAAATGGAATAGTTACGGTCTGCTGCTTTTAAGCATGTTTTTAGTATTGATTTTATTTACTGCTTTTAATACAATACTTGTTTAATTCCTTTTTAACCTTTGTATACACTGCTTTTAGCTTTTAAATATTGCCATTTTAATAGCCTAAGCCACCTTGGGTCCTTTCTAAGGAGAATGGCAGGGTAAAATATATTTTAAATAAATCAATAAATCTCCATGCTGTTATTGCATTAATCAAGGGTCACCTCGGCCCACTAAATTAAATGGAGTGATAAAATCTTATCCCTGAGTTTATCCATGTTCTATATGTGTGAAGTTATTGATCTGCTGCTACAACAGCAAGACTGCTCTTTGCTCTTTGCAAGAATGCCTCTGGCACTGAAGGTGTGTGTGTGTGTGTGTGTGTGTGTGTGTGTGTGTGTGTGTGTGTGTGTGTGTGTGTGTGTGTTGCAATTATTCTTCCACCTACAGAGGGAGGGGGGGAGAGAGAGAGAGACTGTTTTTCCCCATGCTGAGAAATGAAAACAACCATTATGCCCCAGGAAAGCTCTAAACAGCAACAGGGCCTGAAACTGTCCAAAGGATGTTGGGTGGGAGGAGAAAAGAGGAGGGGAGAAAGCTGGAGCATGACAGCAGTGAAATTACACAGATAAATTTCTGAGTTCTTTTATCTTGTAAACATCCTAATTATCAACTTCAAAGGAAGAAGGAAGATGTTCCTTCTTGTGAACCAAACAGGGAGACAGGCTGGTCACTTTTCAGTCTCATATGCAAGATATGAGGAGCCTTTCCGTGGGTCGTTGGTTTTTATGAGTAGCAATGAGGTGAGAAGTATTCTGGTGTGTGGCACAGGCCTTTATTAAAAAGTGTGAAATGGAATGGTTTATAGTTAAAAGGAACAATTTGTTCGAACATATTTGCTAAATAGTGTTGCTGGCTTGCCAGGTGAGTGGCGTATACTGGCCCCAAAAGCATTTGCATTCAGTTTATTTGTTTGTTTGTTTCCCTCCCCCCTCGGGGTATTTACCAAATCCCTGCTCACTGCTAACCAAAAAAAAAAAAAATCTGAAGAAAACAATAATTGCCCTTACACTTTTACATTTTATTAAATAAGTAGCCTAAAGGTATCACCTGTTCCACTTTTGTATTTGTTTTTTGTGATGGCTACACGGCTCCTCAACTTGTTTTGCCTCACATTGTATGGACAACTCTGTGGACAAATGGAAGAGTTTCTGAAATGTCTTCAGTGTTGTCTTTGAGCCTTCTCTTTGCCCTATGAAGTGAACTATAATGCCTTTCAACTCACATCTTTGAAGGAATGCAAATGAAGAGGTTGTTTGGACATCTGTATTTAGCCCAGGGGAGGAACTCCATCTTTTCCTTTGCCTCTGTCAGCAAAATTTCTTGGGCCAGTCCTGACCAGCCATTGTCCAGACCAAGGTAAGCTTAGCTTGAGCAGCTTTGTAAGAAGTAAGCCATCAGGGCCTTGGTTCACCATTTTAGTGGAAGGCATCTGTCCGTCCATGCACTGCAACATGCAACAGCCCCAAACAGTGTGAAAGGTATGGAAAGCCTCATACCTCTCCATGAAATCAGAGCTGCAATATTAAGTAGCTTTATTTAGAAATCAACTCTGTGCCAATTCTATGTAGAATCAATTGGTATGTGGATTCTATTGGTCATAAAAGCTGACTACAACTTGGCCCTACTTTATGCTACAAGGAAAGCAATGCTGATATCAGATTCCTCGTTGTTTGAACTGACTCAGGAGGATCCAAAAGGCAATTCATGGCCACTTCACAGGCAGGCATTTTGTGCTATGCACGTTTATTTATTTATTTATTTATTTATTTATTTAAAACAACCTATATGCCACCCACTACCCAAAGTTCTCTGGGAGGCTTACAATTAAAATGAACAATTAAAACATTAAAATGTCAATAAACATTTAAAAGCAATAAAAACAACACAAATGTGTTTAAAACCAATGTTGCTTGTTGGAAATCTCAGCCCATTCGGGCTTACACAACCGAAGATTTGTCCTAGTTGAAGTACTATGTTGTAGACTGATTTTGCCACTCTCCACGTGACATAAAACTTGTTTTGCTTAACTGAGTGTTGTTTTAAAAATGATTATTTGTATCTTTTAGTTATTGCTTCCAGAAAAGTTTATTTTTACTCACAATTTGGGGGGGGGGGGCTTTTGAACACAATGTGATCCTAATAGGCCTTTCAAAGTTCAAGGGCAGACCTTTACCAGTTCCATTCTCCCAGCAGGGGCTCAACCCTAGGCATTCTAAGTACAAATGGACATGAACTGAACCGCCAACTAGAATAAAGAACACATTGGGCTGATTCACAGCCTACCAAATCAGCCCACCAAGAATGTTCCAGAAGAGAAGCTCCAGTTGGGAAATAGATTTCACAGCTGAAAACTGTGGGCTCTCTGAGGTGCTTGGTTGCTGCACCAAAAAAACTAACTTGTTGGTTCAAATGTTTGGTTCAATTCTGTTTCAACTGTTGGTTCAGTTTTTCAGTGCAGCAACCAGGTACCTCACATAGCCCATAGACAGTACTTCAGTTGTGGGATCTGTTTCCCAGCTGGATCTTTTCCTCTGGTGAATTGTAGGTGGTGAAGGAGTTCTCTCACACTCCTACTGTATCTTTAGGGGCACCAAGGAAGGAGTGTTTACTAAGTCTTCTGCTTTTGTTCATTTGTTGTTGTTCAGTCATTAAGTTATGTTCGACTCTCTGTGACCCCATGGACCAGAGTACACCAGGCTCCCTTTCTTCCACTGCCTCCCAGAGTTTGGTCAAATCCATGTTGGTTGCATTGATGACACTGCCCAACAATCTCATTCTCTACCATCCCCTTTTCCTTTTGCCTTCAATATTTCCCAGCATCAGGGACTTTTCCAAGGAGTCCTCTTTCCTCATGAGGTGGCCAAAGTACTGGAGCCTCAGCTTCAAAATCTATCTTTCCAGTGAACATTCGGGGTTGATCTCTTTCAGCATGGATAGGTTTGATCTCCTTGCAGTCCAGGGGACTCTCCAGACTCTCCTCCAAAAGCATCGATTCGGTGGCGTTCAGCCTTCTTTATAGTCCAGCTCTCACTTCCATACATCACTACTGGAAAAACCATAGGTTTGACTATCCTGAAATGTTTTTTTCTTTTGTCTGTTCTCATACTCCCAACCCTCAATAGCAATTAAAGCCATATTATTTTGGCTTTATTTGCTATAACAGCATGAATGGACACATTTAGTTCAGGTATGTCTCTAACTGTTATTTCATCCAGGATTCATAGTTGTGGTTCAAGGTAGCTCAGTGATTGAAGCATTTGGCTGAGGAGCCAGACATTATTATTTAGATCTCCTACTGTGTCTCATTCACAGGAGATGGACTCACTGCATTCATGCAGTCCCTTTCAGCTCTGCAGTTGTAAGATGATGGGGATGAAAAAAGATCCAACCTGGGTACTTACATTGCCTGCCTTGTTCTTGCTTGCTATCGCTAAGTTGGTAGGTGACCTACTAGAAATTGTTGCACTCCTCCAGTTTCAATCAGCCGCAGCCTCCCTATTCCCCAATTAAATGTCCTCGGCATGTCACAATTGACCAGGAGGGTTGTGACTGATTGAAAATGGAGTGCAACAATGCCCTCAAAGTAATGCCACCCCATTGTAGATTATAGGAAAACTTTGGCTTGATAGGCTACTGGTTCACCACATGTACAATAGGACATAATGCCTGGAATCC
This sequence comes from Phrynocephalus versicolor, assembly GCA_023846285.1. Taxonomy (NCBI): domain Eukaryota; kingdom Metazoa; phylum Chordata; class Lepidosauria; order Squamata; family Agamidae; genus Phrynocephalus; species Phrynocephalus versicolor. Next base: position 47,831,197 of record JAHTLZ010000330.1, read on the forward strand.
TGTTTTTTTAGCATCTATCTATCTATCTATCTATCTATCTATCTATCTATCTATCTATC
>JAHTLZ010000330.1:47834071-47844718 GCA_023846285.1 Phrynocephalus versicolor
TTCTTTCTTTCTTTCTTTCTTTCTTTCTTTCTTTCTTTCTTTCTTTCCATTTATATACTGCCTGACTTTTCCAAAGGAACTCTGGGTGTTGAACAACCGGAAACAAAATATAAACAGAGGCAACAAAACCAACAACAAAATTAAGATTGGCAGAAACAAGATGGCGGCAGCAAGCAGTATGCTAACAAACAGACAAAACAGCAGTCTCAGCAGTCACCAAAGGTGGCTTTAAACAACCATGTCTTAAGGCGATTTTTAAACACCAGCAGGGACTCTGCCAACCTTTTCTCACTGGGTAGATGGTTCCAGAGGGTCAGACCAACTACTGAGAAGGCCCGACTCCAAGTAGAGGATTTTGGGGCCTCCCTCGGGATAGCAACCAGTAGTAAGAGGATCTGTGGTGCTCTGGTGGGCCAGGCTGAAGCTCATCTTTGGGAGATATGCTCCACCAGCTACTCTGGTCCCAAGCCATGGAGGGTTTTGTAAATCAAAACCAGTGCCTTGAACTTTATCCGGGAGACAACAGGTAGCCAATGCAGATGAGCCAGAATTGGACTCATTGAACATATACTCAGTGCATTCATGTTTGCTTCATATGGTTCCTACCTTTGTCTTTTACAGACTGTCACCTAAATTAGCTCAATTGTTTTTACAAAAATAGTTTCTATCTATTCTCTTTTTCTTCTTTCTACCCTACTTCTTTCTCTATATTTGTGGGAAACTGGGAAATAATTCCTCCTGGCAATATATCTAGGGGGAAAACATGCCTGTAGACAGTAACCATAAATTATGTTTGTGTGTAAGAATATGTGACACAATGTATATCAAAAGTGCTAATACGCATTTTAACATTGCTGAAAATATCATTCAGTTTTTGTGATATTTAAAAGAAAGCATTTATCCTTTTGTAACCACGAAAGCACCACACTCATATATGGGTGTGCCCACAGTATCAGCAGTTCTGAGAACATCACAGCAGTTAAAGAAGTTCTACAGAATAGTGTTTTGTCATGTTTTTTAAACTAATGAAAGGAAAACATCAAACGCAGCCCAACAAGGACTGGGTATAATCAGTGGCCACAGAAAACTGTGACAGAGGGAGGGGGACTGAAGTCCAGTTGGGAAGGGAATCGCATGCAGTAACTTGGCAAAGGTCATGGTCAGCTAGCTAGCTAGAATACTGAATAGCAAAGCTGAAATAATGCAAAAGCTGGTAGTTAATATTTGTATTAAACAGTGTATATGTGGTATTTAGAGATGGGCATGGAATGGCAAAATGGTGTTTCATTTTGGGTTTTTTGTTTATTTTTTCTTGGTTTGTTCCCTTTTGTTTTTAAATGAATTTTTAAGTTAAAATTTATTTCATTTTTCATTTAAATAAAAAACACCTTTGGCTTGCCCCCTAATTGGGGCTGAGTTATTCTATTCCAAAGTTGGTCCCCCCAGGAAAAACTATAATTTGTAGTTGGAAAGTTATGTACTCAAAAATAATGACCCAGGCATCCAGCAGCATGGAGATTACAGTACAGCTTCCTCCAAAGTGGGTCCCTCATGGAAACAGAGGAAGAGGAAAATGTGGCATTTTAAACTTGAGCCTCATTCCCCTCTGTGCTGTGGAATGTGAAGGAGGGGGGTTGAGGCAATTGCTGATAGATTTTGCTTGGAAGGGTTGCTAAGCGATAAAGCAATAAAAACCCCAGTTTCACTCTCTGAAACAGCAAGAGAAAATTCATGGTCCTGAGCTTGTGCTTCCTTCCTTTAGAGAAAGGCAAGTATATATAGAACATAATGGAATCATTTCAGTGCTCACCTCAAGCCCCTCCTCGCATTCCACAGGACAGAAGGGAATGAGGCTTAAGTTTAAAATGCCACATTTTTCCTCTTCCTCTTTTTCCATGGGGGACCCAATTTGGAGTTTAATAGCTTGGTCCCTTGAACCCCAAACCTTTCCAAATTTGGAGGGCTTTACAGGGAAGAATACAAGGAAGCTACCCACCAAATTTGGTGCCTCTAGGACCCAGGGGAACCATTCTATAGTGTAATGAATCATTTCATTGTGTTTCATTTCATTCCAAACATTCTTTTAAAAAATCATTAATAAGGAAAAGAAAGGAAAGGAAAGGGAAAAAATGAAACAAAACACTGTATTTTTATTTCGTGCCCATCTCTAGTAACCAGTCTGGGAACCAACTTTCGACACCACAATTCATCATTGCTATTCCATTGTGAAGCACCACTTACCTTGCCCTTACTGTTTCAACAAAAAAAATTAAAAATATACTTCTGGGGTTCTTTTGAATTATAGCATAATAGCCTATTTCTTAGGAACAACCGACACTCATGGGCTAACAAGCAGGCAACATCTGTTGAATTGCTGCTCCTAGAACGCCCTAGCCAGCCAACATCTGAGAACTTTAATCCAAAACAGTAGCTTTTCCAAACCCTGTCTTTGGCTATATTGCCTTCTTTTGGTGTAGCCTTAACTATAATGGCCAGCACATTATGTTTTTCCTTACAATGTTGTGCTGAATGCACTTTACTGGAGAATACATAAGCTGCATTGGTTGTGCTGACAAACTGCAATGCCAAAAGGTTCTCAATTCAGACAGACACATTTTTACCCCCATCACCCCTGCCACCAGTGTCTTATTCTAAACTCTTTAAGGAAAATCAGCTGGGAAAAATAAATCCTGATCCTGATCTTCAGGGTTCTGTTTATATCTTTGAGATCCAGTAGGCATGGTACAGTATGTTACTGCCAGCTGCTAATTAAGTGCATATACAAATTAGGACACAGCTGCAGAATTAGAGGAATATGTTGTCCTTTTCAATGGATCTATACACTATCCATTAGCTCTAATGAGCACATCACTGCCAGTATCCAGAAAAAGAGTTAGAAGGGAGGATAATCTCTTCATATTGTGTCCATTCTTCATATCATGTCCATTGAATACAGTCGACTGCAACTGGTGGTGTACTGCAGAAAGGAAGACATTAATTTTAAAGAAGACAATTTTTAAAAAGATCTATCTGCACATTTTCTAATATTATTTGAGATTCGTGGATCACCTGCCAGGGTCAGAGAATGATGGATGTTTTTGGACTCAAGCATAACAGTTATGTTTTCTCAGGGTCTTTGAGATACAAGCACATGCCAGAGCTAGGGACAGCTGGATATTGTTGGAGAGTGAAAGATCCAGAGTGATGGACGACGCAGAACTGGGAAAAGTAGATTTCAGAAGACTAAAACTCCCAGAATCCCTTGGTTTTACAGGGCAAAAGTAACTTTTCGAAGCTGTAGTGGTGGGAGTTGGGATTGTTGAGCGTCTGGAGAAGAACAGGTTCAACAATCATATCTTATACAGTCCTTATATGTCAGTAATGGCCATGAAAGCAGCAGCTCTTTTTAAGAAGGGTTTTGAGATGCATCATGCCACCTTATAGATAGCACTGAGAAGATAACACCATTAGCACCTCTGCCTTTTCTGTCTCATTAGGCATTTATAGTTATGAAAATAATATGAGCATGAGATGTTAGGTAGAGATAGGCACGACCAGAAAAAATTACTTTTAGAGTTGTCGTTTGTCAGGACGGGTCCGTTTCAGGTCATTTCCATTTGTCGTGAAAATTTTCAAAAATTTGTCATTCCGTTTGTCGTTTGGTCGTTTGTTGTTTCCGCTGCGATTTAGCACGATTTGACGTCCCAGTGAGCATGGGGGCGCCCCGCAATCAGGGCTGGCGCTGGGTATTTTTGCACCCTAGGCGGCCATGGGTGGGCGGCGACAGTGGCAGGGGCAGGGGCAGGGGGGCGAGTGGGCAGGTGGCGGGGGGAAGGTGCGGGTGGGCGGCGGTGGGGGGCCATGGGCGGGCAACATCCAGAAGTGTCAGTCAAAACCTGGCCATGCCATTGGTGGAATGGTTCAAAAAAATTGCATGGTCCCATCCCATGCCCAGCCCACATGGGCAGGTCTAAAAAAATAAAAAATAAAATAAAATAAAATAAAATCAGTGCGACCTTTTACTGCTATAAAAAACCCACTGCTGCTACTATAAAAATTCAGGCATTTAAAATACCTAATTTTCACATGTTTCTGTTGTGCTTTGGTGGGTTTTTGGACCACGATTTAAAAATAAATATTGCAGTCGCCATTTTGGATCCCCCCCCCACCGCATGGCATGGACTCTGGAGACGACGAGGATGACCCCCCCCCCCAGCCTGGTGCAAGCAGCCCAGGACAGGAGAGGGGGGGAAGGCCGGGGACCCCCCCCCAGAAACCACCCCTCAGGTAGGTGTCCTCAGGCAGGCATATTTTTGCCTGCTTTTTTGGCCGGGAGTCAGGGTTTTTTTGTTTTTTTTTACTTTTTAAAACTTTTTCTGTGCTGCTTGCCAATGGCATTGCGTGATCGCCGCGATGCCATGAACGACAACGAAAAACCCAACGAAATTTTTCTTTTGTCGGTTCGAGTTCGAGTTCTGACGGCTTAATTATCGTTACCGTTCTCGTTACGTAACGGAAACGACAACCGAAAACGGAAGTGACAATTTCGCCAAGTTGTGCCCATGTTTAATGTTAGGCTCAACATAGCTAGAACAGGATGCTTCTACAGCCTAGCAATTTCAATAGGAGGGTTAAGATGCAATCCTGTGAAGGACAGGTAAGGACTAAAAATCTTGACCCTTCAAAATTTAAGCAGCATTTCCCATCAGTCCCATCTAGTGTGGCTAATGGAGGATGGGAGTTGGTATGAAAAACATCTGGAGGATCAGAAATTCTCCAGCCCATTATACACAGTTACCTGGGGATTTGTTCCATTAAACTCAGTATTAATGTCTGAGGAGTCCTGCACAGAATTATGCTTTCATACATATATTTTGCTTATATCCCCTATATCTCAAACATATTGTAATAAGCCTCCTCTCTGTTATATGCAACATGGTGTGGGAGCTATAATATGATTTTTTTTTAAAAAAAAAAAGCAAATCCAATATTTGTCAGTTGGCATGGATTTTAAACTCCTACAAATCCATGGAGTAATTTTTCTCCAATGACAATAATTAATCTTGCCCCCAGACCGCACCGCCAAACAATTTTTAATGAGCTTGTTAAGTGTGCTTACCTATCCTTGTTAACTCTGGGGTGGGAGAGTTTTATAGGAACCTGGAGCAGATGCTGGCAAGAGAGAACTAATGTGTGGTCGTTTAATCAGAAATACTGTGCTATGAAATATATAAGATAAAATATTGGCCTTGGAATTTTGGCAGCCAGGCAGGGGGTGTTCAGCCTACGCCAGGGCCATTATAGCTACTATTTCCAGGATTAAGAAAAGGAAACCTTAGATCTCAAATGCTCTACAACGGGTGTAAATTACTACAGTGCTTTCACATTTTCATGTGAGACAGGCCACAGAACTAAGCTCATAAACAAGATACTACTAATTATACAGAGGAGAAGTCGTAAAGTCACCAGTGGATGCATGCTTTATATTTGTGGACACATCATTAAAATGTTCAGACTTGCTATCAAATTCTACATTTAATGCTAGACCGAACAGCATTCAACCCTCCCAACAAGAAAATCAGATTGGTTAACGATCCTTTCTCGTTACACAAGTTTTATATGTCTGCTGTTGACGAAGCTGCAGGATTTTCTGTTGCTTGACAGCTTTATTGTAAAGTGATTAAAAATAATTTTCAATTGTGATAACCTACATCTGAAGGCATTTCAGCATTCTGATCAGCTGATACTTCAAAGAGAGGGGGGAGTTAATGTACCTTGTTTTTACTGTATCTAACACCTCTCATTTTAAATGTTCTCTGCTCTAGTGTGGAACCATATTCATCTAAATACACCAAAATCATTTAGAAAGACTACAGACATTTCAAAATAAATTATCTACACATATAAATACTAAAAATAGAAGTATTTAGGAAATAAATGGATATTATTTTACGGACACATAGCCACTGAACTGCAGGACACTGCAACACCAAGAACTTTGATAATGTAGTCTTAGGGTATTTGTACACGACCCCTAAACTCTGCAGCAAATGGCTGCCAGCTCCAGAGCTTACAATTGTTTCCCCACCAGCTCCGGAGTTTGCAGGAAATTAAGTGCGACCATGCCCACCTAAGCGCGTCCCAGCGCACTTTTCTTGTACCTGCTCTAGGAGGGTGAAATTCCCCAGGTCCGGATTTAATCTGGTGAGTGCGGGGCTCTCCTCACTTCTGTTTGGTTTTTTTTTTGCCTCCCGCCCCTTTAAGAGAAGGGGCGGGAGGCAAAAAACAAACAAACAGAAGATAGGGAATCAGGACGACGACGGGGCTCCGGGCGGCTTCAGAGGTGAGCCTGCATTTTTCCCTCTCTTTTTTCCTCCCTCCCCTCACGCAGACAGGAGCAAGGAAGTGTGGAGGGGTGGCGACGCAGGAAGACCAACAAACCCCCAAGATCTCTGGTCCAAGTTTAAGTGGCCAGCGGATCTTAGGGGTCGTGTGAAAAGGCCCTTAGTCATTCCTAATAAGAAACCCTACATATACTGGTATGTTATTTTTGCTTGAAATTCTGCCTTTGCTTAGAGAAGGGTGACTTTGCTTTCCATATAATCGGGAACATTAGACAATAAGTGTTGGCAATAGCATGGGGAATTTCATGGACAGCATAACCTCTCTTCTCCAGGAAGATACCCTGCACCTGTAAAAGAAACAGAAATGACAAAGGTGGAAGAATTAGTGTGCCTCTCCTCTTCATGTGTTCTCCATATTTAAATTTTAGAACGCCTTATGGAAGACTGATTATTAGCATCATGCTAGCCAACCTTGTCAGCTTTTTAAATGATTTTAAATGTTAGGAGGACAATTTTGTTGTAGTGGGCTTTTTGTAAAAACGCAGAGCATTTCAGAAGTCACAACCAGTCTGGTGTTCTATTCTATGATCTTATTTCACCACTGCCTGTTTTACTGATAGCACGGGAATATATCCATAGGATGAAGAAAACACACTAACTCTACTCTACCACTGTTGCTTTCCACACAAAAGCAACAGTCTGAAGAAGAAAAAGCTGCTGTATCCATGTTGGTCCCCCACATGTGCCAGAACACCACACCACACCACAAACACACACTTGGCGCTCTGGCTTTTGTGAAGGGCAAGGCTACTACAGATACAGCAGCCTTGCCCTTTTCCAGTGGCTGCTTCAATAATGCCTAAACAGGGCTTCTGTTTATTATAGCTGGATTTTTTTTTCTTCAAGCCATCTTCTGTTTGATTTCTTATTGAAAGAATGATACAAATGGCCAAATAAACAACATTACCTATCTAATTTGAAGAGGGTCTGAAAGGCCAAGGGTCAGTGCTCGTTCTTCTAGAACTGGCCCACTGGCAACTCCCTCTTCATTTTCCACATTCCATATGAACCTACCTGGCAATTAAGATCTAGCCAGGGAGCCCTCCTGAAAAAGCCATCCCTCAAGGAGGTGAAAGGGATGGCTTGTAGGGACAGGGCCTTTTTGGCAGCTGCCCCCAGATTACGGAATGCCCTCCGAAGTGAGACCCGCCTGGCCCCAACATTGATGACATTCCAGTGCCAGGTAAAAACCATCCAGTTTCAGAAGTTTTTAAACTGATTATTGTGGGTCCTGATGGCAATTTTAGTGTAGTGTTTTAATGTATTGTATTTATTGTATTTAAATGTTTTTATTGTTTCAATTGTATTGCAATTTTGATATTTTAATCATCTGAATTGTTTGTTTTGATTGTGAGCCACCCAGAGAGCTTTGGGTAGTGGGTGGCATACAAGCTAAATAAATAAATAAATAAATAAATAAATCATGACTATGAGCACAATAATGTTTTCTTCATCTCAGCTTTTAATGACTATAAGTGACAAAGGGAAGGGTGGGGTAAACTAGCCTGGCAAATAGCAGAACTGGTGGCAAACTTCCTGTTACAAAGGGCAGAAGTTATTGAGAAATAACAAACAGGTTTTCTGACCGTTTGGTTGCATCAAAGCCATTACAGAGGTGCCATAGCAAATTAGGGATGCTATACATGGTTATAAAATTATACATCATCTTCTATATAGAGAATTACCAACCTCTGACCATTTATAAGGGGAAACTGGTACTTGCAGGGTTCATGTCTTGCTCTACTTTTCACTCCAGATCAGACATTAAGTGTTGTCTGTGACAGGCCTGGCAAAACAGCAGGATGCCCTACTGTATATCCTGGCCGGAAAGTGTTTGTGGTAATAGGCAATCACCACACCTCAGTTTCTTTATCATGTTTCTCCTGTGTATTTCCTTGGTAAATATGAAAAATAATATCTACATTGACCAGAAGTTACACTCTCTTGGTAATTGGCAACTAGGAACACATAGTGGTAATCTGAGGAGCCACATGGCACAGTGGTTAAATGCCTGTACTGCAGGTACAACTGTGCTCATGACCTGGGGTTCAATCCCAGGTAGCAGGCTCATGGATGACTCAGCCTTCCATCCTTCCGAGGTCTGTAAAATGAGTACCCAGTTTACTTGGGGGACGGGAGGATTGTGTAGCCTGCATTAATAAATTGTAATCAACCCAGAGAATACTTTAAGTACTATGGGGTCGTATATAAGGTGAACTTTAATCTTGATTTCTGGGTTATACCTATTATAATTCAACCAAGTACTGTAGTTAAAACCAGAACCATTTATTCTTTCTTTTCCCACCTTGAATAAATTACCATCTTCTTTGACTTTGTTAAATTTACTTTTCGGAGTTTAATCTTTTTTTAAAAGAATGCATCCCGTTTCTGAACTATAAGAAATGTTTGAACTGTTCCAAACAGTCTTGATGATTGTTTTTAAAGTGACACAATCAATTAAATAACAAATGAATGAATCCATCAGGCAGGCAGGCAGGCAGGCAGGTTTCTTAGCAAAGTAAGTTCTAGGAGACTGGGAGTGAGATTCTAGCACTGCCAGTGAAACAACATCGTACCACAATTTCATCTTTTCCTCCAACACTGAGACACACTTGTATGCACTGAAGTGGTCATTAGAGATGGGCACGAAACGAACTTTTTTTTGTTTCCATTATTTGTTATTCGTTCCATTACGTAACAAAACGACTAACAAAAATTGTGATGAAAATGGAATGAAATGAACAGAACCACGAAAATTGGGTTCGTTACGTTTCGTTTTTGTTAATGGTGACACACAATGAAATGAGTTGTTTTAAATGTTAAAAAATGCCCTGGACATCCATAAAAATGCAGCGATAATTATTTTTACTGTCTGATAATACCTACCGGGGGGTTGGAGTCCTTAAAACATGCATTTATGTCTTTTCTCAGATAGCTGTATTTTTTTCCTTTAAGGGGAGTTAGAGGACATCGACCAAAAATGGCTCCCAGATGACGAATATTGATTTCTTGGGTATTAAAAAGCCCTGGACATCCGTGAAAACGCAGCAATAATGTAATAATTATTTGAAATTACTGCCTACCAGAGGGTGGGTTCCTTAAACTGATTGTTTTTGTCTTCCCCCCACCGTGATGTATTTTTCTTTTCCCTTTAAGGATGACAAAATGGACGTTGCCAGCCACAAAATGGAGGCAAGCCATATGATGGGATCATGTTAAACCAATAGCATGCCAAGGTTGCAGACTGGGCAGGTCTGGCAGCCACAGAGGGTATAAAAAGCATTAGCAGCCCCTGTCCTCCTTGCAGTCTCCGGAGGGAGTTTGGGATTGCTGTCTCTGCAACTCTAGCTTCAGTCCTGCAGCCTCCCTGTGTCTGTGCGTGCATACCTCTCTGTGAGTACCCTCCCCTGCCCCGCAGTGCAGTCACTCTGCAGCTGCCTTGCACCCTGGGCAACACCTGCCGCTGCCTTTGCAGCCTCCCTGCGTACCTAGTTTATACTGTGTCTCTGCCAGCATCAATTTTTTTTTAGTGTTTTCCCTCTGGTCTGGGGCGTTGGGGGACACCCGTGCATGGAAATGCTTTAAAAATCACGCAAAAAGCAGGTAGAAACGAAAAATGAAAAACAAAAACAAAAATTTTCCAAAAATTCATGAAAAATGGAAACGAACTGAAACGGACCTCTCAACAAAAAATGAAAAACTGAAACGCCATTTTTTTGACTCCTGCCCATCTCTAGTGGTCATGTATCACAACAATTACAAATCTTTTGTCAGCATTCTGGCGCAATCATTTAATGCAGGCATGTCCAAAGTCAGGCCCGGGGGCCAAATGCGGCCCATTTTCAAATTTTGAGTGGCCCATGGCCTCTCCTCCGCACCAGCTCAGCCTGTCATGCTTCCCCACCAACTGGCCCCTCCCCATACTGGATGGAGTCATCGGCTAGCAGTTTTATGCTTTGTCTGTCCTCCCTGCCTCTGCCACTTGCCCAGCCTACCCACACTCAGCTCCGTTGCTGCAGAGTCCTCCCTACCTCCTTACATGTTATTGAGACTTGTCCAAAGTCTGGCCCGGGGGCCAAATGTGGCTGAATGGTCAGCCCCCTCACATTTTCACCTCACCAAATCTGGCCCTCCTTGCAAAAAAATTGGACACCCCTGATTTAATGATTCAGCCCCATGATGAGGATTTTGTAGAGGATAGATAGATAGATAGATAGATAGATAGATAGATAGATAGATAGAT
>JAHTLZ010000330.1:47845415-47855577 GCA_023846285.1 Phrynocephalus versicolor
ATATGATATATGCTGAGGTTGCTTCATTTGAATAAGCCCCCCCCCCCAATGTGTTCACAGTACTTTTCCAGGAGATCTGGCCTTTGTTTATTTTCTGGGTATCATGATCTTCAAAGCGTTCTCACCAACACCCAAGCTGCAGAGAATAAGGCTCTTCCAAAGCAGGGCAACTTTGTGGATCAGAGCCTAGGAGCTCCATCTTGAATGTTGAAATATGGCTCTCATTAAAAGGGACATTTTAAAAAACATTCATCTCTCCGCCTTGAACATGTGCAGGGCTGGGTTATAGCGGTTTGATCCTCTCTAAAATGCACCTAATGATTTTAGGCTGTAGTCCTGCGCTGCTTCCTTAGATGTCATTGCACGGGACAGATTTTGGAAAATGGTTGCATACTAATGTGTTTGACTTGACTTCTGCTCTTTCTATCACGCTCAGGGCAGCATACGCTACTCCTCCCTGCCTCCATTCCATGTCAGCTTTACAACAGTCTTGTGAGGTGGGCCAGGCTGAGAAATGCTGATTGGCCCAACATCATACACTGGGTTTCATGACTTGGCACTGAGTAACCCCTGGATCTCCCAAGTCAGAGTTCAACACACACCACACCATTCCACAACCTGATTGCACTGTCAATGATTACCTACCCAGATTGATCCATGGGAGGGCAAGTTGATGGCCTTATGTTGACCAATACAGTAAAAATAAGTTTATAATATAAGTGAAAGCACCCCACCCCCATATCAGATAGACTGCCTTTCTCCAGGTTGCAGCTGAAACAACATCATGGCCATTCACATATGTGCTTGTGCACATAAAGAAATTATGCTGCTGAAAATAAGAAACTTCAGAGTAACCACTGCTTTTGTATGGCAGGATCATCAGCTCCATGTAATTCTGGCATTCAAAACAAAGTGTGGGGCTAGGAACAGGGTTGTGCAAATCCCATCTGATCTCATTTGTTTCCAAATATTTTCCAAAGAGATCAGGACTTGCTTGGCCAAAGGGATCTGGATGTGGCTCGAATAGTTTTTTGTCTTTGTGCAGGTACCTTCACATATTTTTATGTTTCCAGATTGGGAGGCAAACTGGTGAGCAGGTAAATAAATAGCAGTGACATGTACATCAGTCCAGAAAATGCACTAGGCCTTCAGTGCTTATGCAAAGCTTCTGCCAGATGCTTGCCTGCCTGCCTGCTTATCTTCCCTCCTCCTAACCCAGGAGATGTGCACTATACTTCTTGCCCAGCTCTTGCCCTGCATCAGATGGCAGTGGGCATTAAAAAGAAAACATAGGAAATCATGGCTTGGGAGATGTTCTCTCTCATGCTACTCTGATCTAGCTCAGTAGTTACTACCTTTAGGTTCCCAGATGTTCTTGGTCTAAAACTCCCAAAAGCCTTCACCACTACCTCTGCTGGCCAGGATTTCTGGGAGTTGTAGTATAGGAACATCTAGGGGCCATGGTTATGAACCTTTGATCTAGCTGTTCAAAGCCCACACAAGAGAGTCAGTCCTCCATAGCACATTCATGCATGTACTCAATCCTCTACTTGTTGATATTCTTGTCCTTTTCTCTTTGTTTATTTTGCTCCCACATTTAGACAGATAGACAGACAGTTCATTTATAATGAGTAACCACAGCTTGAAAGCAAGAAATTCATTTTCCACAAAATTTGCACTGGCTACCATTCCACTTGTGTGGATGCAATTGGAAGTTATTACTTGGCTAACTTTAAAGAGACTTCTAACCAGTATGTTTAAAAAGACAGCCTCCTCCTCTAATAGCCTTCTCATACATTGCCATAAACTGGAGGTTCAGTTGTATATCTCTTATCACCACCTTGGCATCATTATCTTACACCATCCCCAAATGTAAAGCTGTCCAGCAACATAAAATTAAGCCACCAAGTACTGTACTGGGGTGAACCAGGTTTGTAAGAAGTTTCAGCATGGCAAGGCAGCCCTCATAGTTTGGGTATAACACCAGTTACAATCAGAAAATAAAATTCTACTTACTTTAAGTTGTCTTGAAGGCTAGTATCACTGGAGGCAGAAAGCTGTTTAGGAAAGGAAATTGAGTCTGGGAGCCAATCTTTTGGGAAACAGATCAGCCAATCTTAACCAAAGAAAGGACTGAAGTTTTCACTGGTCGTTGCTATACAGTTTTTCCTTTCTGCTGTACTAATTTTTTTCAGTTTGTAACATTTCTGCCATCTGTATATGAATGTGAATTAAAACAAGATAGTATTTCCAAAAAATACTGAACTTACTTTATTTTTGGATAGTTTATGAAGTGGATCCTTGGGCAAGGAACTGGATGGTTTTGAGAAACACAGCCAAACCACAAGATAGATCAAGAGAGACATCCTCTTCTTTCTTCTTTCAATTCATCATCATAGAATCAAAAAGTTTAAGTGTGAGCCAGAATGAATATCTTAAATAAGAATGAAACAAACAAACACACACACAATTTGAGCCACTCCGTCTGTTTCAATTATTTCCAGGGCAGCTCATCAAAAAAAACATCAATTCAGGGTTCTTACTCTTATATAAATTGTGGACTTAACGTTGCTGTGGGTTTAGAGGTGAGTCAATGACTTTCGTCTCAGCATGCTTATAGAAAAATACATCCCAACTCAGTGATGCCTTCCCTCTGTAATACAGGATACAATGCAACCCATTTGTCAGGAACATGGCAAAGCTTAACATAATTGTTGTATGCAAGGATAATAGTTCCCTGCCAAATATAACTCTTACTCATATCCAACACATCAGCTCACACTCTGGTTTGGAGACTACTTTGAGAACTAGTGTTTTAAACAGTTTCTTTTTCAATATTAACATGTTGTAACTTTCAAGAATGCATACGTTTCCTGTCTTCTTATACTAGAATTACGTTTATGGGAGGGAAACCTATCGAGGCATCCGTGTTCCAAGTTGCCAAGTTTCATTTGCCAAATGGTAGCATGAAAAGGCCACGTCTAATTACACTGTATATATCTGAGTGCACTGGAGATTAATGACTCAACAAACTAGTTCTTAGGGAAAAATATTTGCCTTTTTTGTCCTTTACAGTGGCTACATAGTTGGAGGGACTTGCGAAACTTCCTTCACTGTGCCTAAATATGAGTCAAACTAAGCATTAAAGGGAATGAACATTCCTTGTGATTAATCAGTTCTTCTTTATGTAACAACTTTTCATCAGAGATAAACACTTCAGCAGACTTCAAATGAAGCCTGTCTTTATCCCTCAAAACAACAACAACAACAACAACAAAAACAAAGAGCACTAATTGTATGATATTTACATGAGGGAAATCAGACACTTTCACCATTGGGGAGCAAAAAAAATGTCGTAAACCTATTATCTTCTTTTAAGTTAAATAATAAAATAAATGATATAACAAGCCATGAGATATTAAAGACCGTGTAAAATAGGAGGAGGCAATAAATCATAAAAATGCACAAAGTTAGACTATATAGTAGTCTATATAGGAACCATATAGATACTGGTTGACTTTTGAAGTGAAATATAGTTTCTTTTTTCCTTTGAAAATTTTCAAATGTGAAAGCATTAACTGTAACTTTAACAGTGTACTATTGTCTCTTTCACTACCTTTGTTTTTATTGATTGATGCTTATCGTGTAAATATAATCACAACAAACACTTGAAAATAAAAATAAAAAATAAAAAATGACAATTGCTTTTAACTTAAGCATAGACTGCAAATCACTGATAAAATCTAACACAGAGACCTTAAAATTTTCAAAGAGGAAATTTCCCTAAGATGAGGAAACTAGTAAAAAAACAAGCTGAAAGGGAAAACTGAGAGAGTCCAAACACTCCAAGAGGCATAGAGGCTGCTCAAAAAAACCATAACAAAGGCCCAATTGAAATGCATACCCAAAAATTAAAAAGGCACTGCCAGGTCCAAGAGGATTCAAATGTGGCTTACAGGAGCTATTCGGGAAGTGATCAAAAGCAAGAAAAGCTCATTTAGAAGATGGAAGGCTTGTCCAAATGAGAACAACCAGCAGAAACATAAATTGTTGCAGAACAAATGCAAGGCAACAATCAGGAAAGCAAAGCAAGCCTTTGTGGAGCACATAGCTAAAAACACTCAAAGGAATAACAAGGGGTTCTTTAAGTACATTAGAAGTGAGAACCCAACTAGGAAGGCCATTGGACCATTAGATGAAAATTGAAGGCAAGGGATTATTAAAGAGGAGACAGAAATTGCAGAGAGACTCAATAAATTCTTCGCTTCAGTTTTCACTGAAGAAGACAGTGACCACATGACCAAAACAGAGCCTATCTTCATAGGGAGGGAAATGGAAGAATTAAGCCAAATAGAAATAACCAAGGAGGAGGTCCTTGCATGCCTTGTTAAATTAATGTTAACCAATCACCAGGACCAGATGGCATCCATCCACGAGTTCTCAAGGAACTTAAAGATGAAATTGCTGATGTCCTAGGTAAAATATATAATCTTTCCCTCAAATAGTTGTTGTGCCTGATGGCTGGAAGGTAGTGAATGTAAAACCAATCCGCAAAAAATGATCCAGAGGTGATCCAGGACATTACCCACTGGTCAATTTAAAAGACAATGTTATTAATAACTATGAAAGGATTTGCAGTGAGCAACCCCCCCCCCAATAATGCCAGAACATGCTCGCCATAAAGAAGATCCTGGCTGCTGTTCATCTCTCCTACTACCCCGTTCCCCCCTGTAGGTGCCGTTTGTAATATTATGGAGTAGTCCCTATCCACATACTCTTGGGCAGATCAGCAATGTGGAGTGAGCAAGGCATTTTCATGCTCAGATGCTCCAGGTTTCTTCACCAGAATAGATAGCATAACCTTCTTTTCCAGACTAAGATGCCAATCAAAGCCATGTGCTTGATTGTCATATGAGCCCGGGGCATCTCTATCAAGGACGCAGCCTGATATGTTCCTTTTCAAAAGAAACATGTTGCACAACTTATTACCCAACTCAAAAAGTTATTTGCTAATGCTACTGTTGCATGCATCTCCAAAGCAACTTGTGCTGTCTCTCTGTTGGTCAAGGCATTAGCCTTATCAAATGCCTTGAATCATTTAAGTTGGGTGGGATACATTTGCATATTCTTTTCTCTTTTAAACTCAAAAATAAGGTTACTAGTCACAGCATTGTCCCTTCCATCTCCAGCAACTGTGAAGTCCAGGAATTGTGGGAAGCAGGCATTCACCCCTTCTGAATGGGAGAATAAGTAGAGAGTTTGATTTACACAATGAAAGGCTACCCCTCCACAAACACACACACAGTTCCTGGACTGTGCAGTTGTGTGGTTTCCTATTAAATCTGACACTTCTATTTTAGGGGGGCTCAGAGTGCTGGGGGAAAAATAGCCTTTGGGCTACCTGTGGCACACCATGATTCCTAACCCTGGATCGATAAGTGTTGATGCTCCATATATTTCAGAATGTACTGTAACAAGGCTGTGACAAAGAAGTCAGTTAGCACTCAGTGATCTGTATAAAAGTACTTGAAGCCTATTCCTGTGGTGTAAATGTGATGCCCATGTACTATATATGTTAAACTGTGAAAGCTAGTCAATGTAATTCCTGTCCACCCTTCCACTTCTTCAAATGCTTTGGATCCTTGGACTCCTCACTGTATTTAGGTTTTGTTGAGGCTCAGTGGTCAAACAACAACAGGCTATAGTGTCCACATATGATGTAGAGTCCCCTACACAGCTTTCGGTGTGTTCCAACAAAATATTGAAAAAGTAGAAGGATTTTTAGGATAGATATGAGGGCCATTACCCGTCCATAAACAAGCTCTTTTGATTCTGTCCAGTGTTCCATATCTGTTCTTGGTGGTGACTGCTGCTGCTGTTGTTTGGAGGCTTCATGAGGCTATGCATCAGTATGGATTTAAAAAGAGCTGTTTAATAAAAATAGTAGTCTAATTTTTTTAAAAAAACTTACATTTTAATGTTATCGTTAAGCCTCCCACAATAAGTTGTTAGTTAGTTAGTTAGTTAGTTAGTTAGTTAGTTAGTTAGTTAGTTAGTTAGTTAGTTAGTTAGTTAGTTAGTTCAATCAAGCAGATAGACAGGTATCAGCCTTGTATTATAACTGAAAGTAGCCTAAATGGGGTGAAATGACATGAACACATCCTACACTGTGTTTCATCACATTCCCTGCTGCATGACTAGTTGTGTGACCAATCTCACAACAAAAATGACAACGGGCACATGACAGAGATCCTTCCGGAATGAAGGAAATAGTTACTTAATAAGCAAGAGGACGCTAGTCTTAATTTTTTTAAAATTGGCTAGCCAAATTAATGTAAAGATAATAAGGATGAATTTGATTGTTCACCTCCCCTATAATTTAGTTCATTCTTCACTTTCCATTCTGATTATCTTTCCATCTTTTCCAACAAGACAAAATATTTGTCCTAACAATAGTGCTTGTAGAAAAAAACTGATATATTTCCCCAAAATGGAAGGTAAATAAATGTTCTGAGCCTCAAACATTATTTTGACATGGCTTATATATATATATATTATGTTGTTAACTATTCCAGTTTTTTTTACCTCCAAAAGGAAAGAGTGGCTTTCTGCAATTCCAAATTCCTTCAGGTTTCTCACACATGATAGCAAATATTGTATTCTCGAAGGCTTTCATGACTGGGATATGATTGCTGTTGTGAGTTTTTCAGTCTCTTTCACCATGTTCTGGAAGTTTTTCTTCCTGATGTTTCGCCAGACTCTGTGGCTGGCATCCTCAGAGGGCAAGGAGCTCAGGGAACTAGGAATTTTCTCTGTGCTCTGGGGTATAGAGTGAGTGAGACTGTATGCGGGGGTTAAAGTTGTGGGGAAAAGGAAACTTTTAATTTGGTTAATTTTGATTCAACATATGTATTGCTTGTTATGTGCTGTTATTTATGGCAGTCCTACTAGGGCTTCCAAGGTATGTGAAATATTTAAGGAGTGGTTTCACCATTCTCACCCCACAGTGAATTTTCATGGCTACAGTTTCTGAGTCTTAGTCCAATTCTGAATCCATTACACTACAAATTATTCAGTTCGAATTTGGGAAATGTTGACTCTTTCACTGTTCATACAGAAATATACAGTGCTGCTGCTGGTGTGCTGCTTAATCACGTACAGTACTTCCATCCTGGTGAAATAAGTTGAGCTCAGAAGTCCTTTAACCATCAATTCCCATACATGTCTACTCAGAAGGAAGGGCCAAGATGTTCTGTGAAATACAGTTATTTATTGTAACATGGGGCTTCTGTTCTGTTTGCACATTTATCTAAGAGATCAGCTACATTGTGTGCAGTGGAGCAATATTTTCAGTAAACACTCATAGGATCAAACTGTAAACTTTTGCTTGATTTAAAATTTCCATTATAGTCCAACCGCTTCATTCACTGTGGAGGGATTACTACAGATTGCTAGATGTATCATCCTCTGTGGGAGGTTTCTACTACCATCTAGTGGCCCTTCTTTAAAGGCGGTCTCAACTCTGAAAGACCTCATGGTTCCTAGCAGTAAATACTGCCCACAACTTGTTTTCTCAGTAAGACACAGGAGCTTATCCTGTCATTCCAGATAATCCAGATGTTAATTTTAAAAATGCCCCATTTTCCCTGTCTTAAATGACCAGGATTTTGTGTTTGGATTTTTTGCATTTTTATTTTGCTTTGGGGTTGTGTTCTGTTTTTGTTTTGTTTTCTTCAAACAAGAGTGTATTGAAACTTTTTGGCACTATTGCTTTATTTTCTGCAGAGGATTGTTATACTTAGGGACTGACGCAGCTGGCAGTGGTGTTGTTTCACATGTCTTTGTAGCATAGTTTTATTCCCTATTAACATGTTCTTGCATGAATAGCACCCGTTTGCAAGGACAATTTTCTGCCTCGAGTTCTTATGCTGGTCTCTTGAGATTTTTGGTTTGGCAAGAGTGAAGTACCATTCCACATCTCCAATGTTCAGGCAGGTTCTGCCATTTCTTAGGTAGCCAAAATAGCACCACATGCACATTGTTCCACTGATGTATTGCTCCATTTAATTATTAGGTTCGTCTGCAAATATGGGTCCTTTCTTAGGCAACTGGTCTAAACCAAACCTACACATGAGGGAGGTATCAGGGGTCTAGTGGAAATTCTGATTTTTGTGAAAGTATAAAAACATGGATGGGGGAGGGACTCCTAGGAGAGACTCAAAATATGTCAGTATAAATTAAGCATATTTACTGGCCCTAGAATGAGAGAGAAGGAAAATAGAAAATGCAGAATCTCCAACTGGCTTGGCCAACAAGAAGGAAACAGTGATATTTTGTCACACATAAGCCATTAAACTGAATGAGTGAATTGCAGGAATTACATAATGAAAGCTTCGTCTAAAAGCCTTGGAGCTTGTTGTCTCCAGAGATGTTGATTATAATCCACAAAAGCTCACACTGATACAAATCTGTTACTTTTCAAGGTGCCATAGGATGTCTAATTTTCTTTTTGCTCACTTGCTCACTGGTTATACATGTGACAACAAACTAGCAGGGCTTTGAAGGAGAAACTCTTTGAACGACAGTTCAAACTCTTTGAACGACAGTTCCCAGAATCCTTTCGACAGCATGGATCCAAAAGTCCACTTTTTCAAAGTGTATAGCTTTGAAAAAGCAATCATTGTCAGGTTAAATGGCCTTACCATGTAAATATGTTGGAATGCTTACTTTCCCGAAGAAGCAGAGCATGGTTTTCTCCTCCATGAATTAAAAGTTGTATAAAATCTTGCATGGCATGGCATTAAATTGAATATTATTTTTGCCCCTCACAACTGATATCTTAACTAAAGTACTATAACCATGTAAATGGAATATTTGACAAAATGGGAAGAGGATTAATGGTATTCGTGTCTCACAGAGCCATTGTGTATCCATCAAAACAAAACAAAAAAAAAACAACCAAAACCATGCCTTCTGATGGTTGTTTCTTATGCTGAAATTTCCAGTCCAGCCTCATAGGATATTTGTTCTTGCAGCAGCATGCACAACTACGGGCTACAAGGGTTATTAGAGTAGGAAAATGTAATGAGATGGAATATCCACATTACTTTCATTGGCACAGTAAGAACTAACCATGAGATTTCCGTAATTTATAATGTCATCATCTGGGGAACTAAGTTGTCATTCAGAAAAGCTCACACAAAAACAAATTTGTCTTAAAGGTACCATGACTCTCTTTCTCTTTCCTTTATTCATCTTGGTTATGCTAAGGCATAATGAAGGTCTTTGTTTCAAAGACACAGCTATTTCTTGGGGGGGGGGGGCGTGGGGGCGGGGAATGACACCACTCATTGGAAAACCTCAAAATCAGGAATCAGGCCTTAAGCTTCAAGATTGCCTCCTTAGACTTCTCATCTGACTTTCTTGATTCTAGAGATCAGGCTGAATTGTGATATCCTAGGCCAGTGTTGGTGAACCTATGGCACAGGTGCCAAAGGTGGCACTCAGAGCCCTTTCTGTGGGCACCCAACATCGCCCCTTCACAGTCACCTGTATTCAGGTTAAATTGCTGTTTTGGCACTTTGTGAAAAAATGAGTGGGTTTTGAATCACAGTTTGGGCACTCGGTCTCTAAAAGGTTTGCTATCACTGCCCTAGGAGATCAATATCATGGTTGAGACCTAGCTCTACCATTAGGTAGCTGGAAGAATGACATTATTTAGTAGATGTTGAGGTAGGAACAGGGTGTAGCAATGAGGTGTTGGAGGAAAGAGCTGTGATTGATACACAGACTTTCCAGCCCCCCTAAGCTAGTTTGTGGCTAGGTAGAATGAGAAGAGGCTCAATGTTATCCTTTCTTTTCAGGTAGCAAAATATCTTGCTCAGCTGTGCTGGATCTCATAAAATCTGATGCTTGTTTCAACACAAATGCTTTAGAAAGGAAACTGGTGTGCTCTGTAAAAACAACTTTAACCATACACAACCATGCACTCATCGTAATAAAGTGTTGTGGGAGCTGCCATGGCATCTGAGGAAGTGAGGGTTGTGTGGTAGGGGCTCCTTTGTGTTCAATTAAAGAAACGTAACAGAAAAGAAGATCAGGAGAAAAGGTCTAGTTGTATGTATGTATGTATGTATGTATGTATGTATGTATGTATGTATGT
>JAHTLZ010000330.1:47869130-47891358 GCA_023846285.1 Phrynocephalus versicolor
TGTGTGTGTGTGTGTGTGTGTGTGTGTGTGTGTGTGTGTGTGTGTGTTGTGTCGTTACAGTCATGACCGAACCTTCGTGACCCCATGACCACGGAGTTTTCTTGGCAGGAATACTGGAGTGGTTTGCCAGTTCCTATAGATATGGCTAAAAGGGGGTGTTTAATCCAGATCTCTTCACTCCTAATTCAGAACTCTAACCCTTCTGGTGATGGTGCATAGAATCAACCACACACATGCTATCATGAACCACATGTTAAGAACCTTCTCCCCCTGCTTAAAGGGTTCCAGGGTTTTCCTGAAGCAGAGATCTTACACAAATGACTTTTAGGTAGTAATCCTCAGACTATACTTACCTCATATATACTTGAGTATAAGTCGACCCGAGTATAAGTCGAGGTCCCTAATTTAACCCCTCAAAACTGGGGAAACATATTGACTCGAGTATAAGTCTAGGGTGGTAAATGCAGCAGGGCCTGGCAAGTGCTTGGGTCAGTGGCTAAAAGTCATTTTAAACATCACACACCACTCCCCCAGCTCATAAAGGAGGAGCTGCCAGGTAAATGGTAAATGCAGCAGGGCCTGGCAAGTGCTTGGGTCAGTGGCTAAAAGTCATTTTAAACATCACACACCACTCCCCCAGCTCATAAAGGCGGAGCTTCCAGGCCCTGCTGCATTTACCACCCTAGACTCCCCTGTAATGCAGAGGGGGGGGTCATGAGAAGCGGCACGCAATGTTTAAAATGACTTTTAGCCACCGACCCAAGCACTTGCCTCAGTTGCTAAAAGTATTGACCCGCATATAAGTCGATGGTCCTTTTCTTCAGCCCAAAATTAGGGCTGAAAAACTAGGCTTATATTCAAGTATATGCAGTACTTGTGCGAAATTTCTTGCGGCTGCATGCAGGATACCTAAAGTAATGATTTTAAGCTATAACTTCCATATCTCTCCCCCCCACCCCCAGTGTGGTGACATTCTTATAAAGTCAATCTGCATTATGTTCCATGTCTTTTGCTGGTCATGGACTGTAATACTGTAATAATAATAAACTGAACAGAACCCGTGTCCATATGGCATTGTAGTACACAAATCTTCCTCGCCAAGTGTTTGAAATTAAAGCATTTAATTAAAGCCACAGAAATCACTGGGTGGGACAAGTAGTAGTATAATAGAAACATAAAGAATATGACAACCTCTCTGAGTAAAAACAAATATATCTAGATATAAATACAGATATAGATAAGTAGATGAAACCCATAATGGAAATTTATTCTACATGCAGTAATTTCTAGTGGCCATTTCAAGAACACAACGCATGGAGTTTCCTGCATGAAACGTTGCCTCTTCCTGGACCTTTCATTTGAGATCATGTAACACCAGTCATATTAGCTTCTCTCTTTTCAGTGTTTCAGATTAGTCACTGTCTGTGGATGATATCATTTCTTGGCTTGCCCTTTATTAGCCATTCCACTACAGCATTAAAGAATGTAAATTCCATGCACCCAGCCACATCTGCTTGGTATGTTATGCATTTAATTTAATTTTCATCTTTTTGAAAAGTGTAAACAAAAATATTTCAAGAAATTGCTTCATAGGGCAGCTTTCCAGATTGCAGCGCAAGCGCCAGATCACTTTTTTGCCAGAGCAGTTCCACTGACTTCACTAAAACTGCTGTGTAAAAATTACACAGAATTAAAATCTCAAGTAAAATATGGGATGGAGGAAGGTAAAGGGAGGTTATATAGTTGGAGCTTTATGCAGTTTACTGACACAATAATAAATGCCATTGACAACATTCCAGTATACAGCACCAAGAAGCAGGGAAGAAGAGTTTCAAAAGCAAATGTGTGAGCTGAAGGTGGTTGTATCTATAAAGGTTGCATCAGTTCTATAATAGTATATTTAAATATGACAGTATGGTTCCTCTTTGCCTCAGTTTTACTCCCTTAATACCTGCAAGAAAATTTAGTTGAGACTTCCAAATCCTGACTCTCCCTCTATATAAAATAAGTACAATAAATAAATAAAACACCCGTGTGCATGTCTTTTTGTAACCAGGGGATGTTTTATCAGGTATTTATTTATTTATTTATTTATTTAGCTAGCTGCCTTCATTGAATGATGTCCCAGGGAATATAGCTCATGTAATAGACCCTTGTTTTTCTCTTTTCTCTCTGAGACCTTCTGAACTCCCCAAAGTCAAGATGGCCACACTAAAGACTGGGCTGATACACGAAGACTTCCAGTGAGGTAGAGGAGACTGACCAACACTGGGCAGATGCAAAGTTCCTGCTTGTGACCATTCCACATACGACACCGGCCCTAGTGTCTAATGTTTCACATTAAAATGGTAGAGATCAACTGAAAATGGGAAATCATGCTGAGTCTTTTTACATTATTTGTTCAAAAGCAGAAGTGACTGGATATTAACTTCTGTTAGTGATGGCGGAGATTGAAAAGGCAAGCAGCAATTCCCCATGAGTAAGACGTTCACCTGAGGAACTGGCCTGCATATCCAGACTGGTCCATGGAGCAGAAAAACAGCTTTGGGGGACTACTCTGTGTTCCAGAACTTACTTACTTACTTACTTACTTACTTACTTACTTACTTACTTACTTACTTACTTACATTATTTTTCTGTGTATAAGACTATATTTTTTACTAAAATAGACTAAAAATTGAGGGTCGTCTTAGACATGAATTAAGCCAAGGAGGGAACCACGCATTTGTGAGACTGTAATTTTGGGCTAGAATAGTGAAAGTGGATGTTGTCTATACATGAGGGCGACTTATAGACAGGAAAATATGGTACTGACTGACTGACTGACTGACTGACTGACTAGATTTTTATACCATCCATCAAGCCCAAAGGCAATTTAAGATGAATCGGCCTGTGAATGTGGCTGAAGACATGTTTTGCTCACAAAATACTGCTAATGTGTCAGCAAATGGACAGAGACTTGAAGCTCTGTCTCTGCACAGGAGTAGCTCTCACAGGAATAGCTGGATTTCCTTCTAAGCAAAATTTGCCCAGCAACATGCTTATAGAAGCTCTGTAAAGGCCACTGAAAATTTTGAGGCCCTTATTCACACACATACAAAAAAACTTACATCAAAGGAATAAGAGCATAGGCAATCCTGCAAAAGCAAATGAAAAATTCAGTGTTGTCAGTGTCAACTCCCCCTCCCCTTTAGGAGTAATTTTCCAAAGAGAGTATGCTAAATTAAAATCTACCAGTGTGGCATCTCTCAGCATCTCTCTCTCTCTCTCTCTCTCTCTCTCTCTCTCTCTCTCTCTCTTTTTTTTTTTTTTTTAAACAGGGGGAAAACAACCCTACCCAAAGATCAAACAGCTCGACACAGCAAAAATTCTCACGAGTTCGAAGGGGAAATGCTGATTGGTTTGTTGGCTGGTAGCCGGGAAATGTTATGACCAAGTAATGATGTGCTTTGGACAGATGCATTAACCAGGCTTCCAACTGGAGCCAATGGGTCTTAGCTGAGCCACAAGGCAAGGGGAAAGGCTTCATTTTCAAAGCACTGGCTACCCACCACTTCTTTCAAGAGGCCTCACTGAAGGCTTCCTTGTTGACAGCTTCCAAAAATGCATTCCTAATAAAAGCAAAACTCATGGTAGGGGTTGTTGTTGTTGTTGTTGTTGCTGCTGCTGCTGCTGCTGCTGCTGCTGCTGCTGTTGTTTTAGTGTCTCCTGAAATATTTTTCTGGTGAGCAGTGAACATGAAATAGTCAATGAGTTTCCCATCTTTGTATGATGTGCTCCTTGAAGGAGATGAGAGAATATATAGAAACAGGCAAATATTAAACCAGGCTGTCTGTGAAGATTCTCAATCATCCAGGTGAGTTTATCTGGATGTTGAGTCATGGCTACTGGACTTCTTTTTGAGAGAGAGAAACGTTTCGCTGCTCATCCAAACAGCTTCATCAGTCTGATGACCTGGCTGATGCTGGAGCACTGGATAAAGTGCAGGCCTCAGAATTTTTTCTTGTAGTCCCCAAGGCATGACATTTTTTCTAGTCCCATCATTCCCTTTGAGCAAGGCTGGATTAAGACCTTTAGAGGCCCTAAGTCCTGAAAAGATCTGGGCGCCCCTTATGAATATAACACACGGTCCCACAGATTGGGAAAAAAAATCTGTATAACGTGCACATTATAGGCATGAAAACACTGTAATTTAATTGTATAGCATGTGGCAAACATGAACCACATATCATATATAAAATCATGTGTGGCATCAAAGCTGCTTTTACATGATCCCTAAAATCCGAGTCAAAGGGCTCCCAGATCCGCAGCTTAAAATTGTTTTCCCACCAGCTGCAGACTTAAAAAAAAAAAAATTAAGTACGACCACGCCCACCTAAGCTTGCCCCGGCGCACTTTAGAAGTACCTGGTCTCCAGAGGTAAAAAATCTTCCGATGCAGACTGTAAAGCTGTGAATGCCATGCTCCCCTCACCTTCTGTTTGTTTTTTTTTTTTTTGTTTTTTGTCCCCTTTAAGAGACAGGAATCCCTGCGGGGCTGCTCGGGGCTGCTCGAAAGGCAGATGCTGAGGTGAGCGGAGGTGAGCCTGCATTCTTTTCTCCCTTTTTTCTCCCTCCCCTCACACAGACACGAACAATTGGAGTGCGAAGGGGTGGGAACACAGGAAGAGGGACAAACCCCCACAATATCTGGTCCGAATTTAAGTTGCCAGCGGATTTTAGAGGTCATGTAAAAGCGCCCCAAAATGCCAGCTTCCAGCCAAATCTTGCACTTTTACTCTTTGATGAATGTAGACAGATTTTGTGAGAATCGGTAAACTGAAAAGCTCAAACAAGGACTTAAAACTTCATTTGGAGTGTTTTTAACAGTGGCTGATATTTCTTTGGCTTGCACGTACAGTATAGTGTAGAGGCCATGGGACTAAAAGACCAGCAGCCCATTTTATCATTAACCCCATCCAACTTCCCAAAATACAGAAGTAAAACAAAAGGGAAAGGGAAAGGGGGGGAAACCCAATTCCACCAAGCAATGATGACAGTGATGACTGAGGCAAGTCTTGGTACTTGATAGTTTTTACTGGTTTGCACTCAATTACTTTAGATAGGGAAGTGGTTTCCTCGTGGCTCTTGGCTCTTGAGGGAAAGAGGGAGCCAAAAGTGAGGGATAGATAGATGTGGTTTGTTAAGGAGGGTGTCTCATTAGCACCATGACCCACAGTATGTCCAGCACCTAAAAAAATGCTCTGTGGCACTCCATTTCCTTGTTGATGCTCAAATCATGTCCTTAATTTTCTTAATGGCTATTCCAGGGTTGCCTCAGAGGGCGCTTTTACATGACCCCTAAAATCCAAGGCAAAGGGCTCCCAGATGCAGAGCTTAAAATTGTTTTCCCACCAGCTCTGGACTTTTAAAAAAATTAAATACGACCATGCCCACCTAAGCGTGTCCCATTGCATTTTCCAAGTACCTGGTCTCCGAAGGTGAAAAAATTCTGATGCGGATTGCAAAGCAGTGAGTGCCGGGCTGTCCTCACCTTGTTTGTTTGTTTTTTTGCCCCCCGCCCCTTTAAGAGACTGGAATGCTTCCCGGGGCAGCTGCTGATGGCAGAGCAGAGGTGAGCCTGCATTCTTTTCTCCATTTTTTTTTCTCCCTCCCCTCATGCAGACAGGAGCAAGGGAGTGCGGAGGGGTGGGAACACAGCAAGAGGAGCAAACTCCCAAGATCTATAGTCTGAATTTAAGTTGCCAGCGGATCTTAGGGGTCGTGTAAAAGCACCCTTAGTGAGACCTACAAGATATCATCACACAGATGAGAGCTTTGCATACTGCCTTGGGCTCACCAGGGCAAGGGAGGCACGAAAATAGAAGCAATAAGTCATCCCCCCCCCGCCACCGCCACCTTCCTTCCGATATTAGGATCCAAAGAGACTAGGAGACCCAACTGGCTCATAACAGTAAAATAATTACACATCATACCTATTCACTTACCCCATTCAAATCTACTCTCATGGCCAGCAAATTCAAAAACTGTTTTCCCTCTCTACCCAAGCATTAATGATTTAAAAATCCAATCAACCTATAAAGTATGTCTCCATGTGGCCATTCTTTGTAGGGAGCAGGAGGGGGGCCACCACCAGCTTGCTACTGCTTCTGTATTGCTGGTCCCATCCAGATGAGCATTGCTAGAGTGCTTCCTTTCCTACTCAGGGAACAGCAGTACTTTCGTCACCCCGGCTCATGGTTTCTGTACACACCCCTGTGGGGAGAGGGGAAGAAATAGTACAAAGTACAAATACAGTAAGACCCCCATATCCACTGATTCATTAACCACTGGTTCAATTATCAACAGTTGACAGAGAAAAATAAATAAATGCATAATTCAGCAGCTGCAAAGCAAGCTACTGTCACAAACAGCAGCTGTAAAGCAAGTTACTGTCACAAAATGGCAGGGTTTTTTTTTTGGGGGGGGGGGTTCTCTCTTATCCATGGTTTTCTTTATCCTCGGGAAGGCCTGGAACCAATCCCCAGCCCATATCCGGGTCCTACTGTGCTATCTTGTCATTTTGGCATCCTACTAGTGCAGCACCCAGGGCACATGCCCTGGCTCCTCCACCCCCATGAGTTGAGGACCTGATCCTGATGCCCATCCCACCCACATGTGGTCTAGATTCCCCCAATCAAAGAGAAGAGGGACAGAGGATTGCAGGCTGTCCCTCGTTCTGGCTCTGTAGCCAGCTGCCAGATACGAGGTAACCAGTTCGGTCGGCCTTCCTCTCTGTCCCTGGTGTTGATAAATGCCAGGTCTGCCATTAACAAAACCCATCTTATATATGATCCTCCTGGGGAGGCTCTCTGAGTTGGGGATTGGAGGCACTGCTTTGCAGTGGTTCCGTTCCTTCTTCGAGGACCGTCCCCAGCGAGTTCCTCAATTGTGGGGTGCCACAGAGATCAGTCATCTCTCCCATGCTCTTTAATATTTATATGAGGTTGCTGGGAAAGGTCATAAGGGGGTATGGAGCTTTGTGTCACCAATATGCAGATGACACACAGCTCTATATCTCCTTTCCATCTTCTGCAGTGGATGCCATTCTGTCCCTTGAGTGCTGCCTGGGTGCCGTGCTGGACTGGATGGGGGCTAACAGACTGAGGCTGAACCCAGGCAAGACGGAGATCCTGCAGGTGGGGACCACTGATGTCTGTGGTTTGGGAAGCTCCTTCATATTTGGAGGAGTAACTCTCTTCACGAAAGATGGGGTACGCAGTTTGGGCGTCCTGTTGGACCCGGTGCTCACCATGGAGACCCAGGTGGTGTCAGTGGTCTGTACTGCTCATTACCATCTGCGGAAGATCGCCCAGCTGTGGGCCTTCCTGGACATTGGGGCACTGACCACGCTGGTTCATGCGCGCATAGTCTCGAGATTAGACTACTGTAGTGCTCTCTATCTGGGGCTGCCTATGAGGTTAATGCAGAGATTGCAGCTAGTGTAGAATACAGTGGCCAGATTGTTAACAGGGTTAAAAAGGTTCCAGCATATTACCCCTGTCTTGGCCGCTCTGCACTGGCTGCCTATTCGCTACCGCATTGACTTCAAGGTTTTGGTATTAACATACAAAGCCCTAAACCAGGCATGTCCAAACTTCGGCCCTCCAGATGTTTTGGACAGCAACTCCCACAGTCCTTTGCCACTGGCAATCTAAGTTTAGCATGCTGGGGGTTGTAGTCCAAAACATCAGGAGGGCTGAAGTTTGGGCATGCCTGCCCTAAACGGTTTGGGACCTCAGTATCTGACAGAACAGCTCCTCCCAAAAAGAACTGCCAGGCAGGCTATCTGCAGGTACCGACCCCGAGGGATGCCCGGAAAGCATCAACAAGGAAACGAGCCTTCTCAGTGGTCGCACCTCACCTGTGGAACAAGGTTCCCCAAGAGATTCATCTGATGCCCTCACTACAAGCCTTCAAGAAACTATTGAAAACCTGGCTTTATAGGTTGGCCTTCCCTGATTATTCTGTTGCAACCAGCTTATATAAATAGGACGCTGTCATTTCCCCCCACCATATGATAATTTTCTACTAGTTATTTTTTCCATTTGTTCTTATTTTGAATTGTTAAACCATTTTGATTCATTGTATTTGTACTTATTCGTTTACTTGTTCTTTTTATTATTGTGATTTGATTATTTGGCTCGATTGATTAGTTTTTATTTAATATTTTAAGTTGTTTAATCTGTTTTTTATATTTTGTATATGTTTGTAAACTGCCCAGAGTAGCTTTTTTGCTAGATGGTTGTGGTATATAAATCAAATAAATAAATAAATAAATAAATTCTTTCCAGCCTGTTGATACTGGGGATAAAGAGGGAAACGGAACTCTCGCTACCCATCTGACAAGACCCAAATAGCAAGTTTTCACAAAATATCGGAGGCTTTGTTGTCTTTTTCACAGCAACCTTTACGTTCCTTTTCATGTAGATGGGCTTTAATTTGGCCTCTTTTCCATTCATAAGAACATAAGAACATAAGAAGAGCCATGCTGGATCAGGCCAAAGGCCCATTGAGTCCAGCTTCCTGTATCTCACAGTGGCCCCACCAAATGCCTCTGAAAGCACATGAGACTAGATATCTATCTCCTGATACCACTCCCCTGCATCTGGCCCTTGAAGTACCCTGGTTTTAAGCCTGGAGATTCAGTCCTGCTATTACTTGCAGAAGAGGGTGGGAAGGGCAAAAATCCATGTTTAATCTGAATATGAAAGAAGCTAAAGGAAATTAATCCTCTCACTCTTCTACCAGCTGAGTATGAAATATTCTGATTTCCCTTCATTATTTTGGACTAAAAAGATCATTCAAGGCAGCAGGACAAAATAGTGATAGTCTAATCTATTAGTGAGTTCCAGTTGATATTCAACTAATAAAGTCATGCCAACATATTTAATTGTGCTCAGCACCCATTATTGGGACTCTGGTGAGCCACCCCAGTCCATATGAAACCAATTAAGAGGCCTTGTTGTACCTCTCAGGAATTGTTGTCACTGATATTAGAGATACACTTAGGACAAAGGAGAATTAAGTCACAGTGATACGGATATCTGTAAAAGAATACACTTGGGGGATTCTTGTTGTCCATTTTTTAATTTTAGAGAGGTGGTGGAATAGCTGCTTCTTAACAGCATATAAGATTTCAGAACAAAGTTGCCAATTGTTCTTTTAGCTAGAATTTCACAGTTGCATTTTTAATTGTGTTCTTATTTAATCGCTGATGTGAAAAAGAACAAAAAGATGGAAAGAGAAGGAGGTGCAGGTATCAGACAATACTGATCTTGTATTTTCGGGACATTCATTACAGTTTTCACAGTGTTTTCTTAAACAAGATGCTTTGAATTTCTCATTTTAACTACGAATTAAAGGCAAAGGCTGATTAAAATTATTAATAGGCAATTAACAAATACTGATGTTTGCCAACAGGAGGTGTTACAGGAGAAATATATGGGCTCTACTCAGGCAAAATTACATCAAACGTTTGATGTGAACATGCATCTCATCTTTGCAAAGATTTCCCTTTCAACCCAGGAACACAGTGAGAGATAGAAAGATATACAGCTGATGCTCTGAGCTGAATGACACCACGATAAACTAGGGTTCTTCCAGAAGATAAAATACATCATAAATCGATCCAACACTTACCTCATTTTAAATATTACTGTCTTCTTTTATCAGGTAACACTATATAACCTCCCTTTACCTTCCTCCATCCCATATTTTACTTGAGATTTTAATTCTGAACATGATTACAACCAGCATTTGGAAAAAAAAATAGGATATATAGCTTTTGAGGTTTAGGTTATCTGATTGAAAGGTTTAATTAAAAGCCATAAGGATATACCTTCATTTCCCAGAGAGAATATCCATAGAATGAAGGGTGCTAATCTTGTTTCATATTCATCATCTAAAGAAATATCCCTTTTGAAGTAGAACAAAAACATTCATCTGTGCATTGTAGCTTCATGTTAGATTCTTTGTTCATTTCCTGTCTTGCTTAAGTTCATTGAATATGCAATAGTGCATATTTGTGTTTCTTGATCACTGAAGATGTCAGTCGCTGAAATCCTGTTGGTTAGCATAGTATGTTGCAAGTTGAGTAAGTACAGTACATTGAATCACAAGGAATTTAGTGAGTCAGCTCCTCCATAAGTCAATGTGCCTATGCTAGTCACAACTTAGCCCCGTGACGCAGTGGTTAAATGCCTGTACTGCAGCTAAAACTGTGCTTCCGACCTGGGGTTCAATCCCAGGTAGCAGGCTCATGGTTGACTCAGCCTTCCATCCTTCCGAGGTCGGTAAAATGAGTACCCAGCTTGCTGGGAGGGGGCAATGTGCAGCCTGTAGACTGTAATTAAAAACTGTAAGCCGCCCAGAGACTACTTGAAGTGGTATGGGGTGGTATATAAGCAGAACACTTCGCTTTTTTTTCTTTTTTTGAGTTAAGCAACTGGATCTAGCCATCCTTTTGTAAACATTGTGCTGTTATTACAAATCATACATGTATTTTTTAAAAAAAAACATTAATGTTGCTTAATACTTTGTGAGTGTTTGGCATACTACAGTATAGAAGACAATAATACAAACTCAAAATATGCACTGTAAAATATAAGATATTAGCATTGCCACCGGTCTTCATAACTTTGACTGTTAGTCTAAAAATGGAAGATTGAGGGTTACTAATATACAGTAGAAAAGAAGTTCCTGCTGAAAGCTCAGTTCTATCCTTTCTACAGCTATCACACACATGTACAGGACAAGGGGCCTTGACAGGGGCATCACGTGACATGTCTGGTTGCTGATTGCATAAGCATGGTTAGAGTACCTGCACCTTCCAGCACATGCTGTTATCCCTACTGAGTTCCTTCTTGTACCCAACTCCCACCAATGACAGTGGGACAGAAGAAGAATGGTACCTCTCTAGCACTCCAGTTGTGGAGTGCCCTAACCCTCGGAGGGTGTTGCTTGGTGCCAGGTTAAAGCGGGCTGCCCACTCAACCATCTGGTCATGATGAGAGAGATCAGGTCATGGTCTTCAGTCTTTCAGTTTCCTATTTTTTTCAACTCTTTTAATTGTTAAACTGCTGTAAATGTTTTTTTAAAATTTTAAGATATTTAAACTACTAGCTTCTTGTAATGTGAGTTCACTGATTGTACCTCCACCCTAGCAGCCATCAGCATAGGGAAATAGTTAAAGAAGCATACAAGCAAACAGAAATGTTAAGCATTTAAAGGTACAGTAGCCCTGAGCACCCTGCTATATTTGTTTCCTACTTGCCTGTGTTTCAATTATGAAATGAAGCCCCATCCAATGGCCACAGAATAATAAAATATTGATTGCCTGTGACTTGTGGAAGGCAGTCAGGCTTTAAACTGTTCCCTTACTGTTGTAGTTAGAGATGGGCACGACTTAGCGGAATTCCCGTTTCCGTTTCCATTACTCGTTTCCGCCAGAACTCGAACTCAAACCGACTAAAGAATAATTGGGTCTGATTTGTCGTTGTTGTTCCTGGCATCGCGGCGATCCCGCGATGCCAAGTGGCACAGAAAAAAAGTTTTTAAAAGTTAAAAAAAAAACCGATTCCCGGCCCTAAAAGCAGGCGAAAACTGTCTGAGGGCACCTACCAGGCCAGAAGGGTGTTTTATTTGGGGGGGGTTCCCCACCCCCCCTCCTTGGCTGGTGCTACTGCTGCACTGCTGGTACCAGGTGGGGGGGCATCGTCTCGTCTGCCTTTGCCATGCGGTGTGCAGGCGGGGGGGATCCAAAATGGCGACCGCAATATTTTTTTTGAAATCGTGGTCCAAAAACACACCAAAGCACCACAGAAACATGCGAAAATTAGCTATTTTAAATGCTTGAATTTTTACAGTAGCAGCAGTGAGTTTGTCTTGCCAAAATACGTCTCCGTTGATTTTATTTTATTTTATTTTATTTTTATTTTTTTTACACCTGCTCACGCGCAATGATGGGCTGGCCATGGGATGGGACCATGCAATTTTTTGGAGCCATTCCACCAATCGCATGGCCAGGTTTTGCTGAGACTTCTGGGTGTGCCAGAGAGGGCATTAAAAGCCCACACACCCGAACCCTAAACCCTAACCCTAACCCTAACCCATACGCCAGTACACTGTGTTCTTAGTGGGCCAGAGGCACCCAGAGGTACAGCCCACTAACCCACCCTAACCTTAACCATTACCCTAAGCCTAGCCCTTACCCCCTACCCCATGCTCTGGGAAGTCAAGTCACGCTAATTCGCGGCGGTAACGACAAACGAAAAAACGAAAAATGAAACGGCTAATTTTTGCGAATTTTCACGAAAAACGGAAACGAGCCGAAACGGACCAGTCCCGAAAAACAACAACTCGAAAAAAAATGTTCCAAGTCGTGCCCATCTCTAGTTGTAGTACAGTATAGCCATTGGTTAAAATCCTTTTGCTTAACTAGTTACTTGCTCTAGAATAGGCTCACTGACTCAGTGAGTATTTAATAAGTCAATTCCTCTATAAGTTCCATTATTTCAAATGGACCTATCCTAACTGTGACATACTATGCTAATATAAGTCAGTTAGAATAGGTCCATTTTCCAAATACATCTTTCCAAATACATCTGGAAAGAAGCACAGTAGGTAGCTGGTCGTACAAAAGGCAGCAGATGAAACAACCTTTGTATTGTGCCCTGCTCCAGAGAAGACCATTGCCTTAGTCGTTTTAGAGGAAGCTGTGATCAGAAGTAGAAGGGAACAGCAGTAGTACCTCCTTGTTGAAGTCTTAACCCCCACTTCTTGTAAAGTGTTTGGGAATGCAGGAAACACTCAGGGCCTGCCCTGAATGAACTATCTTCTGTATGGTTAATCAAGGCAGGTTGACTTTAGTTGATATATATAAGAATGAGTTACTGGAGGACTGATTTTCCTCCATGCACTGTAGCAGGAAATCAGGTGGAATTCTACTTGGAATTTCTTTGAACTGAGCACGTGCATTTTTCTGCTATGAACTCTTTAAAGTGTCGCTTATAAATCACCGCAGGAGCTTTGCTCTCTTCGGGAAGCATAAGAGCTGTCTCTTGCTAGCCTAACAGCTCTCTAATCCTGTAAAGTCAAGCTCTGGAAGGGCACCCAGAGGTAGCTATTAAGAAAACATGTAGCCACAATCCACAAATGTTCATATTGCAGAGCTCCATTTAAATAAATATGACTACTCCAGATTAAGTGACTGATGGAGCTTGCCCTCTGAAGGTGCCGGCCATAGAGTCTGGCGAAACGTCAGGAAGAAAAACTTCCAGAACATGGTCAAACAGCCTGAAAAACTCACAACAGCTATCAGATCCCAGTCGTGAAAGCCTTCAATAATACAGTTACTGTATTTAATACATTTTGAGTTTCCTGCAAAGAATTTATGGAATTATCTAGTTCATTCCCCCACCCACCTTTTATTCTACAACAAACCTGAAAGAAAATAAATTAAAGCAGAACACTTTAATTCAGACTCTGGCCAGGATTTAATCCACTCTAGCCCTAAAGGTTGTGTTAAAATGCTTCTCTTATTGATGCACTCTTTTTTTATGCCTCAAACAACGTGTGACCCCAGAAAATTAGCACCAATTAGATTTGCACCCCCCCTTTTCTGCCATTTCCTGTAGTTCTGCCTTGGTAATAGCTTATGCTAATGAATTGGTGGCATAATGGCATGCCAGCACAATTTTTACTGGCTTTCTGCCTGCAATTACAATCGATTTTAAGAAGAAGAACTGCTACCTGGCTGCAATGCAGGTATTTGCCACAAGGGAAAAAAACAGGGAAAGATGTGCAGTAAGCAAGGTGGGATGGACGCAGAGAAGTAAAATACTCCCCTGTCATCGGGGCACTAACTGCAGATCAAACATCACGTGACTGCCTGAAAAAAATAGTATGCATCATATTAAGATGCGCAGATAACAGTAGTGAGACTGGGGCCCAAGAGAGCTGAACATCTGCTATGAAAACACGCTCTTCTCTTCTGTGCAAAAAGACCAGGTAGCAGTTCATGCTCTTAATCTCAGTTTCTACCCTTCTGTTAACTAGCTAGTAACTCTTTGTTCACATCAAAGCTAATTTATCTGCAAACTTGTTC
Organism: Phrynocephalus versicolor; assembly: GCA_023846285.1. Classification (NCBI taxonomy): domain Eukaryota; kingdom Metazoa; phylum Chordata; class Lepidosauria; order Squamata; family Agamidae; genus Phrynocephalus; species Phrynocephalus versicolor. The sequence goes on from JAHTLZ010000330.1 coordinate 47,883,276, forward strand.
TTAGGTGTAAAATTCCCTGGACAGAGGCCTTGGCCTGCACAGCTGCTGGTCCAGACAGCCACCGTAGCATTTCAAGTCCTGGCTATGCATTCATTCCTCCAGATGGGAGTCTGATGCCACCAGGGGAATCTGCTGAGTGTTGTTAAACTGCTGCTCTTAAAAGAAATGTGCTGCTGATGGCTGCAGATCTAGAGATAGATAAACTGATATTAAAGATGTTGATGTTGTTATTCGGATCTCTCCTTTTAATTTAAGCATTTAACTGTTTCAGTTCCGGTGGAACAGCTGTAGTCTATAAGACAGTGGCTCTATTTTCCTTTCAGTGTCTGAGGGAATGTGTGTTTCTCTAAATAATCCCTATTCTTTCCTCACAATGGATTTCCTCAGAGTTTTTCCTCAAGAGCAATTTGACTTGCAAGGTGAGGCCATGATTGCCTTCCAGTGGCCCACAACATAATGAAACACAGTAAATGCAAGGTCAAGATGTGAAAGAAACCAAGCATGGCGATCACCTGGCAGCTATCACCACATTTGCAGAAATGTACTACATAAATCCATCACAGGTTACAAACCATGATGGAGATGTGTAGTCTCCAGTCTTAAAACCGGGGTACTTCAAGGGCCAGATGCCGGGGAGTGGTATCACGAAACAGATATCTAGTCTCGTGCACTCCCAGATGCATCTGGTGGGGCCACTGTGAGATACAGGAAGCTGGACTAGATGGGCCGTTGGCCTGATCCAGCATGGCTCTTCTTATGTTCTTATGTTCTTATATTTGTGTCGTTTAACCTGATCCAAGGCAAGAGGTACATGCACACCAACTGCTGGAGAGCAGGGGGAAGCTGGCACTTGTGTTTTGCCAATGGCCTTCCCATAGGCCTCTAGACAACAACAGTAGACTATGGGCCTGATCCTGAATAGTACTCTTCTTCTTGTGACATTATATTCTAAAAGTAATGCTGGAACAGAAGGGGTTAACCAGCCAGGACAAAGCAACTTCTTTGTTCAGCTCCTTCTTCTCTTCTTTCTTCTCCTTCTTCCCTTCCTCCTGCTCCCTTGATGAATGCCAGAGTTGCTAATTGATAAAGCAACTGTGTGGAGCTCAAGTGTTCACCTGGAATAGCCCCACTGACCTCCCGCCGTGTTGCTGTGGGGCAAATGAAAGTGAAACTGCTGCCTGTGCAGGTCTGTTAGAAGTGTTTAGTTGTGTGTGTGATAGGGATGATATATCGCTTGGGGAAGCGAGTAGAGCCAAACAATTATGCTGTCTTTGACGAGTAAGGTTACTTAAATATAGATTAGCCAATGAAACCGAAGCAGTAACTGTCAAATTATCAGGAAGCAATTAAACAAACTGAAGATCTCTCTTTCTACTGGCTGCTTCTGGGTTACATATGGATTATGGAGAGAGACAAGAAAAATGACAGCAGAAGCTAAACAGCCCAACAAAAAAAGCTGTGGAAATGGCTGTGCCAGGCGGATCAGTTTTCTTGTTCCGAAATAGCTACTAGCTATTCTGCAGCCTTTTTTTTTTTGCTGCAGAGTCTGAGAGTGCACAAGTAGATTTGGAATATAATAAAATGAAATATTGGGGCCTCCCTAAAGATTTGTCCCTTGTTCCTTTGCAATATTTATTTGATCCTTGTCTGGTTGGTTGCCATCTGGCATTCTGCCACCCACTGCCGGCCAAGAGTCTCCTATTGTTTCTACAGCTGTTGCCCTGCACCCTGCTACAAATCCATCCTATGGGGGAATTTGATTTGCTTGCCAAAGATGGCTCTCCCACTCAAACACAGTGAACTCATCCCATAGGATGAGTTACACTTACACCCCATTGTCCCCCACCACCATCACCGTTAAATGCCCATCCTGAGTCAGTACACATGCACATATCAAATGTGCCATGGTAAATGAGTTAAGTGCATTGGCTTGCCCTAAGCACAAATCACTAGTGAAATCTGTACACCTCATTACATTAATTTGTGTCCCTGCCACCAGGACAACATGGGCAATGAGGCTACCCCTGGGACATTCAGTTTAAGAAAACATTGGACCTGGTTAGGGGACATTTATAGTTGTATAAAACAATCAGTTTGCTTGAATATATTTAATTAGCTGATATTAGTGTGTAGATGTTATTTGCCTTTATTTCTGAATTTACATCCTGCTGCCAATTCACTTTGTTAGAGGTGAAATGGGATCATATATCATACAATCCTTTGCAGCAATATAAAGTATGGGGATGTGTACATTAGTAGACCATTTGACTGGGTTTTTTTTCTTTTCTTTTTTTCCCAGACCTATTTCTACTTTGTGCAATTTTATTGCAAAATAACTCTATGATTTTGCTTTGAATTAGACAGGGGAAGATATTGAGGAGGGGGAGGGGGAGGAGGAGGAGGAGGAGGAGTGCATATTTTTCACACCTTCTTCAAAGTGTACACCATGTTCGTACACCATCTGTTAGTACAGATCCACATATGGAGTAAAGAATGTCTTGGTCCATTGTTTAAATGCACATATTTTAGGAACAATTATGTGATGCATTTGCATTGTGACATAGTGGATAGAGTGATGGACTAGAACCCTGGGGAACACACCTTGAATCCTCGCTTGGCCATGGAAACTAATAAAACCACTCTTTAAATATTACATTTACCCTGAAAGCCATAATAGAGTCACTATAATTTGGTTCCAACTTGACAGCAGAGAAAGGACACACACACAAAGAACATAAGAAGAACTCAGCTGGATCAGGCCAAGGGCCCATCTAGTCCACCTTCCTCTATCTCACAGTGGCCCCACCATATGCCTCTGGGAGCACATGAGACAACTAGATACCTGCCTCCTAATACCTCTCTGCCCTGCATTTGGCATTTTGACGTAGCCTCCTTTTAAGCCTGGAGAACACATCTATCCCCAGCATTGCAACTTGTGATGGACTTTTTAATATGCAGGTTCCAGAGGTCTTCCATGTTGACTTCCACATGAAATGACCAGACCATAGGGTATCTGTAGAATTTGTTGACTCCCAACTTCTAGAGCTGCCTGCATTATGGAACAAGGGTTGAAGGTCAGTGGTAACAGATCTGTTAGGAACCTAACTTCTCCAGGTTAGAACTAGGAAGAACCCAGTACAGTGGTGCCTTGTGTAAATGAATTAATTCATTCCAAATGAAATTATGTTAAGCAAATTTTCCTTTGTACAAATTTCCTATAGGAATGCATTGGAAACAGAGTGATCCCTAATTGTGACCATTTTATGTTGTATGGATTTGCCCCATAGACAATTCTGTTAAGCAAATTTTCCCTATCTCTGGAATTTTTTGTTGTACAGATTTTATGTTATACAAACCTTTTGTTATACAAGGGTCCACTGTATCTGGAAATATCTCCCTGTTGTGCCCATCCATGCAGGCTGAGCTGGATGTACTGTTGGTCTGTTTCCATGTAAGGCCACTCCGTATGTTTCTCAGGGGTGCGTTCCAACTCCAGTTAATAAGAAGCATTTCTCCAGCACATATCAGTGTCCTCCTCATTCTGCCTTGCCATCCGATTCTCTTTGGACCTGCAATAGGGCAACTATTATAAACCATCTGAGGCCTATTTAAAATTCAGCAGAGCTCCTAATATTGTCGGCTGAGCCTACACATTCTTTGGCAGGAAGAGAAGAAGCTGAAATCCCAGCTGCAGTGGAATAAAAACATTACTCTGTCTCTGCGAAGGCTCTCATGGTGTTGAGTGCCATGATAAAGTTCCACAGAGGGCCCCCGTGTCCTATATTCCTGCAGTGAAACTCTTTGCTGGCCTAAAGATGAAAGGCATCCCCGCCCCCCCAAGCAGCTTCAGAATACAATGATAGCTTTCAAACATTTCATGTATTCTCAGAAAAGAGTAGGAAGAACTGTTCAGGCTGTCGACTGGATCGAGCGCAAGGGGCTTAAGATACAGCCCACTGGCTCAATTAAAACTTCAGGCAAGCTTCCTGACTAGGCAAAGAGTGGAACAGGTTTCTTAAACAAGGGATGGAAGCTCTTTCTTGGTACATTTGTGAGGAAAGGTTGGACAAATCTGTTTCCGAGTTGCATTTTTGAGAGAATGATATTCCAAGTAATAAGTCCAAATGAGGGATGAGGACCATGTGGCTTTCAAGGTAGTATTCCAACGCCCATCATCCCTGGACATTGGGGGTGAGGGATGGGACTTGAATTGATTAGAATAATCAGTGCAGTGTGGAAGTGTCCCTCTCGGAGGGATTCTGCGTTTTTAGGCAGGAGGCTCACAAATAGAGGTAAGTTCAGACCTGAAATATTAGCAGTCATATCTTAACAAGAGTGTCTCTAAGGAGACACGGCCTGTGTTTCCATCAATCCAGAGCAGCCTTAACTTCACTCTGTCCTTCTGGGATGGGGTGTGAATGGAATGCCTTAGACTGAGGAGCAAGTTTTCAGGAAGGCTTGGACCCCATATAGAAATTAACAGAGGAACCAAGCCACGTACAATGGAAATAATGTGCAGTTGGTTCACCACCAGCTCTCTTTCAGGTGGTGCGTGTATTCCTGTGCCTTTCCTTGGGCCTCTGGGCTTCTGCAGTGACATCTGCAAGAGCCAGAACAGCAATCGTTGACAGAATATTCCTCCAAAGGTTAACCTGTTCTTGGGATAGTGCTACTGACTGAAGGAAGACATCCTCCAAAATGAGATTTTAGGGAAACAAGTATTGACAGAGCTGAGCGAATCTCCTTTTTATTTTTATTTTTTAACTTTATTTTAATGTACTGCAACTCACAGAAATCTGATAATAAGTACTGTTTCCTAACTGATAAAGTGGTTCAATAGAACAAAATATCTTGGAAGGTGATGGAGTCTGCTTCATTGGGGCCGGGTAGCCATCTGCCTTGGTTGCTTGAGCTGTGGATTTCCTACGTTGGTGGGAGGGGGTCAGATTAGGTGACCCTTGGAGTACCCTGGAGCAATATAACTCTGTGAACCCACGCATTCCATAAAATGGCCTATGGTGGCTGTGGGATTCTGGGAATTGTAGTCTAAACAAGTAGCGTCTCCAGTACTGAGGTAATTATTCATAGTACCGCTGCCACTGATAGAAACGTCATTGCGGGTTCTCTGCTGACAGTGCTTCAATGTGTGAGGAAAAACAGGGCCAGTTTGTTCCCTTTGAAGAGGCCGAGCCCATCTCAGCTGGCCAAGCGTGCTTTCCAGGGCTCCCAGACATCCCATAGCTAGGCAGGGGCCTGTGGACCGCCAGTTGTCTTGTGTCACTGGGTTCTGTTTTTCCTCTGTCTGAAGCACTATTTATACAAACAGCTTTCTTCTTCCTTTCAATTAGGTACCAAAGATTTATTTATGTTTGTGGTCCTGTCCTCCACGCACAGCATTTTAAGCTGCAGCTCATGTCAGTTTGCGGTCATGTTTGTTATTTATTTTTATTTCTGATGAAGCCAGTTTTAAATCAAATGCCAGTGTCAGGAGAGAGGGGAACAGGCAGGCTGTACTTACTCCACAGGGCCGAACTAGTAGGCAGTGCCAAAAAGGGGGGTGTTGGTTTGAGCATCTGGAATCTTGGAGGCACTCAGCAATCAGGTAAGGCTTTCACTACAAACCAAGCCAATCCCAATGCCATCCTAATAATTAGGTGCTGTTGACTGCTAGGATTTCACTTCGCAATTAGCAAAGGCTGCAAAATAATACTGACAAAGGAATCAGGCATTGGACTGCCATCTCCAGAGTAGCGTGAGGAAAAATTTCTCTCTTCTTAGCCAATGACACCCAAAGTATCCCAACAACTATAACAACAACAACAACAACAACAACAACTTTATTTTTATTTTATTTAAATTGTAAGTCAAGCAGACCATATCTAAAATTTGTAAGGCAGCAGTTAAAATGCCAACATTTTTCTGCTCTTAAGTCGAGCTGCTCTTAAGTTGGGGTATCACTGTATATGTTAATAAGGATCGTGTTAGACTGAACTGTTAATAATCAGAGGTCAGGTTGTATAGTTCCAAATCAGGATGCCTTTGTGTAGCTTCATGATTAACAAGCAGAGCAGGGAAGTCTTCAGTTCAATTTTTGCCTAAGCCCTGACCTTCCTATTGGCAAGCCATGCTCTATCCTGGCCTCCCAGACCATCAGGGAGAATTTGAAAGATACTGGCTAAATATCTACTGCTTCTGCAAATCCATACTACTAAGTACTGTTCACTATCATAATAATTATAAAAACTTCTTGGGTGACCTTGGGCCGGTAAAAATATTTCAGAGTAACCCTAAACTATTTCACAGGCTTGATGTAAGATAAATGCGAGACCTTTATATTGAACTCCTGGGAAGAGAAGCTGAGTGTAAATATTGCTAGTGGCAAGGATGATAGTGGCAGTGATGAACATAGATAGAATAGAATAGAATAGAATAGAATAGAATAGGGAAGGAAGAACCATTAGGACCTGTACTTCTAAGCAGCATTTTAGAACTCCTGAACACTGTGTAGTAGCCCCCTCTCCCAGCTTATTTCTCCATGACATGGTCACTTTGGACTCATAAGCCCCAAGTTTGAGGTGTAAGGACACCCAATCAATCAGCCAATCAGCCCTATCAGAAACTTGTAAAAGCATTCCATTCCTCAAGGACTGTAATGACCTGCATACTTAGGATACATAGAGCTCTTGGAAATAAATTTAAGAACCAGTGTAAAAACAAGTGCATATGTGACTAATCAGCAAACAGATGCCTCATCAGGACTCAGCCAGATGTCTGATTAGTAACTTTAGCCTTGTGTAGAAAGTATGAAATTGTCTTTTTTGGAGAAATATCATTATCATAGGACAGCGTGTCTGCGTTACGGCATGAAAAAGGAAGTACAGAACCAGTTAGGCTAAATTCAGCTCTATGTATTATTTTTCGCGTATGCTGTATAGTTTTTCTGAGAAGGCATATGTTGCAACTGAGCCCAACTAATTCAGAGATAGGGAGTGCAGCTCCCGTCAATTATAGCCAAGGTGGCCCAGGGGAAGGGAAGTTAGTGGCTTCAGTGTAACAGTATATGAAGGCTAGTGATGTGCAATTTCAGGAAAATTTGAAGCCATGCATTAAAAACTATGGAAAAATTGGGGAGGTTGGGGGGGCAGGTTTATATTATTAAAGCTTCTGGAAATTTTATGTTTCTGCTGAAAGCTACACTTTCCTTTCTCTTCACTTAATGCAGTACTTAACCCCATCTAGCTTGGGTGCAGAGCCAGAGAGGTTGGGAATTCAGTTCCCCACTGTGACTTCTGTGAGTAAGATCAGACTATGTGGCCTCGAGCAAGCTGCCCAGTGCCAGGGAACCTCCAGAAGCAGGAAGTGGTAACCCATTTCTGAGAGTTCTCTACCTGGAAAAACCTGGAAAAGGGTTGCCATGAGTCACAATTGACTTGGCAGAACATTATTTATTATTATTATTATTATTATTATTATTATTATTATTATTATTATTATTATTATTATTATTATTATTATCATCATCATCATCATCATGATCATCATCATCATCATCACAAAGCAGACAAGATAACTATGCTGGATTTTGTATTGCAAATCACTAGGACTTTGTGATGTACCAGCGAATTATGTGAGCAGATCCCAATAAGGTGGCTTTCTGCAGCTGACTGATGGTGACTTTGTCAACTCCAATTTGTTCTAAATACTTGCTTAGCTCTTTAGACACCGCATCCAGTGTGCCGATTACCACTGGGACCACCTGTGCCGGTTTATGCCAGAGTCTCTGAAGTTCAATTTTCAGGTCCTGATATCGGGTAATTATTTTCAAGTTGTTTCTCAGAGACAATATCTGTGGTATTATGCTCCAAAACCCTGTTTGTCTGTAACTGGAAGTCCCAAAATAATTTTGCATGCTCATTTTCAATCACTTTTTCAGGCTTATGATCCCAGCAGTTCTTTGCTACGGCTAGATGATAGCTCTGACACAAATTCCAGTAGACCATTTGAGCAATTATTATTATCATTATTAATTATTATTAATTATTATTATTATTATTATTATTATTATTATTATTATTATTATTAT